>OY740719.1:7381950-8615700 GCA_963513945.1 Hydrotaea diabolus | reverse complement strand
GTTGTAGCGATGGAATAAACAAATATTCGTTTGGCAGAAAATTCGGTTGTGGCTACAAATCTATTCTCTGTGTGTAGGATCAGATCGTTTCAGCTGGTGAGATCATAGACGTTAACTGCCATGGAAAACATAAAAAGATAATATAGTGACTCTAGTTGAAGGACCCAATGGAAAATAATCATGTATCTATAGTAGCTTCGACATCTCCCTGTAAACTAATGTTTTGTTCAAAATTAAATTTTATGTTGCATTTCATGTCATTATTTCATATTTCTAAAGTCTAGGTGGGTGTTTCGATGCTTCACTCTGCAGCCATCCACCCACCACCACCATCTGTTGTATGCGGTCAGTTTTCCATAGTCGGCTGGAACCTCTAAATGACATATTTGTGATATATGTTCTTGTTCTGTCTATTTCGACCGTCCGTCTGTCTGTCAGTAATCATTGGGCCAAAGTGTTATTAATGAGTTGCTTCATTTCGTGTAAAGTTGGTTTTTTTACAAAATTTATTGCTTTATTTGAAGAGTGATGTATGATGGAGTGGTGGTGGACTAATTAAATGACTTTAACGGGCGATTTTTTTCTGTGTTTGCAATAAAACCCGACAAGGAGAACAAATTAGTTTGGTTGTGGTTTAATAGGCCGATGGCCGATGATACACTTATTGAGAGAATGAGTGATCCCGACGAATGGTTGTTTATTTAAAAATCTATAAAATAAAATTATGTATCGATCAGTGGAAAGACTATTGAGGTCTTTCGCTCTAAAAACAAAAGAACACATGCGATGAAATCAAAACAATAGCAGTGGCCAGAGAAACATACGTTTGATATGTTAAGAAATCGAAACCTCACTCCATGTGTTCCGCCTGGCCCTCCTCATTCACTTGTTCCAATTCCTAATTTTCCACGTTTGCCCCGCTTTTATTTTTTGGTAACAAAAGGTCACAGCTGTGAACAAAGGACGAAAGCACCACAAAGACAATGGGGTGTAGGAATCCTTACATCACTTTTCTGGCACTTGTTTTCGTAGGGACGAAAAGAAAAACAAACAATAGATTTTTTCCTTTCTCTGTGGAAATTGGGAACAAACGCAGTCATCATGGTTCGCCCCTGAAGATGCTGATGAGCCTGATTATGTTGGTGCACTCAAGAAGGGGGCCAGGGGTAGGCAAAACAAATTGACTTTTTTTCATGTGCCATGTGATGTTTCATAATTTGTCCTAAACAAGCGGAGGAGGGTAATGGCATTGGAGGATACCTATTGAAATGAATAAAAAAAGATTTTTTAAAATAGATAGAAAGTAGTGGAAAAATAGAAAACTGTACAGAGCCACACTTTTTTTAAAAAAGTAATCATTTCTCTCTAAAGGGACTAAAACTTTGCTATAAAGAGTTTTTGAACTTTTACTATAGAAAATGCCAGTTAACCATAGAAACAAATTTTCTATTTAGAAAACAGAAAAAAAGCATTTTCTGTGGTAAAAATTCAAAAACTCAAAAATAAATATATTCTTGTCCTCTTATAGAAAATGATTTTTTTTATAGTTTCTCCGTTTTCGTATTCCCAACACAATCAAGAGTATTTTAAGAAAATGTACTTGTTTTAAATGTACTGATTCGATTAAACAGACTCATCTTCTTTAGAAAATATCATCAAATTTTGCTTAAAGACATAGGAGAGTGCTTCGTTTTCAATTGAAAATTAAAAAGGTTTTTCAAAAAATGATGAGGGGAACTCAATTCGATTATTGAGAAAAGAAATCAAATTACGGCCAGCTTTCTGTAGAAAAATCATTATTCTCTCCTTCTGTTCAGCGAACTTGGACTTTTCTAAGAAAGATCCTTGAACTATTTCCATAATAAAAAAAACTGACGCACTGACATTATTTTATAGACACTTCATCCTTAGAGCACCACATTTGAAAAGGAGCCACCTAGGAGAAGGATTCCCTTTTTTATTTTGTCAATTAAATGCTTTTAACGGATGTCGATTAAAAATATTCTGAGGAACTCTATAGAAATTGGCAACAGAAAAAATATACGACACATAAAATAAATCAGTTGGAACTCGGAAGGAACTACAAATGTTGACTTTTAAATTACCAATGCAATATTTAGATATTGAGATCCAGAAAAAATGTTTGGATTCTCCGGAATTTGTCACTTCTACAGATACTTTCAGCTCCATGAACTAAAAATTATAGTGCACCTATCAAAATTCGGTTATACTGTTAAAACCTGGATAATTTCTGCAACCTCAATCAGTCGGTTGGCAACAAAAATCGGTTGTGCCATCGAATCTTTTCTCCGTGTGTAGTAATTAGGGATTTGGAAATGGGATTTTGCACAAGAGTCTGCATCGTTGATAGGATTTCCTCAGTGCGAATTTGGATGATCTAAAAATATATACTTTAGATGTTCTTCAGAATGTCTGTAAAACCAATACTCCTCGTCAGTACTTCCAATCAGATAACAGAAGATACGACTTCTACACACAGAGAACAGATTCGTTGCTACAATCGATTTTTTTGATTAATGGAAAGATAAAGGACGTAAATGCAACCGAATGTTAGTTGGTGCTCTGTAACATTCAGTAATTTTAACTGAAGTATCGGTAGAAAAAAAAGAAGAATCCAAACCTCCAAAAAATAATTTGTATGTCTAAAAGTCCAAATGCGCATTTGTTTAACGAAAAAAATTTAAATGTTAATTATAATTGAAGTACTCTTAAGCTTATGAAGGATCTTGTCGAGGAAAAGAAGAAAATGGAATTTTTACTGAATAATTAGATTTGCATAAAAGTTTAGATATCATCACCTATATTTGGTTACAACAACAATATATTGGCAAAACTATTGGCCCCTACCAGCAGATATGAGAACTACATACATTTTATGCGTTTCATTGGTATAACCGATCAATTTGTTGCGTCGACAATACGATTATTATATTTATTATATTGTGGTATAACGAACGAAATTTCCGTTGACAATACGATGATTATATTTATTATATTGTGGTATGTCGAACCAAATTTCCATTACGATTATAAACATTTGGTGATTACAATCGAATTTCGTTTTTGTAACGGAATTTTAGTAGTCCCAACTGATTTCCAAATACTATTTTCTCTTTGTATATCTAATTCAACATTCCACTATTTAATCATCATGTTTAGCAGGTCCTAGCCAGAAGTCCTTATGATATGCCAGCGATATTCCTGGAATTTCTCCATCGGCCGTTATAAACAGTATTCCTCTCCAGAAATCGGTTAACACAACTGTCGATTTCTTTGGCTGTTTAAAGGGTATCAAAAGTCTAATTCTTCAAGGCAGAATCAATGCTCCTCTTCAGAAATTTGATTGGATAAGTGACGACTTCTATGGTCGTATGCAGAGATTCAACAGTCGAATCTTCCAAAAGCTAATGTATAGTTTGATTGGTCCTTGTTGGTATTACTGATGGTATAATTCATACAGAAATAAGTGATGATGGCCGCATACAGAAAATTAGATGTCAAATCTTCCTCAAAGTGTCTGCACGATTTCATTGACCCATCCAAGACTACCTTTAGTTTGCTAGCCTTGTCCAGAGATAATGCTGAACGGCAGTTAGAACCCATGCTCGCTTCTCTTAAGATTTTTTTTTTCATAAAAATAGCATTTTTGTTATAGCAACGTACTGATAATAATAAAATATACTTCGTCATATCATTAGAAATATGTTTCACAATGAAGCCAACATAAAAAATTGATATTTCAGACTAAAAAAGTAAATACACCGTTTTTTTCTATGAAAATCTACAAGAAATAGCAGCATTTGTATGACAGCGCCATCTAGCTTGAGTTTTAGGTAAAACTAAATATTTAAAATGTATACCTCGACCCCAAAAACAGAAAGATGCCACAACTTTTAAGGATAATAAAAATAAGTTAGCATTAATTTATCAAATTTTCAATGAGCTTTTCTTCTTAGCCAGCGTTCGAGAATCACCAACTTTAAATGCGTGTAAAAACTGAACTGAACTAAAGAAAACCCTTGAAGGTTTTGTTATGGATAATGTCAACTTTCATTTGCAATTAGTTTTATCCCATTCGCATTTGGAAAGTTCGATTTTGTATCACTGTGTAATGGAGCACAATATCATTGATATGGCTACCACAACTGGCTCGTCAGTACCTCGTGCTGTCAACCCTTTTTTTTCGATACATTTTCGATTGTTTACATCGTCGAAATCTGACTTCAACATTTTTTTTTCGGACTTTAAAAATACCTTTCTTTACGAGGGATGCTATTTATATTTCGATTCCGGCAATAAAAACACAATAATTTATGATTGAAAATGGTTTTATAGTTTTTCAAAATATTCACTTTTAATATGAATGCACTTTTGCATGCGCCCAAACCAATTCTCGAAGCACTTTTTCCACTCCGATTGAGACACCTCCAAAACATGATTTTTGAACGCTTCAACAGCATCTTCTGGCGACGAAAATCGTTGACCACGCATTTTTTTGTGATGTGCGGGAATAAAAAAATGTTATTGGGTGCCAAGTTAGGGCTGTACGGTGGATGGCCCATCAATTCGACGTTTTGGCCGGTCAAAAATGCGATGTTAGTTTTTCGAATTTCTCCGTCCTACGTTGTTCAAGCGGAACAGTGGCCTCATGACCAGTTTTGCCGAAGAAACAGGCGACCATTTGCTTCGAAGTGCTTCTTTCACGAACAACTTTCGTTGGATTTGGCTCGTCTTCGAAGGCCCACACGGTCGATTGCTGTTTTGTTTCGGGTTCGTACGCATAGATCCATGATTCGTCACCTGTGACAATCTTATAAACGTCTTTTGAAGTATTTTTTCAATTATTTTTTTCAAAATTTCTTTGCCCCAATCGACACGAGCCTTTTTTTGAGCGTTCGTCAAATTATGTCAGATCCAACGAGAACAAAATTTTTTTAGGGCCAGGTGTTCTTGCAGAATCGAATGTATGCCGGTGGAAGAAATGCCCAAGGATTACTCTATCTCACGGTATGTCACATGACGATCTTGCATTATCAGTTCACGCACGGCATCAATGTTCGTTCTCTGGCATAACGTCCGTTTTTGGACGAACTTCACGGACCTTCATCTTTGAGCGAGCATCGGCCATGATTGAATTCATTAAACCAGTTTTCACAGTGCTATAGGATGGTGCTTCATCGCCATACAAAGATTTAAGTTCAACGATGCACGTAATAATCCACGGCGAAAATCTTAAAAAATCATCGCACGAAAATGTTCACGGGATAATTCCATTTTTTTTTGACTGAGTTGAATTGTAAAGAAAACAAATCGACCTCAAATGACAAAACGTTCTGAGTGAAGTTATGCTAAAAAATGTCAAAGTTTCCAATGGAAGTTCCAGTTTGCATCTGGGAACACTAGTATTGTCAGGACCCGTAATATAAATAGCAATCCTCGTACAACATTGTTCATAGGGTTCAATTTAAATTGTGGTCACCAAAAGCAGCACCCCTTAAGGGGAAATCATTCGACATGTCCGTACCCAGCACGACATCATAAACGTCTTCCCTACCAAAATTGTTTACTTTTTTCTTCTCGTCCTTCTGTTCGGATGCCTTTTCATTCCCTGCCACTCGTAGTGGCTGGAGAGTATTTCAGGGAGAACATTCAGTTCCTTTGTTAAGGGGGCTTTTGAGGAGTTGTTCCTCCTTTCAATGTTCTCGTTTTCTTAGGTAGGGAGGGGGGATTCCATTCCTCCAGCAACTTCACTTTACCTTTGGCCTTAAAAAAATGTTGTGTTGTCGGTTATGCGGCTTAATTTAAAGAAAATTTATTACACTTTCTTACAAATTATATGCCATTTGTTGTGCTAGGTGGTTTTTTCCCTCTGCGTCTCCTTGGCAATCATAACAAATTGAGGAGTTTTCTCCAACATATGGGTACGTTTTTACGTTTTTACGGACGTTATGTTACGAGCTGGAAAATGAAATCTTTAATTGATTGTTTGAGAGTTATTCAGTTTTTTTCCCTTGGTAACGAAGCAGCTTTATTAAAATGTTGTTCTTAACTTAACTTTTTCCATATTTTCTTCCACTTCCTAGTGAAGTTGAACCTTAACATTGGATTCCTATGGTCCCATTTTTTGTTTGCTTTAAGTAAAATTTATTTCGTAGGCTTAAGAAAAGCATTAAATTACCTGGTGTATCAGGCAGACCGATAGACATACAGAAGACTCACAGTGAAATTTGTTAAGGTCCATGACATAACCATGGTAAATTTGATTTTCTTGAGGGGGGGCAAACGAGTAAAAATCAAGAATGTAAAGGAAAATGCAATAAAAACTAAGTTGTTTTAGAGTAACCAAAACTTTTCAGTAGATCAGACAGAGCAAACATCATAAGGTGGTGCTGCCCAACAAGCCAGCAGGCGACCACCCCGAGACATGAGGAGTCCGTCCCTCTTCTTCTCCATGGGTGCATGCTTGGATCAAATTACTTATCGAAGACCACCCATATTTTCCCAGCACTCCATGACGACTAAATCAAATAATAAATGTTTTGTTTGTGTTTTTTTGGTGGCCGCTCATTGATTTTTTTTCTTTCCTGTTTTGAAATCTATTAAAGTTTTACCCCCGTTTACACCAACAACAATTAGAAATATTTACTCCCATTGAAAAAATAAAACAGGGGAAAATATTTTTGGTGCGACAATCTTTAACGTCTGACATACGTTCAACGTTGAAATGTAACAAATAAAAAAGATAATTGAGTTATCCCCGTATTGACTGACAAACCCTCTGGTTTCTCACCCTTAAACGGAAAAGTTTCGAAATCAAACATTTCGTTTATTTTTGCGGCAACCTTTTTCACTTAATCCCGCTGTTTTCTAAATGAGGGTTTATTTCCAACAATGCCCGCATAATGAAGGCCAGAAAGTTCTCAGGGAAGTTCAGCGAAATTTGAAAGTTTGGTTGGTTGGCGGGAACATTTTTTTGGTAAAGGATATTTTATCTTTTAACACTAGAACATATTTTTTTTAGGATATTTTTTCTTTTAACACCAGAAACGAAATTTATGTTTTCTAATATTTTAGTAGAAGGGAAGTTGGCGGGAAATTTTCTTGGTAAAAGATATTCTTATTTTCATACTAGAGCCGTAATTTATGTTTTCTGGAGGTTGACTCCACAACCTCTTGATATTGGTCCGGGCCTGCTCTATAAATGATTTATAAGCACTTTGGTCTTGGCCGTTCTTCCTCCAGTTTCTTAACCCAAGGATCTTCATTTTATCCTACTTGGTCTCTCCATCGAAGTCTTGGTATTTCCTGTCTGCGCTCTCTGTGGTTATTATCGTTTAACGCCTTTCTAGCTGGAGCATTTGCTACTATTCGACCAACATGTTCAAGCCAGCGCAGTCGTTGTAAAGGGTGGTCCAACAAAAACGCACAATGTCAATTGTAAATAAAACGAAAAGTTTTCAGAGAATTTTCCTACTATTTTGTATTAAGTAAGAAGACAATAGTTAAACAAAACGTTTTCAATGAATTTCAATTTTTATATAATTGACATAGATCAATTATGTTCGAAACAAAATAATGGCCAAATGCTCGCCATGGCATTGGTGGCGTACCTCTATCCAACGGTCAATATGTTCAATGACTCTGAGACATAGTGCAGGTTCAATGTCGTTAATGTGGCGAATTATCTCATCCTTGAAAAGTTCTAGGCTTATTGCGGCACACTTTTCCTTTCTATATCCCAGAAGAAAGATGTCCAACGGTGTCAAATTACATGATCGTGGCGGCCAATTAACATTGCCGCATGTCTCATCCTTTAGCTCATAATTATTCTTGGCTTATTGACGTACACTTTTTCTTTTAGATATCCCCAACGAAAGAAGTCCAACGGTGTCAAATCAAATGATCGCGACGGCCAATTAACATCGCCAAGACGTAAGATGACACGACAATTGAGTTCCACGTGCAAAACAGCCATTGTTTCGTTGGCTGTGAGCCACTGTTGGCGCCACATATCGTCCAGGTCCATATCCTCAATTTCTGGCTACAGAAGTCCGTTATCATCTCGCGATAGCAAACACCATTCACTGTAACAACTTGGCTTGCCTCATTTTCAAAGAAGTACTATCCGTTGACCCCAACAGCCCATAAACTGCACCAAACAGTCACTTTTTGTGAATTCATCGGCGTTTCGTTGGCTGTGAGCCACTGTTGGAGCCACATATCGTTCAGGTCCATATTCTCAGATTCTGGCCACAAGAAGTCCCTTATAATCCCGCGATAGCAAACACCATTCACTGTAACATCTGGCTTGCCTCATTTTCAAAGAAGTACTATCCGATGACCCCACCAGCCCATAAACTGCACCAAACAGTCACTTGTTGTGAATGCATCGGCGTTTCGTGGATTTTCATTTGCCCAATGGCGACAATTTGGCTTTTTAACGAATCAACTGTGTAAAAATTTGGTCGGATATGATGACCAAAAATAAGGAAGGAAGTGCACGAAATGCAATCTGATTTCAACGCCCTTTTTCGTAACAGCCCTAAAAAACTTAACGCATTGCTTAATTGTGTATCTCTTGAATTTGTCCTACACTGAAACAAAGAAATCTCAAATTAAGTTGGGCAAAAACTTGACGCTAAGGTGTGACTCACAATTAACATCGTGCATTATGGTTGGACCATCCTTTACAAACATTTATTTCCTTATCTCCAAAGAAAAGAACTCAAAAGTCGTAAATACAAACAATTTATTAGAAAGAGAACTTGATATTGCTAATAATTTGTTTACTCTTGTTGCAGGCTTCTTCAGGACCTTTAAAACCATTTTATTCTTACAGAAGAAACTATATCGACTTTTACACCGAGGCCTTGAAAGGGTTTATTATTAAATTTTGATAGGTTTATTATTAATATTTATTTAAAACAGAACACTATGTTTAACAAAAACAAATTTGAAAACATTTCATGTTTGTCTCTATAAGTAGATTAAAGTACACTTTAGAATAAATCCCATACAAAAAATATTGAAATATATAAGAAAAGAAAGAAAAAAAATAGAAATCAAAAAAAAGTTCAAAACAAAACTTACTAATGTAATAAAAAAAATTTTAAGCACTCCAAAATTAAAACTTAATACGCAAGTTGAGCCAAAAGTTTCCATTGAGATAAAAGGATTAATAACTTTTTTGTTTATTGGAAATTTGTTTACACTAAGAATGAAAAATAATGTCACCCCCTTTTTTCAGCTTCGCAATGACGGGCTCGTTTTAGAGCATTTTCCATAACATTTTTCCAAATTTGTGGCTGTAGCGTTGGAATTTCTGCAACAATGTTGGCCTTGATTTGAAGGACTGTCTCCGGCCTGTTCACATATACTCGCTCCTTCAAATAATCACAAAAAAAATAGTCGGTTGCTGACAAATATGGAGATTGCGCTGGCCAAGCAATTTCCGAAATTTTTGAAATTATTCGCTGTCCAAAAATGTTACTTAAATGGCAGCGTGGGCAGTGGCTCCGTCCTGCTGAAACCACATTTCAGCTCTGTTTTCAAGAGCAGGACGTAAAAAATGTTCTGTCATAAACCGACACCGCTCTCCATTTACGGTTACAGCACTTCCATCTTCATTTTCGAAGAAGTAAGGCCCAATGATATTTGCAGATGTAATCCCACACCATACTGTACTCCTAATTGGGTGCAATTGGCGTTAATGAATGGCTCTTGGATTTTCAGAACCCCAGAACCTACAGTTCTGCTTATTAACAAAATGAGCTTCATCACTCATGCGTTAAAATAATTGATCGCTGGTTTAAATAAAAAATTCTTTTATTCTGGTTCTTTGTTTAGTTGTGAATCTCTCTATTATTTATTCTCCAAGTGTTATTTATATAATTGGAAAAAAAGAAAGAAAAATATATAAATGAAAAATGTATTAAATTTTTAAACCCCATGGTAACTTTTGGTCCACCCTGTATAACAAAAACATATGTGAAAATAATTTATGCTTGTCTAGACTAAAAGAACAATTATACTCGTACATAATAAATCAAATAAAGAAAATATATATAGGAAAAAAAGAATAAAACGCAAACCAAAAAAGAAGTTTTAAACAAAACTTACCAATGTAATAAAAAAAATTAATTACTCCAACAGAAACTCAAATTACCTAAAAAAAATTATCTTAAACAAAGAGTTTAAAAAAGTATAACAATGATAGCACAGTGCAAAACACTTTAATTAAATCAGTAAGTAAATACATTTCAAATACTTCGAAGAGCGAAAGATAATTTCTGAAATTACTTAGTAGGGACATAAATACTGTTACACACGTTTTATGCTGTAAAATAAAAAGTACTGAATGTTTTGGACCAAATATTTTTTAATATATTTATTGATGTACACTCCCCGTCACATGAATAGGACCCCCACGATGGGTTTTTTAAAACTTAATATTTTCAGCAGAATAACGGTATGAATTAAATCTATATTTATTTGTATGAAAGGTGCATTACTTCTGAAAGGAATGGAGAATAAATGGATTTGATATGTATACTGGTAAATTTTATAAAAATCATTTTATTAAAACAACTGAAAAACAGAGCTGCGGTTTTTGCGCCACTTGAGTAGGACCCCCTCATCAAATAATAGCCTTTGTAAAGTTTAAAAGCAAAATTATACATTTTATTAAGTTTTAAATAAGTAATTATGAATTTTATGCATTTTAAAGAAAGTTCAGTAGTGTGTAGAGACTCCTTTGTTAAGGCTAGCTTCGAAAAGTCTAGTGTAGTCAAGTGAAATCGTAGACCAGGCTTCCTTAATTGCTTCAATTAGTTCGTCTTTGTTGCTGTATTGCTTACCAGAAGCATAAACTTTGCGGCGAGCCATACCCAAACATTTTCTATAATGTTCAAATCTGGCGAATAGGGAGGCCAGTCAAGAACTTTTGCATTTTGATTCCGAATCCATGCCTTCACCACTCGAGCAGGGTGAACCGGTGCATTATCGTGTTGAAATGTCCATTGTAAGTATCCGAATAGATTGTTGAAGTAAGGAAAAGCTTGCTGAAGTACGCCATTATAGCAACATGCGTTCATTGTGGTAGACAACAATTGTAATTCGCAGTTACCATAATAGGGTATGGCCCCCAACACCATGACACCACCCACTCGGCTATGTAAGCGATCCAGATGGTGCTCCTCTTTACGAAGATCATGGAAATAATAGTTAAATCCATCTGGGCCCTAGAAATTATTTTTTTTTCGTATGAGAAAACGACGCGACGCCACTCGTTATTCCATGTCATGTGACTGCGGCAAACCCCCAAGCGTATCTTTTTGCGGTCATCGTTAATGGGTGGTTTTTTCGTTAGTTTTAGGCGCTTTAAATGCTTAGCTTTAGAAATAACGCTTTGGACCGTTCTTACACTAGCTTTAACGCTAGTTTTAGCCTTAATTTGTGACGATGAATCGTGCGAATTTGATGCTGATCTTAGTATAGCTCTCTTATCAGTAGCAGAAAGCTCACTCTTTGTTCGTCCTTTCATATTCTTGCCATAGCTTGACTCATTTCGCAAAACCGTAGACACGACATTTCGGCTTCTTCCGATTTTCTCAGCGATTTTATGGATTGAGTGCCCGGATTCTTTATAAATTTTAATTTTCAACTTTTCCTCATTAGATAAAGATTTTCCTCGACCCATTTTAATTTAATTTTGGTTGAAATCGATAAGAAAACTAAAGGTTATGATGGGGGTCCTATTCATGTGTCGTAAGAAATTTCACAAATTTAGGTTATGGTAAAGCAAATTAGAAAAAAAAAACTTATAACAGGACATTTCCAGTACACAATTTTTTTCTCATAGAGAGTGAATATGAGGATCTCAAAAACAAACAAAAATATCCCGTTCAATGATCTCAAATATTTAAGAGAATCACAAATAAGGTAAATCGTAAAGGGGGTCCTATTCATGTGGCGGGGAGTGCATATTGTATCCAAAAAGAATCTACTTACTCGAAATGTCCGCCTTTTGCCTTTACACACGCCTTAGTCCATTGGAAAATTGGCCACAGCTCGAACCAAAGCAGTCTGAAGATATCCAATGTTGGGGTATCTTTTGTGACAAACCTTGTCCTCTAAAACCGTCCACAATTTGTAATCCAATGGGTTCAAATCTGGACTGCCTGAGGGCCATTCTTGTGAGGAAATGAACGATGGCAAATTGTTTCGAAGCCAGGCCTCGGGAATTGTTAAGAGGCTTCACAACAGCTTTCAAAACGTTTTCTTGGTAAACTTTGGCCGATGTTTTGACTCCTTTTTCGCAGAAATGCAGGTCAGTGACCCCATAGTAAGAGACACCCCACCAAACCATGACTGAAGCTGGATGATGACCTTTTTCCACCCTTGGGATCAGTTCAGATGCTTCCTTAGATGACCGCGCATGCACTCTATCATTTTGCTTGTTAAATTTTTCTTGAACGGTAAACATTTTTTCATCGGTGAACAAAATTTTTCTGTGCAAGTTATCAGCGTGCTTCACCAAAAGACGTTTGCATTTTTCAATCCTATTTTTTTGAAAGCTGCAGTCAATAAATGTCCGGAAGGTCGTTTAAAAGTCCCAAGTCTTTTTCAATGATTCGAATCAAGGACTTTTGCGTGATTTCTGTGAATTCTTGATTTAACGGCTTTGATGACATGCGGCGTTCGAACAGAGCGTGGGCGGTCCGACTGGTGGCGGTCTTTTACATCTCCAGTCTCATCAAACAGTTTTTTGCATCGGTAGACGAACATGCGGCTAATCCCTAGTGGCCGGAGCGTTTTAAAAATATCGCTTTTTTCATTTCACACTTGAAAAGCGCTATTACAGCGATACGGTTCTCATTATCTGATCACTCCATGATGAAAGTTGAAACAATTTTAAAATCCTGATACAGACTAACGCTATTGAGGTTAGCTTTCAAAACCCATATGGCATTAACGGGGTATGTTCAGTTTTACTATTGAAATGGGTGTGTTCAATGTTGTAACAGTATTTTTGTACCTGCTAAGTATATTTATTTTCTAAAAAAAATTTTTATTAATTTTTTTTAAAATTTTATTTTTTTCAAAACAAAAAAATTATTTATGAATTTCAAAATCCATATTTGTCCCGTATGCCACAATTAAGCTTTAAACTAAAATGTAGTTACCTGACAATTTAAAAATAGTTTTTTTATTAATTAACTTTTTTCATTAAACTTTAATTTGTAACCAAAAATTTTTTTAGATTTTTTAACGAATTATTAAACTTGCTGTTTCCAAGGAGAATAAAGGTTCGAAATACAACACAATACTTGATATTTGGAATAAAACTTTTTGCTTATTTATATTAATTTTTTTTTTAAAAATTTTATTTTTCCAAAAAAAAAATAATTATTTATGAGTTTTTAAATCCATATTTGTCCCGTATGCCACAATTAAGCTTTAAACTAAAATGTAGTACTGGACAATATAAAAATAGTTTTGTTTTTTTTTATTAATTTACTTTTTTCATTAAACTTTAATTTGTAACCAAAAAATTTTAATTTGTTTTAAACGAATTATAAAACTTGCTATTTCTAAGGAGAATAAATTTTCGAAATACAACCCCATACTTGATTTTTGGAATAAAACGTTTTGCCAATTCGGCACAAGTTTTTAAAATTTTTGCTTCATGGTAGAATTTTAGCACTTTTTTAACAGTACTACCTCGGTAAACTGACTAAAATATTTCTATAGTGTCTTAAGCAAAGTAGCTTTTGAATGAAAGAAAAAACAAACTTACCCAAAAAATTGCATCTACGGCCTCAACATCATAAAACGCCAATATGTTGTTTTTTTTTCAACTTTATTTAAAATTAAACAAATGTTTTTTGATTCATGTTGCACTGTGTAATATAACAAAGTCTATGTTTGTACATTGCATTATAATGTTTAATATCTAGTTCGAAAAAAAATTAACAGAACTAACAGAAAAAAAATTCTTTACATAACAAAAAAGGAAACAAAAAAAAATAATAAAATAAAAATAAATTATGGCTTTGGATAAAAAACTAAATAAATTCATGTGGAAATAAGTCAAACAACAAAATTCTTGTTTCTTGTTTTTTTTACAATATGTTTTGATTTTACATTTTTTAAAATATATCAAAAAATTATTAAAATAATTAAAAAATATTAAAGCTCCAAAAAAAATATGTATTCAATTTAATTTTAATTAATTTTTGCTTTAAGTCCTTTTACGAATATATTTTTTACTAGAAAATCTAGAAAAATAATATATATATTTGTTTATATTTTAATTGAAATTAATTTAATTTTACCTGATTTATTTGTTACAAAACAAAAGTAGAATAATTAAATTATGGCCATTTATTAAAAAAGGTAAATTCAAGAGGAAATGAGTCAAAGAAAATTACTTTTTTCCTGAGTTTAAAAATGGTTTTGAATTTTAATTCTTTAAAATGAATGTTTATATTATTAATAATAAAAAATATTAAAACTCTAAAATAAAGTATTCACTTTTAATATAAATTACTGATTTTTTTTAGCTTTAAGTTCTTTTTAGCAATTTGTTTTTTAATATAAAACAGAGAAAAATAATTTTTTTTGTAATTGATTAATTTAATTTTTCCAAATTTTTTGCTACAAAATAAAATTAAATTATGGCCTAAGGAAATAAGTCAAAACAAAAAATATTTTTATTCTTGATGTTTACAACTAGTTTTGATTTTACATTTTATAATATGTATGTAAACTTTTTTTATTAACAAAAAATATTTAAACTCCAAAAGAAAGTATGTTTTGCTTTAAGTTTTTTTTTATAAAATTTTTTTAATAGAAAATCGAGAAGAATTAGTTTTTTTTTTGTAATTAAGACTAATTTTATTTTCTTGATTTTTTGCATTGTTTGAACATTTTTTTTATCACAAAAACCTAGGCTAGTCAAAACGACACAATAAAAACGTTTGTTTTGTTATTTTTGTTTATTTAAATGTTTTTTTGATATTTTTTTGCTGAGTTTTGTTTTTGTTTGGGCATATTTTTTTAGTTTTACAAAAAAAGTTTCAAATAAAATTTAGTAATGCAACAAAAATATTGTATTACACATAAAATATAACACAGTTTCTGTTAGTATAAATATACATAAAACGCATATATGTAGCCTCTTATAATAAATCGATTAATTTCAAGTTTTTACCCAAATACGTATCTTAGGATCGATTCAAAAGTTTACCTAAACACCAAATGCTGTGTAGAAGGGCAGGTGGAGCCGAAATATTTTTTTTTTTAAATTTTCAAGTAGCTACTTTTTAAAAGCTTTATTTGAAAAAAGTAAGGGTTTTGGACTTTCATTAAAAACGCTGTTACTTTCTTTTAAAAAAATTTAAAAATAAACTATTTCTGTAATTTAAAAAATAATTGTATAAATCTTATAAAGATAACTTTTCAATGTTATCATAATGCGTTTATCATATATAGCCGCTTTAAATAAAGTTATGGAGTTTGGAAAATTTGGAGTTTCTTTTCTAGTTCTAGTTTCTTTTAATGTTTAACACAAACAAATTATTTTATAATATCAGAAAATGTTTATTTTTAATTAGTTTTCAAAGAAAGTACCATTGTTTTGAAATGAATTCCAAACCACTTAATTTTTTTTAAATAATGCTTTCAAAAAGTAGTTACTTAAATATTTAAAAAAAATATTTTGTATGTTTTTTTTTTATTAATTTTTTGTTTCCTAGAAGTTTTTTAAATGTTAACCACAAAAAAATTTAACTTTGTTTTAACGAGTTACAAAGCCCACATTTTTCCAAAATAAATAACTTTTCGGCCACTTTTTGAGGGTTATTCAATTTTAAAAAATGTATTGTAGTTTTTCTTTCAGGGAAAGATTTTCCTCTACTTAAAATAATTTATAAAAATCAATTTTTTTTGGATTTTAAATTGTTTGTTAAAGTTACGGTTTTATAATGTAAACAAATCCATTTAAAATTGTAAAGTTAACGCCTTTAAAATTCTCCGACGCCCGAAAGTGTCTTTGAAGGTTCATTTCTTCAAGATTTAAAAAATTATTGGTTTGTATCTTTGATTGATGAAATGATTTGCTTGTTATTTTTTTGAAATTAAATGTATCATCAGTTCCTTAATGTTTTACAAAGTAGTTTTATATATTATATATATTAACTAATATGCAGATACTTAAAAAAGCTAGTTTCATAACAATTTTGGGAATTTACGATATTATCCCCGATAAAAAAAAATTATTAAAACAAGACAAATTTGGGACATCAAATTTTTTAGTTCTTAGTTTGGTTTTTCATAAATCATTTTTGAAATTGTTACTTAAAGTCTACCTTTTAAATATGTCATTCAGCTAGAACTTCTTTAAATGACAATTTTTAAAAAGGTAAACAAAATGTTTAAATACGAAAAAAAAATATTTTTCTCTAAAAAATTTAACTTGTTCTTATATAATTTCGAAAATAAAAAAAAACTGCTATTACTTTAAAAAGGTTTTTAAAAATTGTTAAAAGCTAAAGAATTTATACTCTACTATTTAATAAATTGATTTATATTAAAATCGTAAAGCAAACACTTTTTGCATAGTTCGACGCGACATTAATGTTGCTGAAAAGATGATTATAATTTTTTTTTCGATAAAATCATTTTTTAATTAATTTTTCAATTTTTTTAACGATTTCTAAAATATTTAAGTTTTCAAAATTTAGATGCTTTAAAATGGATGTTTCTTAAAAGTTAATTTTTCTGAATTAAAGAACTTTTTTGAACAAAAATGTATTTCTTACTTTGCTTTTCATTTTCATTCATTTTTTAAAATTATTTTCTACTATTGATTCTGAATTTAAGTTTTATTCAAAAGTTAACGGTTAAAGCAGAATAAGTGCTGATACTTTGGAAAGTCAGTTTCTTAACCATCGTGGGAAGTTTACGATATTTTCTTTGATTTCAAAAAAGTAATAAAACAAAACTTATTTTGAACACCAACTTCTTTAATTCTTAGTTTGGTTTTCCATAAATTATTTTTAGAATTTATTAATCAAATTCTACCTTTTTAATATGTCAACCAGGTATAACTTCTGTAAAAGACAATTTCTAAGAGGGTAAAAAAATTTTGTTTTCGGAAAAAATATTTTTTTTTAAAAAAATTAATTTTTTCTTGTAAAATTCCGAATGTAAAAAACTGCTGTTACTTTTAAAAGGTTTTTAAAAAATAGTTAAAAGTTAAAGAATTTAATCAAATATAAATATCAAATTTAATCATATTTAATTAAATATAAATCGATTTATTATAATAAATCGATTTATATTTAAATCGTAAAGCAAAAACTTTTTAAATAGTGCGACATTAATGATGCTGAAAAATTTTTTTTCCATAACAAAATATTTTTTTGTTTAATTTTTTTAAACTATTTCTAATATCTGTATTTTTCAAAATTTGTATGCTTTAAAATGGGCGTTTCTTGACAGTTAAATTTTATATCTTCTTACATATATAAAGGTTTTTTTCAACAAAAAAAATTTCTTCGCCTTTTTAATTAATTTTTTTATACGATTTCAAAAATCTATATTTTTCAATGGCTTAAAGTGTGCCGTTTTTAAAATTGAAGGTTTTTTAAAATGTAATTAATTTATTTCTTCGATTTCTGATTTTTTTTTTAATTTTCAAAGTTGAAAGTATCTTTAGAAACTACTATTGTTAATGTTAGCGATTTTTTCTTGACCGTTTTAATTTTATTTTTTTAAGTAATTTTTTTTACTGTTTTTAATAAAACCTAAAGCCAATACCTTTTAAAAGTGTCTTCGCCTATGAACAAATAATTATTGAGGAAATTGTGGAGTTTTGAAAACTTTGTGGTTTATTCCTCGTTTCAATCCGTGTTGTACGAAAAACATTTATGGACTCCACCTGTCATTCTACGCAGCATTTTTTCTTTTCTTACGTAAACATTTAAATTAGGGCAACAATTTTGATTTTTACTAACCATTTGCTAAAGGTACATGTAGACTCATAAAATTAATAACTTAAAATTAGCAGTCATTTTTGGTCCTTCGATTGATTATTCGGAGTATATTTAGTCCTTCGATTATTATTCGGAGTATATAAACCAGGTCTTAAAAAATATTAGCCATTTTTATGCTTTTAAAAGTTTTTTTTGGCGTATTTGAGTTTAGGCGTCGACTTATGAAACTATTATCTTAATAATGTCAGTTATTTTTCGTCTTTCGATGATATCAAGCCCTTACCGAGAAAAAGACGAACGCGCCATTAGCTTTTTAATGAAATTTGATAGAAAATTGTACAACGCCTTTAAGCTTAAATATTAAAAATTTAATATTAATATAAACAAAAATAAACCAAATTCAATTTTATAGGAATCCTCCAGATGAATTAGACAAAAAATCAAAACATCCTCTCCTGTAAAATTTTCTTTTGGTGCTTACGTCTTTTTCGCTGTAAGGGTTCGATATATTCGGTTTATTTTAGTCTACCTGCAGGCTTGTTATAATAGTGTCTTAAAAACATGAGTAAGTTTTGGTCCTTCGATAGGTTATTTGGTGTATTCGAGTCTACGTGTAGATTTATAAAAATAGGATCTTAAAAATATCAGTCACATTTGGTCCTTCGATTAGTTATTCGGTGTATTTGGGTCTACCTGTAGACTTTAAAAATTAGTTATTCGGTATAGTTGAGGCCACCTGCCAACCCTTAAAAACTATGGGTCACTTTTGATCCTTCTATAAGTTTTTACAAACAAAAAAATAATATTTTATTTTGGCTTCTTCAGTAAATTTTGGTGTATTTAATTCTACGTGTAGATAAATGGTATCTTAAAACAACTATCAGTCATATTTGATCCTTCTATTAGGGATTCGGTGTATTTGATTCTACCTGTAGACTTTAAAAATACTTTTTTGAAAAATATCATTTTATTGTGGTTCTTAAATTAGTTATTATTATATTAAAAATGGTATCTTAAAAACTATGAGTCACTTTTGGTCCTTCTATAAGTTTTTACAAAACAAAAAAAGAATCGGCTCTTCGATAAGCTTTAACGCCTAGCTGAAGTTCTGTGAAGAATTTCCCACCTCTTTCCTGAGTATATGCACCTATACGCTTATTCAATGAATTTGTTAAAAGTTAAATTAAAACTATTTTTTGAAAATTTTCAGTTTGATTTAGTTCTTAAATGAGTTAATCGGTGTAGTTGAGTCAACCTGTAGACTTTTAAAAATATGATTTTAAAAACTATGAGTCACTTTTAGTCCATCTATTAGTTATTACAAAAAAAAAATAATATTCAATTTATGCTCTTCAATAAGTTTTACCGCCTATCTAAAATTCTTTGAAATATTTCCCAGCTCTTTTCTAAATATAACCTTTCATAGTCTTATTCAGTGTATTTAAGTCTACCTGTAGACTTTTAAACTATTTTTTTAATACGAGTATTAGTTAGTTTTGGTCCTTCAAGTGTCATTTGGTTGTTGTAAGTCTTATAAACTTCAGTTAATTTTGGTATATATTATTCTATGTGTAGATAAATGGTTTCTTTAAAACGAATATTTGGTCCTTCAATTAAAGATTCGGTGTATTTTTGTCTATCTGTAGACTTTAAAAATATTTTTTGAAAAATATCATTTTGTTGTGGTCCTTAAATTAGTAATTGAGTCTGCCTTTAGTAATTAAGTCTACCTTTAGCCTCTTAAAAATAGTATCTTAAAAACTATGAGTCGCTTTTAGTCCTTCCATTTGTTCTTAAAAATAAATAATACCGGTTATCTTTAAAAATATTAGTTTTGGTCCTTCAAGTAGTCATTTGTTTGCTGTAAGTCTTATAAAGTTAAGTTAATTTTGGTGTATTTAAGTCTTCTTGTAGATTCTTTTAAATAGTTCCATTAACAAAATACCATTCATATTTGGTCCTTCGATTAGGGATTCGGTGTATTTAAGTCTACCTGTAGACTTTTAAAATATTTTTTCGAAAAATATCAGTTTGTTTTTGTACTTTGTTAGTTATTCGATATATTTCGAGTGCAATTTTAATATATCAGTAAATTGAAGTGCCTACGTTTGTTTTTCAATGTATTTGGGTATAAGTCACTTTTGGTCCTTCGATTGGTTATTTGAAAAAAAGGAAATATTCAATTTAGGTCCTTCGATTAGTTATCCCCCCATTTACTCAAGCATTTGAAATTCTTGAAAGAATTTGCCACCTCTTTCCTGAGGATGAACACTTTTCCAATGTTGAAATATCGTGAGCATACATTTAAACGTTTTGGGGCAGTAGACGCAAGCATAAATGATAACCTTGCCCTTGGCCGCCGACTTGAGGCGATGTCTGCGCCAGATATGCTCGTTGAAGTTCAAACAGCCGACCAGCACCTGTTCGCAATCCTCACAGGTGTGTACCGTATAGTCCACCGTATGACCAGCATAGTGGGGAAAATACTTTTCCAGTTTGATGTGGACACTGCCGAAATGTAGATGGCGACCCTGCATGGTGGCAAAGCCTCGGCCGCAGGGTTCACACACATACTGGTCGGCATTACAATCGGAATGGGTACGCTTCATGTGACAGTCTAGGAAAAACTGACTCTTATGCAGTTTATCACACAAATCACACTTGAAAGTATTTCGATCGAGGTGTTGCAGTATGTGATCTTCTACCAGCCTTTCGCTGTCCAACTTATAGTAGCAACATTTAAAGTGGAATTGTTCGTACGGATGGTACTGCTGGAAATGTTCGTGTAAAAGGGAAAATTTCCCATAGAGACTAGGACAAGCTATGCACTTAATAGTGGGTAGATAGAGGGCGATAAACTCGTCGAATTCTTTGGTTATTCGGTGAAAGTTCGAGTTAGGCCTAGGCACTGAGGTCGATGCATATTCCACAATGGAAATATCCTCATCTATTTTGAAAACTAGGGGTGTCGAGAAAAGGTCCTTTTCTATTTTAATATTAGGGTCTGCCGGATTGTTGTATACGCTTTTTGCCAAACAGTTTTGGAAATTTTGATTCAAATCAATTCTTTTCAAATTCGTTTTGAATTTCTTGGGCGATAACATGTAGGGAGAAGCTCGTTTAGTGTTTATAAGTTTAGAATTCTCCAGAGAAGTCTTAGAGCCTGTGGCCTTTACTGAGCAGGCCACATTTTTCATCATAGCCAACTCGTCGTTGTGCCGTTTAATCATTTGCAACTTCGGCTTAGAGATTACCTGCGGTCGAAGATCTACTTCAATATTACAATCAACAGAATTTCCATATTCCCGCAGAGTTTTAAATACTTCGGGTAGCTGGTTAGCCGTATCTAATAATAGTTTTCCATTTTCTTTGCTGTCTTGGTGGTCTTCTTCAACTACCTCCACTTTGGGTTTACAGCTAACCTGCATTTTGTGATCATCTGCCAGGGTTTTAACATCTTCCGTTGGAGGTTTCTTAACACTTTGAATTATATTTCGATTTTCCTTTTCCAAGTCCTCATCCTCAAAATTCTGTTGATGTAAATGAAACTCACTGCGTACATCGGTGATTTTAAATTCCGGAAAACCTCGAAAGTCTTCGCTTTCGCCACTAGTGGCCACCGATTCTATCGATGCCTCCAAATCTTCGGCTTCCGTTTTGACAATGCCCAATTCTTTGTCTTTATCTTCGCCGAGCTGTAGTTGGGCCAATAGCACGGAATTTTGAAAACTGTGAAAGTCACAGATGTGGCGGCGACACGGCAGGCATATCGTATCCAGATGTCGGTGCTCTTTAATATTCAAAATCTGAAAATTTTAATTTACAAAGTTCAAAGTTTTTTTTTTTTTTTTTAAATTCTCATTTATTTCGGCACTTACCGTGGGATGGAAATACTTATAAATGGTCTCATAGAGGACATTCTGTTGACCATTCTCCCCGTAGAGGCTGCGATATTCCGAGCAGGGATTCACACACAAACGACAAATTTTCACTTCGGACATTGTGGGGATTTTTTGTAATTCTAGTTGGGATTATTCCACACAAGCGATGACTGTTGGCAAAATGAAAAAAAAATTAAATTTTTAAAAACTAAAAGACAAAATAATAAATAATTCCGAATTAAATGATACTGTGCCTTTTGGGTTCAAAAATTTTCCAACTATGGAGATGCGGCAATTTCATCATAAATCAAACAAACAATTAAAATAAATCTATGATGGGCTATTGGTCAAACTAAAACTAAATTTTCGTAATCTAAGATTCCTCTATGCCCTCATTGGCTCCCTTTGCAATCCCGCAAAATCCGCCCATCCCACTAACCACCATTTGCCCAATATCAAACCCATAGAACGCAAAGAACACACCGCATACCATTAAAGAGAGCTCAACTACTATCAGTAGAGGCACACAAACCCAATTACTCTCTTTGTTGTAACCGTTTTTGTTTGTAATCTTAAATGTGATTTACAGTTCTCATTAACTCCTTATTCGCTATTATACTTAGTATTGGCTGTGGCTTGCACAAGTCTTGAATCTTCATAGACTTATCTGGAATTAGTAAGCTACACGCAAATAGTTCTAAATCAAAGATCAAGAGAAAACTTCTGACTGTTAATAAAGGAGTTGACGGCTCTTAAGTAAAGGTTAAAAAGAGTGGCAAGTTCCAAAAGATCAAGAGAAAACTTCTGATTTTGTAAGGAGTCAACTAAGGCGGGTCTTACGAAAACCAAACAGATGGCGTATTCTATGTTTTAGTGGTTGTAATGTTTTTAAAACATAAGTAAATTTTGGCCCTTTAACGACTTAGATTTAAGTCGACTCGTAGATTCATAAAAATAGTATTATTAAAAAAAATCCTATTTGGGCCTTCGATTAGTTACTTGTTGTAAACAAGTCTACCTGTAGACACATATAAATGATATCTTAAGAAGAATCGTAACTTGTGGTCCTTGTATTAGTTATTCGTGGCGTTTGAGTACACGTGTATCCACATTAAAGCAGTTTCTTAAATAATCATCAGTCCCTTTTAGTCCTTCGATTATTTGTTAGGTTAGAAGAATCGTTTCTTGTGGTACTCGATTACATAAAAAACTATCTTAAAAAAGTATTTATCCCTTTTGGTCCTTCGATCTTTTTCCATCTCCCAAAGTAAGAAACAAAGACAAAGTTCCTTAGGAAACATAATTCCATCCTTGAAGTCTACGGCACCCACAAAGAACCAGAAGAGATTCACCAGAAATCTATTCTGGTATTCTGGTCACTGTGCTTTGAAGGGATTTTTCCTATCGTTTGGAGACCTCCTTCTGACCGAATGCCGTAAGAAACAAGGAAACAACCAACTGGGTCATGTTCTTTAGGAAATAAAAGTCCAACCTAGAATCCGGCGGAAACCACAAAGAACCAGAATAGATTGACTAGGAAGGCTACAAACTCTCGAAATCTCTGACACGGTCCTTTGAGGAGAGTTTGAAGACCTCCTCCTAATCCAATTCAATTAGAATTAACTAAACAAATAACTGGGTATCAGTCAGGGAAATGTTTTGGATAGGGATCGAAAGTCTTGTAGATGACAAAGTACGTCTTTAAGGATAGAAAGTTGACGAATACACTATGTGTAAACCCTCAGGGTAGGGTCCTTAACTGTTTTACAAACCCACCAAAGCATACCAACCTATACCACAGTAGGATGTAGGACATACAAACTCGTAAATAATGACGAACATTCCAAGAAATATATCATTTATGTACTGCGCAATTTACTATATTTCAATTAGATAGCTATCGTAGTTGCAATTTAAATATCTGCTCCTTTTTTAATGGCTGATACTTTTCTTGGATATGACTTTTTTCGATTAAAAACATAGAGTTAGACCGCACACGCCATATACCGCCAACAAATTGACACATCAGAGACCTCTAGGCTCACAATATTTTTGGTGTAAAGGTAATTAACTGCAGGCCATAATTCTCGTTCACGCTATCTTAATCACCATCGACTAAATAATTAATAAAAAGATTTACTTTAAACAAAAAACCACATATTTCGTATTCAATATTGTTATTTATTAAAACAAACTTCTTTCCCGAAATTTAAAAAATTGAATGAATCCAAAAAAAAAATTGAAATAGACAAGAAAATAAAGTAAATGCAAATTTTGAATAAGAGTAACTATTCGAAACTACACGACCCTTAATGATCCTCCAGCATTCTGTAGAAATTTTCATCGTTTTCTGTGGCATGTTTCGCCTTCCGATGGACTTGCAGCGAATTGAAGTAGGTAAAGGTGGTCGGACAGTAGACGCAGGCGTACAAAGGCTTGCCCATGTGGGCGGCCATATGCTCGCGCAACTGACGCGGCTGACGAAAGCTCTTCGTACATATCGTACAGGGATATTTGGGCTTATAGCGATGATTATACCAGACATGCTGACGCGCCGGCCCCGCCGAGTTGAACTTTTTGCCGCACTCCTTACAGCGAAACATAATGTGGCCATTGGCCAGCTTTATACGTTCCGGCTTATGCGAACTGTCGTGCACGGTGGTGCTGTGGTAGTTGAGGCCACTCTTGGTGGTAAAGCCTTTGCCACACAGCTTGCAGATGCAAACAATGGGCTGAATTTCCGGATGATGCACATCGATGTGCCGCTTCAGCGAACATTTTGTTGAGTGGCATTTGTCGCAGAGTTTGCACTGGAATATCTTTGGATCGTTGTGGAAGCGCAGATGCTCTTTGATTGTCCAGTGCTCTTTTAGCTTACGACCACAGCAGCTAATGTAGCACTCATCGTTGGGATGTCGCTGGCGATAGTGGTCTTGCAACAACGGCCAGTTGGTGCAGGAAAGCGAACATATGCCACATTTCAGGTTGGGCATCCACTTGGCCATGAGCTCGTCTAGCTCCTCATTGCGTTCGGCGCGTGTGGTATTTGTCTTTATGCCATTGTCCTCATCGGACGAATCATTCCAATCGGAATAGTTATCTTCTTCAAAGGATTTCGTTGTCATGTTACGGCTAATACCTGCGATTTCGTAGTCATCGTCTCCTTCCTCCACGTCCTGATCGGAATCATCACTCAACAGCACAAAGTCTTCTGTTTCTATTTTAATAGCGCGTCCCGAAGTCGAGGGCAAATCTTCGTCATCCGTACAGCCGCCATTATCGCTGGACACATCGATCAATTCAAACTTCGGCTGGGCTATGAAGTCCGGGTGGTCCTTGGCCCCCAGGGGACCGGAAGCCATAGAAGGTGTTTTGAATTTGTTGCTAGATTTTTTGCTTCGTAACTCCGCAGAACTGAAAGAGGTATCACCACCCGCCTCCAAGGCTTCCATTTCGGGCAAAGAGATAAAGTCACCCTCAACCTTAATGATTTTTGGCTGCTGGAACTGCAGCGCGAAATCGTAGTCCTCTTGTGTCTTCACCAACATGTCGGGGTTTTCGGTGAGCTTGGCCTGGGCCACCACCACCGAACCTTGAAAGTTGTGAAAGTCCCAAATGTAGTGCCAGCACCTAAGGCAAATGCCCGTCAGCTCTTTCCACTTGTCCATGTTGACAATCTGTGTTATAAGAATATTTTTTTATTATTATTTTTCGGAGTCTTTGTATTTCTTTTGAATGAGTCTATTCTCAAGATATGTTCAGTAAACGGTTAGAACGGGAACTTACCGTTGGATGGAAATATTTGAAGATGATTTCATACAGGTCATTGCCAAAACCATTTTCATCGTAAAGACTTTTCGCATCTTTGCTCAGATGGTGGACACACAGGCGGCAAAGGTTCGCCTGGGACATGTTTGCCATACTTTGGAAATGTCCTGCTCGATCTATGTAGTTTTTTCGTTTACCACATAAGCGTGTTCATGTGCTAGCCGGTAGGTGCTATTAGAAGAAAGAGGTGTACAGAAATTGATTAGGACTAGAGATTAAGGGTACTCTCAATTGATCACTTAAAACGAGCGACAACAAAATTGTTTGTCATATTAACAAAATATTGCTAAGCTCTAAATTACAACTAAGTATGAATGAAATAACCTATGGTATTTATGGATTTCTCCGTTTAACTGAGTTATCAAGTAAACATTGATCACTTAAAACGAGCTACAACAAAATTATTTGTCATATTAACAAAATATTTGGTAGCGTTCACTTAAAACTAATTAATGATTGAATATGAATAGTATTCATGGATTTCTTTTATTTCCTTCGCCGATGGTTGTAAGGTATACTAAATTTGTTATTCTGTTTGCCACACTACGATATAATAATCGGAGACCCTATAAAGTATATATAATATTGATCGTCGCAAAATTCTCAGACGATCTAGCCCTATCCGTCCGCGCGTCCATGTCTGTTGAAAGCAAGATAGAAGTCGAACGAATCAACCCAGGAACCTGAAATTTAGCATGATGATGGCTTATGGCCATAAGCTGTTTGGGACTGTAAATGGGCGAAATTGGCCCAGGGGGGAAAAAGTTCCCCTTTAAGGGACTAAAGGTACATCGGTAAAAGAAACACATCTTTGAGCATTTGCTTAACAAATCATTATGCTTTGTGGACAGACAGTGGTTAAAATGTGAACTAAATACCTTAAATGTGGACTAAATACCTTAAAATAAGGGCATAGATCTTTTTATGTGGCCCAAAAAACGTCCCGCATGGTCCAAACGGGCGATTAGTAGTCAGTATGGTCAGATTTGAGTCAATTTTGCTACTAATCCAAGTTTAGAATAATTTTGAAGTTTTAGGTGAGATTAGGAATGGACCCAAGGGCAAAACCGGCCCAAAAAACGTACCACTTTTTGGTCTTTTTAGCGTAGGCACGTAGGAGGGTATCAAAGGTACGGCTAGACTGAACTTTACGGCGATTTTACTTGTTTTTTGTTTGAGCAAACCATAAAAGATATTATCTATTAATGTTTGTGCACTCGAAACAATCAGCAACGAAAATGTTTGTCATATTAACAAAATATTGTGTAGCATAAAATTAAAATCGGATTTTTCCTCCTTTTCTTCTTTTTTTGGTGTTTTTTTGAATATCTTTTATTGTTGAATTTCATTGGTCAGAACAAACAATAATCCGTGTTATCAATTAATTAAAGTTTGGTGTTAACTGAATATCCTGTATTGTTGGTTTGCATTGGTTAGAACAAAGGATAATCCGTGTTATCAATTATGCATTTACCTATTTAAAGGAGCAACGACAAAAATGTTTGTTATTTAACAAAAATATTTCAAAGTACCAAATAAAATCTAAATATTCATTGAATATCCTGTAGTTTTAATGGATTTATTTTTGTTTAATAAATTTAAGATTACATTAAATAAATATCCTATCTATAATGTATTCCGTTTTTCCATACTTAATCGGAACATACTTACTTAGGTTGGCTCCACAACCACTTGACGTTGGTCCAATACTCGTCAATGATTTATAAGCACTTCGGTGTTGGGCGAGCTTCCTCGACTTTGTACTCGCAAGGAACTTCGCATTATCCTTTACTAGGTCTCTTCACCGAAGTCTCGGTCTTCCCTGTCTGCGCTTTCCGAGGTCATTATCGTCTAACGTTATTCTGGTAGAAGCGTTTGTTTTCATTCGACCTACATGACCAAGCCGGCACAATCGTTATATTTTGATGCGCTTAACTACAATCATGTGGGAAAACATCTCTCTTAGCTCTCGGTTCGTTCGACGCATATACTTCCCGACGGAGGATTTTTCTCTCAAAGACTGCCGGAACACTTTAATCCGCTTTTGAAAGCACCCCTGTTTCGACGCCATAAAGTGTATTTGTAATTCGTAATCATTGTTTCTTGAGAGAGGGCTATGTTCCTAAGCTGTTTACCTAGCCCAAAGTAACATCTATTTGCCAACACAATCCTTCGTTTTGTTTCAGTGCTGACATGGCTCTTTTGGTTTATGGCGGATCCGAGGTATACAAATTCCTCCACTACCTCGGCGTTGCAACTGCCAGCCGAAGCAATCTCGTCTTTCTTTCGTGGCGGCACATCTCTAGCAGATGCCAGCATCATTTTGGTCATGCCCCCATTTGCCATAGGACCCATCTTAGATGTGTCAAATTCCATCTTTGAAAAGGCTCCAGGTATATTTCGCTCTTTTCTGCCGACAATGTCAATGTCTATCTTCATAAGTAACTTTAGGGTTTTTTTTAGGATTTTCTCTACAAGTTGTCACCCTGTCTGAGACCTCTTGTCGTAGTAAATGTTTCGAAGAGTTCACTTGGAACTGGGGATTTGGCGCCACTCAGTGTCATTCTACAAAGGCGTACAAGTTATGATGGTTACTTAGGCTGGATCTTATCATCGGCAAGATCTTCAGAATGGGAGCACTCAGACATGGTTTCAAAGAATTTATCTCTTATCGAAGTGGCGAAAGAAGCCTTATAGTCAATGAAGAGGTGGAAGGTGTCTTTTTGCTGCTCGTGAGTCATTTCCAGGATTTGGCTCAGTGTATAGATTTGATGGTTGGTTGACTTATTCGACATGATGGCGCACTGATACGGTTGGATCAGATCGGCGAATTGGGACTTTAATCTTTCGCACAGTTTAGTTGATAGTATTTTAGGGTAGGAGACTTATTCCTCGCTAGCTGACGCAAACGGTGTCTCCCTTATTAAAAATCGGGCGTAGTACGCTGAGGTTCCAGTCATCGGGCATAAGTTTGGTTTTCCAGATAGTGCAAATTAGCTGATGCATGCACCTTATCAGCTCATCTCCTCTGGACTTACAAATCTCTGCCGAAATTTCATCGGTTTCTGAGGCTTTGTTATTCTTGAGCCCGGTTACGGCTGATTTTGACCTCCTCCTTAGTCGGTGCGGACATTCAATATCACCTGTGATTGTCATCGGCAAGACTCCTTCCTTCCAATGCTCCTTTCAAGGTCTAAGCACACTTTTCAAACTCTCAGCACCATATTCCCATTTCCATCTCTACACGAAGTTAGGCCAGTAGTCGAGTATTTCGTCTTTTCAAACTCTCAGCACCATATTCCCATTTCCATTTCTACACGATGTTAGGCCAGTAATCGAGTATTCATCTGGTGTTTGATTCATTGGTAAAACTTATTGGCGTCTATTCTGTTGCCGTACAACTCGATCTCCTCACAATAGCCTTCCTCGGAATAGACGATTTTCCCACCTACTCAACTCCCTCAACGCCAGTGTTGTCATGTGTTCATTGCTTCGGCCGCGGTCCTACTGTTCTCATCATACCATTGGTTTCTTTTTTGCCGCTTTCGATAACAATTTTTTTCTTCGGTGGCTGAGCGCTAATGTCATCAGGAGGAGGGGATTTTGGCATGGTGT
Organism: Hydrotaea diabolus; assembly: GCA_963513945.1. NCBI lineage: Eukaryota > Metazoa > Arthropoda > Insecta > Diptera > Muscidae > Hydrotaea > Hydrotaea diabolus. Next base: position 8,586,356 of record OY740719.1, on the reverse strand, counting down.
AGTTGAGATAGCTTCGTGGAGTAGGCTTACACTGCCTGCTTTTCGACTTCTAGCTTTTCCTTGTTTTTTTAGCAGGTACAAATTTTGCAGCACTTAATCTAGTGCGTACCTTTGCTGCTACCAGGAAATGGTCCGAATCGATGTTTGCTGATCGGAACGTTCTACGTGCAACACGCAGGATGCATGCCGATCACGTCAATCACAACATGATCGATTTCGTTTTTCGCGTTTCCATCAGGCGACAGCCACGAAACCTTGTGGATATATTTCTTACAGCGATGAAATCGATCTGATGCTTCCATGGAGGCTGAACTTTCCGACGGTCGGACCAAAGCAACTTTGGCATTAAAATCCCCCAGAACGATTTTAATGTCATGGTCAACAGTTAGAAAGGTCCGGATTTTTCATTAATTGTAGCTTTCATTGTGTTTTTCTGAAGCGGGCTACAAACTCAACTTCAAGCTATTTTACCTGAGGCCACATATGGGTAATTCCAAAGTAAATGACCCCTACAGCTTAAAAATAAAATTATTATTTTTTATGTATTTGTCCGCTAATATTACACAAAATAAATGTATCTGTCATTTTCCGAAGGATTAACTTTAATTTTCTTTATACTAACAAAAATATGCTACTTTGAATTTGGTATTTGGAATTTTTTTTCCTGTGAATTGCAAGGCCTCTTTTTAAGCCCTTTGGCAACACTGTTCTAACGGTTGTTTACGAACAAAACAAAAGCCAGTTGAAAGCTGACAATGTTCTTCATGCTTAGTCACAATTTTGAAGGCGAGTAGTTTAAATCTAATTTTTTGTGAATAGTTCAAAAACAATCTCACCGACTGTAACGACCGTTACCCCAAATGTACAAAAGTTTGATTTTTTCCTAATTTGTTCAAACGATTTCATTTTTTAGTAGCGGAAAGTTAGAAGGTAAGTAACATAAAGAATTTTGTATGGCGAAATAAGCATCAAAAGTCTATTTTGAATTTTTAAACATTGTTTTGAAGACGTAACGACCGTGACTTTTTTTCTTGGCATTTCGCATTTGAACTGTTTTCGTCTTACTTAATTTGATTCTATCTGATTTTAGCTGAAAAATCATGGATCAACTTACCAAGATGCAAAAATACAGGAAAAAACGAAAAGAAGACGCAGGAAAGCATGAGGCTTACTTGGCAAAAGAAAGAGAGCGCTCAAAGAAGACTTCATCAAAAGAAGCCTTTAACTTCTTTAACACTACAAGAAAGTTGGAAGGTATTAGTGCTTTACTGCGAAAAAAACGTCATCAAATCCGAAACTTAACTTTTAAAAAAACGTTGGGAAAATATAAAATGCATCGAAAATATTCAACAACAGCATTATTTTCAAAAAGCTTACGTTAATTCTGTGCAATCGGCCTTAACAGGCATATCAACTTTAAAAATCAACACCCTAAAACGCTTAGATTATAATGATGTTTACTCTTCTCATATCGAATAAAAGCATGCAAGAATTATGCAATAGAATATAGCTTTTCGTTTATGTTTTTTTTTTACCCACAATAAATGAATTCAAACACAAAAATCGTTAAAGTTTATATTTTGTAACGACCGTTACTTTTTAGAAGAATTTTTTTTTTGATAAATAATTTTCTTTGATTTGAAAACAAACCTATTACTGAAAGAAAACATTACAAAGAATTTAATCAGATTTTTTACTTGACACATCCTGTGCAAAATTTTACAATACATGATATTTGTTTCCGAAATATGAAAACAGCACATTTATAAAGTAACGACCGTTACTTTTTTAATGGTCAAAAATAGTATTGAAATTAGATTTTTTATGAATGCTTTCGGCTGCTACCGAAGCTTGAACTTTCGTAGGTCCAAAATTAAGCAATCCTCGTGAAATATATTCTTAGGGTGGAATTTTATTTAAAAAATCACAGAATATTGGTAAGGACCGTTACTTTGGAAACACCCATATTTTAAAGCCGTCTTTTTAATCCAATAAAAAATCACAAATATTTCAAAAAATACCTGTTCTCATTATAAACTGAAAAAGTGCACTCTTGCTGAGACACCCTTTATTTAGATTTTTATGGCATTTTCCTGCGTTCATCAAAATTATTATTGACATCAATCTCAATATTTTATTAGACGTAGCAATAACACAGTGTCACCAATGACACAGCACAAAACATACGCACACAATGGATTTTCATTGTGTTAAGTTTGTTCGGTGGAAAAATTTACTTGCAGCAATTCTCGTTAAAGGCGAATTGTATCGCTTTTAAGTATATAGACACTGATCGTGGTTAAATCACCTTTACTGCTTGGGGAATGATGTAGCGAAGCTGCAGTCAAGCCTGCTTTCTTTTCGACTGCGATAAAAGTTCAATAGAAACTTGGTCTCAAATCTGATTATGATTTGAGCCATATTGTGTATTCCTGCAAATTCACATTTATTGAAAAATTCATTTTAATACAATTTATGATAATAATAAAGTCAGAAGAGATAAGTTAATGATAATAATAAGAAAATATTGAAAAGAAAATATGGATTCACAACTTAAGCAGAAGTCCTTAAGATTTGGATGTGTCTTTCAGCGTTTCTTCATCTTGGGGATGGACCATTTTGCGATGCAGTTCGGAATTGCTCAAGTTAATAAAGCTCATGGGACAAAATGGACACGAGTAGTAACCTTTGCTTCTATGCGTGGCCATGTGTGTGTTCAGTTCGTGGTCCTCCTTAAACTTTTTACCACATGTGGTACACTTTAACAAGGCTGCTGGCTTTGGTTTTGGTTTAGGCTCCGGTTTTGGTTTGGGCTTTCGTTTAGGCTTCGTTGTTGGTTTTGGCTTATGCTTGGCCTCATGCAAACGCAAGGTGGCAACATGTTTGAAAGTTTTACCACAGCTGTTACACGTGTGCTTGGCTTTATTACGATGGCACCACATATGGTAATTTAAAGCTTTAAGCCTTTGGAAAACTTTGCCGCACTCTTTGCACGGATGCATGACAGGAACAACTTCTCCGCGCGGAGGTTTGTATCTCACTCCCTTATGGCTAACCGAGTAGTGATAAGCTATTCCTCCCTTAGAAAGAAAGCTTCTGCGGCATTCTGTACACTGGTAGGTGGTCTCAAAAGTCTCCGGATGTCGCCGTTCCATATGTTGCTGGAGAGACGATCTGTGGTTATGACGCTGCCCGCAGATGCGACATTTAAAGGCATCGGCATTGCTGTGCAGAAGAAAATGATCTTCAATGGTGTGGCGTCGGACTAGCTTAAGAGCACAGCATGATATGTAGAATTTATCCAGCTTATGTTGTTGGCGGAAATGATGTTGCAACAGCGACAAGGAGGCAAAAGTATCGGGGCAGACGTTACACTGTAACATAGGCAGCCATTTGGCTACGAGATCATCAAGTTGCTGCGATTTTGTTTGCTCACCCATTTGCCTAGGCTCCCCGGTTTTAAATGTTGAAGGCCTTTCGCCATCGATTGCCCCTGCTGTGTCTTCCGGTGTGTCCCTGGTTTCAGATGCTGACGAGTCAACAGCCTTTGTTACTAGGCCAAGTGTGTTTTGACCCTCAACGTTTAAGTGGACACCCTGGGGCTCAGCAGTAGTTGCACTCGCAGACGGCTTTGGTTGGTCTTTGTCGCCATGTCTCACTTTTATATGATTTTTAAGAGCGTCGAGGGTTTTGAAGACATTGAGACAAAAAGAGCATGAGAACGGTGTCAGGGTCGAGTGGACAGCAGCATGTTTGCGGAACTTTTTTAAAACCTTGAAAGATTTTCCGCATATTTTGCATGTGTGCTTGGGTTCAAGCTGGTGATTGTACCAACGGTGCTGGGTAAAACATTGGGAGGAATTTGTTGAGTAATTGCATTCCGTGCACGTGAACTTGGCAACGCCAGCCGGTACCTCCTGCTCCGGTTGATCCGCACTTTTATGTTTCATGGTGTAGTGGTAGGTGCAAGCTCTTTGTGTCGTAAAAGCTTTACTGCATTGGCTGCATTTAAACTTACGATCCTGAGTTTTGGGATGCATTTTCGACATGTGACTATTCAATCTTAGAGTGTTACTATAACAGCAGCCACATAAATGACACTTAAAGGTATTCGGATCGCGATGGAAGAGTATGTGATCTTTAATTTTGCTCTGTATGAAAAACTTGCGATTGCAGCATAAAATATGGAATTCCTCGGAGGGATGATCCTGGCGAAAATGTTGGCGGTACAAGGAATATTTGGTGAAGGTTTCGAGGCAAGCCACACACTTTATAGTGGGTATCCAGGAGGCTACGATTTTATCGTGACTTTCAGGGTCGGTCTTACGAGGATGAGAAACAGGAGCTCTGGGTGGGTTGATTTGGGTATTAGGAGGTTCCTTGGAAGCGACCGAAGAACTGGCTGAACTTGTCTCGAGGGCAGTTATCAACTCTGAGCTATTACTTGAGTTCTGGTCCATGGAGGTATTTTTGGCAGTTTCAATTATTTTCGCTTTGTCCGCAAAAGATGACAAAGGCAAGTCATCATCCGAACTGAAACTTTCAACAGCTTCACTTTTAAACTTGCCTGCCTGATTATATTCAGGTTCTACGTGGGCTACAAACTCAGTTGTAATCTCGCGATTTTCAACCTTGATATTGCAGCTGAGGTCAAACTGGTTGGGCTCTTCTTGCCAAACTCTTGCTGAGTTCGCCAGCTCAAGATCGTTTTCAATCCCGCCTTGGTGTTCATGTTCGTTGCAAGCGTTCGGGGTTTCCACTTCTGTTAGGGCTATAAATTCTTCTTCAGTCTTCAACGCCACACTGTGAATGTCGTAGCTCTCATTGGAGAGGGAGACAGCACCAAGGCCTATCATCCTTTCAACACCATATCTATCTGCATTTAAGCTAAGCTTTAACTGGGCCGCCTCTACTGACGTTTGAAAGCTGCGAAAATCGCAAATCTGGCGCCAACATAACAAACAAATGACCCTGAGATGCTGTGCCTCTAGCAGGTTGACAATCTAGAAAAAATGGAAAATTAATTTTTAATGTTTCCCTTGATTTCCTTTAATTTCCACTTACCGTAGGATGGAAATATTGGCGCGTAATCTCGTACATGAGATTTTGCTGGCCATTTTCATCGTACAGGCTTTTGCCTTCTTGGCAGATATTCACACACAGTCGACAGAGGTTCGTTGTTGCTGTAGCCATAATTTTCTAATGCGGAACATAAGCAGAATTTTTTTATGGTCTGTAGTTAGAGATTTTCAGAAACAACAGGACGAATAAAATTCTAAGGGAAAGAAGTGGCAAAAGAAAAGACAAACATCAATACCAAAAACAAAACGTTTCAGGGCAGATTTCAAAACTAAATTCGGATTTCTATCTTAAATTATTTTTTAACCGAGAATAAAAATTATTTTTTTTTACAAATTTGAGGCTAACACTAATTTTTCAAAAAAAAATCTTCCGTTGTCTGGCAAAATCTAGACCAGATAGTCCATAAGTAGTTTTAATAAAAAAAATCAACCGGCACCGTCTAAATGGCCAAAAGAAGCCACAACCTCTTAAATGAGCGTTAAAATTCGTCATATCGTTTTAAATATCACCCAGGGACATCGCAAATATCGAACTGACCGACTGGCTTCAATTTCGCATGTACTTTAGCATTTAAAAAATTTGTCTGTCAAATGGGTGCCGCGTCTGTAGACAACCAAGTAAACACTTTCTTGTGCGTTAAATTCAAAGCAATGTTTCAACGCAATTGTCATTTATATAATGATTCATTTATTTAATAATTCGACTTCGTAGCATTGAGAGTATTCCAGATGCGCCTTAAACTTGGTTATTGCCAAGGGGCACTGGCTGTCATGGGTTTGGTGAGACATACATGAAACTCCTATTTGATGTGCTAGCCATAAAGTACAAAAATATTTTGAATTAGTGCAAAATAAGTTTAGCAATTTCTTCTGTCTATAATGAATCTAATTAACTACTCTAAAACAGAATACAATGAAACTTCATTTCTTTAGCAGGTTGACAATGTTGAAAAATTCATTTTTAATATTTTCCTAAATTTATTTCAATCGACAATAGGACGAATTGGTTTTAAGCGTATAAAGAAGCCGTCTTAACGGAAATCGGCGCCGTTACATTTTTAAAACAGTCGCGTCGCCGCAAAGGGCTTCGTTCCCATTCTAGCATTGGACAAAAATAGAAGCAGTTTTCAGAATACAATGAAATTTCGTTTCTAAATGGATTATGACAAGCTGATTTCAAAATTATTATTGGTTTTATTGTTAAATGCAATTTTGTATTGTTTTTTACCGTCAAAATAATCTAAGGCTTTTATAAAAATTTTAAATGTTAAAAAATTTATTAAAAATAATATTAAAAGGTTAAACAAAATTTAGAAAAGCTTAATTTGTACCACCCCTTGACTATTCACAAATTCAATTCGATTCCGTCTAAAAATGCTTCTTTATTAAATGTTTTCGTTCAACTACTCAGGAACGAAACTACAATATTAGTTAATTCTGGATACAAATCGGTCACTTTGAATGGCTCAATTTCTATGAAAAAATATTGGTATTTTTTTACACAAAAATCAGAACTAGTAACTCACAGAATGCCAGAAAAGGCAATAGTGAAAACAAAAAATGCCCTAAGCGAATTGCCTTGTGTAAACACAAGAGGCAAGTTCAAATGGGAATCAAAAAATTGACGCAAGTAAAGTTGCCTCGTGCCTGCGCGTCAACGTATCGGCTGTAAACGAGTGTCGCCGAAAACATAAATTCGGTAACAACTTCAAAAATCACCAAGCTATGAGGAGTAATGGCCTTTCATCAGAGAAGTAGGGACAGATACATATTATTCCATACTTAATTGAAATATGTCTTCTTTATAATCGACCAAAAAAAATTAAAAAAAAAACTCAAACATCTCAAAATACCTGTTCTCATTTTAAAATGAAAAACAGCACTCTTACTGAGAAACCCTTTGTTTTTATGGCATTTTCCAGTGTTCATCAAATTAAAGTATTATTTTACATCAATCTCAATATTTTATAGTCACAGTATTTTATGACAGTGTCACCGATCGCACAGTACAAAACATACACGCACTAGGGATTTTCATTGTGTAAAGTTTGTTTGGTGGACAAATTTACTTGCAGTAATTCTCGTTAAATGAAAATTTGTCGCTCTTTAAGTATAAAGCCGCAGATGATGATTAAGTCACCTTCATTACTTGGGGTGATCCGCACTTTTATGTTTCATGGAATTCCTCGGAGGGATGATCCTGGCGAAAATGCTGCATTTTCCAGCGTTCATCAAATTAAAGTATTATTTTACATCAATCTCAATATTTTATAGTCACAGTATTTTATGACAGTGTCACCAACAGCTAAAAACATACACGCACAAGGGATTTTCATTGTGTAAAGTTTGTTTGGTGGACAAATTTACTTGCAGTAATTCTCGTTAAATGAAAATTTGTCGCTCTTTAAGTATAAAGCCGCAGAAAATGATTAAGTAACCTTCATTACTTGGGGGAATGATGGTGCTGTAGCGAAGCTGTAGTCATGTCTGCTTACAACTAATAGTCTTTTCGACTGCCATCTGTGATAAATGTTCAATAGACTATGATTTAAACAAGAACCCCCATTTCGACTTCAACTTGATATTTTTCAAACCTGAGTTTGGGGTGATTTATAGTTTATTTACCCAACTTTCAACAAAATTGACAGAAATATGGCAACATTGTTTCTCTTTGTATACACCAAAGAGAATTAAACAACAAGAGGGTTCATGGGCAAATTTGTCTGAAGCCGACAAAAATTATAAATTGTAATAAAATTAGTTGTTTCTTTATAAAAATATGCAAAATTTCTTTGAAAAATCATTTTAAGTTTTTTTATAGTTTCACTTATTCCATCTCGAGCAAAGGAACCCAATACGAATTCGCCGATGAGACCCGTTCTTGTGTTATTGAATGCCGCCCTAAGGAGGAAAACAGGATTTCCAAGCGGCTTTAAACAGCCTTTTACAAAGTATGGCTTCCAAGAAGTCTAACCCATATTGTGTATTCCTGTAACTTCACATTTATTTAAAATTCACTTTAATACACTTTATGATAATAATAAAGTCAGAGGTGAAAATATGGATTCACAACATAAACAGAAGTCCTTAGGATTTGGATGTGTCTTTCAGCGTTTCTTCATCTTGGGGATGGACCATTTTGCGATGCAGTTCGGAATTGCTCAAGTTAATAAAGCTCATGGGACAAAATGGACACGAGTAGTAACCTTTGCTTCTATGCGTGGCCATGTGTGTGTTCAGTTCGTGGTCCTCCTTAAACTTTTTACCACATGTGGTACACTTTAACAAGGCTGCTGGCTTTGGTTTTGGTTTAGGCTCCGGTTTTGGTTTGGGCTTTCGTTTAGGCTTCGTTGTTGGTTTTGGCTTATGCTTGGCCTCATGCAAACGCAAGGTGGCAACATGTTTGAAAGTTTTGCCACAGCTGCTACAGGCGTGCTTGTCTTTATTACGATGACACCACATATGGTAATTTAAACCTTTAAGCTTTTGGAAAACTTTGCCGCACTCTTTGCACGGATGCATGACAGGAACAACTTCTCCGCGCGGAGGTTTGTATCGCACTCCCTTATGGCTAACCGAGTAGTGATAGGCTATGCCTCCCTTAGAAAGAAAGCTTCTGCGGCATTCTGTACACTGGTAGGTGGTCTCAAAAGTCTCCGGATGTCGCCGGGCCATATGTTGCTGCAGAGACAATCTGTGGTTATGACGCTGCTCGCAGATGTGACATTTAAAGGCGTCGTCGTTGCTGTGCAGAAGAAAATGATCTTCAATGGTGTTGCGCTGCACTAACTTAAGAGCACAGCATGATATGTAGAATTTCTCCAGCTTATGTTGTTGGCGGAAATGATGTTGCAACAGCGACAAGGAGGCAAAAGTATCGGGGCAGACGTTACACTGTACCATTGGCAGCCATTTGGCTACTAGATCATCAAGTTGCTGAGATTTTGTTTGCTCACCCATTTCCCTAGGCTCCCCGGTTTTAGATGTTGATGACCTTTCGCCATCGATTGCCCCTGATGTGTCTTCCGGCGTGTCCCTGGTTTCAGATGTTGACGAGTCAACAGCCTTTGTTACTAGGCCAAATGTGTTTTGACCCTCAACGTTTAAGTGGACACCCTGGGGCTCAGCAGTAGTTGCACTCGATGACGGCTTAGGTTGGTCTATGTCGCCGTGTCTCACTTTTGTATGAACTTTAAGAGCGTCGAGAGTTTTGAAGACGTTGGGGCACAACGAGCATGAGAACGGTGTCAGGTTCGTGTGGACAGCAGCATGTTTACGGAACTTTACTAAAAGTTTAAAAGACTTTCCGCATATGTTGCATGTGTGCTTGGGTTGAAGATGGTGATTGTACCATTGGTGCTGGGTGAAACATTGGGCGGAATTTGTTGCGTAACTACAGTCCTTGCACGAGTACTTGACAACGCCATCGGCCAGTACCTCGCGCTCCGGTTCTTTCACAGTTCTATGGTTGATGGTGTAGTGGTAGGTGCAAGCTCTTTGTGTTGTAAAAGCTTTACTGCATTGGCTGCATTTAAACTTGCGATCCTGAGTTTTGGGATGCAGGGTCGAAATGTGTCTATTCAATCTCATAGTGTTACTATAACAGCCGCCACAGAGGTGGCACTTAAAGGTATTCGGATCGCGATGGAAGAGTATGTGATCTTTAATTTTGCTTTGTATGAAAAACTTGCGATTGCAGCATAAAATATGGAATTCCTCGGAGGGATGATCCTGGCGAAAATGTTGGCGGTACAAGGAATATTTGGTGAAGGTTTCGGGGCAAGCCACACACTTTATAGTGGGTATCCAGGAGGCTACGATATTATCGTGACTTACCGAGTCGGTCTTACGAGGATGAGAAGCAGGCGCTCTGGGTGCGTTGAGTTGGGTATTAGAAGGTTCCTTGGAAGCAACCGAACTACTGGCTGAGCTTGTCTCGAGGGCAGTAATCAACTCTGAGCTATTACTCGAGTTCTGGTCCATAGAGGTATTTTTGACAGTTTCAATTATTTTCGCTTTGTCCGCAAAAGATGACAAAGGCAAGTCATCATCTGAACTGAAACTTTCTACAGCTCCTATATCAGAAAATTTCGATGATTCAGGTTCACTTTTAAACTTGTCCGCCTGATTATATTCAGGTTCTACGTGGGCTATAAACTCAGTTGTAATCTCGGGATTTTCAACCTTGATATTGCAGCTGAGGTCAAACTGGTTGGGCTCTTCTTGCCAAACTCTTGCTGAATTCGCCAGCTCAAGATCGTTTTCAATCCCGTCTTGGTGTTCATGTTCGTTGCAAGCGTTCGGGGTTTCCACTTCCGTTATGGCTATAAATTCTTCTTCAGTCTTCCACGACACACTGTGAATGTCGTAGCCTTCATTGGAGAGGGAGGCAGCAACTGGGCCTATCATCCTTTCTACCTTATTTTCATCTGCATTTAAGCTGAGCTTTAACTGGGCCGCCTCTACCGACGCTTGAAAGCTGCGAAAATCGCAAATCTGGCGCCAACAAAACAAACAAATGACCCTGAGATGCTGTGCCTCTACCAGGTTGACAATCTAGAAAAAATGGAAAATTTATTTTTAATGTTTCCCTTGATTTCCTTTAATTTCCACTTACCGTAGGATGGAAATATTGGCGCGTAATCTCGTACATGAGATTTTGCTGGCCATTTTCATCGTACAGGCTTTTGCCTTCTTGGCAGATATTCACACACAGTCGACAGAGGTTCGTTGTTGCAGTAGCCATAATTTTCTAATGCGGAACATAAGCTGAATTTTTTTATAGTCTGTGGTCGGAGATTTTCAGAAACAACAGGACGAATAAAATTCTAAGGAAAAGAATTGGCAAAAAAAACAAACATCAATACCAAAAACAAAACGTTTTAGGACAGATTTTAAAACTTAAGTGGAATTTTTATCTTAAATTATTGTTTAACCCGATATAATGTTAAAATTCGCCATATCGTTTTCAAATATCACCAAAGGGAAAGTGTGTGCTTTAGCTGACATCGCATATGTCTCAACAGACCGAGTGGCTTCAATTTCACATGACCTAGTGCAAATGAAAAAGCTGTTAGTGATATGGGTGCCGCGTTTGAGGACAACCAATTAAACACTTTCTTGCGCAGTGTTTCATCGGAATTGTCTTGGAACTTAATTGTGCTTTAAATGAATTAATGATTCATTTATCTAATATTTCGAGTTGGTAGCATATGAAATAGGTTTTTTCCGTCAAATTCTCCATCTCCTGCCAAACAATCTTCAGCCCATTGGGTGAAGCAAAAACGCATAAAGTTTAACTTTGCCAATAAAACCAGAAATTTGAAAATTATCAGTACTTTTCTTTTTACAGGCGATTTAAATTTAAAATGGAGGTACTGGGTCACTACTTATTTACATATGGAATAATTATGAAATAGGTCTGACGCCTGATTTTATGGACTCTTGTGATCCCGTCCTGCCTTGACAGTAAAATAAAACCACACATTTTTCTTGAAAATTAAAAAAACAATTCAGTTTTTATTGAAAAATAAAACAAAAATTAAACATAAAGATTAATAATTCATATAAAATTAAACATAGGAGTTCAGAGACAACACAGTCTTTAATTTCAGAACAGGTTTTTCTTTTGGTTTAGGATACAAAAGGCTAGGCCCTGGATTTTTTAAAGTAATGATGATTATGTTACAAAAGTGTTAATCCTAGTGAGTTGGTAAGTGTCGTTTTAAATTAACTTTATTTCAGGTACATATTTTAAAGGTCTCTCACATGTAACGTAAATCAGGTAGAAAATTGGACGGCCTTAATCCTAATTAATTGGATTACTTAATGGCTAGATAACGCTATGTTTTTAAAAAGAAATAAATGCCCCGTTCGTAGGTAAAAAATTAAAGTTTTCAGTGTAAACGAACCGCGGGTGACTAAGACAATGTCTTTATAAATAATTTAATCCAAATTATCTCTTAATTGTGTTTGAAAAAATCTCGGAAACATACTGGCAACTGTAGGTTAAATATTCTGAGGCAAACATAAATATATGCTAGAAAAACTGGCTGCAAGCATATACGTTTTTGTGCAGAAAATTGCTTTTGCTGGCATTTAAACTTAATAAATTTTTATGCAAGTATATTTTACAGGGACCGGAATATGTTGGAGACCCGATTTTACTCTGTGTCTCAAACTGACTGTGATTATCGCCATTCTTATTTCGAATAAAAGCTTATAATCTAGATTATGTTTATGCTGGCATGCAAACATAATATGTTTGCTGCATGTATATTTTACAGGGATCGGAATATGTTATAGGCCAGATTTTACTCTGTGTCTCAAACTGACTGTGATTATCGCCATTCTTATTTCGCATAAAAGCTTATAATCTTGATTATGCTTATCTCTGCAAACTAAATATGTTTGCTGCAAGTACATTTTACAGAGATCGGAATATGTTAGAGACCAACAGACGCTGTATCTAAAACTGGCTGCGATTATTGCGTTTCTAATTTTAAATTAAAGCTTATAATCTCCCTTATGCTGGCATTTAAACTCTACATGTTTGCTGGAAGTATATTTTACAGGACCGGAATATGTTATAAGACAGTTTTTACCATGTGTCTCAAACCGACTGTGATAATCGCCATTCTTATTTCAAATAAAAGCTTATAATCTCGATAATGCTTATGCTGGCATGCAAACATAATATGTTTGCTGCAACTATATTTTACAGGGATCGGAATACGTTATAGGCCAGATTTTACTCTGTGTCTCAAACTGACTGTGATTATCGCCATTCTTATTTCAAATAAAAGCTTATAATCTCGATAATGCTTATGCTGGCATGCAAACATAATATGTTTGCTGCAACTATATTTTACAGGGATCGAAATACTTAATAGGCCAGATTTTACTCTGTCTCAAACTGACTGTGATTATCGCGATTTTACTTTCGAATGAAAGCTTTTAATCTAAATTATAGCTCTCAAAGTACACGATATGAAGATCGGGAAACATTGTTGCCCGCATAATGATGTTTGGTACGTTTGCAGTTCGATCCAAACATAATGTGTCTTATTTTAAAGAGACCAGAATATTTACTCCGTGTGTCAAACTGACTACGATAATTGCGATTCTTATCAGTGAAGCTAATAATTACAAACTCGATTATATCTGTAAGCTCCAAAATATATATTTATATACAATTGTCTAGGAACTAGTTAATCTGGATATAATAAGTTTGCAGCAAGTATATTTTAGAGACACCAGAATATCGATACCTAACCCCGAAAGAGTAGTAAGCGCTAAAAAGAAAATTTTATAGGAGAGGGTTTTTTTTTAGTTTTTTGTCTAATTCATCTGGAGGATTGATTCCGTGATACAATTTAATTTGCTATATCTTTGTTAATCTTTTATTAACATTGAACAGGGATTAGCCGGTTAATCCCCGTTCAATGTGTTAAAGCAAAGACCGAAATAAACGAACAAGCTAACATTAAAACCTTATTTTTAATATTTAAGCTTAAGAGCGTTGTACAATTTTCTAACAATTTTCATTTAAAAGGGAAAAGCAAGCGCTTAAGTATTTTTCGCGGTAGGGGCTCGATATGTTAGTCTGTTTTTATCGCGATTATAATTTCCACCTTTTAAAGAGAGAATAAAATATACTAGAGAAGTCAAGTTTTTTCCGTTCTGTGTTTCACACTCACTGCGATAATCGCGATTATTATTTTCAGTTTAAATAAAGCCTTAGGCTATAATCATAATTTCGACCTGAATACATTAAGAGTCCGTTTTAATCGCGATTATAATTTCAATGTTAATACGAGAAGTCGCGTTTTTCTGTGCCGTGTTTTAAATTCACTGTGATAATCGCGATTATTATTTTAAGTGTATGTTAACACTAAGGCTGCCATTGTAATCTTGATTACAGCTGTCAGTTTCAAAATACATATGCTGGCTTGTAAGCTTATGGTATGACATGTAAACTTTGCCGATACAGTAAAAATATTGGATACGTTTGCTGTTGGTTAAGAGTAAGTTTTAATCGCGATATATTAGAGAAGTCACGTTTTTCTGTTCCGTGTTTTAAACTCATTCCAATAATCGTGATTATTATTTATAGTATATGTTTACACTAAGGCTGCAATAATAATCTTGATTATAGCTGTCAGTTTTAAAATACTTACATATGCTGGCATGTAAGCTTATGGTATGTCATGTAAACTTTGTAAAAATATTGGATACTTTTTCGGTTTGTTAAGAGTCCGTTTTAAACGCGGTTATAATTTTGATGTTATAACGAGACTAGAATATACCAGAGAAGTCTCGTGTTTTGGTTCCGTGTTTAAAACTTACTTCAATAATCGTGATTATTGTTTTTAGTGTATGTTTTAAAATACACATGCTAGCATGTAAGGTTATCGAAGTTTTGGCGATACAGTAAAAATATTGGGTACGTTTGCTGTTGGAAATCAAAAATCAAGTGTTTGTAGCAGGTTTATTTTACAGAAATCGGAATATATGTCATATGCAATTTTTTCGTGTGCAAACTTTACTACAATAATCGTGATTATAATGTCGACACGGCCTACGACCATTTCAACACGGCATAGGGTCATGTAAACACGGCCTGAAGCCATGTAAGCACGATCTCAGAACGTACTTGATTATGGCTATCAGTTTTAATTTATAATCAAGATTATAAAAATGGCATAATACCGGGTTTGCATGTTCTGAGGCCGTACTTATAAGGCATCAAGCTGCGTTTACATGACCCTATGCCGTGTTTACATGGCCGTGTCCAAACACGACCTCATGCCATGTAAGCACGGTCTCAGAAAACACAAACCCGGCATTAGGCCATTAATATAATCTCGATTTTAGCTTTCAGTCATAATATATAATGGAGATTATAAAAATGGACCTTTGTCGTGTTTGCAAATGAATAATGGGCACAATTATATACAGCAGCAAATATATTTTAACAAGATTGTAAGATATGAGAGAACCCGGTTTTTATCTTCCATATGTCAAACTGACCACCATAAGCTAGTTTATAATTTGCAATGTTTACATAAAAGTTTATAGCGGTCAGTTGCCAGTGTATAGCTGGGATTATTTCAATCACAATAAGGTCACAATAGGGATAACATTTCTAAAGTAATGCCGATTCTGCTCGATCTATCTATCTCTTCTGGCTTTACAACATATGACGATTGCGATGACACCGTGCATGTTGCAATAAAGCCTTAACATTTTGAAACAGCTTGCCACAGTGCTTGCAGCGATGTAGATGGCGTTGCTGTGGCTTACGCACAGATTGCTCTTTGTTGCTGACTTTGGGCTGCGAACTAAGGTCTCTTTTGGCAGCAAAGCTTTGGTTCTGATGCGACTCGGAATGTTGCCGGCCCATGTGGGAGTTAAGCAAGCGTTGAGAGTTAAGGCCTTGGCCACATACTGGACACTTAAAAACCGCCGAAGACGATGACGACGACGACAAATGTTGAGAACACTCATGATTTCGAAGAAAAGTGCCGGTTGTAAAGGTCATCCGACAATAATAGCACGAATACGTAGAGGGCTGAGTGCGGTGGGAAGCGGCATGTTTATGCATATCGCCAACAAGGCTAAACGTTTTGCCGCACTCGTGGCACGTGTGTTTGACCTGCGGTACATAGCAGCGGTGTTTGCAAAACGCTGGCAGCGAATAGCTAACGCGTCCGCATTCTCTGCAAGTGTACTTGGAGTCAACGTCACTGCCACCGGAAGGCACCTCACGTTTTGGTGGTTTCGCTGTGGCATGTCTTCTAACGCAGTGCTGGAAGCGTGCCTTTTCGGTGGCAAAGACATCGCTGCACCGTGGGCATCTGTACTTGCGGTCCTTACCGACGGCATGCCGCTGGCCTACATGACTGTGCAGTGAGCTTTTGCTGGTTAAACGTTCGCCACACAAGTGACAACGAAAGAGGTTCGGATTGCGATGCAGCAAACAATGTTCTTCGATTTGGCTGCGTGTGTGAAACTTGCGTTTGCAGCATAAAATATGAAATTCCTTCAAGGGATGTTCGTGGTGGAAATGTTGTCGGTACAAGGTATATTTAGACCAGGTTTTGGGGCAGGCCACACACGTTATGACCGGTTGCCATTTGGCTATGATCACATCGAGGTTATGTGCTCGAGTTTTATAACGATCTGATAGGACTAGGGCGGAGCTGTTACTGGTAGTTTGAACTGGCGGACGATCTTGAGAAGATGTGGCATTTGGATTGTTCTTGGAATTGGTTTGGGTTGGGAGATTCCCGGCAGAGTTTGGATTTTTGGTTGTCACGGTTTGGGAGTTATGAGCTTTGTCCTTTTCTGATTCATTTGTGGTATCTAAAATAGCGTACAAAGCCCGATTATCGTCCGAACTAAAGCCAATGCACAGTGGTTCGTTATCAGCTTCCAAAACTTCGATGTCATCGGTCGAGCTAATGTCACTTACTTGCTGTACCCAACTGCAGTCATCATCTTGATTTTTGTCAGAGCTCACATCTTCATCGGAGATGCATTGTATCTTATCCCTCACCTTATTCACATCTAATTCGGGTGGATCTGCTTTACAGAGATCAATTGTGGCCACTTCTTCTGATATCTCCGAGCATATAGCCATATCCTCAAGGTCTGTGATACTAGCCGAGCCACTGGATATGACCAGTTTTGCTTCAGTTTCTATTAAATCAGAAACTTTAAGGATATCTGCCCTGTTGGAGTCTTTCTTGGGCAAGGAGAACAACTCTTCTTTAATGGGAGGACTTTTCGGCATTGGAAATTCTGTTGTTGCTTTGGACAATCTTAGCAGGTCTTCATCTATGGAATCTCGGTGCCCATTTGAGCTGTCACTTTCGTCGCTGTCCATGTACATTCGTGTGGAAGGCACCGCATAAAACTCTTCTTCTAGCTTAAGGGCCAATATTCTACTAGAGGATGTAGGACTCATCAACTCCTTGGTTATGGGCCGCCTACAACTATTGGGTATGAAATCAGAGTCAATTTCAGTCTCACTTTCGCCATTGCTCTTGATTGTCTCTTTAAGAGGTACCGCAGAAAGCTCGCCTGCAGCCTGGAGAGGCATGGCTGTACTAGAGTTTACAGGTCTGGTTACTGGACGTTCGTTAATCGCTTTGGGCAAACTCTCCAACTCTTGAGTTAGGGGACGCTTGTCAGTTTCGTCCTTTGAAGGCACCTCAAAAGAATCCTTTTCAATCTTCACAGCCGTTGGTAGGTTTAAGACTTCACGTTCAACCTCATCACTTTGCACTTCATAGACTTGAGAAAGCTGGTCATTCTCTACAATTTGAACCTCTTCGTCTTCCACTTGAAAGGTGAGATCCAGTTGGGCCACTTGTATCGCTGCTTGGAAACTGTGAAAATCCCGTATGTGCCGCCAGCATGGCAAGCAAATGACCTTGAGATGTTGAGCCTCTTCCAGATTGACAATCTAAAATTTTAATTAAAATATAAAGTGGTAATTCCTTTGGGGATTCCAAAAAAGAAGAGCCTAATTTGCACTTACCGTAGGATGGAAATATTTCCGTGTGATTTCGTATAACAAATTTTTCCGACCACTTTCATCGTAAAGACTTTTGCGTCCTTGGCAAATACTCATACACAGTCGACAGAGATTCGCTGGAGCCATGTTGGTCACTTTATGTGGTACAATTATTAATTTGAATTTCTTGACAAGCTTCTCATTTCACAGGAGAAGAATTCTATTGGAAAGAATTGCAAGAGAGAAAAATAAACAAAAAAAGGCCAAAATAAAAAATCTTATTTTAAAAAAAAAATTGTTTCAAATCTTTTGTAGTTTCGAATCTTTAGTGTACCTACTAGAGTGTAGTGTATGGAACGTTTTTTTTTTCTAAGAGCCCAAAAAGTTGGTGGCAAATGTCTATATTAGTCGTGTTTTTGTTGAACGCGAGAAAAAATCCAAATGATAGTTAATTGAATTTTAGTTTAAAATTAAATAATGATCAGGATTTAAAGCCTCAATTGAAGACTTTAAAGTCTAATTAAAAAGAAAATATTCAAAGCAAGATACAAATGGTATTGTTCAATTTCGAAAACATTAATTTTCTGCTTCGGGCTATGGGAAAAGATAAACAGTCGAACCCGGATACGTGGGACCTGCATAAGTAGGAATCCTCTTTAAGTGGGATAGTTTTTGCGGTCCCTTCACACCTCGTATAAACAAATAAAAAAACTCTATAAGCCGCAGTTTAACCCGCTTCAAGTGGGGCGTGATTTTTTTAAAATTTACCTCTTAAGTGGGAATTTTTACTCGTTTATTGTCTAGGAGTGGGATTCCCCTTTCCATGCTGTACCTCCAGAAGTACGATTTGTGTCGTTTTTCTGTTTTCTCTTGTTTTTGCTTTTTTACTAAGGCAGTTTTTGCCGAGTACGATGCAGGGTTGACAGGTTTCGCGATTTCTCGCCGAAGATTTTTGGCGACTTATATTTTAATGATTTGGCGATTATCCCGGCGGATTTTGTGAGAACGCCCATATTTAATTTTTAAAGGTCTTAACGAAAAAATAGCACATTTCGTACAAAAAAAACAAACAAAAACAGTTTAACCCGCTTCAAGTGGGACGTGATTTTTTTAAAATTTACCTCATAAGTGGGAATTTTTACTCGTTTATTTGTTAGGAGTGGGACTCCCCTTTCCATGCTGTACCTCCAGAAGTACGATTTGTGTCTTTTTTCTGTTTTTTTCTCTTGTTTTTGCTTTTTTACTAAGGAAGTTTTTGCGGAGTGCGATGCAAGGTTGATAGGTTTCGCGATTTCTCGCCGAAGATTATTGGCGACTTGTATTTTGATGATTTGGCGATTATCCCGGCGGATTTTGTGAGAACGCCCATATTTAATTTTTAAAGGTCTTAAAGAAAAAATAGCTTATTCTTAAACGCCGAAAGTCTCAATTTTTAGTCGGCATTTTCGATATATTGGCTTATAACCGATTGACTCCGTTCTATGTTTATGTGTACCTTCCATCATAAGAGGCCTGTATATGGCCCTCGTGAAGCGCAGTAATTTGCTTACTTGGAAATGAAATAAAAAAAATTATGAACCTTAGAAAATTTTATTTTAAACTCTAATAATATATTGAACAGTAAGGGAATTTTTAAAATACATGATTTTAAAAAGTGTATCTGGCAAAGGATGACCTTCGCTATCCTCACACTGCTGCATACGTTTTCTGAAGTTTTCATGAACTCTACAAAGCATGTCGACTGGTATTCTGCCAAGACCTATTTAGTAGGGACATAAATACAGTTACACACATTTTATGCTGTAAAATAAAAAGTACTGAATGTGTTTGGACCAAATATTTGTTAATATATTTACTGATGTATATTGTATCCAAAAAGAATCTACTTATTCGAAATGTCCGCCTTTTGCCTTTACACACGCCTTAAGTCGCACTGGCCAATCGTCAATAGCTGCACGAACCTCGTCTATTGGCCACAGCTCGAACCAAAGCAGTCTTAAGAGATCCAATGTTGGGGTATCTTTTGTGACAAAACTTGTCCTCTAAAACCGCCCACAATTTGTAATCCAATGGTTTCAAATCTGGACTGCCTGAAGGACATTCTTCAGAGGAAATGAATGCTGGCAAATTGTTTCGAAGCCAGGCCGGGGACGTTTTAGCCTTATGGGCCTGCGCAGAATCCTGCTGGAAAGTCCATGGTTGGTTTTGGAACAGGGAATTGTTAAGAGGCTTCACAACAGCTTTCAAAATGGTTTCTTGGTAAACGTTGGCCGATATTTTGACTCCTTGTTCGCAGAAATGCGGGTGAATTGATCCCATTGTAAGAGACACCCGACCAAACCATGACTGAAGCTGGGTGATGACCCTTTTCCACCCTTGGGTTCAGTTCAGATGCTTCCTTAGATGACACTCTATCATTTAGCTTGTTAAATTTTTCCAGAACGGTAAAAATCTTTTCATCGGTGAACAAAATTTTTCTGTGCAAGTTATCAGCGTGCTTCACCAAAAGACGTTTGCATTTTTGAATCCTTTTTTTTTTTAAAGCTGCAGTCAATAAATGTCCGGTACGTCGTTTGAAAGCCCCAAGTCCCAAGTCTTTTTTAATGATTCGACTCATGGACTTTTGCGTGATATTCATCTCACGGGCCATGGTTTTCTGTTTTCGGAGCGGAATTCTTGATTTAACGGCTTTGATGAAATGCGGTGTTCGAACAGAGCGTGGGCGGCCCGACCGGTGGCGGTCTTTTACATCTCCAGTCTCCTCGAACAGTTTTATGCATCGGTAGACGAACATGCGGCTAATTCCTAGTGACCGGAGCGTTTTGAAAATATCGTTTTTTTTTCATTTCACACTTGAAAAGCGCTATTACAGCGATATGGTTCTCATTATCTGACCACTCCATGATGAAAGTTGAAACAATTTTAAAATCCCGTTACAGACAAACGCTATTGAGGTAAGCTTTCAAAACCCATATGACATTAACGGGGTATGTTCAGTTCTACTATTGAAATGGGTGTGTTCAATGTTGTAACAGTATTTATGTCCCTACTAATATTGATAATTCTCAATACGGTTGATATACACCTTCGACTTCAGGTAGCCCCAAAGGAAAAAATCGCATGGGGCTTAGTCTGGTGAGCGTGCCGGCCCGTTCACATCACCCCTCAAAGATATAAGCCGTGCAGGAAACATTTGTCTCAAACAATTCATGGTAGCCCTCGCTGTGTGGGCAGTGGCACCATCCTGTTGGAACCATGTATCCTTTAATTGCTTTGCCTCAAGAACTAGCTGAACAAAATTCAAAAGCAAGTGATTGCTTCCGAGCAGAGCGTTTCGGAGATTGCAGTACTGCTGCTCTAACTCTCTCGATGTTTGTCTGGTGTTGTAATCCTTCTCTCAGGTCTCCTTTGTATACATGACACATTTCCTGCTGTTCTCAATATAGTTACCCAATTTACAAGTGATTGCCGTCCAGAAACACGTCCGCGTGGGGGAACAGAGAATCGTAAACGAAAAGCACGCTGCACTGCAATGATCGAGTGCGCATTTGAAAAATATGCTTCGACACAAAATTACCTCTCACGTGTCCAATGCATTATCGCAACTAAAAGGCAGACGAATACAAATCTCCCGTCAGCCACTATAAGCCACAGCCAATCTCCACTATCTACGACCAACAGAACCGGCACAGCCTGCAGTGCAAAAAAGCAAATTATCGCGCTCCCCCCTTTATATATTGGCAATAGTATCACGGTGATGCGGTTATAGTTTGGCGATTTTTATTTTTTGGGTAATTTTGACCAGCACAAAAACTGACGCAAAACCAATGTCCGGATTTATGGTTAATAGTGCATGTACAATTTAAACATTGCGGGCCAACTTCAGCAAAAGTGCGCAATTTCTGCTCTCTTCCAAAGCGCCCATTTGAATTACGTATGTATATTATCAGACCGACGCGACACGATGTCAAAATATATTGGCAACCGTTCTCAAGGAAGCATTCATAACAAAGCGACACGATACAAAATTTAACTCTATAAGTGGGAATTTTTAGACGTTGTCTGTGCAGCGAACGCTCTTGTGTCTTTTGTCGCACCGTTTGTTGTGTTGTCAAAAATATCAGAACAAAATGTTTTTTAATTCTATTTTTTTTAATTATGAAACAAAGAAAACCAAATCAAATTTTTAAATGTGAAATTATTTTAATAAGTGTCAGCGACAAAAAAAACTTTGGGTTTCTTGTCCGGTCGGTCTAAACACCTACATTATTATGTGATTGGACTTGGGCCTTTAACTCTAGAAGATTTAAGCCCTGTTCGTTTGCGGTGACTGGCTTAGTTAGTTTGCAATGTGGTAACATTAAAATTGTGAATCATATGGCAACATTATTGCTCGTTGTAAACAACAACGAGAGTTTAACGACAAGAGGTTTCATTGGCCAATTCGTCTAAGGCAGACAATAAAAGGCTATAAATTGTAATAAACTTATCAAGACAATAAAATAGATCAATTCACTTTGTAGCAGTTTGCTCTGAAAAATGTTAAAAATGTGTTTGAACCATCAGTATGAGTTAATTTTTAGTTTCATCTTACCCCATCTCGTACGGATGAACCCAATGCAAATTCTCCTTCGTCCTTCGAGTTTAAATAAAACCACGATCTTTTGTTTAAAAAGTAAAAGATAAAATTCAATTTTATTTTATTGTTTTTTTTTAAAATATAGTTAAAAAAATTCACAGGTTACTTCAATTTTTGAATATCGAGTTTCGTTTAAGGTATTTATTAGTATTGCCAGGCAAAATATCATCAGCAGGTTGCAGAAGATTCCACATTACCCCAGCATCAGTCCGTGTGATTTATGGCCAGATGTCGTTTTAATATTTGTGGCTGCTTAAAGATTTTCTTACAAATGTTACACTCCAACGTTGGCCTGGTTGAGGGTCCAGATTTCGGCGAATGCGCGGCCTCATGTTTGCGCAGTTCAGCTGAAAAGTTAAAGAATTCACCGCATATGCTACACTTGTGATGCGATTCATTACGGCAACATCGAGCATGTTGCCGCAAAGCTTCACTCGTAAGGAAACCCTTGCCGCAATCCTGACAGGAATGCTGTAGGCGATCATCCAGCTGGCCCTTAGATGGAACATTGTTGTCTTTGTGGTTGGCAAAGTGATGCACGGCTAGGTCTCCTTTTCCTTCGCACGCTTGTGTTGTCTCAAAAGTCTCGCAATGCTGCTGGACCATATGTGAGTTTAGCAGGCTTAGTGAATTGTGACATTCTCCGCATAAAGGGCACTTGAGATCAGCCAAAGACGGAACATCAACCGTAACATGCTTAGTTCTCTTGTGTTTAAGAAGAGTATTACGACTTAAATAGGCGACCCCGCAAACTGTGCATATATAAGGCCTATGGGCCTTGTGGCTCACAGCATGCTTAAGCAATTCTGTCAGCGTCTGAAAGGTCTTTCCGCATTCTTTGCACTTATCCCTCTCGTGGCTAAGATAGTGTGTATGCTTCTTCCGATGACTTCCAAAATTTGCTTGTGAATTTCCAATGTAGGTGCATTCTTCGCAACTATACAACGAGCCTATGCCACCAGGCAGGATAACTCGCCTGGCTTTTTTTAGAGAATGGTGTTTGCGAGAGTTGTGCACTGCAAGAGATTTTTTTGTCGCAAAGCCTTTAGCACATTTTGTACACTTAAAGTTTTGGTCCAAAGTTTCGGGATGCACATGGGTAATATGTTTTAACCGATTTTGTACTGAGGCAAAACTCCTGCCACAAAATTTACATTTAAATGCGTTCGGATCACGGTGAAAGAGCATGTGCTCTCTGACCAGGTGTGTCTTTCTAAACGAGCGATTACAGCAGGAAATACGAAATTGCCTATAGGGATGCTCTTTTCGAAAGTGTTGGCGGTATAAAGAATATCTTGAAGAGGTCTCGTCGCAGTCTACACACTTGATCATTGGAATCCATTGGGCTACGAGATCATCAAGGTTTTGAGTGGCATTCTCCTTATGGTCAGAACTCGGCTCTTTTATCTTGGTGTTGTGGGTATTTGTGGGTGGTTCAGTGGAAGCACACAACTGAGACCTATTCTGTGTGTTGGGGTCTTTTAAAGCGTTTAATGTAGAGCGTCGCCTTTTAGGGGTTTCCTTTAGATCATGGGATAAACTCATCTTAAGTTTATTCTTTGAGTTGAAGTCCTTACCAGGAGAAGAACTTATCTGAGGATCATTATTAAAGTTGGAGTCCTTTAAAACAGCTTTTGTAGAGAGTTTTCTTTTAGGCCTATCCTGTGGATCAGGGGAAGTACTAATCGGAGGATCATTATTTAAGTTCGAGTCATTTAAAACAGTTTTTATAGAGAGTTTTCTTTTAGGCCTACTCTGTGGATCTTGAAATGGAAGCAGCTCAGATAGATTCATTGAGTTGGAGTCCTCGGAAATTGTTATTGGTGAGAAATTCCTTTGAGAAACTGCCGGTGGATCATGAGAAGAACACACCTGGGGAGTTGAGTTAGAGTCCTTTAAAACAGTTTCTGTAGATAGTTTTCTTTTAGGCCTATTCTGTGGATCAGAAGAACTTTTCAGAAGATTATTATTTAAGTTGGAGTCCTTTAAAACCGTTTTGGTAGAGAGTTTTCTTTTAGGCCTACCCTGTGGATCAGGGAAAGTACTTATCTGAGGATCATTATTTGAGTTCGAATCCTTTAAAACAGTTTTTGTAGAAAGTTTTCTTTTAGGCCTTCCCTGTGGATCAGGGGAAGTACTAATCTGGGGATCATTATTTGAGTTCGAATCCTTTAAAACAGTTTTTGTAGAGAGTTTTCTTTTAGGCCTTCCCTGTGGATCAGGGGAAGTACTAATCGGAGGATCATTATTTAAGTTCGAGTCCTTTAAAACAGTTTTTATAGAGAGTTTTCTTTTAGGCATACTCTGTGGATCGTGGGATGGAAGAAGCTCAGATTGATTCATTGAGTTGGAATCCTCGGAAATTGTTATTGTAGAGAAATGTCTTTGAGGAACCGCCGGTGGATCTTTAGAAGAACGTACCTGAAGATTTGAGTTGGATTCCCTTAAAACAGTTTTTGTAGAGAGTTTCCTTTTAGGCCTACTTTGTGGATCGGTAGATGAAAGCAACTTAGAATTTTTGTTTGAGTTGGAGTCCTCGGATGCTTTTATTGTAGAAAGTTGCCTTTCTAGCTTACTATGAGGCTCACCCTCAGATGATACCAAAGATATGTTGTCTTCCGTACTATAGTCAACAGCATCATGAGGACTATTAACTTTTGATACGCGATCCGATTTATCCTTTGCAGTATTTAGTCTATCGTCCTGCATAAAACCGAAAAGGTCTGAGAAGTCCGAAAGACTGCCATTATCAACGATTTGCAGTTCTAGTATTTTAAAGGAGTCTGCTTCGGTTTCATCTTCCTCAGCATCTTTGCGTTGGTCCTTCGCTTTGTTTGTACCATCGTCCTGTATCTGGAACAGTTCCGCTGAGAGGTCGGAAAGACTGGCAATATCAATGCCTTCGAATTCTGATTTGTTTAAGGAATCAGCGTCGTTGTCATCTTCCTCGCCATCAGAGATGACAACTGTGGTCGAATCTGCGTTTACAGTTACAAATTGGTCATTCGCTGGGGTTGGTTTGTCGCCCTGTACGGTCGATGGATCAAAATATTTTGGAGTTGAAGGCTCAACTTCGTTTACATTTTCAACGACGCCAACAGCTGTAGCTTGTTCGGACTCTTTTGCCATGGGGTTAGTATCTTCGAAGCCAGCGAGACTTTCCTTCTTTTTGGCACTGTCATCGACACATTCAACATTATCAGTCTCCATTTTAGACAAGGGCAACAAGTCTCCACTAACCGGAGCCAAGTGATTATTGCATTCTTTTGCCTCTTTCATCGGACTATCGTTCCCATTTCTTCCTGCCATTTCAAATTCGCTGTCGCTGTCACTTTCACAGTCGGCAAAGGCGTTCGTTTTTGTGGGCACCGCGAAAAACTCTTCTTCAATCTTTAGAGCCAAGTCATCGTTGGTGACCTCAGTGTCATGTATCTCTTCATGAGCAGCTTTAGCTTCCTGCGTCATTTCAGCGTCTCCTTCACCAAAGTCGTGCAACTGAAAGGTGAGCTCCAATTGAGCTACTTGTACCGCAGCTTGGAAACTGTGAAAATCAGCTATGTGGCGCCAACACGCTAAACATATGGCCCTAAGATGCTGTGCCTCCTTCAGGTTGACAATCTGAAATATTGAAACCAAATCAATATATTTTCAATTCCTTGTGGCTCTTAAATGGAAACTTACCGTACGATGGAAATATATTCTTGTAATTTCATACAACACATTTTGCTGCCCCTTTTCATCGTAAAGACTTTTGCGTTCTTGACAGAGTTTCAGACACAATCGACAAAGATTCGTTGCTGTAGGCATGATGGACAATTTTGCCGGACATAAACAATTGTAAATTTCTTAAGAACCTTTTACTTTTCAGAAGAACTCTATGGGATAGAATTGAAAAAATGTCATATATAAATTCTGTGGCGTCTAATTTCTTCTGATGCTACGTATATTGGATTTGAATATCGAATTTTTCGGCTAATGTATAACTCATACTGATTCTTCAATAGCTCTTTATCAAAATAATGAAAACATTCATTGAAGAATAAATTCCTTAATTTGAAGTATTTAATTTTATTGGCATTTTTCTGCGTTCATCAAGTTAAAGAATTATTTTACATCAATCATGCACGTTGTACATCAATAGCCACACCAGCGATTTTCATTGTGTTTACTTTGTTCAATGGCAAACTTTACTGACAGCAGTTCTCGTTAAATATGAATCTATTCGCTCTTAAGTTAATATCCGCTGATCATGGTTAACTGGCATTTATTGCTCGGATGAATGTGAAGTAGCCCTCGCCGAAACTGCAGTCATGCCTGATGGCAACTAATAGACCTTTCGACGGGTTTTGGAATAATGTTAGGTATCTTTGAAATGAAATGTCCAATAAAAACGTGGTCTTAAATCTGACTATGGCTTAAGCAAGAAACTCAATTTACGTTTAATTGATGTACAATGTTATGCATATTGATGTATATTGTTCTTTAGATTAAATAAGTTGATGTTACAAATTGCAGACTTTTTAATGAAAAGTTCTACATTAAACCGAAGAAAAGTGTTGTAGGTTGGAAAATGGTGTCCAAATTTATCAAATTGTTCTACGAATTAATCAAATTAAAGAACCTTGTTTTGTATGACATTAGGCAAAGCTAAATCTTCTGGGGACTATATCCAAAATTCCACCGAAGTGGGCCAATTTTATTTTTGGTATATTTTAATGAAGCCTGTCAAATGTGTTTGAAAACGGTCCTCATAAATGGGTTGTAGAGTAGTGAGATCACTCATCGGGAAGGTCATTTGTAGGGGAGCTACATTAAAACATATGGAGGGACAAAAATAAGGCGATTCAGAAAAGAATTCAGGTGCCATTGGCACCATTATAGTATGAATCATTTACCCTTCTCATAGGTGGGTGGGTACATAACCAGCTAGATCTACGATTCTGCGTCCCCCAAATAAAAACAAATTTCGGCCACATGATGTAACAACATCCAGAAACCAAAGAGGGTTCATATATGAGTTACACAGTTAACTACGTCTGCGTTTATACGATCCACAAAGGTTCCGGAGACAATTTAGACCAAATATATGTAATAAAACTAAGGTTAGTGCAGCTATGATAGGTCTATAAAGTTATAATGGTCAGAAAATTTTCTTTAAAAATGTATTCGTAATTCGAATCATTTCTTTATTGAACTTAAATATATAAGAAATCAAGTAAAAGCTTTGCAAGCCCATAAGACACATTCACAAATTCATAAGAGTATCTTCGAACTTCAGTCTCTGCCCGCTCCAATTATTATTATTTATTCTCCAAAGTGCCGCCCGTCTCCAGTGGATGATCAGCCTTTCGATGTTCGTGCAGACTACTAATATCGAGAAAAGTTTTCGGACAAAAGGTGCACAACAGATAGCCCGTATGCAGCGCTACATGCTTGCGCAAATCGCATTTAAGCTTAAAGCTTTTATCGCAAACGGCACACTTGTGTCGCGGGCCCAGCTTATGACAATACCACGTGTGTTGCGTAAAGGAACGATACTTGTCGAAAAACTTTCCACAGCCCGAGCAAGAGAACGCGTTTGGGCCATCGGCCGGCACAATAGCTGCTCTTCGGCGCCTAGTTCTTCTGTGCGCTGCCCCAGTCGCATGACTAACTTTCTTGTGGTGCTTTAGTCGTTTTTGGGCCTCAAAGCTTTTGCCGCACTTGCGGCAGGTGTATCTCTTCGGTTCGAGACTTTCGGGATGATGCAAGGCCATATGCCCATTCAGAGTGGCAGCTGTTGTATAATATCGACCACATAGTTTACATCTAAACGTGTCCGGATTGTCATGCAACAGCAAATGTTCGCGAATGCGCGTAGGCGCATATAATTTGCGATTGCAACATGTTATGGAGAATTTCTCTTTGGGATGCATTTGGCGAAAGTGTTTCTGCAAAAGCGAAAAACTACCGCAGATCTCTGGGCACAGGGAACATTTTATGTTGGGCATCCATTTGGCCACCAGATCATTGAGTTTCTGACGTCGAATTTTGGCATAGTCTTCTAATTTTTCTGTGCTGCCGGTACTGGCGTCACTGGAGTTCAGACTTAAGTCAACATCTGCCTCACTATCGGTTAATTCGAGCTCGCTGGACAACTGGCCATCTGCAGCCTGTGATACCTGATCTTTTAAAATAAGCTCAGCGGTGATTTTGTCCTGGATTTGCTTACGTTTCGATTTACTAGCACATTTGGCCAAAACCCATTCGTCGTCGGAACTAAGATCATCGGTTTCACTCTCACTTAATTCCAGCTCGGACCAGCTTTTATAATCCTTCGCCAAAGGAGTCTTTGATGCGTTAACCTTATTTGAAGTAAGTCGGGGACTTTTTTTGGGGAGCTCAGCATTGTTTAAGGCCTCTTGTCCAGGATTACCACGCAACTTCAATATCTTGCAATCTTTAGAAGAAACTGCACCACTATTAACGACAGGTCTCGTTAAGCTTCTTCCATCATTTATTTGAACCATCTCTGAAATGCATAACCTATCACCATTTAAATTTAGCTTTTCGGCCTCCGTTAATGAGATAAACTCTTCCTCAAGCTTTACATCTAAAGTCTCACTCGAAACTCTGCTAGTAGAAGCACCCACTGAATCTTCCAACTCCTGCAGCTCCTGTTTAATACCGCCACCACCTTCAATGAGTTTTAACTGCGCCACCAAAATGGAGGCTTGAAAATCATGAAAATCACAAATGTGACGCCAACACTGTCCACACATCCCGCTCAGATTTTTCCACTGCTCCATGTCCAAGATCTGCATTATAAAAATATGTTTGATTATTTTTGGCTCGAAGGACCAAATCGTCCACATTAGATGGTGTTCAACTCGAACTTACCATGGGATGAAAATATTTGCGTGTGATTTCGTACAACTCATTGCCATGACCATTTTCGTCGTAGAGACTTTTAAAGTCTTTGCAAAGATTCACGCACAAACGACACAGTTCGGACCGAGACATGACTTGGGAGCCGAGTATTTAAGGCAATTGTCAAAGTTCTATGGGGAAGAGTGGATAAAAAAATGATGTAGTTCAATCACTTCAATTGTAGAGAACTAAATTCTTATGGAGAACTTTAAATCTAAGGTTTATTAGACTAGTTTCAGATTAAAAGGCAAATTTGCAATGGACCGGACATTCTAGTCGCCAACACCTCCCAAAGTTGAAGTCTAGCGAAAGGTCCTCACGAAAACGTAAACTTCGATAGATGATTTTTTTGCTTACTTTTTGTTGCTGGAAGGGTATCGAAAAAAGAACAATTACGTGATCTACCTGAAGGCTGCAACGTTATCTTTGTTAGCTCTCCAAAGCCGACACCACTGTTTGACAGCCAACGCCATCTCTGTTTTACTCAATAGTATATTTTGAAAATGGTTACCTAATAGAGATTAATATGAAAATATAAACCATTGAATGCTTGTCTCAATTTTAAAGACTAGAAAATTTAAAGAAAGCGGAGAAAGTAAAAACTCTCGTTACTAAAGATTATTGTGGATTAGCCAAATAGTAAAATTATACACCTCACAATTACGACACTTCTCATTACAATTACAGGGCAAAGTCATTG
Source organism: Hydrotaea diabolus (assembly GCA_963513945.1). NCBI lineage: Eukaryota > Metazoa > Arthropoda > Insecta > Diptera > Muscidae > Hydrotaea > Hydrotaea diabolus. The sequence goes on along the minus strand of OY740719.1, from coordinate 8,556,504 downwards.
AAGTTAAGTAGGTTTTCGTAATGTCTGGGTAAAAGAGGTAGAAAAAGTTCAAAAGAAATTAAAATAGTGTAAATAAAACAAGGCGGTGCCGGCGATTTGTACCAAAGATTTCAACTTGATGACAAAGGTGCGATTAAACCGCAGAGTTTAAGGTAGTTCTTAAGCCCTCGCCAAGAGGAATGACCGAGCATAATCTCGAATTGTTTTCCTTCTGTGTAACCCGGGGTTAGTACAGATGTTCGCATTGTTGTTCTTATGCCGATGGTATTCGTAAAAAGACATTTCTTTTTCAATTTCCCTCGGTTTGAATTGAAATAAAACTAAGATAAGAGTTGTTTATTGGCTAACGACTGTTAAGAGCTTTATTTATTTTAAATTTTTCAATACCTAATATTTATTGATTGATTTCTCTACGACTTTGTTAAATTGTATGTGGGAAAATAAATATCTACTGAAATTCATTGGAAATTCAGTCTAAGCCTTTCAGAATTCAGAAATTTCATTCGATGTAAAATTATTTCAACTGTAATCGAAAAGTTATCAATTGCATTTTCAAATAATTTATTTAGAGTTCAAAATAATTCATTTGAAATTTATAAAATACATAATATTTTATAAATTTCAATTTTCTATATTATATTATAAAAATTTCTATATTATAGAAATTTGAAAGCCTTCAATTTATTCAATATTTAGAATATATTTCCACTGAAACTCAGAAAACATCTATTGTAATTCGTATGAAGTTAATTGGAATTTAGAATAATTCGTTTGAAATTTAGTATAATTTATTTAAAATTCCCAATATATTCAGTTTCAAATTAAAGCATTTAAGACTCTATTTAAAGGGCTTGCAATTTATTTAAATTCATATAGAATTTAATTTCAATGGGAATATTCTGAATTTCATTTAATGCTTTCCGAATTTCAATTATGACGGATTGTATTTTACTTGGAATATTTTGAATTTTAATTGATGAATTTTGAATTTCAATTGGTGTCTATTGAACTTCAATCGGTCTTTTCTGACATTTTAATCGAATTTTGTAAATTTGAAATGCAATTTTTTGAGTTCAAAATGAAATGCAGGTAATTTATAGAATTTCCGAATATTCCATTTGAAATTCATAAAACACCTATTGAAATTAAAGTCATCATTTGAAATTTAGAAAATGCTCCATTCGGAATTAAGAAAACCTCAAAAGTAATTCGTAAGATGTCAATTAAAATTTAGAATATTCTATTTGAAATGCAGACAATATAGATATCATTTCAAATTCAAAAATAACAAAATACAGATATTTAAAAGTTATTTCTATTTTTTGAACGATATGTGGAATTTTCTGCATTTTGTATGTCCTCCACCGATGGTATACTAAATTGACATTCCGTTTGCAACACCTCGAAATATTGATCGGAGACCCTTTAAAGTACAGTCGAACCTGGTTAAGTGGGATCGCAAGGGACCGCATGTTTATTTCCACTTGAAGAGGTTTCTCACTAACCACTTATCCAGGTAATTTAATTTTTATCCGATTTAAAGCAAGCACATTTTTTTAATGGCAGTTTTTATGAGATTTAGCCCTAAATTTATTAATTATTTATTGACAGTAAATTCAAATTCCATAGTTTAATTAAAAAGATTACAAACAGATGAAAATGTTTTTATAAACAAAAAAGAGCACAACCAACACCGCACCAAAGATGCCATTTGTTATTGGCCTCTGTCGCCAAATTGTTGGTCAAAATGACCCAAAAAATCGCCAAAATATAAGCGCTGTGATTCTATTGCCAATATGTATGCCCCTCTATCCTATAAGGGATGGTACAAAAAAATAGAACGGAGTCATTCAATCAGATATGAGCACAAAATTTTGAAAATGCCGACTAAAACTAGAGACTTTCGGCGTTTTAGAATAAGCTACTTTTTTCATTAAGACATTTAAAAGCTTAATTTAAACGTTTTAGTACAATCTGCGGGATAAAGGCCAAATCACCAAAAGTAATCGATCTCCCCATATTTGGCGAGAAATCGCCAAACCTGACAACCCTGCATCTCACTCCGCAAAAACTCCCTTAGTAAAAAGCAAAAACAAGAAAGAAAAGAGAAAAAGACAAAAATCGTACTTTTGGAGTTACAGCATCAAAAGGGAAATCCCACTCATAGAGGTAAAGGCGTAAAAAGTTCTACTTCTAGAGGTAAATTCTAAAATATCACGTCCCACTTAAAGAGGTTCAAACACCTGCTTAAAGAGTATTTTTTTATTTTTTTGCTCGAAGAGTGCAGGGACCGCCAAAACTGTCCCGCTTATAGAGGATTTCCACTAATGCAGGTGCCACTTATGAAGGTCCCACTTATGAAGGTCCCACTTATGAAGGTCCCACTTATCCAGGTTCGACTGTATACAATTTTAAGACTATCTAACCATGTCCGTCCGTCCTTGTGTCTGTTAAAAGTCCGATAGCTGTCAAACGAATCAGCCTAGGCTTATTTACGTAGCCCCAAAGAAAAATGTCTAAAGGTGTGATTTCACAGGATCTAGGCGGGCAACTTACCGGTGCAAAACCTGAAATTAGCTGCTTTTCGAAAAGACCTCTAAATAGATCCATTGTTTGCGCAACTGTATGACAAGTGGCTCCGTCCTGTTGGAAGCAAATGTCGTTAAGATTACGGGCTTTAATTTCGCAGTAATTTTTAAAAGAAAAAAATAAACTCTTTAAGGCCAAGTTCTCACCAAACGAATGAGAATTACTGTTATAAATCTCACTTTTCAAGTTTTCTTCCAACAATTACCCCGAAAATACAATTCACCTGTACCACCTCTTTAGAGACTCCGCATTTAGAGCCATCTATAGATTTTCTTTCACAAGTTTGTGATGGAAAGAGTTAAGTTGGCGTTGCCAACTGTTTTATTAATAATTTTGAAGTTTGGTTGAGATTAGGAACGTACGCATGGGCTGAAAGAGCCCCAAAAACCCAACCTTTTTTTGCGCTTTAGTAGCGTAGGCACGGTGGATGGTACACAGGGTTCCGGCTGGTCGAACTTAACAGTTGTTATACTTTTCAATTGAATATCACATGGAATATTCAAAATTTCAGTTGATGACTTTTAAATAAAATGTCTTTTGTATTTTAATAAGCGTTTTCTGAACTTTAAATCAAATTTTGTTAATTGAAAAGGAATATTATTTTTCTAAAGTACGAGTAAAATATGTTTAGATTTTTTTTTAAATTTCTTGTAGATTTTTTTTTCGAATTTTTCCTAATATCTTCTGAGATTCAAAAAGAATTTCTGAATATAACTTAATATTTGTCTAATTTCATTTAATATTTTCTGAATTTCAATTAAACAAGGTAAAGTCCTTCTTTGGAAAATTGCTTACATCCTTCTTCACTGTCAGTTTGCTGAGGATGATTCGCAAGGCGATGAGCCTGAAGACTTTGATATTCTGAAACTGGACTATACTACGGCGCATGTTTGGCGGCATGTCTACTCCAATTTCGCCGTAGCTTAAAGCTTTTTATTGCAAACGTCACACTTGAAGTGTCGGCAGTAGCCGACGACATTGCGGACGATGCAAAGTGAATTTGCGGTACGATGGGAAGACTTTTCCACGATCACTGCAAGTTTTTTGGTATATACGTCGGTATGCACGTCTTTGGGAAGCTGCGGTCGAGTGCATTACATTGTCGTAAAGTCTTAAAGTCCTTTCGGTATCAAAGCCTTTGCCGCATTTCTGACAGCTGAACTGTTTTGGTGTTCGAATTTCAGGATGAAATGCAGCCATGTGTACCTCTAGACTGGACTTACTGGCAAAAGTCCTATTACAGGGGGGACACTTATAGGCCTCGGAATTACTGTGCAGCGCTATATGTTGTCGTATTCGGGTAACCGTACACAACTTATTCTTGCACCAAGTCACAAAGAACACTTGTTTTTCATGCAGCTGCCGGAAATGTGAGCGAAGCAGAGAATACTTGGCAAAGGCCTCAGGACAGGCAACGCATTGTAACTTTGGCATCCACTTTGCGATAAAAGTGTCGTGTTTGACGCCAAAGGGTTGTTTGGACTTACACTTATGCGCGCTAAGGCCGAATTTAGTTATAAACTTTTTGCTACACGACTCGCATATAAAAGCCTGCGGATCACGGTGCAATTGTATATGGTCTGCAATTTCGAGAGGTCTGCGCACAAGGCGATTACAACAGGTTATATGGAATGTCTGTTCAAGACGCTGCTTTTTAAAATAGTGTCAAAGTTGGACAAGACCCTGGGCATAAACCACACAGTAGTTCGGGCAGCCATTGGGTTGCAAGCTCATCAAGATTTTCCATTATGGCCTGTGTCTGGTCAGCAGAGTCGTTACTGTCTTTAGGTTTGCCCTGTTTCTCGGACCAATTTGAATTATCTCTATTTGTCTCTTTTTTAACTAGTTCACTAGTAGATTTAGTTTCTTTGGAGATGGCAACTGAGTTAGTAGCATCAGCGAGGTTCTCTTTTGAAGGGACTTCAGTTTGGCCAGCATCAACTTTTCTTATTCGTTGAGATTGTCTACGCTGCTTTGAGGTGGTATGTTGGACTTCGTCGTGTTTTCCATCGAGAGTATCGGCATGTCGTTCGATGATATGTTTCTTTAGGGCTCTTTTTAAGGTATAACAACGTCCGCAGAGTTTAGCTTTAAAGGCATTGGGATCTCGGTGAAACTGTAGATGTTCCCAAATCAGTGCAGTTACAGTAAATTTACGTTTACAGCAATACATATAAAACTTCTCTCCGGGATGAAAATGGCGAAAATGATCTTGTAATTGCATTAACTGGGTAAAAGACTCCGGACTCAAGGCACATTTTACAATCGGCGCCGTGTTGTCGGACGATTTAGAAGAAGCCTGATCGGAATTCTTGCTAAAGTGTTCCGAGGGTTTTGTTTCATCTTTCGAATCGCAGTCATTGTCTGACTCGGCTTGAGCAATATTTTCATCTTTGAAAGAGTCAAACGTTTCGTCGTTACTCTCACCATTTTAACTAGAGGGCGGCGCGTCTATTATTTACCAACTCTGGCAGCGATATAAACGTCTTTTCATCCAAACACTCCGGGTCTGTTGAAGCATCTGCACTATTCAACATTCTAGCGTTGGATTCTTTGAACGATTTTCGAGGCCCTTTTGGTGTTTTTTTTTACACGCTTCGCTGTGATTCTTTAAAAATCTCTCGAGTTTAAAACCTTTGCCACATTTTCCGCATGTAAAGTGGTTAACTTCAATATTTGCCGAATGTTGCGTTGCCAGATGCCTCTTCAAGGACCATAGGGCGCTATAAGCATGACCACATATTTTACATTTAAGAGAACTGGGATCTAATGAAGCTGCAAATGTTCGCGTATATTATGTCTTAGCTTTCGCTGGCAGCACAATATATAACACCTCTCGGTGGGATGATACTTTTGAAAGTGCTGGCGCAATAGAGAATATTTGGGGCAGGTCTCGGGGCATAGATCACAACGAAGTGTTGGCAACCATCTGGCCACAAGGTCGTCGAGATAAATGCTACTGTTTTTACAAGCAGACAATAAGGGGCGAATTTCTTCATTCTCCGAAATGTCGCCTTCAGTTTTCCTACCCTCACTAGCTTTTCCCCTATTGTCGTGCACTTCTATCAATTCCAACTTCGGTTGGGTTATGAACTTCGGCTGACCAAAATCTAGTTTTGAAATACCGGCCAGATAAACTCCTCTTCGAGGTCGCTACAGATGTTACTGGTAGGGGGTCCTGCGGAATCGCTTAAATTCTCTTGCACTTCTGCTCTTGGCTTTATTTCACTTTTTATTTCGTCTTTGGTAAGCAGTGGCATTGTTTCCACATCCGAAAGGTCATCTTTGCCCTCACACTCTTTCTCATTCAACGTCAACTCTAGCTTAGAATTCTCCAAGATTTTCCTATTTGCATCGCGGGTTTCTTCCTTGGTCTTTGCCACAACTTGACCAGTACAGATTTTGCTGGTCGAAGGTCCTATGGGATCCTGAAACTCGCATAAGAAGTCGGCCACTTCCGTTCTTATATCTTCGGTAAGTTTAAGCTGAGCCTTTTGAATAGCTGAATGGAACTCATTGAAATCCAAGATATGCCGCGAACACTGACCACATATTCCCTTCAAATGTTTCCACTTTGCCATGTCCAAAATCTGAATATATTTAAACAAAATATATTTGAATTACTTTAGCCTTATGCCCCAGCTCAGAGATGGTGTTCCATGCGAACTTACCATGGGATGAAAATATTTTAAAACGATCTCGTACAATTCATTGCCTTGGCCAGATGCATAGTAAAGGCTGCGGCAAGAGGCTTGGCAAGAAGTCACACATAAACGACAAAGTTTATACCGCCACATAGAAGCAAGTGAGCACATCAGGATATGCCCTGGCTGCTCTTATAAAGGGTGATTTTTTAAGAGCTTGATAACTTTTTTTTTAAAAAAAACGCATAAAATTTGCAAAATCTCATCGGTTCTTTATTTGAAACGTTAGATTGGTCCATGACATTTACTTTTTGAAGATAATTTCATTTAAATGTTGACCGCGGCTGCGTCTTAGGTGGTCCACTCGGAAAGTCCAATTTTGGGCAACTTTTTCGAGCATTTCGGCCGGAATAGCCCGAATTTCTTCGGAAATGTTGTCTTCCAAAGCTGGAATAGTTGCTGGCTTATTTCTGTAGACTTTAGACTTGACGTAGCCCCACAAAAAATAGTCTAAAGGCGTCAAATCGCATGATCTTGGTGGCCAACTTACCGGTCCATTTCTTGCGATGAATTGTTCTCCGAAGTTTTCCCTCAAAATGGCCATAGAATCGCGAGCTGTGTGGCATGTAGCGCCATCTTGTTGAAACCACATGTCAACCAAGTTCAGTTCTTCCATTTTTGGCAACAAAAAGTTTGTTAGCATCGAACGATAGCGATCGCCATTCACCGTAACGTTGCGTCCAACAGCATCTTTGAAAAAATACGGTCCAATGATTCCACCAGCGTACAAACCACACCAAACAGTGCATTTTTCGGGATGCATGGGCAGTTCTTGAACGGCTTCTGGTTGCTCTTCACTCCAAATGCGGCAATTTTGTTTATTTACGTAGCCATTCAACCAGAAATGAGCCTCATCGCTGAACAAAATTTGTCGATAAACACATTTCGAACCGAACACTGATTTTGGTAATAAAATTCAATGATTTGCAAGCGTTGCTCGTTAGTAAGTCTATTCATGATGAAATGTCAAAGCATACTGAGCATCTTTCTCTTTGACACCATGTCTGAAATCCCACGTGATCTGTCAAATACTAATGCATGAAAATCCTAACCTCAAAAAAATCACTCTTTACTTTATTGAGGACGAGAGGCAGCCGCAAAAGTGCTATTGGCAAGAAAAACAGGTATATTTGAATCGAAATGTAGCACACAACGGGTTTTCTTGTTGAAAAGCAGAATACTAGGTAAAAGGACTATCTTGAATGGAATTTCTACCTGTACCCCCAAGTGTCTGCATCCATAAAAGACAAGCCCAATCAACTTAAATATTTTTTTAAAATTAAATTATTTTGTAGAATAATTCGCACATGGAATTTTATGAGACCCTCACATAACAACAGGTAGGATTATGAAGAAGGTTTTGCAAAGTGGCACAAAATTGTCTTCCTGGAAAAACGATTTCGTGTCTCAGTTATTCGTTGAATGGTGTTCAGGCTAAAAATACCCAAACCGTGAGTATTTTCTAAAAGAGAAACCAAAAATCCTCTAAGATAGCTTAGGATTAGGAAATAACCCAAGATGCCAGGATTTCGGAATGAAAAAGTATGCCTTCGATGAGCACTCATTCGGATTAGATGAGTCCCAAAAGATGATTGCTAACTAAGGAAAGGTTTCAGGTAACCAGAAGTAGTAACATTTTTGGTTTAAGTCAGAAGCGAAAGAGGAAAAGAAGTAGGAAGGATTTTCCGATTTTATTTAATTAACTCCAAAACCTTTTGAACCATTAAGATTTTACTTAATCTATGGATAAATTGTGCCACTATCCTTCTATATACTTTTGAAGGACATACACGATAAACATCAGCCATTCCGGAGCAAAATTAGACAAGGCCATCTGTAGTTAGACCCTTTTTTAGATCAAATACACCCATTTTTAATGTCTTTTGTAATTAATAATCCAGAAGGTTTGCTTTGCATATCCGAAATGATCCCGCATGATGGCAGCTCGAAAGTTAATCTTCACAGCAATGGACACTGACAATAACGAGTGAGAAATAAGCCAGATCTTAATTTCAGATAAAACTTGTTAATGCCTTCCAGAAGGTCTTATTGGAATATCAAAAATTATACCGCACACATTCTCATGAAGGCAGCGCAAAAAGTTTTGGTGACACTGAAGGTAACCAGCGGGAAAAATCTGTAAGGCCTTCTTATATAAGATTTTCATTTAAAATCCAATGCGCATTCGTCAATGCCTTCCCAAATAATGCTACCCAGAAGGTCTTCTTTGCATATGAAAAATTATAGCGCTCACATTCCCATGAAGGCAGCGCGAAAGGTGCTGGTTACACTGACGCGGGTTACACCAGCGGGAACATCTGTGAAGCCTTTTCATACAAGACCTTCATTTCAGATCCTATGCACATTCGTCAATGCCTTCCCAAATAATGCATTCCATAAGGTATTCTCTATTAAGAAAGCGCGGAGGGTGTTCGCCACACAAGCGGTAATTAGCAAAACAATATACAAGGCCTTCTTACATATCTTTGTAAGATCTTCTGGAGATTTTCGAAATCAATACTAATTCGTTAATGTCTTCCCAAATAACACGATCCACAAGGCCTTCTTTGCAGCTGAGATATGATCCCATACTCACTTTTGCATGTCGCTTTTCAAAGGCATTCTTTAATGCTCTCCGAAATAAGGCATTCCAAAAGGTCTTCTATACGCATAACGAAAAATCCCGCTCATTTTCATGCCCACTTCTTTGGAAGACCTTGTTATTAATACTATTTTTCCAGTTTGTGAGATGGTAAATAGAATGCCTGGAGAGTTCTTCGCCTTAGCGATGGACATTGACTAACCTTGAAGGTTAGTCAGTGTCCATCTTATGGAAACAGCATTTCCATAAGACACCTTCCAGAAGGCCTCTTTTTAGATCCAATAAACACTTGTTAGTGCCTACCGTAGTAAGTCATTCCAAAAGGCTTCTTTGCACACGCGAAATGATAAGGCACACATTTCTATGTCGCTTCTTTAAGAAGGCCTAGTGATTATTCCCCTTACTTATTCTTTAATGCATTCTCAGAGAAGGGCTTCGTATTTTCAAATCAAAAAAAGCCAATGGCGTGTTAATCCATATTTTGCAGCCCTTCCAAAAAAATAGAAATTGGAAGGCCTTGTCCAACTATCTAAGATTGTAATATTTAGTGTCGAATGCAGCTAGCATGCCTTGGAGTTTTATAAGAAGGCCTTGTCTTTATTTTTTCGCTGGGAAAATGGAGCATCAACACGAAACAAAAAGATCGTAGGTTCAAATTCCAACAGAGGCAAATTAGAAACAATCCTTTAAATCATGCGTAATTAATTCAAGGTCTTTTAAAAGGTCATCCAAAAAAGGGAAGCGCGTAAGGCCTTGCTCTCCAACCTAATCCGGTGTTAGTATGAAATGAAAAACTAATGCAGCAAGCATGTCTTGGAGCTCATAGAAATGCCTTCTAAAAGGCATTACAGAAACCGCTAGGATTGTCTCATTTACATACGATCTTTTGATAGTGGTTAGAAGTATAGCAGAAAGATCTGCAACTCATTCAGCGCTTGTTCCTCTACTACGTTCGACTCAGAATTCTGCTGCAATAGCCGAAATTACTCTTTTGACCTATTTTTACCTGAAATTCTATGGAACTACGAATGTAAGGAGAACTCCACTATAAGATGCCGTGCTGGTATTCTTATTTTCTAATGCTAAATTTCCACCACATATTCGCCGTAGTGGGATGTATCGCTAAAATAAGTCTGGATTTAAATACGGTAAAGAACATCTGCTACTTTCTAAGCGAGGCGTTTATTCCGTTCTCATTAATAAACGTGATTCTATGAGTAAGAGTTTAAACTCTGAAAGCTATAGGAATACCACTGCTCTGGATAATCATAGCTGTAAGTAAGAATTGCGACTACATCTCACTTTAGAGAGAAATTCTCTGTTTTTTTTTGTAGGAATTTGAGAGCATTACCTCAACCACTTGCTGCGAGTGGGACTTAAGAGATGCTTTCAAGACGAAAGCCTCTCTTAGATTAAGATTACGGTAGGTCTATAATCATTTCTCTCAACACACCTTAAGGAACAGAAGAAAAACTTTTCTCAAGTCATAATTTATATACCTACCGAGCATGAACGCTCTTAGCATCACTATTGGGTTGAGAAAAACGGGGTTATTGCTCCAAACTATGTAGAATCTCAAAAAGTAAAACCCTTAAAACCATATAAACCTCAGCTTTAATGAGTGGCACAGAACCTTCGTTTGCATAATGAGGCAGTGTGTGATTTTGTCACTGTACCTACCCGGTCTAGACTTCTGGCCCATATTCCCATTCTAGGAATTTAGCAATTCAAATCAAAAACATACCGTTTAATTTAATATTTTAATATTTATTTTGAAACAAAAATCGAATTTAAAACTTAAAATGGTTTAACCAAAAAGAAAATGTACAACTTAGGATTGTTGATAGAAACTTTCTCATCAGCACTCGAGTTGAGGTAGCTTTTCGAACGAATTCGTTGGCTCGAATCCCTGCCATTTTGTACTTTTGGTCAAGATTATTATCGATATTATAAGTGCTTTCTTTGGAATGTGTTGTGCGGCAATGTCTCGTTGATTACGTAGTATAGATATGACGGCGGATTTCGATGATCATGTCGTGAGATTTCTAGGAAATGCGCACAGATCAACCTGAGATCTTTCGGTGATCCGTACTGATCCCTCAGAGGTAGGTACAGTGTTTTCGGAGGATTTTAGTAAAAATGCCTCTGAATATGTTGACGCGTTTGGATTTGTTGTACGGTGATGTTGAAGTAGGTTACTGAGAATAGTAGTTTGTTTTAAAGTTTACTTCAGCTCTTACGAAAGTTTGCACATATCTTTCGGTGAGCTTCGCTAAAGAGTCTGGGGGACAATATCACTGTTCTCATTGGAATGCGTTGTACGGCAATGTTGAAGAACTTCTCTGAGATTTTCAAATGGCATCGAACAAAATGTGCACGTGTACTGATATTTTGGAGGTTCAGCGACGGTCCGCGGTTCTTGCAGCTGATTAGAGTTTGTCCATTGGCCGTTGTCCATGGTCTGCACATAAGATGGAGACGGTGATGAGAAGGAGCTTTCACCTTCAGAGTATACGGCATGCTGAATCCTGTGTTGAGGCGGTAAGCCGATATTATAAACGGTTGTGCTAATACCTTGTAGGGAAGACAAGGATTGTTCGGACGATATGTCGCCTACAGAGTTGTAAACTGTCCATGGTTCCCTAGATGTGGTAGGTTGTTCAATGAACTGTGGTCGTTGTTCAGCAGATTGTGGGCGTTGTTCAGCTGACTGGGGTCTTTGTACAGCTGCCTGGGGTCGTTGTTCAGCTGACGGTGGTCGTTGTTCAGCTACTTGGGATCGTTGTAGAATGCTAAGCTGACTGTTGCCGATGTTATAAAGGGAAGTGCGAGGAAAGCTTAAATAACTTTCAGCAGAAGTAGCTTCTTCTTGCGATTGTCCTAACTGTTGTGAGCTCTGAACATGTAGCATCTCCTGAACAGACAGTCTCCCTTGTACTTGTCCTTGAACAGTGGCATGATAGGAACGTGTATCGCTTTGTGCGCTTAACTCACTGGGCTGTAATGTCGCTTTCGGTCGCTCGTGTCCCTGAGTAGTCGCATCAGGGTGCAGACCTTCTTCAGCAGAGACATGAGTAGTAGAAGTAAAGTCACGCATATCACTTTGTGCGGTCTCCGCACTGGGCTGCAGTGTCGCATCAGGTCGTGCATTTCCTTGAGCGTTGGCATGATTAGTCGATGGATAGGAACGTGTATCGTTTCGAGCGCTTCTCTCACCGGGCTGCAATATTCCCTTAGGCTGTGCAATTACTTGAGCAGTGGCATAATAGAATCCTGTATCGCTTCGTGCGATTTCCTTAGCCGACGGCAATTTCTCTTCCGGTTTGCTCTCCTGAGGATCTGATATTATACAATGATCGCATTTAAGATGGAAAGTTAGCTCGTACTTTAAGTTAAACTCGGCATCACAGAAGTCGCAGCTGTACTTTTTGAGGCCGTGGACGCGGACTCGGTGTTTGACCATTGCTTCTACTCTTGGTAATATTTTCTCACAAATTTTACATTTCAAATTTTTTGTTTCGCCGTGTCTTAGTATTAAATGATTCCTAATATGATCTCGTTTGCGTAGTTTTTCGGAACAGCAGACGATGTGAAATTCCTCCTCAGGATGCTGCTGAATGAAATGGTTCTGCAACAAGGGCAAGTGGGTAAAAGACTGGGGGCATAGCGCGCACTTCAGGGACGGCATCCTCTTGGCCAAAAGGTACTCAAGACTTGTCTTCGAGGAAGCCTTACTGTCCGTTTTATTCAACGAACTAGTAGCACTCTCTAAGCTTATCTCCAATGCATCCAAACTGGAACAAGAGCTTGTAGTTGGTTCCCTGGCAGTTGTTACAGCTATGCCGCTGACTTCATTTTCGACCGGCGGAGTTAATCTCTCGCCACGAACGCGATCAGACTGCAAAGGCGCTTCACCATTACCACCATTATAAGAACCCATTGGTTCGCTTGGAGTAGCAAGTAATCCTACAGACTGTCTGGTCACCCTGGTCGACTCCTCTTGACGTTTGTCTGCCTTACCAATGACAGACTGATAAAATTGCGAACTGCTGGTCGGCTGCAAACGCTGTTCACTACTACGACCAGCAAGAAGAGTCGCTGGATCATGTGGCGATAAGCTCGGTCGCCGTGTTGCCTTACGCTTCGTGGATTGCGGCACCTGTTTTGTATTGGCGACTTCACTGGGCAGAATCACTGCAGTCGGTTGCATGGTGGCTATAAAAACATCCAAGTTATGAATTTCCTTGTAATGGAACTTTAATTCGAACTTGCTGACAAAGCTGGCATCACATGACTGGCATCGGTAAACGTGTGAAACGTTATGCAGACTGCGCTTGTGCGTAATCAAACTATTAATGGCTGTAAACGAATTCAAACAGAAAACGCATGTCAAATTATTCGAATCGTAGTGACGCAGCAAATGCTGGGCCATCTGAAACGGATACCACAGTTTGAGGGAACAACAGGTAATGTGAAATTTCTGCCGGGGATGCTGCTTGACGAAATGATCTTGCAACAAGGCCAATTTGGGAAAGGTTTGAGCACAGAACTCACATTTGACAGTCGGTAGACATTTGGTCTGCAGCTTACGCAGAATTTCGGGGGAAATCATACTGTCCAGTCGAAGATCCATCGCCGATCTTTCAACGTATTCATAGCACATACGTTTCAGAGCACCTACGTGGCTACTATCTGCAGTGGTTTGGTCCCCCACTGGCATCTCCTCGATGTCGTAGTAGAAACTTGTATTGCTACAGTTCCGATGCTGATGGTTGCGATGTTCCGCCACCAGTGCGAGCCTCTGAAATTTCTTCTCACAAAAGGCGCAACGGTAAAGGTATTTGCCTTGGTGTTCGGCCATATGTTCCCGCAAGTCACGGGCATTTGGAAAACCTCGACGGCAAACGGTGCATACGTAGCTATTTTCAAGTTTGTGAGTAAACCAGAAATGATGATACAGCGAAATAAGCGTCTGGCAAATCTTTTCGCATTTACTGCAAGGATATATGGATTTGCCGTCGGCTCTTAGCACCGCCTTGGGCTCCGGTTCGATTTTGTGCGCGGTGCAGTAGTGCATCTTGAGGTCGGTTTTGTTTTTACAGTTCTTATCGCATATCTTGCACACGAATTTGGAATATTCCGGATGTTGCTCGGCCATGTGAATTTTCAAGCTTGACTTGACCGAGAACGAGTTACCGCACACAACGCACTTGAAGGCATTCGGATCGTTGTGTAGCAGTAGATGATCCTTGAGGCGGCGGCGTGTGGCCAACTTTTGGGAACAGCAGGAGATGTAAAATTCTTCGTTGGGGTGTTTGAGGCGAAAATGATTGCGCAAAACTGCCACGTTTGTATAGGACATGGGACAGGCAATGCATTTTATATTCGGTATCCATTTGGCCAAAAGATCGTCCAGGCGTTCGTGGGTTCCTTGGGGAGCTGGGGATGAAGGGGCAGGAGAACCAATGGAGCTCGTGCTACAGCTCTGCTGTTGTTTATTCGCTTGCGCTTTGGCTGCGTATGTGGCCAAGGGCAGCTCATCGTCGGCACTGAACTCACTATCCGAGTCAAGAATTATTATTTCCGATGGCAACGAGGCCGGTAGAGTTGCTCCCGTGTCCGCGCTCATTTCTTGGTGAACTGTTTCGCTTTCAGGCATCTGCATTTCAGAAGCTTGGCTTTCGGACGTTCGCTTTTCAGCAGCTTGGCTTTCGGACATCTGATTTTCATCGTCTGCATCCATGGGCTCGGGTATGGTCACGACCTCTTCATCGTCCTTGGGAGTGGTGGTTTCAACTTCCACCTTTTCTTCGATTAATTTCAATTGGGCCACCAGCACAGATGTTTGAAAACTGTGAAAGTCACAGATGTGGCGCCAGCATTGCCAACATATGGCCCGGAGATGTCTGGCCTCCTCCAGGTTTACTATCTAAAAAAATGTATGGTTTATCTCTTGAGCCATTTACTACTTGCCACTACGGATCCCCGGGAACTTACCTTGGGATGAAAGTATTTGTAGGTGATTTCGTACAACTCATTGGCGCGACCATTTTCATCGTAAAGGCTTTTACCATCGCTGGTCATTTCTACACACAAGCGACAGAGTTGCTCGGTGGTCTGGCTGGCGGCTATCGATGGTTCCATAGTTTTTTCGCGTTTCTTTTTAACGAAAATTACCGCTTGGGCTCGGTCCCTTTAAAAAAGAGAAAGGACAAATAAATTGTTATATAAACGCACGCACGTCTATGGCGGAGTTTTGCAAGCATCTAAAACTGAAATATCTTCTTCGTTAGCTTAAGTATTAGCGTAGAAAATCCACCGCAAAACGAGGTGCGATTAGGAATCTACCTGGGCGGCGTTAAGGCCAGCGGACCAGTGTAGATTTTTAAAACAGCAAATAAACGGCATAATTTGCAACCATTTTTTCTTAAATCTAATTGAAGCAGGTAGAACTGCAAGTGAATTTCGCAAGGTTTTTCGTAGAATATGGCAAGGATTCGTTCTTAAGGTCAACACCTTTTTCTAAATGGCTTCCGCATACTTTTACGATATCACATCTGACGTTTTGAAGTTTATTTAAAAAAAATGCAGAGATCAGCAAGTCAAACCACGAGGCGTAAGGATAAACAAATTTCAATATATCCACCTTTTATATTCACCTATATACCCACCAATAAATGTTGATGTTAATGAAGAAAATTGTTTGTTAAAATGTTTCATACTTTTGTAGTACACTTGACTAAAAGATAGTTGTGTAATGAAATATCATTCGTCTACTTAGTAGGGACATAAATACTGTTACAACTTTGAACACACCCATTTTAATAGTAGAACTGAACATACCCCGCTAATGTCATATGTGACAGCGCATAGAGAAAGGGACCTAAGGGTAAAAAAAAATCATTTTTATTTTTTTTTCCTTTTTTGATGTGGACAACATCTGAGCTTCGAATGAGACCGATCCCATGCCCCAAAAGTGTTCCCTCCCATAGATATGCGCGTTTTATGAAAGTGAACTCGACGATTCTAAGCGCAAATAGAAAGTGACCTAATCTTTAAAATGGCTCTCCTGAACAAAACTGGTTTTTAACCTTAGGTCGCTTTCTATTTTGCGCGTCACATATGGGTTTTGAAAGCTAACCTCAATAGCGTTAGTCTGTAACGGGATTTTAAAATTGTTTTAACTTTCATCATGGAGTGATCGGATAATGAAAACCGTATCGCAGTAATAGCGCTTTTCAAGTGTGAAATGAAAAAAGCGATATTTTCAAAACGCTCCGGTCACTAGGAATTAGCCGCATGTTCGTCTACCGATGCATAAAACTGTTCGAGGAGACTGGAGAAGTAAAAGACCGCCACCGGTCGGGCCGCCCACGCTCTGTTCGAACACCGCATGTCATTAAAGCCGTTGATTCAAGAATTCACAGAAATCCGCTCCGAAAACAGAAGATGAGATGAATATCACGTAAAGTGAGATGAATATCTCGCAAAAGTCCATGAGTCGAATTATTAAAAAAAGACTTGGGACTTTCAAACCATGTACCGGACATTTATTGACTGCAGCTGTAAAAAAAAATAGGATTGAAAAATGCAAACGTCTTTTGGTGAAGCACGCTGATAACTTGCACAGAAAAATTTTTTTCACCGATGAAAAATTTTTTACCGTTCAGGAAAAATTTAACAAGCCAAATGATAGAGTGTATGCGCGGTCATCTAAGGAAGCATCTGAACTGATCCCAAGGGTGGAAAAGGGTCATCACCCAGCTTGAGCCATGGTTCGGTGGGATGTCTCGTACGATGGGGTCACTGACCTGCATTTCTGCGAACATGGAGTCAAAACATCGGCCAAAGTTTACCAAGAAACCGTTTTGGAAGCTGTTGTGAAGCCTCTTAAAAATTCCCTGTTCTAAAACCAGCCATGGACTTTCCAGCAGAATTCTGCCTTGGCCCATAAGGCTAAATGTCCCAGGCCTGGCTTCGAAACAATTTGCCAGCGTTCATTTCCTCTGAAGAATGGACCTCAGGCAGTCCAGATTTAAGCCCATTGGATTACAAATTCTGGACGGGTTTAGAGGACAGGGTTTGTCACAAAAGATACCTCAACATTGGATCTCTAATTACTGCTTTGGATCGAGCTGTGACCAATTTTCCAATGGACGAGGTTCGTGCAGCCAGTGCGACTTAAGGCGCGTGTAAAGGCAAAAGGCGGACATTTCGAATAAGTAGTTTCTTTTTGGATCAAATATACATCATACACACAACTTTTTGAAAAATAGAATAGCTCATTTAAACACTAATATAAAGCATTTCTACACAGCCTCGATAGGCGGGGAATAGAGGATATCGTTTAGATCTTTCATCGGCAAGGTTAACTATAGAATATACTGACATAAGTTGGCTCAGAGTTTTATTACGAACCTACGAGTATGTATGGATTTATTTTTTAGATTTGATTCCACAAAATCATAGATGTTAGCTCGGGGCCCGAAAAACTGTTTGGTGGTACAAAGACAAACTATAGAATATATGCACATAAGTTCGCTCAGAATTTCATAACGAATCTATGTATGGATTTATTTTTTAAAATTTGGCACAGCTAAGAACTCGGCCTCATGGACACTAGGGGCCCAAAAAACGGACATGGTAAAAACAACTAAACAGTTGTAAATCGTGTAAACATATATGGATAACTTTAAAAGGAGTTGACTAAAACATGGGGCTCAGATTCATTAACTCAACGGGCCCAAAAACGGCCCTTGTAGTGAAAACAAGCGATCAAATGTTAATATGCCCATGGTTACTTAAATTACAGCAAAATTCATTCCATACATGCGTATGGATCGTTTTTTAAAATTTGGCTGAGATTGGGACCCTGATTAAAGAACTCGATGGGCCCAAAAAAACGTCCCTTGTGGTGTAAACTAGCGATCAAATATAAATATGGACACATGGGTTCTTAAATTAAAGCCAAATTCATTCCATACATGGTATGTATTATTTTTTAAAATTTGGCTAAGATTAGGACTCAGATCAAAATACTCGATGAGCCCAAAAAACGTCCCTTGTGGTGAAAACAAGCGATGAAATATAAATATGGACACATGGGTACACAAATTAAAGCAAAATTCATTCCATACGTGGGTATGGATTAATTTTTAAAACTTGGCTAAGATTTGGACTCAGATTCAAAAATTCTATGGGCCTAAAAAAACGTCCCTTGTAGTAAGAATAAGCGGCAAAATGTTTATATAGACATATGAGTACTCAAATTAAATCAAAAATCGTTCCAAACATGGGTGTGGATTAATTTTTAAAACTTGGCTAAGATTGGGACTCAGGTTCATAAACTCGATGGGCCCAAAAAAAGTCCATTGCGGTGAGAAAAATCTACCACATGTTAACATGGACATATGGGTACTTTTAAAAATGCAAATTTCACTACGAATTTAAATAACGACTCATTCGGAAGACATTGCACAAATTGGGAGTCAGACTGTTGAGTCCTAGCGAACGAAAAACGGCACTTGTAGTCAATACTAACGAACAATAAGTAATACAAAGAAATGAGTAGTAATCAAATAAAAGCAAATTTCATTACAATTTGAAATATAATTATTTGTTTAACAATTTTTGGAACTTATGACTCTTGAACCATATGGGCCCAAAAAGCGACCCGTTTGATAGAAACAAGCAACCAGCAACAAATATCGAAATATGGGGGCTCAGATAAAAGCAAATTTTATTTTAAACCCCGACACTAGAACACTAGGATTTCGAAAAAAATAGTCTCTAGCTAGCAGCAGTAAATACGGGCAACTGGGTACGAGTACGAAATTATTTTTTTGATTGTCTTTGATTGGTTCTACTACCTACGAACCTTATGTGATCAAAAGGAAATACTTTGTATAGAGATCAAATACACGAGATTTTTGGTATTTATATTTATTGTATTTCGAATTAATGACTACAGGTGAAAATCAAAGAAAAATTAAAAACAAAATTAAATATGCCAATGAAACGATGGAATCAATAGCAGCATCTCCACTCAATGAAGATCAAAGTTTGCATAAAATAGTGTAAAACGAAATTCAAACTTTATGTTTTCGCTTCTTGGCTCCCTTAACACTCCTCTTTGGACGAGCCGCGTCCGATTTAGCATTGCTCACGCCAGATGTAGTGGCTCTGTCGCTATTGCGACATTCATGCCGTTCGAGCGAAACTTGGTCTTCGAATGTTTCGCCACACTCATGGCACGTTTGGCCAGCAATCTCTTCTGCCAGTATCCATTCTTCGGCTGCGGCGGTTGTCGAAGCGCCCGCCTCTTTGCCGTCGGCGACTCTTTGGCCGTGCGTTGCCAAATGTCGTTTCAAAAAAGGCACGGTCCTAAAGCCTCTGCCACAAATGTCACAAGTGTGACACTGTGGACTGTGGACATTCCTCATGTGCTGGCGCTTATGTCGGTATTCAGTAAAAGTCTTGCCGCACACTTCGCAAGGATAATCTTCGTAGTCTTGTATTGGCGGTGCCGGTGTGATAATCAGAGATGTATCTTCTTTGCGCTGCTGTAAGACCACCGGTATTACGTCGTCCGATTGCGTTCTACTGTGCGTCGCTACATGGCGTTTCAAAAGACCGGCGGTCCCAAAGGATCTGCCACAAGGGTCGCACTTGTGCAGTTTGAGAAATGGACAGTGGACTACCCGGATATGCTGTTGCAGATATCTAAACTCACTGAATATCTTGCCACACTTATCGCAAGAATGGCTTGGTGCTGGGCCACCACCTTCTGCTGTGGCGTCTGCTGTCGGCGATGCTACAGCCGCGTCCGATTTTGCATTTCTCACGCTAGATGTAGTGGCTCTGTCGCTATTGCGACATTCATGCCGTTCGAGCGAAACTTGGTCTTCGAAAGTTTCTCCACACTCTTGGCACGGTTGGCCAGCAATCTCTTCTGCCAGTATCCATTCTTCGGCTACGGCGGTTGTTGAAGCGCCCGCCTCTTTGTCGTCGGCGACTCTTTGGCCGTGCGTTGCCAAATGTCTTTTCAAAAAAGGCATGGTCCTGAAGCCTCTGCCACAAATGTCACAAGTGTGACATTGTGGGCTGTGGACATTCCTCATGTGCTGGCGCTTATGTCGGTACTCAGTAA
Organism: Hydrotaea diabolus; assembly: GCA_963513945.1. NCBI lineage: Eukaryota > Metazoa > Arthropoda > Insecta > Diptera > Muscidae > Hydrotaea > Hydrotaea diabolus. Next base: position 8,536,460 of record OY740719.1, on the reverse strand, counting down.
AAGTCTTGCCGCATACTTCGCAAGGATAATCTTCGTAGTCTTGTATTGGCGGTGCCGGTGTGATAATCAGAGATTTATCTTCTTTGCGCTGCTGTAAGACCACCGGTATTATGTCGTCCGATTGCGTTTCACTGTGCGTCGCCACATGGCGTTTCAGAAGACCGGCAGTCCTAAAGGATCTGCCACAAGGGTCGCACGTATGCAGCTTGGGAAATGGACTGTGGACTACCCGGAGATGCTGTTGCAGATATCTAAACTCACTGAATGTCTTGCCGCACTCATCGCAAGAATGGCTTGGTGGTGGGCCACCACCTTCTGCTGTGGCGTCTGCTGTCGGCGACGCTAGAGCGGCCGAATCTTCTGTGCGATCGGTGGAGACCACATACTCGCCCACCGTATCGCGATGAGGATGCACCCTTTTCATGTGTTGAACCAAATATATGGGGTACTTGAATTTCATGGGGCAGTACAGGCACAAGTATATGCGTTTTTTCGTGTGCGTTAAACGATGTCGCTCCAATTCGCTGGGCGTCATAAAATTGCGACCGCAAGTCTCACACGTGTGCAGTCGAGCTTGGGAACTGTGGATCTTCATTCGGTGCTGATGGTAATACCAATAGGCATTAAACGACCGGCCGCAATCCCGGCAAGCGTGTGTCTCACCTGTATTTGTTGCTCCTTCTCCCAGCGTCTCGTCCTCGGAATTTTCTGGACTGTCCTCGGCATGAGGATGTATGCGTACCGTGTGCAATACCAGATTTCTGGTATGCTTAAACTTCATCGAACAGAAAGCGCACGCGTAGCTGTTGAACAACGTGTGTGTGAGAACATGGTTTTTCAATTCGGTGGCGAACCTAAAGGCTTTGCCGCAAGTGTCACATTTGTGCGGCTTAGGACGTGGAACGTGGACATTGCGTCGGTGCTGTTGTAGATAGCGGCGCTTATTGAACATCTTGCCACATTCATTGCAAGGATGCAGTCCCGGAGGACAATGAGTGCCGCTGTAGTGCTGGGCCAGTCCCACTTTAGTGGAGAACACCTTGTGGCATATTTGACATTCAGGCTTGGTTTGACATTCGGCTTTCGACTGTTGGGTTTGCCAATTGTGTCGGCTCATGTGAAGCACAAAGTCACGCTTTCTGGTGGTGGTCTGGCCACAAATCTTACAGTCACGCCGGAACGTTTTGCTGGTGGTGTCATCATCCGAAGCCGACATATCGTTATTAGATAACAGCAGCTCATCGGCATAATCTGAACCGTATTCGCTATGACCAGGCACATCCAGGCTATCTTCGGCTAGACTGTTGGTGGCATTGGAGTCATTGTTGCATTGTTCCATTTTAACATTTCTTGCACGCTGTTCAGCTTGGGCATCGATGCCATCTAAGCTGATGATCTCAAAGCCTTCTGGCTGTTGATAATCCTCCAGCAGGGCTTCTTCTTCGATTTTGATAGCATTAGCGCCAGCTTCCGCCTCATTGGAAACAAGGTAATCGGAAAATCCCACTGGACATTGCAAATCTTCTGTCATGCCATCATCTAACTCGGTTTTTATTGCCAGCCCTCTGGTGTGCTCTGCCAGAAGGTTCACTTGAGCCGTGCCTATCGTTTCCTGGAAATCGTGAAAATCATTAATGTGACGCACGCATTCCAGACACACGGCGTCGAGATGTTTGGCCGCTTCCATGTCCACAATCTAAAAGATATAAGAACGAACAGTTTGCATTTTGGTTTTCTTTTCGATTCGGTTTTGCTATCCAGAGAGAATTGTTCAATTTACCTTGGGATGGAAATAGGCGAGCGTCAGTTCGTACAATTCGTTGGCCTGGCAAAGACGTTTAAAGTCAACGCATGCGTTGAAGCACAGACGGCAAATCGCTGACTGAGACATGATGGCCAATTAATTTTGGAACAACAACTATCACGTCTTGGATTTAGAAAACAACTAGAAGAACGAACAGAAAATGATAAGTAAATATCGTTGTTGTAAGCTGTGGCGAAGAATAGTGTAGCGGACTAAAATCTGGTATTTTATGGGTTAAATCTTATTAGCAATATAGGGGAAATCTTAAGCTGAGCGAAATTTTCGCACGATTATGCCTTAACATAAAGAAAAGGGAAACAAACACTTTCTGGGTAAGCAACTTGCGGTTGTCAAAATGAATTCGAAATTTGCAGTAGAATTTTCTTTAATCTGAGGCCACTTTATTCATATTTCCTATTGATCGCTTGTTTTAACCATAGCTACCGCTTTTTTTGGTACTTTAGGGTTCATCAGTCTAAGAAAAAAAACTTCAAAATAAATCCACTTTTGACCTCGTAGAGAAATTTGCTTTAAAATGAGTACCCATTATACATATTTAGAATTGATGGCTGGTTTTTTATGGGTACCCCAGGCATCAGGCTTCCGAGCTAAGGTTTTTTTCCGGAAATCCCGGGACATAAATCAATCATTTATGTTTAACGCTTTCACGGGCATTTTCTGCCGGAATTGTGGGATTTACATTACAAATGTATAAGCGAAGAACAAATAATAAATGAAATTTAGGGCAACATTGAACAATTTTCAGCCTAAAACCTTTCCGTATTTTAGGAAAAATATCAAACTTTTTTGGTGGTATTAAGAAAAATTATTTTGAATAATTTGTATAAATAAAAGAGTCAAGTTTAAATGACAAAGTAGAAAACTATGAATAATAAAATGATATTTGAATTTCAGTTTCAAAATAAATATTGTTATCAGGATTTGAAGTGCAATTGAAAACTTAAAAGTCCAAATCAAATAAAGCTAATTTCGGGACACACTGAGAAACTTTTTCGGGTCCGCTTGGCTATCGGAGAAAGATACATTTTAATTTTCTTCGCGACGAAATGATTTTCAGAGAACCTTTGAAACTTTTCTATAAATTGTTTTTATATTTTGCTTTAAAAATTATAATTGTTTCTTAGTAATTGGCTTGTGTATAGCTTACGATATAATTCATTTGGTTAATGTTACCGAATAATAAGTTGCCTGTACCATCATATTGGCATAAGAGTCATCCTATGGTACGTCCAAACGAATTTCCTTTATGATTAAGAACATTTCGGGATTGGAACTAAAAGTGTTCTTGTCCAACAGATATTTAGAACCGATAGACCCGGAGATGCCGGAAAATTGTTACAATTTTTTCCATGAAATAACAAACTATTTTCCGAACCCCAATCCAAGCCAAATCTTTAGTTTCTAAAAAATGATTTTTCAAAATTCAGTGTCACATGGCTGTGCCAAGCTCATTTGACTTATTCATGACCCAATATCATGCGTAACATCCTATAATTTAAAAACTTTGGCCGTGTTCTCGCTTAAGATGTAGCTAACACGGTAACTTCACATTATTGTTCAATAATATAAAAATGTTTTTTTTTCGGTAAACTATAGACAAATTGTGTTTAAACCAGCTTTTTTTTTAAATAATTAATGTTTTTCGAAAGACAGCTTTTCTTTCCTACTTTTTCTACGAATTAAAAAATTTTTAAATCAAACGGCTTATAATGTCTCAAGGTAAAAACTTGTTTGCAATGAAATTTTCGTAGTTCTGATGTTATCGCTAAATCGATTACTTACTGGTTTAATAATCGAGTACCGCTAGAACACGCCTATTGTTTCATTAAAACTTACTATCGGCCAGAATTGATTTAAATAAAAAATTGTTCTCACTTTTGACGGAATTTCGGCGAAAGCTTTTCGCAACCCTAATTGGATTTAATGTCGAAAGCATCCAAAGTAGGGTGCCGAAAACCGCTTCCACGGAACCCTTAGAATGACGACGAGTGTTCAACAACTACGTCCGGATAGAGTGCTGCTCATAACGCAACACTGCCGGGGTATGGCAACAACACCTGCATGGAAGAGTAATCGAATGGTATGAAACAGATACAAAGGCGAAAAGAAACATTATTTATTATTCAAATCTACTTTTTCTACCTTGTAAATGCCAGCGACTTTATGAGCAAGCGATGTAAATAGCTTATCTTTAAACTAGTAACAAAAAATTTAGCCGAGCGTGGTGACTATATTATACGTTACACCACTGCGTATGCAAAAAAAAAACTGAAAGCAGGGTTTTGCTATTCTTGGACCTGACTCGAGATTATTCAAAGTTTAAAAATTACATATTTGGTGAGAAAATTTCATTACGAGGGTTGCTAAATATTTTGCTGGCGCCATCTGACATTTCCATTGGAAAGATTGACTTTTTTAGCATAAACGCGATGAAGCACCATCCTATAGCACTGTGAAAAACTGGTTTAATGAATTCAATCGTGGCCGGCGCTCGCTCAAAGACGAAGGTCGTCCAAAAACGGCCGTTGTACCAGAAAACATTGATGCCGTGCGTGAACTGATAATGCAAGATCGTAATGTGACATACCGTGAGATAGAGGCATCCTTGGTCATTTATTCCACCAGCATACATACGATATTGCACACCTGGCCGTAAGAAGAGTTTGTTCTCGTTGGATGCCGCACAATTCTCTCAAAATTGCTCAAAAGAAAGGCTCGTGTCGATTGGTGCAAAGAAATTTTGAAAAAAAAAATACGATCGAGGTGCTTCAAAAGACGTTTATAAGATCGTCACAGGTAACGAATCATGCATCTATGCGCATGAGCCCGAAACAAAACAGCAATCGACCGGGTGGGTCTTCGAAGGCGAGCCAAATCCAACGAAAGTTGTTCGTGGAAGAAGCACTTCGAAGCAAATGGCGGCCTGTTTCTTCGGCAAAAATGGTCATGTTGCGACTGTTCCGCTTGAGCAACGTAGGACGGTCAATTCTGAGTGGAACACCACAGTTTGTTTGCCTGAAGTCTTCGGAGAAATTCGAAAAACGCCTTTTACCATCACAATGTAAAGGCAAAAGGCGGATATTTCGAATAAGAAGATTCTATTTGGATACAATAAACAACATTCACTACTTTTTATTTTACAAAATAAAACGTGTGTAACAGTATTTATGTCCCAACTAAGAACATACAATAGTTCCCTCAATTTTGCATTAAGGTGGGAATGGGGAACTTCTCTAGGATCAGTGAGCTGTACACGTTGTAATTCTTACACAGAGGGAAACGTTTAGATCGAAATCAGTTTAGAAAATTTCCACAATTCGGTGGAGGGTATAAAAAGCGAAACGTAAACAGAAAAAATTATTGTCGACTTTGATTAAAAAATTTGCATATTTAATGAAAAAATTCTCAAAAACTGCGTGTTAAAGAAATTCATACAATCAGCGCATACAATTGTATTTCGTTTGTAATAAACCAATCGTAGTATTATTGTATGTCTTTCATCTGGTTCTAGTAATTATAGTCATTGTACGACTGTTATCAAAAATATTTCCTTATGCCTCATTCGCATATAAAATTTAAATTCTTTAGCACCGGATTCCCTGATAAAATCCAATACAATTTATATAAACGTTGTTAGCCGTATAGTGGCAGGTCGGAATAATCAACACACAAATTATATTAAAGAGTCGAAAAGCGTTTACCTACTTGCATTGTAAAGTATATGCGAAACCTTTACTTAATTGTTCTTGAATCCAAAACTGTTATCTCCTGTTACACTTAAAAGTGGTCTGCTTCTTATATTAACTATAATTACCGACAGTAGTTTTTGCCATTAAACGAAACCAACCAAATTAAAATATCTTCGCGCATGTTTTTTTAATATTTCTTATTGTAATATGTAAGAATTATTTTAAGTATAAAAGTAGCACCTAATTAAAGATTTTAATAACAAATTGATCAAAAATTGTACCTCGTTCTGATAAATTACCTATTCTAACGTTTTAATGGGTGTGATTTTTCATTGTCATTGGAAATGTTCACAGCACATAACCGGCAGAGATTTATTTGGTCCATATTAAGCATTTCTACACAGCCTCCATAGGCGGGGAATAGACGATATCGTTTAGATCTTTCATCGACAAGGCAAACTATAGAATATACTGACATAAGTTGGTTCAGAATTTTATTACGAACCTATCTATGGATTTATTTTTTAGATTTGATTCCACAAAATCATGGATGCTAGCTAGGGGCCCAAAAAACTGTCTGGTGCTACAAAGACAAACAATAGAATATATTCACACAAGTTGGCTCAGAATTTCAATACGAATTTAAGTAGAGATTTATTTTTAAGATTTGGCACAGCTTAGAACTCGGCCTCATTAAAAAAACGGACATGCTGAAAACAAATAAACAATTGTAAATATTCTGTACTTTGTGTTTAGATTAAAGCAATTTCATCGCGTAATAAGAGTTGACTAATACATGGGGCTCAGATTCATTAACTCAATGGGCCCAAAAAACGGTCCTTGTGGTAAAAACGAGCGATTAAATATACTTACGAGGGCGGTTCGGAAACTTCTTAGCCTAGCACAAAAAGCGCGGAATAAACAGAAAAAAGTTAAGTGTTTTGGAAACTTCCATCTCTGCTATGAACACATGTTAAATTTTGTTTCGATATGGCAACTCCTTCATATAGAAATAGGTGTTCACAAAAGACGCATCCGCGATTTTTTTACAATGGAAAAATTAGAAATGCGTGGTGTCATTAAATATTTACATAAAAAAGGTTTATCGGGACAAGGAATTCATAATGATATGGTGAATGTGTTAGGTGAAAGTGCTCCTTCATATGCAACAGTAAAAAATTGGGTTGCTGAATTTAAACGTGGTCGTACAAGCATTGAAGATGAACCACGTAGTGGACGTCCAAAAACAGCAGCAACAACAGAAATTGTAGCCAAAGTGCATGATATGGTAATTAATGATCGACGAATAAAAGTGCGTGAAATAGCTAATATCATGGGCATCTCAAATGATCGAGTCCATTTAATTTTGCATGAAGAACTACAGATGAAAAAGCTTTTTGCAAGATGGGTGCCGGACTTGTTAACAGTCGACCAAAAACGCATAAGAATGAACATTTCTCAAGCTTGTTTGGATCGTTTTCAGCGAAATAAAATGGATTTTAAGCGTCGTTTCATAACTGTTGATGAGACATGGATCCACCACTATACTCCAGAGACAAAAGAACAATCCAAACAATGGACAGAAGCTGGAGGAAGTGCCCCAAAGAAGGCAAAAACAATTCAATCGGCTGGTAAGGTTATGGCAACGGTTTTTTGGGACTTCAAAGGTATTTTATTGATTGACTATCTGCAAAAGGGTAAAACAATAAATTCAGAGTACTACTCGTAGTAGGGACATTAATACTGTTACACATGTTTTATGCTGTAAAATAAAAAGTACTAATTGTTTTTGGACCAAAATTGGCCACAGCTCGAACCAAAGCAGTCTTAAGAGATCCAATGTTGGGGTATCTTTTGTGACAAACCTTGTCCTCTAAAACCGTCAACAATTCGTAATTGCATGGGTTCAAATCTGGACTGCCTGAGGGCCATTCTTCAGAGGAAATGAACGCTGGCAAATTGTTTCGAAGCCAGGCCTGGGACGTTTTAGCCTTATAGGCCGGCGCAGAATCCTGCTGGAAAGTCCATGGCTGGTTTTGGAACAGGAATTGTTAAGAGGTTTCCCAACAGCTTCCGGCGATTACCCTTTTCCACCCTTGGAATCAGTTTAGATGTTTCCTAACACTCTATCATTTTGCTTGTTAAATTTTTCCTGAACGGTAAACATTTTTACATCGGTCAACAAAATTTGTCTGTGCAAGTTACCAGCGTGTTTCACTAAAAGACGTTTACATTTTTCAATCCTATTTTTTTTTAAAGCTGCAGTCAATAAAAGTCCGTTACGTCGTTTGAAAGTCCCAAGTCTTTTTAATGACTCGACTCAAGGACTTTTGCGTGATATTCATCTCACGGGCCATGATTTTATGTTTTCGGAGCGGATTTCTGTAAATTCTTGATTTGACTGGCTCTGATGACATGCGGTGTTCGAACAGAGCGAGGGCGGCCCGACCGGTGGCAGTCTTTTATATCTCCAGTCTCCTCAAACAGTTTTATGCATCGGTAGACGAACATGCGGCTAATCCCTAGTGGCCGCAGATTGGGACCCAGATTAAAGAACTCGATGGGCCCAAAAAACGTCCCTTGTGGTGAAAACAAGCGATCAAATGTTAATATGGTCGTATGGTTCAAAAATGAAAGCAACATTCATTCCATACATGGGTATGGATTAATTTTTAATATTTGGCTAAGATTGGGACTCATATTAAAAAACTCGATGGGCCCAAAAAACGTCCCTTGTGGTGAAAACAAGCGATCAAATATAAATATGGACTCATGGGTACACAAATTAAAGCAAAATTCATTCCATACATGGGTATGGATTAATTTTTAATATTTGGCTAAGATTGGGACTCATATTAAAAAACTCGATGGGCCCAAAAAACGTCCCTTGTGGTGAAAACAAGCGATCAAATGTTAATATGGACGTATGGTTCTCAAATGAAAGCAACATTCATTCCTTACATGCGTATGGATTAATTTTTAAAATTTGGCTAAGATTAGGGCTCAGATTTAAAAACTCGATGAGCCAAAAAAACGTCCCTTGTGGTAAAAACAAGCGATCAAATGTTAATATGGACGTATGGTTCTCAAATGAAAGCAACATTCATTCCTTACATGCGTATGGATTAATTTTTAAAATTTGGCTAAGATTAGGGCTCAGATTCAAAAACTCGATGGGCCCAAAAAACGGCCCTAGTGTTGAAAAAAAGCGATCAAATGTTAATATGGACGTATGGTTCTCAAATAAAAGCAACATTAATTCCTTACGTGCGTATGGATTAATTTTTAAAACTTGGCTAAGATTGGGACTCAGATTCATTAACTCGATGGGCCCTAAAAAAACGTCCTTGTGAAGAGAAAAATCGACCAAATGTTAACATCGACATATGGGTACTTTGAAAAATGCAAATTTTACTTCAATAACCACTCATTCTGAAGACATTGCATAAATTGGGACTCAGACTGTTGAGTCCTAGGGAACGAAAAGCGGCACTTGTAGGCAGTACTAACGAACAATAAGTAAATAAATGAGTAATCAAACAAAAGCCAATTTCATAACAAATTCAAATATAATTATTTGCTTAAAAATTTTTGTGAGATTGGAACTTATGACTCTTGAACCATATGGGCCCAAAAAGCGACCCGTTTGATAGAAACAAGCAACCAGCAACAAATATCGAAATATGGGGGCTCAGATAAAAGCAAATTTTATTTTAAACCCCGACACTAGAACACTAGGATTTCGAAAAATAGTCTCTAGCTAGCAATAGTAAATACGGGCAACTGGGTGGGAATACGAAATTATTTTTTTTAATTGCCTGTGATTGGTTCTGCTACCCACGAACCTTATGTGATCAAAAGGAAATACTTTGTATGGAGATCAAATACACGACATTTTTGGAATTTATATTTATTGTATTTCGAATTAATGACTACAGGTGAAAATCAAAGAAAAATTAAAAACAAAATTAAATATGCCAATGAAACGATGGAATCAATAGCAGCATCTCCACTCAATGAAGATCAAAGTTTGCATAAAATAGTGTAAAACGAAATTCAAACTTTATGTTTTCGCTTCTTGGCTCCCTTAACACTCCTCTTTGGACGAGCCGCGTCCGATTTAGCATTGCTCACGCCAGATGTAGTGGCTCTGTCGCTATTGCGACATTCATGCCGTTCGAGCGAAACTTGGTCTTCGAATGTTTCGCCACACTCATGGCACGTTTGGCCAGCAATCTCTTCTGCCAGTATCCATTCTTCAGCTGCGGCGGTTGTTGAAGCGCCCGTCTCTTTGTCGTCGGCGACTCTTTGGCCGTGTGTTGCCAAATGTCTTTTCAAAAAAGGCACGGTTGTAAAGCCTCTGCCACAAATGTCACAAGTGTGACACTGTGGACTGTGGACATTCCTCATGTGCCGGCGCTTATGTCGGTACTCAGTAAAAGTCTTGCCGCACACTTCGCAAGGATAATCTTCGTAGTCTTGTATTGGTGGTGCCGGTGTGATAATCAGCGATTTATCTTCTGTGCGATCGGTGGAGACCACATACTCGCCCACCGTATCGCGATGAGGATGCACCCTTTTCATGTGTTGCACCAAATATATGGGATACTTGAATTTCATGGGGCAGTGCTGGCACAAGTATATGGGTTTTTTCGTGTGCGTTAGACGATGTCGCTCCAATTCGCTGGGCGACATAAAATTCCGACCGCAAGTCTCACACGTGTGCAGTTGAGCTTGGGAACTGTGGATCTTCATTCGGTGCTGATGGTAATACCAATAGGCATTGAACGACCGGCCACAATCCCGGCAAGCGTGTGTCTCACCAGTTTTTGTTGCTCCTTCTCCCAGCGTCTCGTCCTCTGAATTTTCTGGACTGTCCACGGCATGGGGATGTATGCGTACCGTGTGCAATACTAGATTTCTGGTATGCTTAAACTTCACCGAACAGAATGCGCACGCGTAGCTGTTTAACGTGTGTGTGAGAACATGATTTTTCAATGCGGTGGCGAACCTAAAGGCTTTGCCGCAAGTGTCACATTTGTGCGGCTTAGGACGTGGAACGTGGACATTACGTCGGTGCTGTTGTAGATAACGACGCTTATTGAACATCTTGCCACATTCATTGCAAGGATGCAGGCCCGGAGGACAATGAGTGCCGCTGTAGTGCTGGGCCAGTCCCACTTTAGTGGGGAACACCTTGTGGCATATTTGACATTCGGGCTTGGTTTGGCATTCGGCTTTCGACTGTTGCGTTTGCCAATTGTGTTGGCTCATGTGAAGCACAAAGTCATACTTTCTGGTGGTGGTCTGGCCACAAATCTTACAGTCACGCCGGAACGTTTTGCTGGTGGTGTCATCATCCGATGCTGACATATCGTTTTTAGATAACAGCAGCTCATCGGCATAATCTGAACTGCATTCGCTATGACCAGGCACATCCAGGGTATCTTCGGCTAGACTGTTGGTGGCATTGGAGTCATTGTTGCATTGCTCCATTTTAACATTTCTTGCACGCTGTTCAGCTTGGGCATCGATGCCATCTAAGCTGATGATCTCAAAGCCTTCTGGCTGTTGATAATCCTCCAGCAGGGCTTCTTCTTCGAATTTGATAGCATTAGCGCCAGCTTCCGCCTCATTGGAAACAAGGTAATCGGAAAATCCCACTGGACATTGCAAATCTTCTGTCATGCCATCATCTAACTCGGTTTTTATTGCCAGCCCTCTGGTGTGCTCTGCCAGAAGGTTCACTTGAGCCGTGCCTATCGTTTCCTGGAAATCGTGAAAATCATTAATGTGACGCACGCATTCCAGACACACGGCGTCGAGATGTTTGGCCGCTTCCATGTCCACAATCTAAAAGATATAAGAACGAACAGTTTGCATTTTTCTTTTCGATTCGGTTTTGCTATCCAGAGAGAATTGTTCAATTTACCTTGGGATGGAAATAGGCGAGCGTCAGTTCGTACAATTCGTTGGCCTGGCAAAGACGTTTAAAGTCAACGCATGCGTTGAAGCACAGACGGCAAATCGTTGACTGAGACATGATGGCCAATTAATTTTGGAACAACAACTATCACGTCTTGGATTTAGAAAACAACTAGAAGAACGAACAGAAAATGATAAGTAAATATCGTTGTTGTAAGCTGTGGCGAAGAATAGTGTAGCGGACTAAAATCTGGTATTTTATGGGTTAAATCTTATTAGCAATATAGGGGAAATCATAAGCTGAGCGAAATTCACGATTATGCCTTAACATAAAGAAAAGGGAAACAAACACTTTCTGGGTAAGCAACTTGCGGTTGTCAAAATGAATTCGAAATTTGCAGTAGAATTTGCTTTAATCTGAGGCCACTTTATTCATATTTCCTATTGATCGCTTGTTTTAACCATAGCTACCGATGACGACGAGTGTTCAACAACTACGGCCGGATAGAATGCTGCTCATAACGCAACACTACCGGGGTATGGCAACAACACCTGCATGAAAGAGTAATCGAAAGGTATGAAACAGATACAAAGGCGAAAAGAAACATTATTTATTTTTCAAATCTACTTTTTCTACCTCGTAAATGCCAGCGACTTTATGAGCAAGCGATGTAAATAGCTTATCTTTAAACTAGTAACAAAAAATTTAGCCGAGCGTGGTATACGTTACACCACTGCGTATGCAAAAAAAAAAAAACTGAAAGCAGGGTTTTGCTATTCTTGGACCTGACTCGAGATTATCCAAAGTTTAAAAATTACATATTTGGTGAGAAAATTTCATTACGAGGGTTGCTAAATATTTTGCTGGCGCCATCTGACATTTCCATTGGAAAGATTGACTTTTTTAGCATAAACGCGATGAAGCACCATCCTATAGCACTGTTAAAAACTGGTTTAATGAATTCAATCGTGGCCGGCGCTCGCTCAAAGACGAAAGTCGTCCAAAAACGGACGTTGTACCAGAAAACATTGATACCGTGCGTGAACTGATAATGCAAGATCGTAATGCGACATACCATGAGATAGAGGCATACTTGGGCACTTCTTCCGCCAGCATGCATTCGATATTGCACACCTGGCCGTAAAAAGGGTTTGTTCTCGTTGGATCCCGCACAATTTGACAATCGCTCAAAAAAGCTCGAGTCGATTGGTGCAAATAAATTTTGAAAAAAATAAGATCGCGGTGCCTTAAAAGACGTTTATATGATCGTCACAGGTGACGAATCATGGATCTATGCGTATGAGCCCGAAACAAAACAGCAATCGACCGTGTGGGTTTTCGAAGACGAACCAAATCCAACGAAAGTTGTTCGTGGAAGAAGCACTTCGAAGAAAATGGCGGCCTGTTTCTTCGACTAAACTGGTCATGTGGCGACTGTTCCGCTTAAGCAACGTAGGACGGTCAATTCTGAGTGGTACACCACAATTTGTTTGCCTGAAGTCTTCGGAGAAATTCGAAAAACGAACAAGAGAAGAGGAATCATTGTGCACCATGACAATGCGAGCTCTTACACATCGACTTAAACCAGCGCCTTTTTGACCGGCCAAAACGTCGAATTGATGGGTCATCCGCCATACAGCTCTGACTTGGCACCTAATGAATTCTATTTATTTCAGCACATCAAAAAAAAAATGCGTGGTCAACGATTTTCGTCGCCAGAAGATGCTGTTGAAGCGTTCAAAAACCATGTTTTGGAGGTGTCTCAATCGGAGTGGAAAAAGTGCTTCGACAATTGGTTTGAGCGCATGCAAAAGTATATAAATCATGCTGGGGAAGACATTGAAAAACAATAAAACCATTTTTGATGATAAATATTCGCATTTTCATTTTTAGGACAGAATTATATATAGCATACACAAACAAATGTCCACACGGAGAAAAAAATATGCAACAAACATATATATGATTGTACACAAACATATGAATGTTTGTACACAAACATATGAATGTTTGTACACAAACATATGAATGTTTGTACACAAACATATGAATGTTTGTACACAAACATATGAAAGTTTGTACACAAACATATAAATGTTTGTACACAAACATATGATTGTTTGTACACAAACATATGAATGTTTGTACACAAACATATGAATGTTTGTACACAAACATATGAATGTTTGTACACAAACATATTAATGTTTGTACACAAACATATGAATGTTTGTACGCAAACATATGAATGTTTGTACACAAACATATGAATGTTTGTACACAAACATATGAATGTTTGTACACAAACATATGAATGTTTGTACACAAACATATGATTGTTTGTACACAAACATATGATTGTTTGTACACAAACATATTAAGCATGGAGTTTAACTCTGCAGATCGTAGGAAAGTTATCCAAGCCGGTGTAGTAAACCATTAGCACAATAGCTATGGCTTTTGCATATGCTAAGACCGTGCAGTCACATCTTTCTGGTATTAATAGAAAGTGGTGTCGGGTCTGTGTCCCAAGAAGAATCGAGAGGACACCGCTGATGAAAATCCTCGGCGCACTCTTCTTGAAAGAGTGGAGGTTAGCAAACAAATTTAAGAAGTCCTCGGCAGACTTAAAATTACACTGCCTTTAAATAACCTATGAGACCACAAAAAAATCCAAACATTGATAGCGTTGCCACCTACATGGCAGATTTATTAAATGTCAACGATCCGACAAACATATCTGCTTAAATCCCCATTTTTTGAAGACTTTGGTGCGATGGAAAAGCAGGGAATGAGAGAAAATTATAAGAGAACAAAAGAGAACCCTTTCCGTATCCTTTAAAATTGAAATTTTAAGATATAGACAGTTTTGAAAGTAATTTTATTTTGCCACAAATTATTAAAAAATAAAAATTAATGATAGAATAGTAAATGAGTTCTTCATAAAAAGCCAAGCTACATAGTACCATATGTTGACCAGTTGGTAATGATAGTTTTTTCAATTGTAATATTTCAGAAGCTGTCAGAGTTACCAATTACATATTGCGGTCAAAGTTTTTAATAAGGTTTGCCATTTCATCATATTTCATTTATCGCCAGCCGCACGTGTTGACTTTTTTTCACCAAAAAATCAAAGAAATTTCGGCTCAGTTTCTTCGTGAACTTTAGCTTTAGGTCATTTCGTCGTTCAATCCATCCCTATCTGTATATCACCTACAACTGAGCTTCTTCGATGGCTTCGTTTGAGACCCCCACATGTTCGTCATCTGAGATGCCCGTTTCCTGCTGACTCGCTTCATGAGGATGTACCCTTTTCGTGTGCTGCACCAGATTTGGCGAATATTTAAATTTGATGGGACAGAATTTACACGAAAAAATCTTATTCGACGTATGCGACAGCAGATGCCTTTTCAGTTCGCTCGGCGTGCGAAATGTTTTGCCGCAAGTGTCACACTTGTGCGGTTTAGGATACGAACTGTGGATTTGTCGTTTATGCTGCTGTAAAAGACGATGCTTTTTGAAGGTGTTGCCACATACAGTGCAAGGAAACACTCCGGGCGGACAGTGGATGTCGTTGTAATGCTGTGCCAGTCCGAGTTTTGTTAGGTAATCATTCTGGCATATTAGACAAGCACTCTTGGCGTTAGGCGTTATCCAGTGATGGCTGGCCATATGCGTTACCAACGAGGCTGTATCCTTTTGAGAGCTGCTGCACAGTTTACAGATAAAGACTTTGCTTGCCTCGTCATAGTCGAATTCAAATTTTTGCGAAACATCGTCTTGTTCCCAGTGCGTTTGTTCCATGTGTTTCTTGAGGGAGTTTTCATATCGAAACGAGGCCTGGCATAATTTGCACGAGAACAGTTTCGTGGCCTCCTCGTAGTCGAATTCGAATTTTGGCGCAGTGATGTTATGCAGATTTACCATATGTCGCCGCAGCGACCCTTTGAACTCGCAAGCGTAGTCGCAGAGTTTGCACTTGAAGACCTCACAGGACAAGCCGGCCGGTTCGGTTGACACCGGTTCGTTGCTGAGGGTCAGGCAAGCAGCCTGTTCGACTTCGGCATGGGCTAATTCCATATGTTGGTTTATGTGCATCCTTAAGGCATAACATTTGCCGCAGAGTTTACAGTTGAACTTTTTCGCCGTTGCGTCGTAGTCAATGTCGCATTCGCGATATGAGGTAGCATCTGTGTTGATGCCGTGTTTACGTTTCAAATGCCCGTTTAGGTTTTTTCGAGAGGCAAAATAATTGTGGCAAATGTCGCACTTGAACATTTGGCCTTTGTCATTGAGTTCAGCCGGAATGCTGTCCTTGCCATGCTGGCGGCGCATGTGGCCCATGTAGTTAAAAGTGCCGGTAAAAGCGTGGCCACAAATCGCACACGTGTGTTTTATGGGTCTCTTGGTGGTGTCTGAACCGCCACCAGCAGCAGGAGAAATATCAGCTTGAGACAAGCTATAATCTTCGTCCTCTGTACTAGACTGGTCCGGTTCAGGTACATCAATAATTTCCAGCTTGGGTTCGGCGGTTGTGAAGTCCGTTGTATCTGTCGCAAGAGTGGTGGCAATACATGGCATGGGAGCTACGGCTGTGGACTGCTGCCATTCAGCATTTGTGATACGAGTATTATGACCAGAGTCTTGTGGAGTGTCGGATTTAATAATGCCATCGGAAGCAGTCGCATGTTGAACTAGCATTTCTTCCACCTTAAAGGTTGGGGGATAGTGAAAATCCTTAGAAATGACTTCCCCTTCTTCCATTTTGATAGGTTCATGGTCTGTGGTTACATTGGCAATTGAAAGTCCTGCTCGATTTTCAAATTCCTTTGATGTTTCAACTTCTGTTTTGATTAATACATTATCCATTCCATTGTCATTGGAAAGACTATCTACTGAAAATCCTAGACGATCCACTTCCATTCCAATAGGCCCCAAGACATTTGCCTCAACTTGCGGCGTTTGTTGAAAGCCTTCTAGATTGCGGTCTTCCTTCCTTTCCATTTTCATAATGACCTGATGGAGATCTGCTCTAAGGTTCGATTGGGCCACCCTTATGGACTCTTGGAATCGATTGAAATCATCCATGTGTCCTACACATTGCAAACATATGACCCTTAGATGTTTGGCCTCTTCCATGTCCACAATCTAAAAGATACAAGAACATTTTGGGAATTGGTTTTTCTCTCTTCAACTTAAATCAAGTTTCTTTTTAAGAGTTCACTTTACCTTGGGATGGAAGTAGGCGAGCGTCATTTCGTGCAATTCATTGGCTTGGCCATGGGCAGAGTAAAGAGTTTTAAACTCATTGCAGTCTTTGAGGCATAAACGGCAAATCGTTGTTAGAGACATGTGGGGCAGCTGTAATTTTTTGGTTGAACTATAACGTCTAGTCTTTTTGAAAATAACTGGAAGGACGAACATAGAATGACAAGCAAATATCGTTGTTAGATGATGAAGGCACTGAAACGAACTTAAAACTTGTTTGCTTAAATCCTACTAGCAATAGGGTGAAATTTGCCGTTGCCAAAATGTCTTTATGTCTTTTCAAATTCAGTTAAATTTTTTGTTGTTGATATGGCAACTCTATTCTATAGAAAACACTATCGCAATTTAAATTGTTTGTAAAATAAATAAATGAATTACTAGTTTAAAAAATATCGAAGAAATAACAAGAACACAGGACTAGGCGATTGAAGAGCATCGAATGAGACCGATCCCATGCCCCAAAAGAGTTCCCTCCCAGAGATATGCGCGTTTTATGAAAGTGAAGTCGACGATTCTAAGCGCAAATTATCGTTATAGAGACGAGAGTGTTTAAATCATGGCTGGTACCAAGAGTTCAGTCTCGGACGCCGTTCGCTCTAAGATGAATTTCGTGAAGGACGTCCAACTTAGGTTTGGATTGGTGCAAAGAGATGTTGAAAAAGTATAACTGCGGTAGCTCAAAGGCAGTGTTTAACATTGTCACAGGTGACGAATCATGCATCTATGCATATGAACCCGGAAAAAACCGTAAATCACCGTATGGGTCTTTCAAGACG
This sequence comes from Hydrotaea diabolus, assembly GCA_963513945.1. NCBI lineage: Eukaryota > Metazoa > Arthropoda > Insecta > Diptera > Muscidae > Hydrotaea > Hydrotaea diabolus. The sequence continues at coordinate 8,518,976 of OY740719.1, read as the reverse complement.
AGCCAAATCCAACAAAAGTTGTTCGTGGAAGAAGTACAACGAAGCAAACGATTGCGTTTTTTTCGGTATAACCGGCCATGGTGCCTCTAGTGGAACGTTGGGCGGTCAATTCTGAGTGGTATACAACCATGTGTTTGTCAACAGTGTTCGAAGAAATGAGGAAAGATAATAAGAAAAGACGGATCATTTTGCATCACGACAATGCGAGCTCTTACACATCAGCGGAAACAATGAGCTATTTGACCACTCAAAATGTCGAATTGATGGGCCATCCAACGTACAGCCCTGATTTGGCATCCAATGACTTCTTCTTATTCCCTAGCATCAAGAAAAAAATGCGTGGTCAACGTTTCTCATTTGTAGGTGTCTCAATTGGAGTGAAAAAAGTGCTTCGAAAATTGGTTTGTGAGCATGCAAAAGTCTATTGATCTTAAAGGAGAATATTTTGAAAAACCCATTTCCAGTGGCAAATTATTGTGTTTTTATTGCCGGACCCGAAATATAAATAGCAACCCTCGTATTTGGCCGGAAACAGCTTTTGTTCGTGCGCTGAGCCATCTCAAAGAAAATGTTTGTGTATCACACCATAATTGCCAGACGGGCCAATTTGGAGAGAAAGGTGAGCCCAAAAAAATATTCCAGTATTGATGCGCTGAAGTAGGCCTTTTTACGGGAATGGGCTAAAATACCGCAAGATCATATTCGTGCAGCATGCAAATCATTTTTGAAGATGATAGTCAAGACAAAATGTGGCCACATCCAGCTAAAGCAAATGGATTCTGAAACTTGGACTATTTTCACAAATTTTATATTTTGAATCAATATAGAAAAAAAATTACACCCCAAAAAATATGGTCGTTTAAATAGGTAACGCTTCAATCGCCTAACCCTGTATACAAACTGCTTATTTATTCAAATTAATTATTTATTCCGAAGGCTTTTTGTGGTAAATTTAAAAAAATCTGCATATCTGAGCTCGTAACGGAATGCGTCTCATGTTCGTTATTACTAACGGGTGATCATTCTAGAGGTATATTTTTTAAATAGGTTTTTTTTGACAGATTACCCAAGAGTTGTGTTAAAACTTTATTTATTTTCCTTTTCAGTATTGCTTGCCATTTCATCATGGAAAGACTCACACGTTTTCAAATTGTGCAACTGTTTTACGGAAATGAGCGTTCGGTGAGAAACGTTTTACGTAGGCTAGATTGAACCTTTTTATGGTCGACATAATCGACATTGAAACCCAATTTGCACTATTGGGTAATACTCGACCTAATAGACCAGCACGATATATGAAAAACCAGTAGCTGAGAGTGTGTGAAAACCTTCAGGAATCGATTCGCGCCGTTCTCAACAACTTAGCTTGCCGCATAAAACAACTTGGAGCTTTTACGGAAGGATCTTGTTACAAAATACAGCTCATGAAGTAATTGAACCCAAACGATCTTCAGTGGTTGTGCTCTTTAAAAGCTCGAAGAAGATCTACTGTTTTCGACCAAAATTTTGTTCAGTGACGGGGCCCATTTCTTGCTCAACGGCAAAGTCAATAAACAAAATTGACGCATTTGGGCTGAAGCAACCAGAATTTTGAAACCAGAACAGTTTCAAGAGGTGCCAGTATACCAGGAGAAAACTATGGTTTGGTGCGGTTTATGGGCTGGTGGAATCATCGGTACATATTTTTATGGTTAATGGCCGCAACGTAACCTTGAACGGTGCTCGCTATCGCGCTATCATATCGAACATTTTGCTACCTTTAAAAGAAGCCCATAAACTTGACAGCATTTGGTTTCAACAAGACGGCGCTACATACCATACAGCCAACGAAACAATCAATGTTTTTAAGGAAACTTTTGGTGAGCGCATTATCTTGCATCGAAGGCCTGTGGCGTGGCCTCCAAGATTATGCGATTTAACACCGCCGATTTTTTTTTTTTTTTTGGAGGGGGTGTTTGTTTCTGTGAAGTCGCTTGTCTTTGCATTTAAGCCCGACACGATTGTGGCCTTGGAAGAAAATATTCGGTTCGCTGACATACGGCCCCAAACACTACAAAAAGTGGTCAAATTTGGGGATATCGGCTAATATTTATTCTGATAAAAACAAATAAATCCGTATGAAAATGGAAATGACAATTTAGTTGAATTCAAGTACCCATTGAGGCTATATTTTCTAATGGTGTATTATTTGAGCATGAAGAACATGGACCCCTGGCGCCCACGGTACTGAACTTCAAAAATAGTTAACTTCTTAAATAGGTGCTTTGAGAAATAAGTCCATGTAAACATGTGAAATTTTCCTAAACTTACTTCCTTAAACTTACTTTTTGTGGCTTTTTCATAAAAAGGGCAACTTTTTTTGGGCGTTTTCTTCCATGTATTAATAGTTTTACCCATGGTGACCATTTTGTGGGCCCCTTGCGACCATGATCAGACCAGAGAGAGAAAAAGTACTTATATGTGGCAGCGCATAGAGAAAGGGACCTAAGGGTAAAAAAAAATCAATTTTCATTTTTTTTAAGTGGACAACATCTGAGCATCAAATGAGACCGATCCCATGCCCCAAAAGTGTTCCCTCCCAGAGATATGGGCGTTTTATGAAAGTGAAGTCGACGATTCTAAGCGCAAATAGAATGGGACCTAATCATTAAAATGGCTCTCCTGAACAAAACTGGTTTTTAACCTTAGGTCCCTTTCTATTTTGCGCGTCACATATAGAGAAATTTGCCTTAGTTTGATTATTTTTTGTCCCTTTTTACTCTTGGTCGTTTGTTTGTACTGTAAGGGGTCAGTTTTTGGAAACCTGGAGTCCCTCGGCCCCGATTCTCAAATGCATATTGACCCTTACGAATGGACACTTATTGAAAATTCCTTTCATTTGGCTACACATAAGTCTATTTTGATCACTAGTGATAAGTTTGGTCCGGCTTCTTATTTAATAATTAAGGTTTTGTTTAAATATCCAAGCGTAGAACAATTCTTTATAAATTGGCAACCCTTACTGAAAATTTGGATAATTTGACGGCATTGGTTACTTTAACTGCTTATGAAATATACACAGAAAGAAAGAAATAGTTGGGAATCGCTTGGAACTACAAAAAAAAGGTTGCAAAAGAAATTTTGTTGCAATCACCAAATGTTTATAATCGTTATGGATAGTCGGCTCGACATATCTCAAGATGATAAAAAAATATAAACGTATTGTATAAACAACTAAAAGGTATTTAGTTACCAACCGGTGGTTGTGGCAACCAATAGTTTTGCAAAGATTTTGTTGTAAACAATTTTTGGCAATGAGAACTGAAATTTCATTATATTAAAAAAGAGGATTGTCTAATAGTATTTTTTGCGGTTTGAACAGACGTTGTCAAAATTGAATTTTTCAATTATGGCTGACTTTAATACAATCGCTTGATTCATTTTTCTTAGCAAAAATTGTCCATCAACTTTTCCTCTACAGGACCCTTCCTATGTTGTACGAGGGCGGTTCGGAAAGTTCTTAGCCTATCAATGAAAGAGAATAGTTAGTTTTTCAAAAATATTTTTATTTTTCAATATAATCTCCTGAAACTTCAATACACTTAGTCCAACGCTTATCTAGCAATTCTATCCCTTGATTAAAATAGTTTTCCTCAAGGTCTTCAAAATAGTGGTTTACAACTGTAATTTCATCTTCATTTGAGGTAAAACGCTTGCCAGCAAGGAATTTTTTTAGATTTGGGAACAGGTAAAAGTCACTGGAACCTAAATCAGGAGAATAAGGTGGGTGGTCAAGCAACTCGTACTTTAATTCGTTGATTTTAGCCATTGTTAAAACACTCTTGTGCGCTGGTGCGTTGTCTTGATGAAAAATTATTTTTTTGTGTTGTAAGCCAGGACGTTTTCCTCAAATTTGTACATTTAATTAATCTAAAAGGTTGCAATAGTACTCTGAATTTATTGTTTTACCCTTTTGCAGATAGTCAATCAATAAATACCTTTGAAGTACCAAAAAACCGCTGCCATAACCTTACCAGCCGATTGAATTGTTTTTGCCTTCTTTGGGGCACTTCCTCCAGCTTCAGTCCATTGTTTGGATTGTTTTGTTTGTCTCTGGAGTATAGTGGTGGATCCATGTCTCACCAAGAGTTATAAAACGACGCTTAAAATCCATTTTATTTCGCTTAAAACGATCCAAACAAGCTTGAGAAATGTTCATTCTTATGCGTTTTTGGTCGACTGTTAACAAGTGCGGCACCCATCTTGCAGAAAGCTTTTTCATCTGTAGTTCTTCATGCAAAATTAAATGGACTCGATCATTTGAGATGCCCATGATATTAGCTATTTCACGCACTTTTATTCGTCGATCATTTAATACCATATCAGGCACTTTGGCTACAATTTCTGTTGTTGTTGCTGTTTTTGGACGTCCACTACGTGGTTCATCTTCAATGCTTGTACGACCACGTTTAAATTCAGCAACCCAATTTTTTATGTTGCCTATGAAGGAGCATTTTCACCTAACACATTTACTATATCATTATGAATTTCTTGTCCCGATAAACCTTTTTTATGTAAATATTTAATGACACCACGCATCGCAGAGATGGAAGTTTCCAAAACACTTAACTTTTTTCTGTTTATACTGCGCTTTTTGTGCTAGGCTAAGAAGTTTCCGAACCGCCCTCGTAGAGTACGAGTACTTCAAGGGTGTATATCCAGGGTACATATCCCCACTTTACCAATGGTTAAGTGGGGATATGTTCAATTGACAAAACAACTCAACGATTTGAATGCCGAAATAGATTATCAGATTAAAGACAATGAGTATTAACAAATGTACATGATTAGTTTCATTTGAAATTTTAATTTTTCTTTTCCGAAATTTATAAGGATTTATCCTGTCTTTTTTCTTAACTCACTAGCACCAATTCTAGAAATTAATTTTTATTTGAACAACAAAATGTCTTTATTTGCTGCAAGACTGGAGCTTAATAGTGATAGAGTATTAGAGAGTAGGGTTTACTGCGCAGTTTCGATGAACACTTCTTCATCAATGCCAGATTTTAAGCAACAACAGCGTTGAAAATACTTTTAGCGACCATGCTTTTAAGAGCAAGCAGCCACACATTTAACGAGAACTGCTGGCAGTAGATTTTCCCTCGAACAGAGTCAACACAATGAAAATCCTTCTTCCTTTTAAAATTGCAAAATCAACACAATGAAATTTCCATTTAATATTGCCAAAAACATAATATTGCTCAAATGAAACTCAAATAATGTTGTGACAAACATATAATTGTTGCCGTGAGCATATTTTTTTCATTGCGTAATACCCAGACTAGCTATCATTTGTACCCAATTATCTAACAGAATGTGGAAGCTTTGCACCAAAAGAGAACTGTAAAAACACAAAACCGGCCTGTATACAGCCACAAAACACTACCAGGCTTTAGGGTCCTTGGTTTCTGTCTCTGGCAAACCTTTAACGTCACTGTGACCTTGTTTGGGCGGAACTTTAAGTTCAGACAACTGACCTGGAATACTTTTTCGAACTTCCTATACAGAAACAATAAAGAAAACTCAGTGCTTAGAGAAATTTCATTAAAGCCAATTGTTTTTTTATTGTTACGGAATATCTCGAGAGCATAGAATAATCCACACCGTGGTAAGAGAGAACATAAAGAGAAAGTTATACTCTTAATTTTATATAATTTATTTTATACTAAGAACAGAAATACAAAGATTAAAATATTTTCATCTTTTTGTAGGTAGATAATGGGCCATACAGATCTTCGTTCTAGATTTAAATATAAGGAAAATATATCCATTACTAGCATTCCCATTGTCCTCTGTCTAAAAGAACTTAACTTCCTTTATGACCCTTCATATGGACCAGCTTCATGTGACGCCTCAAATTTCGGGCATACTTAAATTTCTTGGGGCATAAGCTGCACGTGTGGGTTTTCTTTTGCGTGTGCGACACAAGATGATTTTTCAACAAGGTGGCCGATCTGAATGTTTTGCCACAAGTGTCGCACTTGTGTGGTTTCGGATCAAAAGTGTGCACTTTGGCTCTGTGTTTCGTCAAACTGTTGCTGTCGCCAAAGGTTTTGCCACACCCATCGCAGGGATACGGACCCAGGGGCCAGTGTTCCGCGGCATAATGCTGCGTTAGTCCTTCCTGTGATAGGAAGCTCGACTTGCAAAGATGGCATTCATGTTGGGTGATTTGAGTTAGCCAATGTTGCTGCTGGGCCACATGCTTTACCAAACAGTGAACATTTTTATGGGAGCTGCTGCACAGTTTACACTTTAATAAGTTGCAGGTGAAGTTATAATTGAAGTCCAGAGTCAGAGCAACATAGCCCTGTTCCCAATGGCTGCATTTCATGTGATGTCGCAGTGATTTCTCGCAGCCAAAAGCGGAGGTACACAGTTTGCACTTAAAAAATTTAGTGATCTCATCGTAATCGAATTCCAATTTAGGCGTAGCGATACCGTGACGCTCTTCTATGTGCGTCACTAGGGCATCCTTGAAGACCTCGGCGTGCTCGCAGAACTTGCACTTGAATACCTCACAAGCGTAGGCGCGGGATGCGGTCGAGGTATTGTCGCTGTTCTTGCGAATCTGTTGTATTTCGGGATGTAGTTTTCCCATATGTTTGACTATTTTCATACGTAAGATATAGGACTTGGCACATATCTTACAGCTGTACTTCTTCGTTGTTTCATCGTATTCAATGGCACCATCGACATCTGTCGTTTGTTCCTTGATGCCGTGTTGATTTCTTAAATGCCTCTGCCAGCTTTTGTAAGCCGCAAAAGAGTTGTAGCAATAGTCGCACGAGTAACGCAGCCTTTTTTTGCCATTGCGACTAGGCGGGTCAACAATGGTCTCGTGCTGCCAGCGCATATGATTGGTAAAGTTAAATTCTCGCGCAAAAGAGTTGCCACAAATCGTACACTTGTATTTCGAGTCTTTTTTGGTGTTATGGAAAGTGTCGGGCGTAGAAAAATCATTAGCTTCGTCCTCTGAACTGTGATCACTACGAGTATGACCCTGTGGCACATCAATTATTTCCAGTTCTGGCTTTATTGTAAAATCAGGGTTGAAAACGATATTTGGATCACACGCCTCTGGCGAAATGCCTGTTTTATTGACATCATCTCGCCGAAACTGCACTTCATCGTACATAGACTCGAACTCTTCTTTGACCTTTAGTTCTGATGTTTTTTTAACATCCTTCGAAATGTATTCAATCGATCCAATCGAATTTTGATCACTAGAATCTGGCAAAGTACCAGTTTTATTGGCATCATCTCGCCTAAACTGCACTTCATCGTACAACGGCAGGAACTCCTCTTTGACCTCTACTTCTGATGTTTCTTTTACTTTCTTCGAAATGAGTTCTGTGCCATTCTCCTCTTCACTACAAACTTGTTGAACTGAAAATTCGACAGGATATTGAGAATCCTCTGCACTGCCTTCTTCCCGTTCCGTTTTTATAGCCACCATTTGGTGATTTTCGTTAAGACCTAATTGAGCCACTGCTATAGACTCTTGGAATTGGTGAAAATCTTTAATGTGACCGACACATTCCAAACATACGACCGTGATATGTGTGGCCGCTTCCATGTCCACAATCTAAAAGATATAAGAACATTTTGGAGTTGTTTTTTTGTTTTTTTTTTTGTTGTTATCAAGTTTCCTTTACCTTGGGATGAAAGAAGGCGAGCGTCAGTTCGAGCAACTCACTGGCTTGGCCATTGGCAGAGTAAAGACTTTTAAAGTCCTTGCAGCCTTTGAGACATAAACGGCAAATCGCTGACATAAGGGCTGATTTATTTGGTAACACCAACTGTGGGGAAGTGGGCTTTAGAAAATAACTGGAAGGACGAACAGAGAAGCACAAGTCAATATCGTAGTGGTATGTTGCAGGAATATAAGGGCTATCTAAATTGATCCTCGATTTTTGGAGAAAGTTTTTAGTAATGGAGAAAAATCTCTAGGTGTCTTAAATAAAGATTAAAGGCTAACGAGAATAGGGAGGTCTAGTGTAGGATCGTTCAAGCTCAAATCAGTGATGAGAAAAAATACTTAGCAATATAATAATTTTAATATCAGTGCGAGTGTACGATATAAATGCGGTAAAAGGGGATTTATTCGTAATAGGGTAGCACATCTAGCACTTTTTTTAAAACACCTTTTATGTTAACAGTGACAGCTCTAACTCGATCGAAATCTCCACAGAAAGTCAGTATCACATCTTCATTGAAGGAAATAAATCGATTTATGCTTGAACAACGTTTTAAAATAATCAAAAATCAGGGCAGTGTATTCCAAACGTTAAGTTCGGCCAGGCCTGAAAAACCCCTCCACTGTCGTTTCTCTACTAAAGTGTAAACAAGTGGTCCGTTTTTTGGGCCCATCAATCCGACTATAATCTTAGCTTAATTTTCAAGATAAATCTATATTTGCTCAAATTCAGAGGTGGTTCATTTTTTGGAACAAAAGGGACGTTTTTTGGGCCCTCTTCATGCGAGCAACCCTGATCGCAGCCATAACCTCAAAATAAATTCATATTTAGAAGCGCAGAAAAATTTGCTTAATTTTAAATACCCATGTAGCCATATTTACATACCTATTGATCGTATGTTTAAACCATACGTTCCGATTTTTGGGCCACCTGAGCCAAAACATCCAGCAACCCTTTTATAATTTTTTTTTAGTTTAAGAGCGTCTAATTTAAGCCATTGTCCGCCCACAAAAAAATTTTGATTCGTCAAGCAAATACTCAAGTGTAGTGTACTTTTTTTCGAGTTACCTTTTGTCTCCCATATAGCCATATTTCCTACATAATAATCGCCCGTTTGGCGCTCGCTCAGGCAACGAGAAAGAATTACCACACTTATTTTTCCAACAAAAAGTCCAACATAACACACCCTGCTACATAAAACCAAATGTTTTTGGTTATGTATGCTGGAAAAGAAGAGGTCTTATCGGCGAATATAAATGAAAGTGAAATATAAGGGAAACTACAAATCAACACAAACTGATAGATCAAGACATTAAACACATTTTTATAACGCAAAGGCATAACAATTAATTTATTTATTAAATTTCATTGATTACTTTATAGCATTTTATAGTTTTTTATTGTCTGCTGTTGACGAATTCGCTAATGAACCCTCTTGTTGTTTAATCATCGTTGGTGTATACATAGAGGAAAAAACCCTTGTTGCCATATTACTCTCATTTTTGTTAAATGTTGCCTGATTAACATACTGCAAACTAACTAGGTAACTAAGCTAGTTACCACGAAAAAAATAGACATTTTCGGCTATTCTGACAGGGTTCTAAAAGGGGTACCTCAAGAATTTCAAATGCTAGTAACAGTTTAGATTTGAGTTTTCCTAAAAATTAACGGGCGGATAGTCCTGAATGGAACACCGAGAAAAAAAAGTAGAATATCAGGGTAGGAAGAGACCAGTGCTAATCTGCCAGAAAGACCGACTTGGCAAAGCACCGATACGAAACTTGTTTTGGGTTTTGACCAGGAATCTGGAACTGGGCGATTCGGATACGTTAACTGCTCGGGTGGGACAAGTGTGAATGTCAGGTCATCCAGAAGTTCAGGGCTTACAGATTCAACTTGTACATGTAAAGTCGCGGACATTTGCGACATAGAAAGCTTGCTGCTGAAAAAACCCTTATCATATTTGCTGTTGTTGTAGCAACTACTGCGTGCCAGGTTGACAGCCCCTGGCTAAAGAATTCCTCCTTCGTGTGATGCGGAGCATAAAACCGGCTGTCGTGGAGTAGACACTTATTTTAGTCTTTTTTGTTAACGACGTCCACTCGATTTTAAATTCAAAATAAATGCAAATCCTCAGAGATCCGGTAAAACACAGGCGTCGACGGAAACAATCAGTATGATTTCATAAACGATTGAGTTACAAGTATTCACCTTGGGCCGAAATCATGCGAAAGCGAAAATGGCTATTGCTCCAGGAAAAACAATACTCTTCACGCTAAGGCAAGCGCTCAAGCCAAGTGAAGAAAACTCCTTCGCCAAGTATGACGGTGTTAAATTACGAATGAGTGTTAAGATAGCCGACTGTAGTGTTAAGAAGTTAAGAAATGGAAGAAATGGAAATCCCGTGTTTGGCACGAAAGTAAAGATTAGTTTCGATACCCTGTGAGGTAGTCGATTCCGCCTTAGTTTTCGAAGCACAATTCTATACTGTCTCAGATCCAAAATGCGAAAAAAAAGCTTTAAGGAATTGAATATGATACAGGGGCGTCCGTGGGACAAAGGTGAAGGTAAACATTTGCAGATCAATGTGGAAACAGAATTCCTGAGCCTCTTTCGCACGGAGTATTAAGTTATGGATTATATCACCTAAAAATTGTTCCTGCAGGCAATTATAACAATCAATCATCATAACTTTGAAGCAATTTTTGTAGGCGTGGTCTTAGTAACAGGAAAAATGGAGTTAAAGAGTACAGGCACTACGACCTTGAACAGGCTGCTAGTGAGTCAAATGGATATATACTTCTCCCTTTCTATTTTCGCTTTCAAAAACCCGGGATTTTTCTTTCCCCTTTCTAAAATATTCATATTTGTTGGTAGTAGACTCAGTGTGAAGCTAGCTTAGAGGCGGACAAACCACTTATCCTTACACAAAAGATAATAAAAGGATTACGGTAGAAAAACAAGGGAATAACAGGGCCCAAGCACGCTACCAGCATGCTGATGCAATCAAGTTACTGTGCCAACGATTGTCCGAGTTCAAGTTACTGTGCCAGTCGATTGACCGTGTATGTGCTAGTTGTGTGATAGCACCACTTGCTGGTACATTCTAAAAGAGTTTGATATTTTGAAGATTGTGCCAGCATGCTGGCGTCGTGTATGGGCCCTATAAGTGGGATAATGAAAATTGGTTCTAAGGTAAAAAAATAAAATGGAAGCTACAGTATAACCTTTTGTTAAGTTCGACCGAGCATTTGACAAAGTCTGGCACTTTGGCTTGACCTACAAAATTTGCAAATACTTACCGGCAAATACGCATCGAATTCTTGAGTCTTACTTAGAAAACCGCAGATTCAGAGTCAAATGTGGACAACACGTCACCGATGACCGCGAAATACTAGCAGGTGTTCCCCAGGGAAGCGTCATGGGGCCTATCCTTTACATTCTGTTTACCGCAGATATTCCTACCAGCCCAAACGTGCTAACATCCACTTTTGCCGATGATACCGCTATAATGGCCACACATAAAAAGCAGGATATTGCATCTATGAATCTAGGTGTACATCTCAGACGAGTAGAATCTTGGCTCTCTGACTGGAGAATAAAAGTCAATGAGGCTAAATGCACACAGGTAACTTTCACACTGAATTTTAGCACTTGTCCGACATTGAAATTAAACAATATCCCTTTTTCTCAATCTGATCATGTTTCATACCTTGGAATCCACCTGGATCGCCGACTCACCTGGAGAAGTCATATCGAAGCCAAGAAAACTCAACTGAAACTTATGGTCCATCAACTTCACTGGCTCCTAAACGCGAACTCAAAACTAAGCCTTGAATATAAGGTCCTGCTATACAACAGTGCAATCAAACCTATCTGGTTATACGGTGCCCAGCTATGGGGCAAAGCAAGCTCGAGCAATCTCGACAAAATCCAAAGAGTCCAATCGAAGACATTGCGGCTTATTACCGGTGCCCCTTGGTATATGAGGAATGAAAATATCCACCGAGACTTGAAAATACCTCTCGTTAAAGAGGCAATTCAAAAAATCAATATAAAGCACAAAGAGAAGCTCGAACGTCATGATAACATACTTGCTAGACAATTATTGTGCAGTCCCAGATCTTTAAGACTTCGGAGAAACGAACGCCGTGTTTTCTAATCTTCATCCGTAACAGTAATCGCGAACACACGCGCCCGAAAGACTGTGTAGAATCCTTTTCTACGTCACGTGGCTTAAACGCTCTTATACGTGATCTTTAAAACAGTCAATATCAATCGCGGACGAACACTCAAAAAGACTGTGTAGAATCCTTCATTCTACGTCACGTGGCTTAAATGCTCTCATACGTGATCCTTAAAACAGTCAACGCGAAAAACCCACAAAACCCAAATTACGTCGTCCACTCTGCTATTCTAGAGTTATCCGTTATACATACATAACTAGAGTTCTTCACTCTACATAATATCGCGAACACTCTGTAAATGACTGTAAGGGTCCTCTGGACCTTTATCACGAGGTTTAAGCCAAACCAGGTTTAAAATCCTCACGTGTGATCCATACCAGTTATATACTATTTTGACCAAATTAATTAAAATTCCTGCCAATTAGCAGAGACCCACATTACAAGAAATCCATACTAGGATTCATTATTGAATTATACTTAAGATTCGTATACTTATTGTTAGGCTCCTTTGGAGCAGATTCAATAATTCAAATAAAGCTTATATAAAAAAAAAAAAAAAAAAAAAAAGTTCGACCGAGAAGAGTAGTAAAAGCCTTCCACCATGTTTCCGCTAACGAAATAGAAGAAACGAATTATATTTTAGAATATTTATAAGTATTAAAATTCGGACCGCTTGTGGGCCCCCCATTGAGTTTGGTGATATTCTCAATTCTCTTAAGATTTTCATATAAAAGCGTATATGCTAATATAAATTTCGCTTCAATTGAATTCTCAAATGATTGTAATTGCAATGGAGCCACTTTTGGCCCAATGTGTTTCGAATCCGAGCCCTAATCTCAGCTAAGTCTATAAAAATACCCTAATAAAATTTTATGGTGTGATTTATTTGTTTTTTTAGATCAAGCATATTAAGCTTACATTTTGTTTTCAGTATTGTTTCCCGCCATATACTCTGTAAGTAGTAATCATTACCATTTAAATTACTAGGTAATGACCTGTCCTTACCCTCTGCATTATTTTAAAACCAAAAATATGTACTTCTCATTTTGATGTGTGGATTTTCTTCCAATGCCACCACCACGTTAAAGTAATTGTAATTCAAAACGGATCCGTCTAATAATTAGTAAATACATTTGATTTCAACTTGCTCGCAATGTTACTTGGTAATAAGAGTTTCTGCTGGGCTAACACTTCGTCACGAATTACCAAAATCAGACCTCTAAGACCACTATTGCCAACACCGTTGGAGTCTCAGTGAACGTTATTTAAAGATACGCGACCGAAAACACCACACCCATAGCTCGTAGTGCAGCAAATATTGCAGTTGTAGGGGAAAATGTGGCTAAAGACCGTGGGCACTTGACTAAACAGGATGCGCAGTATCTTGCCATCTCATATGCAAAAACTTTGCGAAGCGCTGGACCTGAATTTATGATTTAATTCATGTAAATAGATTCTAGAACCGCTCGGTGAAGAGTCGATGTGTAAGAAAAATAATTTAGTTTTTAAATTCCTGTGCCTTTGGTCACTTCTCCATAACTTTAGCGGGTAAGGAGTGAATTACAATTGGACGATGAGTTTTTACTTTTTTTGTTGGACGAGACTGGGTTAACTTGAATTGATAAATAATACGACGAGCTATCGTATAGCACCACTTCAAAAGAACAAGTTTTGAAAAACAGTTGCTTCAATCTTAAACCACACATGAAAAAATTGATAGTGAAATTAAATATTTATTTGCTTATTCATTTTATACAGAAAATTTAGAATTGGAAAGGACCAAAAAAAGAATAAATTTTGTGACAATAAGACCAGTAAAGTAAAATAACTAAAAAAAAATAGTCTCCAGTAAAGTAAAATAACTAATAAAAATTAAGTCTCCAGTAAAGTAAAATAACTAAAAAAAATAAATAGTCCCAAGTAAAGTAAAATAACTAATAAAAATTAAGTCTCCAGTAAAGTAAAATAACTAAAAAAAATAAAAATAACTAAAAAATAAAAATAACTAAAAAATAAAAATAACTAAAAAATAAAAATAACTAAAAAAAAATAAGTCTCCAGCTTATTTATTTCAAACAAGAATCCACTACAATTTGCATTACTTTTGTAAGCAAAAATCTTTTTTAAACAAAAATCTAAGGTTATTAGTTTTCATCCAAAAGATCGTCTTTCAAAGTTTCCACGTACAGTTCAAACTTCTCCAGTGTTCCCCCTATGTTGTCCCTTCTAGTCAATTTTTTTATAAAAATTCTTATTACTCTCCTGGGGATGCGCCTTTCGACGATGCGCTATAACGCTGTGTATCTTGCGAAATGTCAACGAACAAAAAGCGCATGCGTAAATGTCGCGCTTCTGATGAGAGGCCATGTGCTCCAACAAATCGCGAGTACGCTTGAAGCCACGTCCGCAAGTGGTGCAGAGGCGTTTTAGATGTATCCTATGGATAAACCACATGTGATGGTAAAAGGAGGTTTCAGTTTTGCTGACTTGTCCGCATGCTTGGCAAGTGTAGCCCGGGCGGCCATCATTGAACTGCAGCGGGTGCTCTGAAGTCGGTATGTCCGAGTTATGGCTTGTTCTGGGCTGCTCGACTTCTTCAGATAGTGGACAGCTTGGCTTCAATTTGGCCTTAAGATCTTTGCCATCGAATGGTGGGCGTTTTTCAGTGTTGCCTGCCTTCTCTTTGGGCTTGGCTTTAGCTCTGCGCTCGGCACGTTTTAACCTCCTAGCCGTTTTGGCCTGAAGACATTCGTTCAGCTGTATCACCTCCTCGGGTAATGCCTCAGTGCTATGCATGGTAGTGTGATGCAGTTTCAGACCGCCTTTTGACTTAAGGCCGATTCCACATATTTTGCACACAAACTTGATGCACTGCGTTTCCGGATGACGTCGGCCCATGTGACGTTTAAGGCCCTTGTTTGTGGCATAGGATTTTGAACAGCGCTCACATTTAAACGAGTCCGGATTGCTGTGTAGCAACAAATGATCTTTAATCTGCAGGCGTTGCCGCAATTTACGGGCACAACAGAAAATATGGAACTCCTCATTGGGATGGTTTTGAGCGAAATGCTCTTGCAATACTGTTAGATTTGAGAACTGCTCTGGACAGGCAACACATTTAATGTTCGGCATCCACTTGGACAGAAGATCATCGAGTTTTAGGTATTGCCTTTTGGGGTTGTGATCTTGGGGGGATTCCCCGCTCATTAAAGCCATTGTCTCTTCCTCATAATCATCCGAACTGCGGTCATTATCAGAGGGAACATCCATTATTTCTAGTTTTGGGCGAGTTAACAGCATGCGCTGGTCCCGCGGGTCAGGGACATAGCTGCCATCAGCCTGAGAAGCCACAGAGGTGATCTGAAATGAGTCTACAACCCCATAGCCTTCCTGTTCTCCACTGAATACCGCTTCAGTCGGGAGGCTGTTGAATTCATTTTTAACCTTAACGACAGGCATTTCACAGCCCCTATTGTCAGTTATCTCTGTTGTTGCCATTTCATGGCTGTAGAAGTCTTTTTCAACCTTTGCCGCAGGTTCTTCAAATTCCACTTCATTTCCAGCATGCGTAAAGCTGGAATTCGCTATTGGGCCTGCGCTAGTAATCAGTTCGTTGATTTCCTCGGGTCGTATGACGTTGTAATGCATAATGTGGTAGTGGTATTTTAGGCCCCATCTTGTTTTATGACCCTTGCCACAGATGTTGCATACAAACATACCGTTCTCCTCTTCAGGGTGTTGTCGCTCTATATGCCGATATAGGCCGCTTTTGCAGGTAAACAATTTACCACACCGCCAGCATTCCAAGGCAACCGGATCATCATGATACAGTAGGTGCTCTTGGATATCGTACTCCTTGCTCAACTTGCGAGAACAACAGGTTATGTGAAATTCTTCAGCGGCATGCTTGTGACGAAAATGATCTTGCAATAAAGAAAGTTTCGGAAAAGTCTCTGGACAAGCCCCGCATTCAATTGTTGGCATCCACTTTAATAAAAAATTCTCAAGTCTTTGGTTTATCTGTTCTTGAGGGCTTTGATACGGAAATGTATACAATCCGTCGGCAGAAGTCCACCATGGGGCTTTTGCTCTGTTCGAAGAACTTTTGGTTTGACATTTCGCCCAGGGCACCACAACATCATCGTCCGAACTGAATTCACTTTCAAAGTCACCCCCGTCCATGATTTTTGGGTTTGTTGGTGCCAAACGCAACTCGTCGTCTTTCGAGATTACATCCACTTTAGAAATAGATTTTCTTTTCTGAGCCACGGAATTGACCTCCAAAGAACTGTGAACAGCTTCAGCCATCTCCATGTTATTGTCCACTTGATCTAGTATTGCAAGATCAGGTTCTTTTTTCACAACCACTTGGGAGACTTTCTTCAATTCTTGTAGTTCTTCTTCTGTTTTTAATTGCATGCCCTGCTTGTTTTCGCTGAGCTTAGACTGTGCCATCAGAATGGAATTTTGAAAAGTTTGAAAATCACAGATGTGTTGCCAGCAAGGTATACAAATGGTCGTTAGATGTTGCGCCTCTTCCAGATTCACAATCTAAAAGAGTTTAAGAAAATGTAGATCTCTTCAAATTTCCTATACCGATCAATTTCAAACTTACCGCAGGATGAAAATATTCATAGGTGATTTTGTACAACTCAGTTCCGAGACCATTTTCGTCGTAGAGACTTTTGCTTTCAGGACAAATGTCCACACACAATCGGCAGAGATTTGTTGGGGCCATAGTGGTTGGCTTTGGAACAAAAAGATATGTTGGGGTTTGTGTAAATAGTCGTTTCAGTTGGTGGAGGGAGACAATTAAATTAAGATAAATGTCTGAGGAAATATTCAAAACTGAAATTGTCTTCAAATCTAAGGGGTGTTATGCGAATAAGAACCTTGCCAAAATATAGCGTAGTCCATGGACAACTTTATTTGCTTAAGATTCTAGCCCTCATATTTCTAAAACTCGAAAGGTCCTTAACCTCTGGGTAGAAAAATGCTTCTAAATTCCAGAATATTTTTTTCACAGTGTGGAATTCATATCTGCTGATATGAATCAATACTTATGCGTTATAAAGGGAGTTTTGTTTAGACGTGTGGTTTTCAATCCGGCCACCATATTTCGGAGTTGGTCTTTTCGACAGCTGTCACTTGATTATGCTCAGTTTGGTTTGCCATTTATGGTGCATGGGCCCAAAACGAGATGGCCACCAATCCTGATTTTAACAAGAAAACTTTGTTCAGCGATGAAGCTCACTTTGGGTTGAATGGGTACGTTAACAACCAAAATTGTCGCATTTGGTGTAATGAACATCCAGAAGCCATTGTTGAGACGCCGTTACATCCTCAAAAAGTTACGGTTTGCTGCGTTCAATGGGCAAAGGGAATCATTGGTCCATATTTCTTAAAAAATGAAGCCGGTCATAATGTGACAGTCATTGGGGAACGCTATAGAGCCATGCTTTATGACATTTTCATGCCTGAATTAAAGGATATTGATGTGGACGACCAACAAGACGGCTCTACGACGGTTGCTAAATATATTTCTGGCGCCATTTCAAACTTCAGTTTTAAAGTTTTATTTTTTTTAGCTCAGAACGATTTGACGTACGACCATCATTTGTGTTGTTTACAGTGACTTAAAAAAATTAATTTGGCAAAAAAATGGAATGAACTCGTGAACATTTTCGTGCGATAATTTTTTACAACTTTCGACGTGGATTGTCACGGCAAGAGTGCATCGATGAACTTAAATCTTTGTATGGCGATGAAGCACCATGCTATAGCACTATGAAAAAGTGGTTTAACGAATTCAAACGTAGCTGACGACGAAGGTCTTGACCATTGATGCCGTGCGTGAACTGATAATGCAAGATCGTCATGTGACATACCGTGAGATACAGGCATCCTTGGGCATTTCTTGCACCAGCATACATTCGATATTGCATGAACTCCAGGCCGTAAAAAAGGTTTGTTCTCGTTGGATCCCGCACAATTTGACAATCGCTCAAAAAAAAGGCTCGTGTCGTGTTGGTGCAAGGAAATTTTGAAAAAATAAGATCGCGGTGCTTCAAAAGACGTTTATAAGATCGTCACAGGTGACGAATCATGAATCTATGCGTATAAGCCCGAAGCAAAACAGCAATCGGCCGCGTGGGTCTTCGAAGACGAGCCAAATACAACAAAAGTTGTTCTTGGAAGAAGTACTTCAAAGCAAATGGTCGCCTGTTTCTTCGACAAAACTGGTCATGTGGCGACTGTTCCGCTTAAGCAACGTAGGATGGTCAATAGGGTGGAGCGCGGAAATTTGCTTTTTTGACTGCAGGCTGCGTCGCCACTGTTGTTCGAAGCGAGTGGAGAGTGTGCGTGGCTTATAGTGGCTGACGAAAGATTTGTATTCGTCTGCCTTTCATTTTCCATCATGCATTGGACACGTGAGGAGAGGTCATTTTGTGTTGAAACGTATTTTTGTGCACTCGATCATTGCAGCGTGCTTTTCGTTTACGATTCGCTGTTGCCCCACACAGGCGTGTTCCTGGACGGAAATCAATTGTAAATTGGGTAACCTCATTCAGAACAGCAGGGAATGTGTCATGTGTACGAAGGGGACCTGAGAGAAGAATTACAACACCACAAAACATCGAGAGAGTAAGAGCAAAAGAACTGCAATCTCCGAAACGCTCTGCTCGGAAGCAATCACTTGCTCTTGACATTTCCAGACTTTTTTTCAGCCGGCTCTTGAGGCAATACAATTAGAGGATACATGGTTTCAACAGGATGGTGCCACTGCACAGACAGCGAGGGTTACCATGAATTGTTTGAGGCAAATGTGTCCTGGACGGCTTATTCCCTTGAGGGGTGATGTGATCTGTTCGGCACGCTCACCACACTTAGCCCCATGCGAATTTTTCCTTTGGGGTTACCTGAAGTCGAAGTTGTATATTAACCGTCCCAACACCTGGGAACACCTAATTAACAATATTGAGGCTGAAAATGGCAGAATACCAGTCGACATGATTGTAAGAGTTTATGAAAACTTCAGAAAACACCCAGCAGTGTGTGGATAGCGAAGGTCGACATTTGCCAGATACACTATTTAAAATCATGTAATTTAAAAATTCTCTTACTGTTCGTTAATATAAAAATATGAAATAAATTTGTCTAAGGTTCGTAATTTATTTTATTTCATTCGCAAATAAGCGAATAACCGCGCTACACCCTGTATAAGGAAATTTACACTTTCGGATGCATTAGCTAAAATTCCACCATTACGCTTCCGGACGATTGTCCATTGGCGTATTTGCTTCTCCCCTCCGACTTATGTTAATTTTGGTAGAACACTTCATCTATTCGATCTGTGGGGAATGGTCAACTCACAATCTGCTGTCACTAGCTTATCATTTCCCACCGATTTATAGATTAAATTACCAAAACTAAAATGTTTCGGAAAATAAGTTATAAAATCCGAGAGGTTTCCCTAATTACAAATATTGATTCAATGTCATTAAGGAACAAATAGGTGGGCTGTAATGATATAATTCATATACTGACTAACCAGGACCTACTGTTGAAAAATCTCTTCTGCCCGTAGGTAAGGAATTAATTGAACAATGGGTTGGCATATCGTGGATAGACTTGCTGCTGTTGCTGTCATGTCTTTTAAGGGAATTGGTTTTTTATTCGACGAATTGATGTTCATTCCCTAAATTGTATACGTATCCTAATAGTAAAGTTGATTGGACCCTAACCTAAACTATTTTTAGATTAGATAAGATCTATGTAATCTAAAATCATCTTTAGATTAGATAGATCTTTATCTTGAACCATTAATAATATTCTGTCGTTTCATTTCTAGACGCTTTTTCCAGCCAGATATTTCTAACGAGCGCGGGATAAAATTTAAAGTAAAAAATAAATTTCCCTTGTTGATTAAGATTAAACAAATTTTTGTAATAGTTTATTTATTTAAAAAATTTTAATCTATAAAAAATGTCAATTTATTTCAGGTATTTCACAGACCAATGCCTTTTTGCGTCTTAGCAATGACGATAGTTATTTTATTTCACCATTTCCCATGTTCGGTTACGAAACACTGTTGCAGTGTCTATGGCACGTTATGCACGTTGGTCTGTGAACTGCCTAATGGGCTGTTTCCACTACGGTCGCTTCCACGTCCGCGTCCAAAAATCAATGAACGTGCGTTAAAGCCTATACAGAAAACATAGGCAGTTTGGTATGGGAAAAAGTCGCGTTCATATTGGACGCGTTTTCCGATAAGTTGCGTTCGATTATTTTTCGATTATTTTTGCAATCGAAACCCACCCATACCTATTAATGGCAACACCGCAAATTGCACATCCCTATTAAAACAGCTGTTTATCAGCATAAACATAAAGCGCTGCTGCTACTGCACATTTCCATTAGGCGCAATACCATTTGATCCTTATTTTCCACCATAATAATTAAATAATATCATTTAACCCCATGATAATGTCACAACACAAAAATATTAAACATTTCGCACCGCAAAAAAAACAAATAAACACAAACAGCTGTTTGAACGCAAACGTGGACGCAAAACACAATGGAAACACCATTACAAATTTTCGATAAATCGTTGACGCGGACGTGGACGCGACTGTAGTGGAAACAGCCTATAAAACACAATATATAAAATGGTTTAGCATTGTTAAATTAGCCTAGTGGTGGTCTCTTGGAACCCACCGGTATTGAGAATAAAGAATTTGGAATTCCACAATTCCATTCAATTGCTAGTTTAATTTCTTTTTAAAAAATTTAAAAACGAGAGCCTATTGCGCAATCCATTGCAATCACCCATCAACACTTTGAGTTAGCACTCGTGATGACCTCCTTCATATCCTCCTTTTTATCCTTTGTCTCCGCATCCGAATCAGAGTCTCCTCGAGCTCTTCCTCTTTTATAGAGTGCACGGAAATAATTCGTTTGTTCTTCCTCGGGATGCAGCCTTTTACGATGTTGCTTAACCCGGTACAGTTTCTGAAATGTCATCGAACAAAATGCGCATGCGTAAAGATCTTTGCCCGTATGTTGGACTGCCACATGTTCCCGGAATTCAATGGCCCGCTTGAACTTTCTCAAACAAACGGAGCACTGGTGTTTGGGTTCATGGCGATGATTGTACCACTTGTGATATTTGTAAGCTGCCTTGGAATTTATAACTTTGCCGCATTCATCACACGTGTACCGCGAGACATTGTCTTCCTCCTGTACCTGGGCCCTGGTTCGGCGCCTGACCACATTTCGTTGCGGCTTGTTTTTGGTTCTTTTATCTTTTCGATGTTGTACAGCCATATGTTTGTGGAAGGTAATGCGGGTCGTAAAGGAGTTGTCACATATTGCACACCTGAAGGCATTCGGATCGTCGTGCAGTATTAGATGATCCTTAAGGGCGTCTCGATTTCTGAACGCCCGAGAACAGCAGGTTATATAGAAGTCCTTATTCGAGTGCATCTGGAGAAAATGATCTTCGAAGGAGCACAACTGTCTAAAGGAATCTCTGCAGTATGGGCATTCAATGTTCGGTAACCATTTGGCCATAAGTACTTCGATGTCGATACTCTCGAAATCAGTTGGTGAGACTTGTTCCTCCGCAGCTGAGGATAAATCAACAGTGGTGGGTTGTAGTGCGGTTTGAGCGGAAGGAGTTTCATCGTCCAAACTAAAATCACCGTCTGGCATTACATCAACTATTTCCAATTCCGGTTGTGTTAAAAACATTTTCGTATCCCTCTCCTCGAAATCCTGCAATTCGGCATCGGCAGATAAGACTGAAGGAAGACAAACCTCAGTCGTGTGGGGCTGATTGTCGTCTCGCCATACCTGTTTTGTAAGGGGTTTTAACAATAACTCCTCCTCACCTTTATCAAGGTTGCCACCATCGTCGGTGGCCTCAATTATGGGCTCATCTATTTCGCTTTTTATTATGATGGCCTGTGACTGTTCAACGCCAACATTATTCAATTTCATTTGGGCCACCAACACGGACAATTGGAATCTGTGAAAATCATGCATGCAACGCCAGCATTGCACACATATAGCCTTGAGATGTTTGGCCTCTTGCATGTCCACAATCTGGAATATGGCAAAAAAAAAAACATTTTCGATCCATGGTCCCCCGTTAGGTAGTTTTCCATTTTGAACTTACCTTGGGGTGAAAGTATTTGCAGGTGATGTCGTACAACTCATTGCCGCGACCATTTTCATCGTAGAGACTTTGGCTCGAGGGACAAATTTCCACACATAATCGACAGAGATTCGTTGGGGTCATGATCGACCGAGATGGTTTACTTTGAAACAAAGAGATTTTTTTTATTGGAAAACAAACTGATTAAACTCTTTAAGTTAGGCAGTTAGGAGGTACTTAATGCTAACACCCTATATTCCAGCAAATTATGTGAAAAATGGTAGGGTACTCTAGATTGGTTTTGATCTCATTTCTGGAAAACAAATTCAATGACCCCCCCCCCCCCCCCCCCAATTCGATAACTTCGATTGACTAAAAAGTCAATACTTCTGTGACAACATAAAACTTACTGTAACCAAGTTACCAAAGAAAGCCCACTCATTGGGCTGGCGCCCGAGCAGGGCTCTACTTTAACGAAATCTATAGTTTTTCAGCATTAAAAAATGTATTTGAAACAATTAAAACAAAAAAAAATTGACGGGCCGCATCTCATATACTTAAAAAGCCTATATATTCTAGACGACTTTAATTTATTAAAGGGAAACTTTTCCCTCACTCCCAGTTCAATTTTAACCAGTTACAATTAAAATAAGCTTATGACATCATTGTGAAAATTTTCGGGGCGGGCTTCCTCAAGTATGATCTCAATTTTAGATGGAAAATGGTTTTTCCCTTTTTTATCAACCACATTTTAGTAATATTAAGTATTAATTCTTTATATTAACAATGTCAATAAAACTCAAAATTCTTCAGAGGTATTTCACAGTTCTTTCAGTAGTTTTTAAGTCTTATCAGTGGCCAATTTATTTTTCAACATTTCTAATGTTCGGCTGTTGCAATAACTGAGACATAATATTCACGTTGGTCTGTGAACTGCCTAAAACACAATGTGTTAAACGACGAAGCATCGTTAAATAAGCCTAGTAGTGGTTCTAGGAACCCACCGATATTGGGTTTCTTAAATTTTCTAAACAAAATAAAGGATTTTGAATTCCACCATTAACGTTATTAGTTTATGGGAAGAAAAACGGTTCAAACCTTTGTAAGTGAATTACACGAGAAACATTTCAAGCCTCTCTTCAATGTAAACTTATTGTAGAAAACGAACTCGATAACCAGCAAATAAAGGGATAAGTAGGAAAATTGGCGCCCGATCAACTCAAAAACATCTATAAGAGGAAAAAACGAGAAACCAAATTTCCCACAACCTCTCATTAATGCGCGTTGTACTTTTTTTGTTGACGGTCCTGATCGCTTAACCTGCAAAAATTAGTCGTTACAATGGCGCCCGATCAAATCGATTAGTTTGTGGGAAATCAAAACGGAAGTTTCTCAACCTATCTCGTTACAATGGCGCCTGATCAAATCGATTAGTTTGTGGGAAATCAAAACGGAAGTTTCTTAACCTATCTCCCTTTCAAATGCTTATTAAGAAATTGGAAGAATCCCTCAACTTGGAAGAATTCCCCAGCAACTGAAAACATAAGTTGTTGTAATGGCGCCCGATCATTACTATGAGTTATGAGAAAAAAACCGATTAATCGATTTTATATGCATTAAATGAAAAATTATACTCCTGAACGTTATAAATTTTGCAGACGATCTAGAACCTTGCATATTGACTGCTGCAAACTGCGTTAAAATGACGCCCAATCAAAGATATTAGTTTGTAAGGGTAAAAGACAATCAAATCAAGCAACTGAACGTTAAAAACTGTGCAGACGATCTATCGAACCATTACATATCGACTGTGCGCAATCAGCGCAATTAGTTTTTTAGGGTACAAAACAATAATCAATTTTTAATATTTAAAAAACATCATTTTCTTCTTTGAAATAAAATGTTTTTAAGCCTTTTTTCACATTTGTAATTTGACTTTTTTGTGTATGTTACTTTTTCCAAGAGACTCGGGAAATTTAAACGATAATTTAAAGTTAATTTTGCAAAAATGATATTTACCAAATAAAAATCCCACCCATTTTAAAATCAGGACCCTCGTTGAAGGTAAAAGGTAAAAACTGCCTAAGACTCTCTAAAAAAAACCGCATTTTTTCTTTAATGCATACTTAAGCAGATGCTAAGCCGAAAATGTTTTTTCAAACTTTCACATATCAGAGAAAGAGTGAAATGAAAAATTGACATAAAAAATCGATTCGTAAAAAATGGTATAAAGCAAAGGACCAAAGTTGGCATAAGGAAACGACATGAATGACCTTCTACCTGTTTTTATACTTATTGTGTCCACAATCGAGAGAATTGTAAGCAAATTTTAGCAAACCAGAACTGTATAGAAAGTGCGTTCTGGGGAAAAAATTAATATGGTTCGCGATAGTGTGACAGAAAGGGCCGTCAACCTAGACTCGTGAGTGGTGTTCGCTATCGCGAAATGATAACGGACTTCTTGTGACCAGAAAATGAGGATATAGACACGGACGATATGTGGTTTCAACAGGATGGTGCCACTTGCCACACAGCCAACGAAACAACAATGACTTTTTTGCGCAAAAAATGTAATTGCCGTGTTATCTTAAGTCGTGGCGTTGCTAATTGGCCGCCACGATCATGTGATTTGACACCGTTGGACTTCTTTTTTTAAGGACATTTAAAGAAAAAGTTTACTTCAATAGGCCAAGAACAATTCAAGAGCTAAAAGATGAGATCATGTGGCTCAGTAACAACAATGAACATCCATTATGTCTTTCATTAAAAATATGGACCATCGAAGCCTTGGCGAGCATTTGGCCGATATTTTTTTCAAACTTAATTGTGATAGATCCTTCTATCATAATAAAACATATTTAAATAATTCTCAGAAAACGTTTTGTTTTATTGACAGTTTACATTGGACCACCCTTTACTTTCCCTAATAAATCTTTTTATATAAATATAAAATAATAAAGCACACAGTTTGTGTCCTTTTCTATTAACATTTTTTTTTTAAAATTCATAAGAATCGTTTTTGTGTTGGTGATTTTCACTTGGAGAATTAAAAAAAAACTGTACTTAAGAATCTCGTTGGATGTATTGTAAAGTCCAGAGACTACGAGTATTTTTTCTTTAAAATATTTTTAAAAAGAATATTAAGAAAATCTTACTGTAAAGCTTCTTTTCCAAAGTCTAGTAGACAATTCGGTATCGTTTGTAGTCGAACAATATTTTATCAATCTATCGATATTTTTTAAATAAATTGTAAATTGTCTCCAAAGAGCAAACATTTAATATAAAAGAAAAAAATCAAATTGCAAAGAATAATAAAATTATAAACAAGAGAAAAAGTTAGAATTTCAACAAAGACTCTTTAAATAAAATATAAATAGATTTTCTCAGTGAGGTTTATCTTCATTTTTCAATTCCTATAAAATTATCGTTTTGATTTCGTTATTTATCCATAACTTTTTCGTTTCTTCCACAGCTACTACTGGCTCGATTTCTTTAAATCAAACTTTTTATATTGTGTTCCACTATTAATTTGTTGGCCAGCCATGATCCCGCCCTGTTCGTTTCATATTTGTTATATAACATTTGTCTAGTTTAATACTATTCTACTCGTATATATAGAGTTGATAAATCATATCCAAACTACTGTAAATGAAACGTTATTAAAAAATATTCTGTTGGTACTTACCCAAATAAAACACTTTTTTTTAATAAGTTTCAAAAATCGTTAGTGTTTATTTTTGGAAAAATTAACTTTCTTGCAACAGTAAAGTGCTTCGAATTCAATTCAGGAAATTGAAAAACAAAGAAATCCAGTCCAAAATAATTGTAATTATTATGACCGTCTCTTAAAACCTCCAGCCAGGGGAAAATGTTTTCTTTATTCGAGGGTTGCTATTTATAATTCAGGTCCTGACAATACTAGTGTTCCCAGACACAAACTGGAACTTCCATTATAAACATTGACATTTTTTAGCATAACTTCACTCAGAACGTTTTGTCATTTGAGGGCGAATTGTTTTGTTTACAGTGTGATGAAATATTTATCTCAGTCAAAAAATGGAATTATCCCGTGAACATTTTCGTGCGATGATTTATTACGATTTTCGGCGTGGGTTATCGAACCAAGAGTGTTTAAATCAACTTGTTTCGACTTTTGGCGATGAAGCACCATCAAAAACCACTGTTTATAGCTGGTACCAAGAGTTCAGTCTCGGAGCCGTTTGCTATAGGATGAATTTCGTGAAGGACGTCCAACTTCGGTCACTTTGCCAAAAACCATCGATGCTGTGCGTAAACTGGTTTAGCATGACCGACATGTGACATACCGTAAGATTGAGGCATCCTTGGGCATTACTATGACAAGCATCAATAAGATGTTGCATGTTCATTTGGCCGCGAAACAAATTTTTCTCGTTAGATCACACATAATTTGACGAATGCTCAAAAAAAGGCTCGTATGGATTGGTGCAAAGAGATGTTGAAAAAGTATAACTCCGGCAGCTCAAAGGCTGTGAATACTTATATATAACATTGTCACAGGTGACGAATCATGGATCTATGCATATGCACCCGAAACAAAACAGCAATCGGCCGTATGGGTCTTTCAAGACGAGCCAAATAAAACAAAAGTTGTTCGTGGAATAAGTACATCGAAGCAAACGATTGCGTTTTTTCGGTATAACCGGCCATGTTGCCACAGTGCCTTTAGTGGAACGTAGGGCGGTCAATTCTGAGTGGTATACAACCATCTGTTTGCCAACAGTGTTCGAAGAAATGAGGAAAGATAATAAGAAGACGGATCATTTTACATCACGACAATGCGAGCTCTTACACATCAGCTGAAACGATGGGCTATTTGACCACTCAAGACGTCGAATTGATAGACCATCCACCGTACAGCCTTGGTTTGGCATCCAATGACTTCTTCTTATTCCCTAGCATCAGGAAAAAAATGCGTGGTCAACGTTTTTCATCGCCCGAAGTAGCTCATGTTTTTGAGGTGTCTAAATCGGAGTGAAAAAGTGCTTCGAAAATTGGTTTGTGCGCATGCAAAAGTGTATTCATCTTAAAGGAGAATATTTTGAAAAATAATAAAACCATTTCTAATGATAAACTCTTGTGTTTTATCGCTGGACCCGAAATATATATAGCAATCCTCGTAAAAAGTAATTGGTAAATAATAAATTAAGTATTTGATTTAATCCTTCAGACAAATACCAATCCTTATGGAGTAGTAAATGTTCAATTAAAAAATGCAATTAACCGTTGGGAATTATATCGGTCTCTAATTTGAGATGATGAATAGACGCGGAATTTTATGCAAATGCATATTTTTTCTTGATGGTAGGAAAGAATTGACAATGCAACTTTTGTTTTGTATTTTGTAAAATATCCAAAATGTATATGCTTGCCAGAGTTAATTAATCTTTATTTACCAACTGTACTTACTAAAGTCCCACAAAATCCCATTAAGGAACAAGGGGAACTTCTTTCAACTTAAAATTTCAAAATAATTTCCAAAATAAAATTTAAATTGAACTTTAAACCGCCAAAACTTTTGCGCCACCAAAAGAAATCTTAAAATTGCAACTGGCTTTCTATGGACAGATAGAAGTGTATGACAAGGTTTGGTTAGAAGACCTTGTACCAATGTCTAACACCCATACAGGGTCCATTGTGATGTCTATTTGTCTATGGTCAATTACGCTATCAATTCTATAAGAAGCAGCCAACAGGCCATAGCAGGAGGATAACTCTTCCAATTCTTTTAAAAAGTCCTTCCTAATTCAACTACTGTATTCTGGAGGGGCGGCCACTTGATCGCAGTTGCTACGCTGTCTCAACCTCCTCATCATACTTAGACAAGCGGCAGTATCCAACTAATTCCAACTGTCATTTCCTAGTCATTACTCTAACATTGAAATAGGGCCGCCGTGGTGTAATGGTAGTTTGCACGACTCTCATTTAAGTAAGCCCAGATTCAAATCCACGAAAGAAAATCTAACAATTTGTTAACGGCGGAATTCCACCTCCGAAATTTCGGCTACTTTACGAGTAAGAGATTTGTCGCTTAAGCCATTTGAAAACTTCTCTAAAAAATGTATTCACCGTTCAGAATCGCCGTTAAACAGTAGGTCCCGGTCAGTGAGTAAAAATTATATCGTGATTCGAGAGAAGTTCCCCTTGTCCTTTAATGGTATGTAAAGGAAATTAAGACACTCAAACATTACAGCAGGGTATTTTCGGACATTGCTAGATGTTCTTTAGATTAAAATATATTTATTCAACGCTTAATTGCTTTCTTTCGGTTGTACAAAAAATCCTTAACATATCCGTTACGCTACCGGAAGGACCAAACTGGCTAGAACCAAAAAAAAATATCCACTTTGAAATGCAATTATTATCAAAAGCGGCTTCAAAGCACGAATCATATAAGTGTAGTTGTAGAGGTTAAGTTTTACCATTTACTTAAATTATTTCCATGATCTGGTCAGGGAGATATGTCCTCAAAAAGGGTTACAGTGTGTATAGTAGACTTAGCACTACCTGATAGAATTACGTTAAGTGGGCCATTTGCATTTATTCCAGCCAGCATTTCTTCAGTATTATCTCGAAAATGCTTGTTGTCCGCGCTACCAATTATATCTGATATATTCCAAGGCGAAGTTGTTCGCATAGGCAGCAATCGAACAGAAAATGGTTCAATGGACTCTTCAGTTGGGTAAATTATATAAATCCACCATTTCTATTGTCTCTGATGTCCAAGGGTTTATTTAATTTCAATAATTTGAAAGGTATAATTATCACGGCAGGCTTCATCCTGATAAAGGGGGTAATTTTTCGTCATGTTTATAATTAACAAAAAATCTAGTAAATTATTTATCTTTTCAATAACCAGGGCTAAGTTTATAAGATCTTGCAATAATTTCTCCAATAAATAAATTTGCCGGCAGTTTTAGTATCCATCACAGCTACAGAAGTGTCATTCACTCCTGTGAAGTAAACACTTCTGTGAAGTAAAAACATTCCTTTCATAATAACCCATTCATCGTCTTATTCTTGAGCAGGTTTAGGGTCCGGTAGTATTTTCTCTAGAACCCTTTAAACGCTTAATTTGAAATTGAAGTTTAAGTATCCAACACAGTTGCAGAAGTGTCCTAAGTTAACACTCCTCTCAAAATAATTCCTTTTATAATAACCCATTCATCGTCCTGTTCTTGAGCAGGTTTAGGGTCGGATATAATAATTTCTCTAGAACACTTAAAATGCTCAATTTGAAATTGATGCTTAGATATAAACTTGCCGGAAGTTTTAGTATACATCACAGCTGCAGAAGTGTTCTTTGTAAACATTCCTTTTATGATAACTCTTTCTTAGTTAGTCTTGTTCTTGAGCAGGTTCAGGGTCGATTTGAAATTGATAATTTAAAATAAATTCGCCCAAAGTTTAAGTATCCAACACAGTTGCAGAAAAGTCATTCGTAAGCACTCCTGTGAAAACATTCCTTTTATAATAACCCTTGTGCTTGAGCCGGTTCAGGGTCCGGTAATAATTTCTCTATATTTTATATTGCCAATGTCACAAATATCTCGCCATATCTGAGAACTTATAACCCTTGAGATGTTTCTTTGGCCTTATAAAGTATCAAATGAAAGATTTATTTTCTTATTTAATTTTTTTTTGGTCCATTCTTAGACCCTTCTCAAAATATTCTTTGCACAACTCCACACATAACCGGCACACTTTTGTCAAGAGACACAACACAACAAGATAATTTTGAGTACGTGTTCAAAATACATAAATGTTGTGCAATACATAAATGTGGTTCAAGTACTTATTTCAAATCTAAAATATATAGTGTCATATGCTAAAACTGGCTGAGTGTGACTGGATATGACACCTCTTTTAAAATGAAAAAATGTACTACAACATACCTGAAATTGCTGGTTGGTAGTTATATTTAGTTTAGTTTATATTGAACGCCCCGTTTTAGAACCGACAAGGCCAGCTGCGCTCAAATCAGTGGGCTTGGTGATTGCTGTACAGTTTTAGTTTTCACTCACTGAAATTAGTAGCAAATAATAGAAGAGATAATATTAGAATATTGGCAAAAAATTTTTTTTTTAAAAATTTAAAATTATATAAAATTTTTTTAAAGGAACAGTAGGTAATTTTATATAATGTCAGTGGATTTTGGTTCGACCAAGCCGAATCATATATTATCGCCAGCAGTTTGAGTAATGTAGCTTCAAAAAAGTTTAGGGCACATGATTCTGATTATTAAACAATTTTGATTTTTGCAAAATTTTGCAGCAAATTCTAGTTATTTTATAAAAAAAAAATCGGAAATGATCTTCAATACATGACTTGAATGCAAGAAATAAAAGAGAAATGATTTTGATTGGTGAATTTTCTATTCACTCGGGGCGGTATTCAATGTGGGCCGACGGAAAACAATTAAAATTTAGGTTTGACCATTTCAGAGATATGATTTTAACTGGTGAATTTTCTATTCACTCGGGGCGGTATTCAATGTGGGCCGACGGAAAACAATTAAAATTTAAATTTGACCATTTCAAATTTAAGAAAAAAAATCGAAAAGGTGTTATATTCCCTTAATTGAGGATTAGAATATGGCGAGGGTAAATTATAAAGGAAAGAATCTTATTAATAACACAAGTTTACAAATTATGATTTTTTCCTGGTCCAGAGTTCTAAATATTTTTTTGGCTGTATACGTAGATGTTGACATCTACACACGAAAATGAATTTTAAAAAAATTTCCTAGTTTTCAAGAATTTTTAGAATTTTTTTTCAATTTTTTTATGAGATGTCTCAGATTTTTGGACCATAACTCCCAAACGCTATTGCCGATTTGATCAAGAGTGGTCTAAAATAAAAAGAATTTAGCTTTTCTAATACTAAAAAAATCAGTTCAATAGTTTTGAACTTCGGTATTTAAAATTTAAAAAATTCAATTTTTTGTGCAAAAATCACGATTACATATTAAAAAAAAATATATAAACAATAATAAAAAATATATAAAAAAAAACAATAATAAAAAAATATCTTAAAAAATAAACAATATTAAAAATATATATAAAAAAGCTATCGTTTATAAAAATTGGACAACAAATAATTGTCACACATCCTGTTATATTTTTCGATTTTCAGCATTTTAGCTACTTGTTTACTTAACTACGGTTTACCGTAGAGCAGGGGTGCCTACGGTCGATTGTTTTTTGTAAAGCACCCAGCATAGTCATGTATAATCGAAAATCGAAAAATTTACCAGGACATATAACTCTATCACTCTTGATCAAATCGGTAAAAGCGTTTGGGAATTATGGTCCAAAAAGCTCGTAAAAATTCAAAAAATTCTATCTTGAAAACTAATCAAAGCGACATTTTTTAAAATTCATTTTTGGGTTTTTGAGGCCAAAGGCTAAAGGAAAAAAATATTTAGAACTCTGTACCAAAATGGCTGTAAACTAAACTAAACTAAACTAGAGTAATAGAAGTAAATTCCCATAGAAGAGAATCTATATATCTTCTCTAGTTTAACAAATTTATTTTTTCTCCTCCTTTGAATGTCTGATCTAAATATGAAAACAAAATCTATCAAAACATGAACCGATTTCTTTAGAGTACCCAATTTTATATGCCATTCGCATGTACAAGAAAAATACTTTGGATTTCACTTTTATCGTATATCGGCTGTCAATTACCATACAAACTGTAATAGATTGTAAGACAAATCCGGTAAAGAGCAATTGTGTAGGCTACTAAATCATTAAACTGGGAATTAAATTCAATATTGCAGTAAAATATATCGTAAGTATCAACATTATATAAAAATATTTTTTATTCATTAACCCATTGCGAGGAGGTGGTGTTTTTATACTTTTTTAGTCGTAGTTGTTTAGGAAAATGTGTCAAAACTAAAAATATCACCGATATAGAAGTAGTATTTTGACATGTAGAATTGTAGCCAATACTTGAAGCTTTTGATTAGGAGCTTATTTAAGGCATTTGAGTATTATTTATTTGAGTATATATTATTTGATTTCTGGTTATGTTATGCTTAATGCCTTTTAAATGGGGTAACAATTTAATGGATCAATCGTCAGTCGGTGGTGTATGACTGCAATGAGGTTGTGTACTTGTATTTTTAAACCAATCTTCCTCATATAAGAATAGTTTTATGGATCCAGGGCATACATTCTATCTACTTCAAACCACCGCCAATGAGACCGGCCTTCGGCAGGGATAAAAGACTTTTATTTTTGGACAGGCCAAATCTAGGTGTTTTTTTTATTGAGGTATAGAACTTCGATTTGAAATAAAACACAAGAAAATCGTTTTAATGTCCATCAATTTGGCTTTATTGGAATGATAATTTTATGCCATTAATGTTTAAATATGATTTCGAGCATGTGGCCGCCGCGGCTGGCTCGAATAAAGCCAATTCTACAGGTCCAATTTTTCGAGCATATGGGGCCGTATGTTGGCAATAACGCCACGAATGTTGGCTTCCAAGTCCCCTAACGTTTCTGGTTTGTTGGCGTAGACGACGGCCAATTGACAGGTCCATTCCGCAAAATTATGCGCTCATCGAATGTTTCCTTCAATAATTCGATTGTGACGTGCGCTGTGTGGCATGTAGCGCCGTCTTGTTGGAACCACAACTCATCCACATTCATGCCATCCAATTCGGGAACAAAATAGTCGGTTATCATGGCTCTATACTGGTCTCCATTAACGGTAACTGACTCTCCAGCATTATTTCGGAAGAAGTATGGCCCAATGACTCCACCAGCCCATAGAGCACACCAAACAGTCAGTTTTTGTGGATGTAATGGCGTCTCAAGGGTCTCATGTGGATTCTCTTCACTCCAAATGCGGCAATTTTGCTTGTTGACGTAGCCATTCAACCAAAAATGAGCCTCATCACTGAACAACATTTTGTGATGAAAATCAGCATCGAGATGAATCTCATTTTCGGCCCATTTTGCAAGCGTTGTTCTTTTGTCAACGTGTTCATGATGAAATGCTAAATATTAATCACTTGACAGCTGACAAAATGGCCGCCAGTTAAAAAAGTGATGCCAACTTAAAGTTCTATACCCCAATAAAAAACACCCTTTAGAACTGAACATACCCCGTTAATGTCTTATGGGTTTTAAAAGCTAACCTTAATAGCGTTAGTCTGTAACGGGATCTTAAAATAGTTTCAACTTTCATCATGGAGTGGTCCGATAATAAGAACCGTATCGCTGTAAGAGTTTTTCAAGTGTGAAATGGAAAAAAACGATATATTTAAAACGCTCCGGCCACTAGGGATTAGCCGCATGTTCGTCTACCGATGCATAAAACTGTTTGAGGAGACTGGAGATGTAAAAGACCGCCACCGGTCGGGCCGCCTATGCTCTTTTCGAATGTCGCATGTCATCAAAGCCTTTAAATCAAGAATTCACAGAAATCCGCTCCGAAAACAGAAAATCATGGCCCGTGAGATGAATATCATGCAAAAATCCATGAGTCGAGTCATTAAAAATTTAACAAGCAAAATGATAAGAGTGTATGCGCGGTCATCTAAGGAAGCATCTGAACTGATCCCAAGGGTGGAAAAGGGTCATCAGCCAGCTTCAGTCATGGTTTGGTGGGGTGTCTCTTACGATGGGGTCACTGACCTACATTTCTGCGAACAAGGAGTCAAAACATCGGCCAAAGTTTACAAAGAAACTGTTTTGAAGCCTCTTAACAATTCCCTGTTCCAAAACCAGCCATGGACTTTCCAGCAGGATTCTTCGCCGGCCCATAAGGATAAAACGTCCCAGGCCTGGCTTCGAAACAATTTGCCAGCGTTCATTACCTCTGAAAAATGGCGCTCAGGCAGTCCAGATTTGAACCCATTGGATTACAAATTGTGGACGGTTTTAGAGGACAAGGCTTGTCACAAAAGATACCCCATTGGATGTCTCAAGACTGCTTTGGTTTGAGCTGTGGAAAATTTTCCGATGGACGAGGTTCGTGCAGCTATTGACGATTGGCCAGTGCGACTTAAAGGCCCAATTAGTCTTGACGGTTGACGGTGGAGGTTGATTCTGCAACCTGCAGAAGTCTACCGTCGTCAACCGTCCAACTGTAGTTATCTCCCTCTAACACATGCAAAATGCAACCCCGGCGTGTGTAAAGGCAAAAGTCGGACATTTTGAATAAGTAGATTCTTTTTGGACACATCAAAAAATATATTAAAAAATATTTGGTCCAAAAACATTCAGTGCTTTTTATATTACAGCATAAAACGTGTGTAACAGTATTTATGTCCCTACTAAGTATAAGTCGCCGTCAAAACATTTAATTATTTTTTATTTGAAATACTTTACAAAGTTAAGAGGAAAAGAGAAAAGATTGGGCTAAATTAAAGCATTTAGCAGGATTTTATTTTTTATTTTTGTATCTTTTGATTTTTGCAGGCAAAAATCGAAAATGATACGGAAAAGTGCTGTCAAGCATAGGAAAATGGTACAATTACAAATTTTCTAATTTTACCGAATAGCTTAAGTAGTCTTCTATGTAATGAAAAAAATCAGGCAGCGACACGTCAACACACCTGGCCTCCAGATCCGGTCAAATGGGTAATTTTATTAAGAAATCATGGTACTTAAAAGAAATAAATCACTTAGCCTTAGCATATTCTTCTGATCTGGTGCAACACCGTTGTGATAATCCAGGAAGCAAGTAGCGGGATACAAATTCACCTTGTACTTCAAACAATCACCTTGCACGGGTATTTAAATACCA
This sequence comes from Hydrotaea diabolus, assembly GCA_963513945.1. Taxonomy (NCBI): domain Eukaryota; kingdom Metazoa; phylum Arthropoda; class Insecta; order Diptera; family Muscidae; genus Hydrotaea; species Hydrotaea diabolus. Next base: position 8,484,081 of record OY740719.1, on the reverse strand, counting down.
TGTCATATCTCAGGTAAAAATTTAGGTTTTTTCTTTTAACTTCAATGGTTTTTTGGACATAAATTTCCAAATTTCATAAAAATCGTACGAGCCGCGATCTGTGGGCAGGCAGTAACGGGTTAAACTAGATTTAAGCCAATCATTTTACTTCAAGTGGAGATAAAAAAATACAAGTGTTTTAGATTATAAAAACCATGTCCAGATGAATGTTCAAAAGTCCCAATATTTTTCTGCATCATCGATATTTTAAATTATTTTTGATAGAGTGCCAAGTTACTGCCTTAAAATTCAAAGGCAATTAATGCCCGAAAACGAAGCAATAGTTTTTTAAGTAAACTACAGGCCCTACGTGAAAATAGTTTAATCATTACAGTAGCGCCTTTAAAAAATGTCGCTACTTTCCCAAAACGGAGTTTTTTTGGTGAAGAAAAATTACAAGTAGTTGAAAAACAACCAATTTGGTATCGCTAAAGGGCCTAAAAACGGCAGCAGGTCCGTCAAACCTAACCTAACTTTGACACTGAACAAAGCCGCACATACACACACACACACGCGAATGCTTAAAATGGCATCAATGAATTTTTGTTTTGTTGTACACCGTGTAGGAGTTTCACATAGAAACAACAGGGCCGCTAACGAAATAAAATAACTACGTCCCAAACATTGCGGACAATCTTTTCTAATTGTACGTCTGCCTAACTTAAAACTCTTGAGAAGATCAGTGACAAATAGTGATTAATGGTACGTACCTCAGACAACCACCAACTCGGACTTGGGGCACTCCAAGCAAGCGGCATTTGCTTTTTCGGTTCTTTGGTTTTTTTTTTGTTTCACTGATTCTAGTGTCTTTTCTCTTCTTTCGTATGGAACGTTTTCATTGATTTTTTTTTACCGACTAGAATACGTCACATTACATTTATTTCACCAACTACGTGTGTATTTATTTATAGGTGTTGAATTCCATGAGAAATTGAATGATATTTCGCGACAATAAATGCACAATTTTACAAATTTCTTGCTGGCAAAAAAGCGACGCTTCACCTAATTTTTTTATCTTCCGCCGTTTCTTTTACACTTCTTGTTCGTTGGTATTTTACACGAACGAGTGCCTAAAAGTACAACTCTGCGTTAATGCAATACACACGATCCACACAGCAACGTTCGTTTTGACATTTGTTTGTTTACAAATTTCAGCCTCTACTGCAGCAAGCATGTCTCAGTGTGAGTGAAATTTAAAAAAAGGCACAAACAGCAACGGGCGTGCTTGTGGCCTCTTAAAACATTTCGAAAAAAAACGCGATCGCTTGGAGTATATCAAGCTATAAAAGTTTAAATACGGTTACTCGTAAATAAGTAAGAAATTGTCTTAAGTGTTTTTTATTTCGCTTACTTGGAGCATTTTTTGCCTAAAGCAATCACCAGTAATTGCTTCAATTTTAAGATATAATACAGAGAAAGGGACCACAACATTTTAGTCTCTCCCTCGTAGTGTCACTCTCTTGCATATTTGCAATTAATAGAGAGTGGAATACATGTATAGATATGTGTCTCAGTTTTTGTGCCAGTGTGTTTTGTGTTTATTAATAAAAAAAAATAATTGCTGCTGCTTTGATCAGCGTCTAATTTGTTATCAAAAGAAAATAGAATAAAAGTCAACTCTAACTTTAACAAAAAAATAAATAAACTACCAACAATCTATTTCAACACAGTTTATATGGAAGGTATGTAAATGATGTGGAAATATTCCTAGATTAAGTTTATAATTGCTATGACAATAGGTTTTTATCCAGGTTAGTTGTGCTGTGTTCCTAAGTGGAACGAGGGGATTAAATCAAAAAGTTGCGTTAAAGGCCACTTACCATTTAGGACATCCCCCTTTAGTTAGTAATGACAAGACGGCATGTGTACAATTTGTTTATTATTTTATATTACTAATTACTAAGAATATTTAGTTTTAATTTCAATAAAATTGGAAGATATCAAGAGCCAACACACACACACTAAGACAAAGTGAAAGAAAAAAATCGCTCTCGACCAGTGATGGAATTTTAATCAAAATCAAATTGTACGAAAATTTATGAAAGCACGATCGTACCAAAACGTACATTTTTGTTCGACAAAGTAGATTTCAGTTAAAACGACAACTAAAATGCAAGAAAAATGGACATTCAGTTCGAACATATTGGCTTAAATCTAGTTTAGTAACAGCCCCCGGACGGACACTTATTTTTGCAACATCGGTAGAACTTTTAGTTCTAAGCAAAAAATGGAAAATAATCGGCGATCTCACATACCAAGATATGGGTCTCAAAAGTTCACACGTATAATTCAGTTATATCTGTGAAACTTTTCCTTATGTATTAAGCAATTTAGGTATCGTTGGAAAGCTAATTGCAACACCATTCTATTGGTATATATTTATATATATTCGAACATATCTATTTTTTCACGACTTTTTACTAAAAATGTCTCATAACTGGAAAAAATTGTATTTTTATGTATGTATTTCTCGATTTAGTTTTCTAGCCAACATATTAAACTTTCATTTAACGAATATTTTCGATGTTTAAACCCCTCTGGAAACGAAGATAATACCCTTTATTTTAAAAAATTAATATCACGCGATTTTTTTAAATAATTTTTCGCCTGCAGCTCTTCTTTTTGATATTACAAAACATTTCCTTCAAAAATATAAACATTTTAAAACCCTTTGTTTAAAAAAAATTAAAAAATATTTTAAATAATTCACGCAATTTTTTAAATAATATTTCGCCTGCGGTGCTAATTTTCCATATCGCAATCCATTTTCTTCAAAACAATATTTGTATACCCCTTTGCTTAAAAACTATTAAAATATTTTTGGAAAAATTGATCTATGATCCGTATATTTTATATATATTATATACAGTATATTTTTTTCAAATAATTTTTCGCCTGCAGCACTCCTTTTTGATATTACAAAACATTTTCTTCAAAAATATAAACATTTTAAAACCCTTTGTTTAAAAAAAATTAAAAATTATTTTAAAAAATTCACGCAATTTTTTAAATAATATTTCGCCTGCGGTGCTAATTTTCCATATCGCAATCCATTTTCTTCAAAACAATATTTTTATACCCCTTTGCATAAAAACAATTAAAAGAAATTTGGAAAAATAGATCTATGATCAGTATATTTTAAAATTTTGCTCAAAAATTAAACTAAAAATCCAATATCTCTGCCGTTTAAAGGATTACATTCCAAAAGATTCTAAGTGAAAGTTTTAAGTGTTCGCTATAAACTAGTAGGAAGAATCATACCTCAATATTGGTAATTTCCCGAGCATCAGAAATTCGAGTCAAAAAGTAACAATAAAAAAAGTATAAAATCAGCTGATTTTCGATACTACCCGTATTATTGTGTCGTTTGTGCAACACAAATAAATTGATTGGTGTTTTGTATAGTTTCTGAATACAATTTTCTGAATATTTCTTTAATGTAGAGCCTTCAAATACAACAATACAGCAAAAGGTATACATCCGATTTAAAACTACATAAATTGTAGTTCAAAATGTATCTGTCATAAATCACAATTGTTGTAAAATCACTATTTTTTTAAAAAAAATTCCGAATACAAACTTAGTCAGAAAATTTTACTCTTGGGAGTTGAATGTTTTTTTCAACTAATAAAAAAAGAGTGCTGAAAACTTTTTTCAGATAATTGTGTTTCCAATAACGCTCACGGTTGTTTAAACCAAACTGTAGTGTAGGCTACAACTTTTGGAATAGTGAGAATTTACTTTTTTGACAGACCGTACTTGGAACTGTTTTTTTTAATCAGAAGGGCCCAACCCCACTGCTTATGTCGATTTTCCAGCTATTTAGAACATGCTCAGAAGAGGGCATCTGTTTTGTAGAAATGTTATTTTTTAACTTCTAGTAGTCTCATCAATCAATTGATAACAAATTTGCGAAAAGTTAAAGAAAACCCAGAGTGGACATGGAAAATCACTTAATACAATTGGAACTCGGTTAGGATGCAACTATTGGCAATACGTTTAGAAGGTCGTTCACACGATAACTTCACATTATTGTACAATAATATAAAAATGATTTTTTTACAGAAAACAGGACATTTGTCGTTAAACCCCGTTTGTTTTGAATAATTAAATTTTTTGGGAAGAAAGGTATTCAAGAATAACCTTTAGCGAGTTTAAGCGAGCTCGGTTATTACTCGCTTATAGTATTTCATAAATAACTACAAATTTTCAAATCAAACGGTTTATGATACATAAAGCCATTCAGTTCTTGTATAGAAAAATTTCAAAAATCTCTCAAAAAGTTTCGAGGTTATCGCCTCAGCGACCACTTACTTGTTTATTAAATGAGTACCAATAGAAAACGCCTAATTTATGTAAATTTTGAATTTTTGACATTAAATTTAACATGACATTTTTGAGCCGGTTAATCCCTGTTCAATATGTAAAAGCAACAGACCGAAATAAAACAAACGAGCTAAACATTTTGAAGTTAAGGTTAATTTAATTTCTGAAATTAAATTTATCTCAATAGAAAAACACTTTAATCAAACTCCAGAGAAACAACATAGTTTTAAGATAGAATAAAATTCTAAAACATAAATTCACACGAAAGGATATAAATTCGATTTACCGTGAAAAAAGGAGATGGACCGAAAACTACACATCTACTTGGTAAAAATTTTTTATGCTGCGCAAATAATGCAACAAGAAGTAAAATGATGCCGCATAAAATGAGACCTTTAATAAATATTGATTTAAAAATAGGGATATTATATTCCAACTGCAGTTCAGGAAACACGGGTAATACTCGTATTAAGTTTTTTGCCCAGACAAATTCGGCACATATTGGGCGGTGGGCAATTTTTTAAGGATAGCCAAAAGATTTTATCGCAGACATATATTTTATGTATAACAAAGTAGTCAATATTAAAGTAAAAAAATCATCCTGGACAATTCAATAAAAATATATTAGGGGTATAAACATTAATCGTCGTGACCTGGCATTCTGCCGACAGTGTATTTTTTTACCTAGGTTTAAAGAAAACTATGACGTTTTGACTAGCTACATACCTAGTTAATATTATAGGTTTATTAACGCCAATTATGATACTTTCGCGGTACACGCTCAACAATTTCATTTAATATGATTTTTTTATTTTATTTAACTTTTTTGCCGACTATAATTCATCACATGAAATTTTTACATACACACACTTTGAGAAACGACCATTTTTGCTTCAATCAAACACTGCCCTAAGGACTTGCATTTGTTATAATTATGATCAGCAGGTTGTTAAAGTATTTTTGTTATAATTAATTCTATATTGGATTTTGGTTGAAACTGTTATTGTATCAAAATTTTGCAACTTTAACAAAAACTTACTTAAATAAAACACTCCACCACCGGTTTCTAAAATTATTACTGCTGCTTGCCCTGTCTGGATTGACCGCATATGTATGTATATCTTCATCTGTATAGCTGGCGCATGCCTTTTGTACTTTTGGTGGTGGTTAGCATGGATACAACTATGCTTGTTGACACCAGACATCTTCGGTAGTACGAACCATCCTAGAGTTTTACGGTCTGCTTTCAAAAACCCATCATAAGAACGTCGCGTACGGTTGAAAAAAATACGGGAATGAAAAAAATAGTAAACTCTTATTTTTTAAGTGTGCTGATCGGATTTAGTTTATTTTTTAATTCAAAAGCAATCTATACAATAAGCATTTATTACTTTTGCTAACGAAGAGACACTTCAATATACCTGCACTCCGGCCACATAAACCATCGTTCCACCGAGTTTGCTTTACCCAAAAATCTTAAACGCAGATACTTAGTAACATTATCTAACATTAGGAGTGTCCTTAATCATAGAAGGTAGCTGCATCGATTTTGATTAGAAAAACAAATGTTTAATATACAAAGGCTGAATTAGAAGCATATCACCACTTCAGAAACTATTGTATGTTAAACTTCACCGCACTGTATACTGGGCTGTTGTTTTTGTAGCGGCCCAAAGTGCCCTATTGACAATAACTGCTGCTTCCGACCGGTGCTTAAACTGTCTTGACTGGAATCCAGCCAAAATATCCTGTATACAACCCGGTTTTATGGTGATAAAAAAGGGTGAAATTTGGATAAATTTTTTTCTTCCTTGGGTAAGTGCATTCCTCTATCCATGTCTATATCGGGTTAATGCAAGAATCATATCCATTAACTCACCTGTGAATGCAATTTATAGGGAAAAAATATAAAAACACAGAAAAGTAAAGTAAAACAGCTGATTTGTCAATAGGGGAGTTCACAATGAAGAAAACGAAAACAGCCGTCTTATCATAAGGTGTGATCTCACGGATCGATTTTTATATGTAGAGTATATTTCGTTGAGCGAGTTAGGCTTAGTACAAAGTTCGTGCATGTAAATTAGTATTAATATGGCTTAGACCGTGCGACAAGACAAAATGCTACTAAATGTCATATTCTGTTTACACGCGGTCTTTTAGAAGCGGTCGGTACCAATAAGACAAGGCAAAAAAGAGACATCGAATGTGCAGTGATAAAATTAAATAAGGGGCTGGTAGCGTTTTTGACTTTTTTAGGTCCGTTTTATCATTGTCAAACAAATAAAATATTTTTAAAATACTTTTTTTCTATATGATTTCTGTTAATTGTGAAACAATTGTAAAACAAATCAAATTAAGGTTGTAAAAATTATTATTTCCAAATATTGACATTATTTTTATTAAAAATGACAGCGACAAAATATCTTTGTTGTGAATGTACTAGCGGTTGTCGCGTGGAAGGCGCGACTATTAAATTTTTAAATTGAACTGAAAAATGAAGCATATGAGCGATTTTTACATGGAAGCTCAAAAGCAATCGCCTGATGTTCTTTCTATTTCTTTTAACAAACAAATACTTCTGCTCGTGGCTATGTTTATTTAATGTCATACATCTGCACTATTGCCAATTTAGTATTTTTTCGGCTAGATTAAGGGTTTTATTTTTATTTAGCCATTTAAAAATGGATAAACAGAATTTAGTCGGAAGAATTAGCCATAGGTTTTCTCTTAACCCATTTCTTTTAAAAGTCGGTAAAATTGCTTTATTTTTTATAACTGCAGTATGGATTTTCAATAAAAATTATACATTTTCTAATGTGTGAGTTTTGTTTATTTGATCGAATATTTGATTGGAAAACAAATTATTTGTACAACGCAATATGCAATATTCTATACAGTTGAAATTGAGTAAAAAGAAAAATCTTAAATATTTGTATCTTACACTTCTTAAGACTTCAATAAAAAGTATGTCAGCATGTGTCAATATTAACTGTAGATAACCTTACAGAGGTAGGTAAGAAATGGCTGAAGGACCATTTCTATCCTAAGGTTCGTTGTATTAAGTGCACAAATGTTATCAGAAACGGTTCATTTAAAATTGGAGTTAAGGAACTTCTTAGATGTCTTGAAATCACAAAAACACTATCTAACTAAAATTATATACACGATCCCACTAAAAAATTATTTTACTACGCGGTTAGGAGATTTTATCGGTGTAGGCTAGAGAAAGCAAAGTTTTGTAACGACCGAACCTTAATTCATTTTTCTGTGAAGAAAACAATAGTCGATTTTTACGGCGTATAGTAGACGGTCTTACCGAAATTTAAAATGTTGAGTTTTTATTAGAATGGCCAAAAGCAAAACCGGCATGCAGGTTTACCGGTTGTTGCTGTCGGATTTTATTTCAGTTGCTGTCTTTAAAAAAAAATAATTCGTAATATGCACGTACGATTTTGATACCCTGTACCACTCTATGCAACAAATATTTGAGTCAGGTCCATCTATAAATGTTCCGGTCGACCTTAAATCACCAACTGATTCGATTTAATGAATTCTCCGCCCGTCTGTTGTCAATCTAAACCTTGTAATCAATTTAAGGGTAACAATTGTTTTCCGATATTTAAGAAATTTGACAGAAGTAAGTTTTATTGGTGCAAGGACGGGCGCTTGAAGGAAAAAATCGGTTCAGACTTTGATATAGCTCCCACACATATGTACATATGTTCAACCGGTTTTCTAATCCTAGCTCTATAAGCTACATATTTTATCCGATTATGATGAAATTTGGCACAGTTCGTAACGATCGATCAGTAACCAGCTCTGATCAGATTGGACCATGTTTCCTTATAGACCTTTTACCGCTCTAGAAAACACATAATTATTCTGATTGCGGGCAAACTTGGTAAAATATATTACTAAATAAAAAACAATTTTTTGCCATACAGGCGCATTTTACTATTTAGCCAAGTAACAATTAAGCTATTTTTATAACTATTTTTGCTATTTGGCTAAATTTGGGTGGCGGCCGAAAATACGTATGGGTATTAAATAGTTCTGAATATTTCTTTTTTTTTAAATAAAAAAACAAACCTCCTTTTGTCGCAATTGATTTTAATATATTCTAAGAGTACAAATAGGGCTAATCACTGCATTTCTGAATGAAAAAATACTTTCTATTCTTAGGCAAAAGCATATTCAGAAAAAATTTTATAAGATGGGCTTTAAAAAACCAAAAATGTTGGTTTTTTGGACCCTAGTTAGTAATCTTGTGTTGAAGCAGTACCATATACATGGTGGGGCGCGGTAATTTGCATATTTGGGAACGAAATAAAAAAATTATGAACCTTAAAACATTTTATTTTATAATTTAATTATATTGAACAGGTAGGGAATTTTTGAATTACATGGCAAATTTCGGCCTTCGTTATCTACACACCTCTGCATACGTTTCCAAAAGTTTTCATGAACTCTAACAGCATGCCAGCCTCAATGTTGCTAATTAGGTCTTCCAAGGTGTTGGGACGGTTGATATGCACCTTGGACTTCAGGTAACCCTAAAGGAAAAAATCACATGGGGCTAAGTCTGGTGATCGTCCGGCCAGTTCACATCACCCTTCAAAGAGATAAGCCGTCCAGGAAACATTTGCCTCAAACAATTCATTGTAACCCTAGCTGTGTGTGCTGTGGCTGACAATTTCTGGTCCACGCACATTTTATACGGGTGAAAATTCAGTGCATCATGAAGAATCCAGTTGAGAGATCGTCTGGAAATGGCAAGAGCAAGGGATCGCTTCGGAGCAGAGCGTTTCGGAGACTGCAGTACTACTGCTCTAACTCTCGATGTTTTGTGGTCCTTCTCTCGGGTCCCCTTCGTACACATGACACATACCCTGCTGTTCTCAATGAAGATACCCAATTTACAATTCATTGCCGTCCAGGAACACGTCCGCGTGGGCGAACAGCGAATCGTAAACGAAAAGCACGCTGCACTGCAAAGATCGAGAGCGCATTTGAAAAATACATGATGGCATCTGAAACGAATACAAATCTCCTGTCAGCCACTATAAGCCACGCACACTCTCTTCGACCAACAGTGCGGCCACAGCATGCAGTGCCGCGCTCCACCGTGTATATTATTTGTTTTCAGGCTACTGAAAGTTCAATAAAAAAAAATTATGGCATGTGTGGTCGCGCATTAAAGCTATACGTTTACAGCGGCTCTGTCAATTTTAACGGCGGCTTATCTCAGGCGACTTGAAACTCTCATTGAGTGGTGTGAGGTTTAATACTTGACATGTGTACATAATGAGGATAATGAGATAAAAACAAAACAGTGAGAAAAACAAAACATAGCTTTAAATGTTGAAAATAAATCTTGTCTAAAAACTGCGCAGGATCTTGGCAAATACAATATTGCAGGGCATGTGGGAAATTGGCCATGTGAAAAAAGTTATCAAAATTAAGTTAAACTGCATTTAAAGAAACTTTATGTGAAATAATATACTTACGTTCCCGTTTTTCGCCGGGAAACTTAATACCCCAAGCATCAATCGTGAAAAAATTGTACAGAACATCCCTGCCATACTTGTTGTGTGTCTAAATCCAGATAGAACATCTAAAATGTTATTCAGCGCCTATTAAAAGTAAGTAATTATATATCTCTAGAGGCTCATAGTAAGTCCCCGTTCAAATTAGGCAACTTTACTTTCAGCAACTCTCAGTTTCTTGGAGAGAGGAAAGAGTCAAACTAAGAGTTGCGGCAAGTTAAGCCGCCTAATGTGACTGGGGACATACTCTATTTTACGAATTACTCGCTCGATAACCACCTTCAAGGCCTGATTCAACAGTAGATTGTTTGCGTAACATTGGTGCTTTGCGGTACCTCACGAAAAGTCTATATAATTGTAGCTACAGGTTGCGGGGATTGAAGTGTTCCAATTGAAAGTGTTGTACAATTTTTTTGTAGGTATATTTTATTGGAATTTTTTTCTATTATTTAAAACATAGAGTATATAAATTTATTTCAAATTTTTTCATATATCCCCTTTAGCATCGACAATTCAATTGATCCTTTCAAAAAAGTTACAGGATTCAAGAATCTGATTTTGAGCAAGTCTTGTTAGAGGGCTTTCTTAAATGCGTCAATGCTGGTGTATAATTTTGTTAGAACCTGGAGTCCAAATAATCTTAATACAGAAATCCAGGAGATTAGCATCCGGGGAATTTGAAAACCACTGTTGAGCCGAAATGAAGTAAGGAACGTCGCTTTTTTGCAGTCCTCATTCAAACGTGCCTTATGCAATGGTGCAGAGTCTTGATAACAAGTAAAAGCCCCATTGCCGAATTGTTTCTGTGCCCAAGCCATAAGTGCACGTTCCAGAACTGATTCACGGTACACAGTTGCATTCACTTTAACACAAGGTTGCAAAAATACGAGGGTTGCTATTTATATTTCGGGTCCTGTCAATACTAGTGTTCCCAGGTGCAAACTGGAACTTCCATCGGAAACTTTGACATTTCTTAGCATAACTTCACTCAGAACGTTTTGTAATTTGAGGGCGAATTGTTTTGTTTACGTTGTGTTGAAAAATTCATCTCAGTCAAAAAATGGAATTATCCCGTGAATATTTCGTCCGATGATTTTTTACGATTTTCGGCGTGGGTTATCGAGACAAGAGCGTTTTAATCAACTTGTTTCTACTTTTGGCGGTGAAGCACCGTCAAAAACCACTGTTAATCGCTGGTACCAAGAGTTCAGTCTCGGATGCCGTTCGCTCCAGGATGAATTTCGTGAAGGACGTCCAACTTTGGTCACATTGCCAGAAACTATCGATGCTGTGCGTGAACTGTTTAAGCAAGACTGACATGTGACATACCGTGAGATTGAGGCATCCTTGGGCATTATTATGACAAGCCTCAATAAGATATTACATGTTCATTTGGCCGTGAAAAAAGTGGTTCGGGTGGAATCCCACATAATTTGACGAATGCTCAAAAACAGGTTCGTATGAATTGGTGTAAGGAGATGTGGAAAAAGTATTACTGCGGTAGCACAAAGGCAGTGTGTAACATTGTCACAGGTGACGAATCATGGATCTATGCATATGAACCCCAAACAAAACAGCAATCGACCGTATGGGTCTTTTAAGACGAGGCAAATCCAACAAAAGTTGTTCGTGGAAGAAGTACTTATACATCGAAACAAATGATTGCGTTTTTTTCGGTATAACCCGGCCATGTTGCCACAGTGCCTTTAGTGGAACGTAAGACGGTCAATTCTGAGTGGTATACAACCATCTGTTTGCCAACAGTGTTCAAAGAAATGAGGAATGATAAGAGAAGGGGATCATTTTGCATCACTACAATGCAAGCTTTCACACATCAGCTGAAACGATGAGCTATTTGACCACTCAAGATGTGGAATTCATGGGCCTTCCACCTTACAGCCCTGGTTTGGCCCCCAATGACTTCTTCTTATTCCCTTGAATCAAGAAAAATGCCTGGTCAACCTTTTTCAATGCCCGAAGCAGCTGTTGAAGCTTTCAAAAATCAAGTTTTGGAGGTGTCTTAATCGGAGTGGAAAAAGTGCTTCGACAATTAGTTTAAGGCATGCAAAAGTATATTGATCTTAAAGGAAAATATTTTGATAAAAAATTAAAGCATTTCCAATGACAAATTATTGTGTTTTTTTGCCGGACCCGAAATATAAATAGCAACCCTCGTAAGAGTGGAGATCGTCCATCGGCGGTAAGCGGCCCAAACCATGACGAGGAGCTTAAGTTCTAGTGACCAATCTTTGCTCTAAGTTATCGTACGATCTATCTGCTAACCATATCCGGTCATTTTGTTTGTTTATGTACTGCTCTATTGGGTGGTTGTTCTCGGCAGTAAAGGCGATATATGGAAACTGGCCGTTGGCGTGCAAGCGAATTATCGCCTTTGCTCGTTTGAGTTTTTGCTTAGGTGTAATGTTATGTGCCTTTTGGATCTTGTAAGGCTTCACACCGAGCTTTCTTTTTTGAAGTGTCCCGTACACTTCGGTCAGATATTGCGAGATCTGCAGCCGAGTTTCAAGCATCTGTCTGTGAATTCTTCCTATTTTGCCTTCCCCTTTCGGACCATTTATGGCAAAGTTGCTGTTTTTTCGGCCGTCGCCATGCATTTTCTTAACACTACCAGCCTCCTTGTATCAATTTATGGCCCGATACACTAACATATTATTCATATTTAATTTTTTTAGTTCTTGGACCATCGCTGGACACAATTTTCCAGCGATATCACTCTGTTCCTCTTGAATTCCATGTCATTTGAAATAATTTCTCAGAATTTATGCATATGGGCTTTGGTCATATTGTATAATGTACAAAGGTAAAAAAAAAACAATTTTCATTTTTTTCTTTTTTTTTTGATGTGGACAACATCTGAGCATCGAATGAGACAGATCCCATGCCCCAAAAGTTTTCCCTCCCAGAGATATGCCCGTTTTATGAAAGTGAAGTCGACGATTCTAAGCGCAAATAGAAAAGGGCCTAATCTTTAAAATGGCTCTCCTGAACAAAACTGGTTTTTAACCTTAGGTCCCTTTCTATTTTGCGCGTCACATATGTAAGTATATATGTCAAGTTAAAAACGGTAACACTTCAATCCCCGCACCCTGTACTATTAAGAGTTTAAGCTTTTATTTGTTGTCTTAGGTGTTATATTCACCCTTAAGGGGAAGGAGATCTGTACATCAGGCGTGTTTTATTTAACAACTATTTCTATACGATTTTTTGGTTCGTTCCGCTAAAAGCGTAAAGTTCGGTTCGGTGTTATACGTAAAGCGTAAAGTTTTTGTAGCTGTCAGAAAACAGTCCTGCGTTTTCTAAGCAGCCCGTGTTTTTTTGGCATTACGAGTATTTGAATAAGTGTTGCTATCATTCATTTTAAATGTAACTATCAGAAAAAGAATATTCCAAAGGAACTTGAAAATGGACGAAAAAATTATGCGGTAAGCTAAATTTCCTGTCAAACTCATGTGGCATTGGTAATTTTCGTAGCATCCATCTGCGACTTCCACAAATTGAGGACAATCCCGCAACAGCCGGACCGGATTGACGCGAAGCAGCAATTCTTTGTCCAAGGGCTGTCACCCCCGACACACAGTTGCCGCTACAACAACAACAAATTGAGGATGATGTGTAAAAAGAAACAGTTAAAACGTCTCAAAGTTTGGCTGGGCTCTAAGCTTCTAAAGCACGAAAAATGGTCCTTATTTTTTGGGGAGCCTTTCAGTCCATGCCTCCGTTCCTTATCTCAGCCGAAACCCTTAAATTTGTCTATATGTATTTGGATTCCTAGCTAAATTTGCTTTAATTTCAGTACCCCTTTGCCCATATTGAAAAATTTCCTCATATTTGGCAATGCGGGACGGTTTTTGGGCCACATCAGGCACAATGTCTAGCAACTTTTCTTCTCTTTGAGGCAATAGGAGTGTTCCAACTAACAGTATATATTTTGACCATTGTCCGTAAACAAAAAATTAAGATTTGTTAAGCAAATACTCCAAAATGTGTACTTTTTCGAGGTATATTTAGTCCCTTAAATATAAACATTCCCCCCCCCCCCCTTGGCCAATTTCGCCCATTTCTGATCACAAACAGCTTATGACCGAAAGCGATCATAATACAAAATTTAGGATGTTAGGTTAAGTCGTTTGACCGCTATCGAGCTTTCAGCATACACGTTGCTATGTCGTCCTAGAATTTTACGAGATCAATAATATAGGGTGATCCATCTAGAGGTATTTTTTCAGAACAAAAAAAATATAAAAATTCAAATCAATTGTGGAATCTTTATTGGCAATTTGAAAGGACGTTTTATGGCATTTATTTTTCGAATATAATTTTCTTTAAATAATGACCGCAACTACGCCTCAGGGTTTCCATTCTGAGGGTCCAATTTTGGATGACTCGTTTGAGCATTTCAACCGGTATGGCTTGGCTTCCAAAACCTGAATCGTAGCTGGTTTGTCAGCATAGACTTTGGACTTTACGTAGCCCCTAAAAAAGTCTAAAGGTGTGATATCAATCGATCTAGACGGCCAACTCACCGATTCAAAACGTAAAATTAGCTGCTTTTCGAAATGACCTCTCAATAGATCCATTGTTTGAGCAGCTGTATGGCAAGTGGCACCGTTCTGTTGAAACAAAGTGTCGTCATAATTGCGGGCTTCAATTTCAGGTAGCATAAAGATCGCTATCGCATGGCGCCATAGCGAGCACCATTCACGGTAACGTTCCGGCCATCATCATTTTTGAAAACATATGCACCGATGATTCTACCAGCTTATAAACCGCACCCAACCGTGGTTTGCTCTGGGTATAATGGCACCTCTTCAACCTCTTTTTGTTGCTCTTCAGCCCAAATGCGGCAATTTTGTTTATTGACTGTGCCGTTGAGCCAGAAATGGGCCTTATCACTGAACAACATTTTGGTCGAAAACAGCGGATCTTCCCGTTTCTCACCGAATGCTCATTTCCATAATACAGTTGCCAACATTTGAAGGAAATTATTTTCAAAAAATAAATGCGATAAAATGTCCATACTTAAAAGATTCCATACTTGATTTGAGTTTTTTTATATTTATTTGTTCTGGAAAATACCTCTAGTAGGATCACCCTATATAAGTATATGTGACAGCGCATAGAGAAAGGGACCTAAGGGTAAAAAAATCAATTTTCTTTTTTTCATCTTGATTTTTGATGTGGACAACATCTGAGCATCGAATGAGACCGATCCCATGCCCCAAAAGTGTTCCCTCCCAGAGATATGCGCGTTTTATGAAAGTGAAGTCGACCATTCTAAGCGCAAATAGAAAGGGGCCTAATCTTTAAAAAGGGTCTCCTGAACAAAACTGTTTTTTAACCTTAGGCCCCTTTTTCTATGCGCTGTCACATATACATAATAGGGTCTCCGATCAATATTTCGTGGTGTTTCGCGTAAAATATTTTTTGTTCGTGCCACATTTCCTTAGCCTAGACTACAACATTGTAGAAAACCCTACCCTCACCAGCATCATCAATCAACATCAGTGATATTTATTGAAAACTTTTTCTGTCCGTTCTTTCCAAAACAGTTTGTCCGAATAAATGTGGAGAAAACACGAGCCGCCGCTATTCGTTTTGTTCCAAGCTACGCCAGTATGTCTTTAACGACATGCCTTTGCCGTTTATGCATCATGTCATGCCGGGACTTTAAAAGTCTTTATGATGAAAGTGGGCGTGGCAATGCCCTGTACGACATGATCTTAGATTATTTCCATCCGAAGGTACCACCACACCAACAAGACACACAAGTCACTTCGAAACCAAATCCAATTTTTTCTTATCTTTTAGATTGTGGACATGGAACTAGCAGAGGCGAAGCATCTCACAGTCATATGCCCCCAATGCTTTGATCGCATTTCTGATTTTCACACTTTTCAAATATCCGTAATGATGGCCCAAGTAAAACTGGTCGCAGAGGACAAAAAGTTGTATACAACAAGGGAAGAATATCAAAATTCGGAATGTTTTTCAGTCGTACACGTGAAGAAGGAATCTATCGATGTGTCACCAACGAGAGACTCAGATGTGCTTGAAGAAGACGCTGAAGAAATGAGCGCAATTAAGACTTCGCCCCAGCTTTTGGAACATGGCCTTTACCGAGCTCATGATTGTGATCCACTTAACATGAAATCTAACGCATGTACAGGCTCGAACTTGAATTATGAATCTGAGCAGAATTCGACTGAAATGGTTCAAACAATTCAGTCTAACTTCGATACCAAAGTATCACTAAGCAAAATTATGCCCAACTCAGCTTCCCAACCTGCAAGGAAAACATTGAAAGCCTGCAAGCACCAGCCACAGGATAGTCTAATGCTGCATAATAGCACTTGCGTTCCATTGGATCCTACTTTCAAGAAATATAAAAAAGTCTATCCTAAAAAGAGGATGAAAGCTGACCGCAATGCTGCAGAGCGCATTTGCCCGGAATGTGGAAAAACTCATTTTAGAGATAGCCGTGATTTTAAGGAACATGTGGCCTTCTTTCACCTACAAAAACCCCTGTACACTTGTAAATTTTGTCCAGAAACATTTTCATGGTCGACGGCTGTCTGTCGCCATCGCAAACGGAATCATCCACACGAAAGTAATTTAGATTTTTACGTTATAAATGAGGATATCCACAGCGAGGTAAATTCACTGGGAACATCTGCAGCAACAATTGAAGGTACAGCGTCCTCAACGACTGAAAACTGGCATGAGGATCGAAAAATGCAGATCAGTCTGCCCGAGCTGGAAATTATTCATGTAGAGCCAGAGGATGAAGATGATGAGGAGCCAGCACCACTTCCGGGCCAACCAACAGAGAATGATCCCCTAGACGAACAGGGCTCGCATTTGAAATGTGTAGCTTGTCCAGAGTCTTACCCACGGTTGTCTCTTTTGAAAAAACATTTTCGTGTGCATCATCCCGGAGAAGAATTTTATATTGAATGCTGTTCTCGTAAGATACGATCCCGAATAGATCAGCATATTTTGCTGCATATCAATCCGAATGCCTTCAAGTGTTCCGCCTGCGGTGTAACCTATCAAACCGATGTCAGCTTACGACGTCATACTGCCGAGCAGCATCCCGAAAAATACAGTTCCATGTACAAGAAACATAAAAAACACGCTAACATTAAACCTCAGCAAAAAGCTCACAATCCTAAACTCCAATGTACCATCTGCGATAAGAATTTGTTGACTTATCGCGCGTTGCGTGAACATGTGGCCGCCCACCAAAATAAGGATCTGTATACGTGCGCCTTTTGTCCCCGCACATTCAGATGGATGGGCACTCTGGTGCTACATCGCCAAAAGAAGCATCCGCAAGAGAGTAGCATTAATTTTTACCATAGAATTGCAGAAGAGACCACAGAAGGCAACGCAACGACGTTAGATCATGGGCAATATGGAAGTGGATCAGATTCAAGTGGTCCCTTAAGTGGAGCGAAGCCCATGGAAGATATATCATCAACATCGTCTAATGGCTGGATACCGACTTTAAAGAGAGAAGATGTGTCGCCATCCGAAGGATGAAAACAACGCATGAGTGGCAAAATAAATGGCTTAAAAGCCGAAAGGATAGCAACCAAAGGGATAGCAAAATTCAAAATTACAACTTGAACAGGTTCGTGTTTAGCTACATTCAAAATTACAACTCGAACAGGTTCGTGTTTTCTTCTTTAGGTGAGCGCCATCTGCAGAGCATAGCTCTGAATTTTGCGGATAATTTCACAATGCAACTCTGCAATTGTTGCCAATTGCTGATAAAGCCTTTTCAGACGGACACTACGTACTAGTAGTTCTTGTGAGCGTTTTTTTAAAAAAAAAACTTCACGTTTTCAAGTCATAGGAATTTTAATGTAACCCCTTAAGTTGTTTTCCTGTAATCAGGGATTAAAATATATTTTATTTTAAAGTAAAACCAGTAAATTTGCCTTTTTCTGAACTCCTATGAGCCTTAATTCAATATAATTTTCCTAGACCTAGTGGACGTGGTGCATACTGCTGCAATGATATACAGGGTGATTCATTTACGACTGGACAAATTTCACCATTGTATTCCTTGGCTCCATTTCCTTAAAATATGTCCATCTAAGACCATACCCGAAAATGCAAATTTTTGGATTGGTGGTCGAAGGGGACTAGGGTAGAAGTTGCTAAGTTCTAAACCAGTGCACTATGGTCCAGCGGGCCACTTTCCTTGGCCAAAACTATTTGATACAAAACAGTTGGACCTATTTTGATGCAATTTTCAGGGAATCTTCAGAATTACCTGGAGGGTAACATAGGCAATAATTAGTTTTTTGGAAAAAGGGGGCGTGGCACCTCCCAGTGGACTCTATTTTTGAAAACGCAATATCTGGATGAATGAAGCACCTATCGCCTTGAAATGTTGTGTAGATGAATAGGACAGCAAAATTCGCGATCAAACAAACAATGGGCGCGATTGGATCAGTGGGCGTGGTATAACACTTCAAACTTCACATGGCTATATCTCATGAATTATCAGAAGTATGAAGATGGAATTTGGAATGTATGTTGTTCGTACAGTTTGAATTACATCCAAGATGGAAGGGGGCTGTGTCACGACCCTAAATTCAATATTTTCATCTGTAATCAAATAGTTAGTTTGCTGTTGGTTTATTCGACTTGGGTTTAACAAACTCTTTATTTTTATTTTCTATTCAAGCTTAATATTACACACTGCATAAAAAAAATTATTTTAAACCAATGTAAACAAAATATAATTTGAAATTTAAAGAACCATAAAGTATAATTTTTAATCTGCATATAAATTGAAATTGAAACTAGAACATTTTACTAAGTATTTTATAGTTTTATTTTTTATTCAAGCTTAAGGTCAGTTTCTTTTATTTTTATTTATTTGTTTTCGATATTTCGCTATCCTTCGGATAGCATCTTCAGGAAATAGGAGTAACAATAACCAAACGTCACATTAAATCAACATCTAAAATATTGCTATATTAGATGTTGATTAAATATTGATTCAATATTGCAATATTAGATTTTGATTTAGTGTGACGTTTGTTTATTGTTACTCCTATTTCCTGAAGATGCTATCCGAAGGATAGCGAAATATCGAAAACAAATAAATAAAAATCAAAGAAACTGACCTTTAGCTTGAAGAAAAAATAAAAATATTAAATATTAGTAAACTTTTCTAGTTTCAATTTCAAGTTATATACAGATTGAAAAATTATATTTTATGGTTTAAAATATTTTTTTTATGCAGTGTGTAATATTCATTCTCAATTTTTATTTAAATTTTACTTTCGTTTATATTCAATTCATTTTCTAATACTAAATTTTCAGTTTCATATCCCTTTTTCTTGATTTTCATCATAATCATCATTCGAACTATAACTTTTATCTGCAGTTTTGCTGAGTATTATTCTACTTGGTCTGCATTTTCTTTGATATTCTAAAATGTGGTTTTAAGGAGAGAAATGTTGGATTTGCATTGCACGCTTTTATTGCGAATATTGCAGTATTGTCGTTTAGAAAAATTGTTTTCATGAAGAAACGCTAACGCTTCCTCCGCTGTCATGGCCGTGGATGTTTTGTACCTATTGCTTGCATTTCTTTCGAATTTTTGAAGATCTCGATTGTTTCTTTTAAAACGATAGTTTAATCCACGTACGTGACCTTCTTTTCGAGCCGAAATTACTGCTGCCCGAACTAGCAGATGCGTTTCGTTGCACCGAGAAATTGAAGTCTGTCTTCTTTTGCTGCGTTCAGTTTTCTTAGAATACGGTAGTTGTGGTCGCCCAGTTCCATGTGATCTAACGTTCATTGGACACTCCACTTCTGAGGTAGACATTGTCGTATTTATATTTATTTTAAAGATTGTTTTTGAATTTAGCCAATCCGAAAACTTTGCTTTCAAAAATCAAATTTCTGTGACATTTTGTCCACTTTGCTGCCAAATGAATGCAAATAAGGATCAATTTTTTTGACAACTGATGGTTTAGATCTGCTTGTATATCTTCACATCCACTTTTGTTTATAATATAATTCACTTCCTCTCTTCTCTTTTGTCAGCCAAATATAAAACAGTTCAGAATTTTGCAAACTGAAGTAGTCTTAATGAAAATTTTTTTCTTAAAAAGTTCATATTGATACTTGTTCAAATGCATGCAGTGGTCCAGTGCGTTGTCAATAAGTGTGCTCGTTTAATTTCCCAGTAAAAATTTGCAAGTTTCTATTTTTGAGAGCGTAAGGCCAATTGCAGGAAAAGTTAATGAACAGCTTCCAGTACAAATTTGCAATGAAACAGCTGATTTTGTGTACTGTTTGCATTACATTTCGTTTTATTTTGAATTTTAAAGTGTTAAGATTTGTAATAAAAAAATGTGCAAAAAAAACTTATTTTTTTCTTTCTAATTTCAGTGATTTACATATATATTAAATAAAATAAAATAATATTCCAATTTTTGCTTATTTGTTTACATAAAACAGCTGATTTCAAACATCTGTTCTATCGTGCTCTAACATTGAACTGTCAAAAGTCTAAAGGTTGATATCACTCGATCTAGGCGGCCAACTCACCAATCTAAAGCGTCAAATTAGCTGCTCTTCGCAATGACCTCTCAATAGATCCATTACTTGATGGCAAATGGCACCTTCAAGCTGAAACTAAATGTCATCAAGATTACGGGCTTCAATTTCAGGTAGCAAAAAGTCCGATATCATGGCGCCCCGGAACGTAGCCGTGAATGGTACGTTTCGTTTTGCTCGTTTGTGACAAAATAGGGACCGATGATTCTACCAGCCCATAAATGGCACCACTTGAACCTTTTCTGGTTGCTAATAAGCCCAAATGCTCTAATATTGTTTATTGACGTTGCCGTTGAGCCAGGAATGGGCCTCATCACTAAACACAATTTTGGTCGAAAACAGGGGATCTTCTTTCATCTTTTAAAGAGCCCCAGCACTGAAACAGCAACAAAAAGGTTGCGGTGGAAGTCTTTCCATGATAAAATTTCACAAAAAAACTGAAATGATAAAAATATATTATAAAACACCTCACGCGTAATCTGTGAAAAAAACCCTACCTCTAGATTGATCACCCATTAATTAGCTATTTTAAGTTGAGGTCTAGTGCCGACATTTGACAGCTGTGATAATCCCATATCGGAGCATTTTTGACACATGATTCTGAAATCTCGGGCTACCTCAAGATCAGCAATCTGCAATGAAATTTTGAAAAATTGAAACAATTTTTTTTGAAAACAGATTTTTAACTTACCGCGGGCTGCAAATATTTCCTAGTCTTTTCGTACAGCCCATTGCCCTGGTCATGCTCATCGTAAAGGCTTCAGTCAGGCATAAGCGGCAGAGTTGCGACATGATGGTTTAACTGGGCGATTAGTTCTCCTTCACTCCATCGTGTGGATGTGTCTTGAATCTATTGAAAATGAGCGACAAGAAAAACAAAAAGTATCCTGTTAGTTGTTGTTGTTGTTGTAGTAGCGGCAACTGTGTGCAGGAGTAACAGCCCTTGGCCGAAGAAAATGTCTGCTCGGTTCAAACCGGTCCATAGAACCGGATGTCGTGGGATTGTTTGTTTTTGGCCAAGTTGTTTTGTTTTCACTAAAAAACTTATTTAAAAACCTCTCAGCAAATATTAAGTAAGTGCAACGCATTACCATTTGCATTACCAAATATTGACCTCTCATTCAAACTATAAGTGTGTCTGTTTATTGCCCAATTCGTTTTATTTTACTAAAATATTATTACAGAAGCTCACAGCAAAAAAAAGGAAGTACCACTTATTACCATTTTCATTACTAGGTAACAATCTCTCATTACCCTCTACATTATTTTAAAACTAAAAATAAGTACGTACAGATAAAAGCTTAAATAAGTACTATTACAAGTAAGGGAAAAGCAAACTGAAAAGAAGGACGAGGGGTAGTCATGGAAAAATGGTCCTGGCTAATAGTGCATGGGGACGGGGACTATGTCCGCAATATCTCGCACTGTAAAAAAAACCTGACCCTACGGAAAAGAGTGATAGATTGTTGGTATGAAGCTAATCGGAAAGAGTCACCATTTTAGAACGTTAGAAAATGAAATATGAATTCAACAAAAAAGTTTTAGTACCTTACAATGATTCTGGCTTTATTTTGAAGTCACCCACTGACCCATGAATCGTTTGGTTCTCTGGTTGGAGGTGCATTTTTGGTCATGTATGGAATGGATAACGTTTTCTAAATGGTCCCTTGACTTTACAGGAAAAGCTTCAAAGGATAGAATTTCGAATGTTAGCCTTTAGCTTATCCGAAGTGTTTCGCATATAACAGTAGGCTAAGAAATCGACGCAGGTCTTGAGAAACAATGCGATGAAACTGAAAACATAGCGAGACTCCCCGACGGACCAAACCTACCTTAGGTTAGAACAACAGTAGATAAATCCTGAATGCCAACAACAAAGGACTTTTATGAGCCAATTGTTCCTCTCTAATGGCTCCAGGCAAACTTAGTAGCCAGATACTGCTGCCAATTTGGAATGCATAAAACATGCTATTGATTTACCCAAGAAATCGATTAAATATATGCCGACACAATTACCTAAATATAGTATTTAAGGTCTTAATCACTTTGTGCATGGATAAGGCTTTCGCTCAGAACTAGGTATACTCGTATGTCTACCTCGGTGAACGGCAATCATGTATTAAGGCCAGGCCTTGAGAAAACACCATTAATTGGCTCCGGCGGAAAACCTCGGTAAGATTTCGATAACAAAGTTAGTTCCAGTCCCATGTGACCAGGGTATTGGTGACTAAGTCCCTATATTTTTCCTTTAAAGCTTCGAGATTTGAGTTCCAGTCTCCTGTGACAGGGGTATTGGTGACTTAGTCCCTTTAATTTTCCTTTTAAACTTCGATATGAGAAGAATGTTTGAACTAGGTCAAGGCACAGCGAGCTTTCAATTGTCGCTGGAATAGCATGTGGCGCCCTTTTTTTTTTACTGCTGGAATTTAAAGATGTTTTCCATCTCTGACCACAGAAAGTCGTTTTACATTTGAGCAAGAACAGATATATTAGAATGTTATTTCCAGAGCGGCAGAACCTCATACCGGTTGGAATCGAAACATTGACAGATCTAGTCGAATTTAAACCTGCGTGATAAATTTAAGCAAACTCGGTGGTAATATGTGTCTTGTGGGCGTGACACCGGCCACGTTTTATCAGGGTGTGTCTCTTTCTATACCAACATCATACAAACCAACTAATATCGTCATTTCGAGGTGTTAGTTTACGAGTTATAGCCTTTCAAAGTTTAGGGTTGTATAGATGGGGTCACGCCTTGTTGTCCAGCTTTTTGTGGCACCGCCTTTTCTTCCTTCTAGATGAGTTTTGATTCATAACAACATCATATGTTCCAAATACCATCGTGTATTACGAGGGTTGCTAAATATATTTCTGGCCTGGGCAACACTAAGTGTTGCCTGGCGCCATCTGACATTTCCATTGGAAAGTTTGTCATTTTTAAGCATAAACGTACTCAAAACGTTTTGACGTACGACCATCATTTGTGTTGTTTACAGTGACTTGAAAAAAATCAATTTGGCAAAAAAAAAATGGAATTAACTCGTGAACATTTTCGTGCGATAATTTTTCACAACTTTCAACGTGGATTATCACGACAAGAATGCATCGATGAACTTAAATCTTTGTATGGGGATGAAGCACCATCATTTAGCACTGTGAAAAACTGGTTTAATGAATTCAATCGTGGCCGACGCTCGCTCAAAGATGAAGGTCGCCCAAAAACGGCCGTTGTGTTAGAGAACATTGATGCCGTGCGTGAACTGATAATGCAAGATCGTCATGTGTCTTACCGTGAGATAGAGGCATCCTGGGGTATTTCTTTCACCAGCAAATATTCGATATTGCATGAACACCTGGCCGTAAAAAGGTTTCTTCTTGTTGGATCCCGCACAATTTGACGATCGCTCAAAAAAAGGCCCGTGTCGATTGGTGCAAAGAAATTTTGAAAAAATACGATCGCAGTGCTTCATAAGACGTTTATAAGATCGTCACAGGTGACGAATCATGGATCGATGCGTATGAGCCCGAAACAAAACAGCAATCGACCGGGTGGGTCTACGAAGACGAGCCAAATCCAACGAAAGTTGTTCGTGGAAGAAGCACATCGAAGCAAATGGTCGCCTGTTTCTTCGGCAAAACTGGTCATGTGGCGACTGTTCCGCTTGAGCAACGTAGGACGGTCAATTCTAATTGGTACACCACAATTTGTTTGCGCGAAGTCTTCGGAGAAATTTGAGAAACGAACAAGAGAAGACGAATCGTTGTGCACCATGACAATGCGAGCTCTCACACATCGGCTCAAACCAGCGCCTTTTTGATCGGCCAAAACGTCGCATTGATGGGTCATCCGCCGTACAGCCCTGACATGGAACCCAATGACTTCTTTTTATTCCCGCATATCAAGAAATAATGCGTGGTCTACGATTTTCGTGCTGTTGAATCGTTTAGAAACCATGTTTTGGAGGTGCTTCAAATGGAGTAGAAAAAGTGCTTCGACAATTGGTTTGAGCGCATGCAAAAGTGTATAAATCATGCTGGAGAATACTTTGAAAAACAATAAAAACCATTTTTGATCATAAATATTCGCGTTTTCATTATTAGGCCAGAAATATATATAGCAGCCGTAGTGCACGAGAAATTATCTTTTTTGGTTCAGACTTGTTGATTTTTCCAGTTCTTGTGAGGGGTACTTTTTTACCTCTTGGCCGATCTGGTCCATTTTCAAGCAACCGTCCATCAGTCCATCAACACATGTAAAATTCACCTAGCTTCAAAAGTGCGACCTGAAGTTTGATTTCACAAACAGTTAGACAGAAATGGCTAGATTATCATAGAATTTTAAGATTCAAAATATATATTTTTTTCAAAGACTTCGACCAGTATATCGAGGCTTTGCAAACGGAAGGACAAAGTCAATGCTGTAGGGTTTAGAAACATTATATCCATACAGCCCACCAATTAACATCTATCTATGTTAGCCTCCTTTCAATTTTCGTCTTCATTTGTCTGGAAACCCTTATTTTGGGACAGTTACGGGGATTCCCCTTATTACAAATATACCGCCCACTTCTATACCGTGGTATTTATTTTACATTTTTCTATCCATATCTTCTTCCTCAATCTAGTCGTGTGAACTCAAGTGAAAAACTTTTCCTAGCCACGTAAAAATCAATCGCCTGCGCTTCATCTACAATGTTTTGCCCTTTATGCGTCAGTGTGGGCTGTGGCTTTAAAAGTCTCTACGATGCCAATGGCCAAGGCAACTGGTTGCACATAATCATGCTCGAATATTTCCATCCCAAGGTAGATACACTGAAATTGAGACAATCTCGTTGAGCATCCTTTGGAAACCCAACTTTTTTTTGTTTATTTTCCATTTCTTTTAGATTGTGAACATGGAAAAGGGGCAGCGTATCTCGGTCATATGTCTCAAGTGTTTTGAGCATATTTCGGATTTTCACAATTTCCAAAAGTCCATAATGGAGGCCCAACAGAAACTTCGCGATATGGAGAAGCCGGCGAGTTCTGTATCAACAGAGGTGGATCAAGCTACTATGGACGATTTGCCTAGTGGTCAAGCCCTTATGGATCCGTTGAGCATAAAAGTTGAAGAGGCGACATATGTTGATGCTGGGGATTGTCAGTACAGTTGGCAAGAGGTGGAACAGCCTGAGGAGGCTATACCAGAGTGTTCCACTTTACAGAATATAGAACAACGCGCAGGCCGTAAGGCGGCGGAGGTTTTGGAAGATCCTGCAGTTGCTAATGACACGGACAGTGTAGTAGCCTCAGTAGTTAAGAATGAAATGGATGAGGGCGTAAAGTCGTTACCAGGGACTTTAAGTTCACAATACGAAGAAGACATAACACCTACTGAGAATAATTTTGAGAAAGTAACTGGGGATACAAATACACCGACTTCAGCCCAAAATAAAGACAAACGAAGCAGCCACTGTCAAATTGAAAGACCCCCCAATGAGACCCACTGGCAAAGTGATTGCCATGAAACTGCTTGTGATGACTACAACTTAAACTGCTCCAACGCTCAAAGCAGTCACTGGGAACAGCAAGAAATCAAATATGGACCACCTTCCCCGGATATAGGACCACACTTTTCTGGCGTTTCTCCTATAGAGGATGGACCATACTCCTCCCCCCTTGAAGACTTAAACGATGAGGATATAAAAACACATATAATTCTGCCAGATTTGGATATAACGGATGTCTATTCTCCAAGTGATGAAGACTGTTCCGAAGATGATTATCTACCCACTTTTCAATGTACCCTATGTGATCAAAGCTATACAAGCGGCAGTGATCTAAGGAGCCACAAGATCGCACAACATCCCGAAAGTCATCAAAGAATGACCTGCCAATTGTGTGACAAACAATTTAACCTAGTAAAGGGTCTCGAATTGCACAACACTCTGTGCCACAAGACTAGGCCAGCAACCAAGCTGAGGTTACAGGCTGCTTATTGCCCCAATATCTTAAGTGATCTTATCCTGGCTGAAAGTAGGCCAGAAACCAATAATCATCACAAATATGCCTGTAAATTATGTGGCAAAGAATTTAATTTAGAAAAAGGCCTTGAACTGCATTACACTCTGTTTCATAGGACTGAGTCGGGCATACAAGCTAATGCTAGCACTTTGAGGTACGAGCGAGCGGAAAACACCGATCTGGAAGAGGATGTAGAAATGCTTTTAACTCGGCCCAAATTGGAAATAATGGATGTGGATTCCGATACTGACCTTAGTTCGAACGAAAATCTTCCTTTTACAAAGAGCAAGGGTTGCCATACCGAAAATGCCCCTAAATTCCTTTGCCAATTATGTGCGAAATGTTTCAATTTCAAAAAAGGTCTTGAACTCCACAATATACTGAGCCACAAGAACGCTGCTCAATCTCAACAACCAGCATCTTCAAATGAATCGTGCAGTTCCATGGCATCTAGCTTTAGTAGTCAAACCCACTTAGGCACTGTAATGACCAGGCGTCAGCCCAAGTATGCCTGTAAATTGTGTAACAAAGTCTACAATCTAGAAAAGGGTCTGGCATTGCACTACACTCTGGTCCATGGCAGGGCACAGGCCATTAGTTTCACTCGCCAGCAAAGTGATCAAATTGAAATGTCCAAGAGACCAAGGCGTGATGGGGAAAATTTAAAGGATCCGGAACATTGTAAATTTTCTATTAAGACTGTTATATAAGTCCGATATATTTGGAATAGGCTTCGAAAAGAAAATAATTTATTTATTTACTTCCTATGTAAGCCTTTCCGATATATTTGGAATGGGCTTCGAAAAGAAAATAATGTATTTATTTACTTCCTATGTAAGCCTTTCCGATATATTTGGAATGGGCTTCGAAAAGAAAATAATGTATTTAATCTAAAATGGGGTTCGAAAAGAAAATAATGTACTAACTTCCTATGTAGGCCTTTTAAAAGCGGTGCTAATTTTGAAAAGAAAACTAAAATTTCTCTATATTGAAGATATTTAAGAAATAATATTGTGTGAATATAAGTATTTTAAATAAAAATTGCCCGTGTTTTTTCTCTCAAAAATTCTAAACTGCGATTTTTGGTTAATTTATCAAGAGGACCTCTGGAAAAATTTCTTTCCTAACAAGGCTAAACTTTATTCTTTTTTCAGTTCTGTTTGTTTTTATTGTCAGGCCGAATAAAGACGAAACCCCCATTTTAAGACTTAACTTTACTAACAAATTTTGAGAGAGTTCCGTTATTTAGATTGTGTGTAACAGCTGTTCAAAATATACAACCTCCTGGATTTTGTTAGGAATGGAAAAAGGTGAACTTCTAGTGCTCATTTAAAATTATTTTTTGTGGAGAAAACCCGTCAATCAAACCAAGAAAAAGCTTGAGTACTTTTTTATTACAGCTGATTGAAATTGTTAATGGCCCATCTATAGAAAAAATGGGTTACCTTCAACAAATAGAAACAATTTCGAAATTTTTAATTTGTTTTTTTTTTAACTTTGTGGTATTCATGGTGTAGGGGTGTCAAACGAAAATGGTTATTAGGACGAAATTATTTGTTGTCTTTATCCATTGTTGGTAACAACGAACAATTTAAGACAACGGGCCTTTCTAACAACCAATTCATTTAACTTAATGTTATCAGTACAACCAAATTGTTAGTAATATTTACCTTTAAATTATCAAAGCTATCATCTTATGATGTTTTGAGCCGAATTTTGCATCAAGATTTAAACATTTAGTGATAACAAGAGAACGTTTTTCGTCCAACGGAAATTTTGTAGAACCGAACAGATTGCAAACCGACTTTTTTCTGTGTGAACGAAATGAATTCGATTCTCTTAGTCGTTTTTCTATTCTCACGCGCTAATATCTTATATAGTATTGTATGTGGCAAAATTGTATGTCACCTTGAAAAGGTTCATTACCTATTAAAAACCCTCAAAAATAAAAAAAGTCAACAAATTTTAATTTAGGATCCTCGAAAATAATTTTTTTGATATGTCGTAGTGGAACTTTTTTCCCCATGCCAAAAACTATCAAAAAATCCATATCGATTGCTAAATCGACCCACCCTGATGTATGTACTTAGTAGGGACATAAATACTGTTACACACGTTTTATGCTGTAAAATAAAAAGTACTGAATGTTTTTGGACCAAATATTTTTTAATATATTTTTGTTGATGTCTATTGTATCCCAAAAGAATTTATTTATTTGAAATGTCCGCCTTTTGCCTTTACACACGCCTTAAGTCGCACTGGCCAAACGTCAATAGCTGCACGAACCTCGTCCATTGGAAAATTGACAAAACTTGACAAACCTTGCTCTCTAAAACCGACCACAATTTGTAATCCAACGGGTTCAAATCTGAACTGCCTGAGGGCCATTCTTCAGAGGAAAAGAACTCTGGCAAATTGTATCGAAGCCAGGCCTGGGACGTTTTAGCATTATGGGCCGGAGCAGAATCCTGCTGGAAAGTCCATGGCTGGTTTTGGAACAGGGAATTGTTAAGAGGCTTCACAACAGCTTCCAAAACGGTTTCTTGGCAAACTTTGGCCGATGTTTTGACTTCTTGTTAGCAGAAATGCAGGTCAGTGACCCCATCGTAAGAGGCACCATACCATGACTGAAGCTGGGTGATGACCTTTTTCCACCTTTGGGATCAGTTCAGATGCTTCCTTAGATGACCGCGCATACACTTTATCATTTTTCTTGTTACATTTTTCCTGAACGGTACAAATTATTTCATCGGTTAACAAAATGTTTCTGTTCAAATTATCAACGTGCTTCACTAAAAGGCGTTTGCATGATCCTATTTTTTTAAAGCTGAAGTCAATGAATGTCTGGTATGTCGTTTGAAAGCCCCAATTCCCAAGTCTTTTTTAATGATACGACTCATGGACTTTTGCGTGTTTTTCATCTTACGAGCCATGATTTTCTGTTTTCGGAGCGGATTTCTGTGAATTCTTGATTTAACGTCTTTGATGACATGCGGTGTTCGAATAGAGCGTGGGCGGCCCGACCGGTAGCGGTCTTTTACATCTCCAGTCTCCTCAAACAGTTTATGCATCGGTAGACGAACATGCGGCTAATCCCTAGTGGCCGGGAGCATTTTGAAAACATCGCTTTTTTCATTTCACACTTGAAAAGCGCTATTACAGCGATACGGTTCTCATTATCTGACCACTCCATGATGAAAGTTGAAACAGTTTTAAATGCCCGTTACAGACTAACGCTAATGAGGTTAGCTTTCAAACCCATATGACATTAACGGGGTATGTTCAGTTCTACTATTGAAATGGGTGTGCTTAATGTTGTAACAGTATTTATGTCCCTACTAAGTAGACTCAATCTCGGCCAACCGAATGATTGTAGCTCGATGTACTCCAAGTATTCCATCAGCATAAACAAATGTTGGTTTGTGCACTGGAATTTTTAGTAGATAGGAAATTCATTCAAATTAAATAGTTTTGTGGTCTTATCGCCCACCTACAAAATTATTATTATTTGTTCACCTCGTAAATGCCGGCGACTTTACAAGTAAGAGATCTATCTCTTAGCCATGTAAAATAAATAAAATATTTGCCATTCAATTATCAAAGCTATCATCTTATGTGGTTTCGAACCGAAAATTATTTTCATTTGGTAAAAGAAAGTCTTCTCGTCCAACGATTGCAAACCGACTTGTCAACGAACTAAATTTTCAATTAAAATTTAAAAACCCTTATGTTTATATCCATACACTGAAAGAATTATGTTAGTACCATTTAAGTTGCATTCTTCTTATGTTTTTCGTATATTCTTCATGTTAATTGACGAAGTTTTTAAAAATTATAAAAAATATGTAACAATTTCATGAAAAATTAAAAAATCGTATGAAAAATTTAATTTCGTGTTAGTTTATTCTACCTGTTATTTACAAAGAGTCCGTATGAAAAATATATTAAAAACAAATTAAAGAAATTTTGAAAAAACTAGAAACTAATTAATTAATTTCTAAAAATCACGATTTTTTATTATTAACCCGGTTTTTTAATTCTTGGTTTTCATATTTATTACCTCCAAATCCATCCATTAGCAACAGTTTCTCGTGTCACGAGCCTAAGAGGAGGGCCCTTTCGGCATATCTATTACTCGTGCTTTTGCATTTATGCCCCAGTCCCTTAAAATATTTATTGTTCGGGTTCTATCTTCATCGCTGAACAATTGTTGCAATTCCCAACTACTTTTTATTTTCATTTTACTGCACTTTACGTTTTTAACGGGTTTTCTAGTTTGAAACTATTTCTCCGTTACTAGAAAAAATATGACCAAAGTGTGCAATTTCATCTTAACATTGAATATTGTTAGAATATGACAAGATCGATAATATTAATTATCAGAAAAAGATCTCTGATTAGTATTGTAATTTTGCTTTTTTAAATTTTTGTGCAAATATTGTAATTGAAACTAAAATTCCAACATCTACGGCATTTAAAGGGTTAATTTCCCAAATGAAAGCCTAAAATTAGCTATAAACTAGTAGAAAGACATACGTACCTTTGAATAGCTCATTTTTCGAGTTATGACCTATTTTTCAAAGAACTCGGGCTAAAAATATACAAAATGACGTCCCAGCCCACATTAGGTTAAAGGATCCGTTAACATTTATTAACCTTTTGAAAGGTATTTTCATAAACTTTCCAACCTATATACTTATATCGATTTCTAGATCCAAATTTTGCAAATATAAAGGTCCGACACACGGAAAATTTGTGTTCCTGCCAACCTTTTTTTAAACTTATTGGCTTTTAATGCTCTACAGGCCCAAATATTTTTTTTTGGGGATTTGGTCCTATACTAGATTTATGCCAAGTTTCCTTTTCGGACACTTTTGGTCGAGTTTAATTGACCGTTCAATTATTCCTAGATAAATCCAGTAAAGTAGATTACGGTATAATTGACGATATATCTCTCTAATTTCAGATCATTTTTTTTAAATAACCAACACTCAGGGGATGTCCCCTATACATGCGGTGCATTGCGTTGGCGAGTGGAAAGTGAAGGATCGGAACGGGGAAAGAGGGAGTAATGATTATTGACGCTTGCCTTCAACTTCTGGATGTTGCAATCAGTGGGAAATACATTTGCCGGAAGTCGATTCCACATACGGACTGTACGAGCGAAAAACGAATTTGATCTGTAGTGTATAGTGCGGTCAACTGGCCAATCGATAACAAACGGGTGTGAATTCCTAGAAAGTCGCGTATTCCTGCCGAACATCCTCACGTCAGGAATAAGGCGACGGATGTCTGATGAACACACACCAGGAAAGTAACGATAGAACAGCGTCACGCAACCCACATTCCGACGATGCTCAAGGGAAACAATAGAGTTGTATACCCTACTGTCACCTATCAGCACCATCGCTCTCCTTTGAACACGGTCAAGTAGCTCCAAGAACCGTTTTTTTTTGAATTATTATTATTTATTTTTCAACAAAATCTCCTTCCAACTCAATACACTTCATCAAACGTTTTTCAAGTTTTTTAATTCCATCCGAAAAATAAGATTTTTCAAGACCTTCAAAATATGCCTCAGTTTCAGCAATAACCTCGCTATTGGACGAACAATTTTTGCCACCGAGAATTTTTTTAAATTTGGAAACAAGATATAATCAGAAGGAGCTAAATCTGGACTATATGGTGGAGGCGGAGCAATTTCAAATCGTAATTCGGCCAGTTTTTGTTGAGTTTAAAATGCGGTGTGTGAAGGAGCATTATCTTCATTAAAAATAACTTTTTTTTTTCTAAATACGGTCGTTTTATCTTGATTTCTTCACTCAACCGATCAAATAATGCAAAATAATATTCACTATTTATAGTTCAGTCTCTGTTTAGCCGTCGCATGATTAAGTCGCGCACACGGAGTTTTTGTTACATTTCTAAATATATAACAACTATATTGTTGTTGTACCTTCTTGCATTGTTCTTTTATAATAACAAATAGCAGCAAATCTAACCGTTACCCATTGTGACGTCTTGCCTAGCTCAATGGTAGACTTGAGTGAGGAATCTTCGGACGACGATGGCGTTGGCTGGCAACACGTGCGTCCAAACAACAAACGACCGCATTCTGATAAGCCAAACAACAACAACCCCAGTAAAAAGAGAGCATCAGACGAAAGCATCTCTTACTTTGATAACAGCAATCGTTTTAAAGATCTACAGGTTGAAGCCGACGCTAAAAAAGCTTCTGTAAGTACAACCAATGTAAATGAACCATCAACATCAAATGTTACTTCAGTTCTTAAGCCACCTCCTATTTTTATACCGGGCGTGAGTGATGTTAAAAGCATGATCAATTGTCTAACAAAAGCAATTGCACTGAGTGACTTTTCGTTCAAAGCTCTAAACAACGAACAAGTGAAGATCATGACTAAAACCGTAACGTCATATCGTGAACTGGTAAACTACCTAAGAGAAAAGAAACTTGAGTTTCACACCTACCAACTTAAAACTGAAAGAGCTTTTCGAGTAGTAATAAAGAAACTACATCACTCAACCCCAACAGAAGACATTAAGGAGGCACTGGAAAAAAATGGTCATAAAATTCGCAATGTAATGAACATTCGTAAACGCATTGATAAATCCCCCTTACCATTATTTTTCGTAGATCTCGAGCCTAGAGAAAATAACAAAGATGTATACGAAATCAAGCACATAAATAATGCACTGATAGAAATACAACCGCCCAAAAAAGTAACTGAGCTTATACAATGTTATAGATGTCAGGAATACGGACATACCAAAACGTACTGTTCGAAATCTTTCAAATGCGTTAAATGTGCCTCAAATCATTCATCTTCAGAATGCACAAAACCTCGTGACAGTCCTGCTTGTTGTTCGAACTGCAATCAAAACCACCCCGCTAGCTACAAAGGTTGTCAAGTCTATCGCAAACTCACCGGACGCATCAGAAACAACACCCCTCAACAAAACAACTATTCTAGCCAACAAAGAAATAACCTATACGAAAATTCTACATATAACCCAACACATAATACATTGTCCTATTCTGAAGCAGCCAAGCTCAACAACAACACTAGCTCAATGCAAACAATTGAGTCATTACTAAGGCAGCAAATCGCTGCAACCAACAATTTAATGAATATGATTGCTCTACTAATAAATAAATTATGCAAGAATTAGATATTAGAATAGCAGTTTGGAACGCCAATGGTCTGACAAATCACAGTCAAGAAGTCGAAATATTTTTGAGTTCTAATAAAATTGATGTATTACTAGTCTCCGAGACTCATTTTACAAGTCGTTCCTATTTTAGAATCAATGGTTACACAATGATCAATACAAACAATCCAAGAGGTACAGCTTCTGGTGGTAGCGCTATTCTCATTAAATCCAACATTGAATTCGAATTATTTTATGAATGTCAAACTAACTTCTTACAATCAACATGCATCAAAATCATTTGTAATAATAATCCATTAGTAATAGGGTCAGTATACTTTCCACCACGATTTAACGTAAAATGTCAAGAATTCCAAGAGTTTTTCGAGCGTTTAGGACCCAAGTTTATAATTGGCGGCGATTTCAATTCAAAACACCCCTGGTGGGGGTCTCGTCTTACGAATCCAAAAGGAAGGGAACTTTACAAATGTCTCCAAAACAAAAACTTGTCCGTAATTTCGACTGGGAAACCAACTTACTGGCCTACAGATCCGGCAAAAATTCCAGATCTCCTAGATTTCGTCGTATACAAAGGCCTTCCTCAATACCATTTGGACATTCAAGAAAACTTCGATTTAAGTTCAGATCACTCACCATTTATAATGACATACTCTGCACAGCTTTGTTTTTTCAATGAGGAACGTATTTTCTCTTCTAAAACGAACTTGGAATCGTTTTCCAAATGGGTGGATGAAAATATAGATATAAAAATCTCATTGAAAACTCCTACTGAAATCGACGATGCCGCTGAGTATTTTACCACCTTACTACACGATGCTTCCTACAGATCAACTCCTAACTACGATAAACACAAATATAACAGAGTATATTTATCGCTTGAAATCAGAAAGTTGATCGCGAAAAAACGGAGATTGCGGCGCATTTGGCAAATCACCCACCACCCACTAGACAAGAGAAACCTAAACAGAGCAACTGCAGAACTGAAGACCATTTTAAGCGAGTTTAAAAACCAATCGATAGCCAGCTTTCTAGCGAATCTAAACACACATAATAGCACCGACGAGAACTATTTATGGAAGGCTACAAAATATTTAAAACGACCGAGGAGAAGAGATATTCCTATTAAGGATTCCCATGGAGTTTGGTACAGAACCGACCAACAGAAAACAGAAGCATTTGCTGAACATCTCAAATCAACCTTCATGCCTTCCAGAAATACGGGTTCCGCAGCAGAAATTAATATACATCGCTTCTTGGAAATCCCATGCCAAATGGACCTTCCTATAAAACACATTACACCTTTCGAGATTAAAACCGAGATAACCAAACTTAATAGGAAGAAGTCAAACGGATACGATTTAATTAATGCTCAAATGCTTCAAAATCTGCCAAAAAAGGGTATACTATTTCTAACATATTTATTCAACGCACTCATACGATTAAGCCACTTCCCAACCCAATGGAAGTGTGCAGAAATAATCATGATTCCAAAACCAAATAAGCCAGAAAATGAAGTCGCGTCATACAGACCAATAAGCTTACTGGTAATTATCTCAAAAATATTCGAAAGAATATTTCTTCAGAGAATGTTACCCTTAGCTCAGGAATATAATATAGTGCCTGATTACCAATTCGGCTTTCGAAACAAACACGGTACCCCTGAACAATGCCACCGCATTGTTGAGTTTATAACCGAAGCATTTGAAACAAAAAAATACTGCTCTGCAGTATTTTTAGATATTAAACAAGCATTTGACCGAGTCTGGCACCCTGGTCTGCTTTGGAAAGTTAAAAAGTTATTGCCTACGCCATATTTTCTCCTTATTAAATCATATCTTTCCAACAGAACATTTTACGTAAAACATAAGCGCAAATCTTCTAGTATTCTTAATATTTCTTCTGGAGTTCCACAAGGCAGCGTTCTAGGTCCTTTCCTTTATACACTGTTTACATCAGACATGCCGATTTCCCCCGACACCATGGTGGCTACGTACGCTGATGACACCGCTATTCTGTCATCGAGTAGTTGTGCAGTTGAAGCTTCTATGTCAGTTCAAAGTCATATTCATCGCCTTGAATTATGGATGACCAAATGGAAAATTGAAGTAAACTGCAACAAATCATGTCATGTCACATTCACAATGAATAGGAGTGAATGTCCGCCGATCAGTATAAATGGTTCCATTATCCCTAAAAACAACTATGTAAAATACCTTGGAATATACCTTGATAAAAGATTGTCGTTCAAACAACACATAAAAACGAAAAGAAAACACATGGAAATAAAGTTTAAAAAACTTTACTGGCTTCTAAATCCAAAATCGTCATTAAGTATAGAAAATAAAATTTTAATCTACAAAGCTATCATTAAACCTGTATGGACATACGGAATTAATATATGGGGCACTGCCAGCAACTCTAACATAGCTATAATACAAAGATTCCAGTCAAAATCACTAAGGACTATTCTTGGAGCCCCGTGGTTCGTTTCCAACAAAACCATACACGATGACCTGAGACTGCCATATGTGAAAAATGAAATAAGAAACATGACAGAGAAATATTTAAATAGATTAAGCTACCATCCCAATTTACTAGCCATATCGTTACTAGACGATTCAAACGAAATCAAGAGATTGAAAAGATTTCATATTTTGGACCTGCCTTTTAGAGAATAAGATATTGACCAATTCGTTTCAATCACAATTGATTTGAATTATTTTTGGATATGTATATTTTTAATATTTTATAAATATATTTCGCTTAATGTAGTAGAAATATAAACCTAGAGTAAAAATTGTATTCGAACATGTAAAACATTGCATTGATCTCATTTGCTTATTGTCTCCAAGACAGATTGCAAATATAATAAATTAAATAAAAAAAAAAAAAAAAAAAACTATTTATAGTTTTTCCTTGCTCAATAATAATCAATAAATATTATACCCTTGCATCCCAAAATACTGTGGCCATTACTTTTCCTGCTGACTTAACAGTTTTCGCCTTCTTGGGACCACTTTTACCAGCTTCTATCCATTGTTTTGACTGTTCTTTGCATTCTGGGATGTAGTGATGGATCCATGTTTCATCAACAGTTATGAATCGGAGCAAGAACTCTATTGGATTACGCTGATAAATTCGCTAAAAGCTCCTCGGAATTGGTGCAACGGATGATTTTTTTGGGGCAAACTTTTTCGCGGATAGCTTTTTCATGTGGAGTTCATCATGTAAAATACTCCAAACTTGTTTTTCGTGTATTTTAACAATATCAGCAAGTTCTCTGAGCTTTATTCGTCTATCTTAAGTCACTTCATTAAATATTTTTATAATGTTTTCAATAGTAGTAGCAGTTTTCGGTCTTCCAGAGCGTTGTTCATCTTCCGTACTCGAACGACCCATTTTAAATTGTTGAACCCAGGATTTCACGGTGGAGTATGATGGTGCATTATCACCATGAACAGAATCCACTTCATCTTTGATTAATTGTGGCGTATAACCTTTCATATAAAAGTGTTTAATTACCGCACGAAACTCTTTATTTTCCATTTTTCAAAAATTATACAATCACCTGTAACAAAGAAAATAATCATTAAATATTTCGGAAATTTTGACAGATGACTTATAAAAGATTGCTTTTAAAAAAACAAAACAAAAAAGTTGCTAGTAAAACAGAAAATGTTTCGGGCCAGTTAGTATTGCGGTCGCCCTCGTATGTGACATTCTTTAAGTATCGACCATTCATAGTAAATGTCATTTTACCAGATCCCTTTTAAGGGGATTTCCTATCAAACTTAATTGATCATCCAAGTGTTTATAGGTAGCTCAGCGATATTTTTAACGATTCATCTTCAACTAATCTCGTAGGATTCATTGGAATTCCAAAGCAGACTACCTATACCAGGGCGGTTCGGAAAGTTCTTAGCCTATCAATGAAAGAGAGTAGTTAGTTTTTCAAAAATATTTTTTTTTAATATAGTCTCCTGAAACTTCAATATACTTAGTCCAACGCTTATCTAGCAATTCTATCCCTTGATTGAAATAGAGTTCCTCAAGGTCTTCAAAATAGTGGTTTACAACTGCAATTGCATCTTCATTTGAGGTAAAACGCTTGCCGGCAAGGAATTTTTTTAGATTTGGGAACAGGTAAAAGTCACTGGGAGCTAAATCAGGAGAATAAGGTGGGTGGTCAAGCAACTCGTACTTTAATTCGTTGATTTAGCCATTGTTAAAACACTCTTGTGCGCTGGTGCGTTGTCTTGATGAAAAATTATTTTTTTGTGTTGTAAGCCAGGACGTTTTTCTCGAGTTTGTACATTTAATTGATCTAAAAGGTTGCAATAGTACTCTGAATTAATTGTTTTATCCTTTTGCAGATAGTCAATCAATAAAATACCTTTGAAGTCCCAAAAAACCGCTGCCATAACCTTACCAGCCGATTGAATTGTTTTTGCCTTCTTTGGGGCTCTTCCTCCAGCTTCAGTCCATTGTTTGGATTGTTCTTTTGTCTCTGGAGTATAGTGGTGGATCCTTGTCTCATCAACAGTCAGTTAAAATTCATTTTATTTCGCTGAAAACGACCCAAACAAGCTTGAGAAATGTTCATTCTTATGCGTTTTTGGTCGACTGTTAACAAGTGCGGCACCCATCTTGCAGAAAGCTTTTTCATCTGTAGTTCTTCATGCAAAATTTAATGGACTCGATCATTTGAGATGCCCATGATATTAGCTATTTCACGCACTTTTATTCGTCGATCATTTAATACCATATCATGCACTTTGGCTACAATTTCTGTTGTTGTTGCTGTTTTTGGACGTTCACTACGTGGTTCATCTTCAATGCTTGTACGGCCACGTTTAAATTCAGCAACTCAATTGTTTACTGTTGCATATGAAGGAGCACTTTCACCTTACACATTCACCATATCATTTTGAATTTCTTGTCCCGATAAATCTTTTTTATGTAAATATTTAATGACACCACGCATTTCTAATTTTTCCATTGTAAAAAAATCGCGGATGCGTCTTTTGTGAACACCTGTTTCTATATGAAGGAGTTGCCAGATCGAAACAAAATTTAACATGTGTTCATAGCAGAGATGGAAGTTTCCAAAACACTTAATTTTTTTCTGTTTATACCGCGCTTTTTGTGCTAGGCTAAGAAACCGAACCGCCCTCGTATATGATATTTTTCTTGTAGGTAAGGAAAAATCTCCCAATCAAGATTCCTTTGGAAATTTGTCGCTCTTACTAAGTAAAATTTGAAAAACTAGATTTTATTTTGTTTTTTTTCATAAAGCAATGATATTTTCATACCACTTTCTGTCCATTCTTCCAGTTGTTTTTATCTGTTATCCCATCGCATTATGTCTCCTTCAACAATTTGCCGTTTGTGCGTCCATCCTTGCAATGACTTTAAAAGTCTTTACTATGCCAATGGTCGTCCCAATGGAATATATGAAATAACGCTCGGATATTTCCATCCCCAGGTAAATTAACAAGTCAGCGCAATCTAGGGCGAATCCTAAAAAGAACTAAAAAAACCATTCCGAATTTATTTGCATATCTTTTAGTTTGTGGACATGGAAGCGGCCAAACATCTCACGGACATCTGCCGCGAGTGTTTTCGTCACATTTACGAATTTCACAGTTTCCAAACCTCGGTGATGATCGCCCAATTAGATCTTATGGAAGATGGCCAGAAGTTGGCTATGCAGAATTTTCAAAGCGTAGAAGGAGCACGATTTAGTGTTAAAGTAACGCAGGGCAACGAAAAAGAATTTTTAGATATTTCAGAAGAAGAGCAGGAGGAAGGATCACAGGAAAACCTGGTAGCCTCCACACTGCGGTTTTCCCTCGTTGGAGATGAGCATGACTTTATACTACAGCCAAAACAGAAAATAGGCGATGTTCATACTAACGCAGACTTGGAGGGGCCAGGACCAACCGGAACTGGCGACAATTCTGCAGAGTCTGCAAATGATGAGTCCGGAACTCAGTCCGACTTAGAATGTATAGCGGACAAGCAAACGGCATTAGAAACCAGAGATACAATTCAAACTAAACCGGATTCCCGCGATAATAGTAGCGATAATAATTCCTCCGCTGGAGATTCTGATTACAAGGAGCCCGGCAATCGTTTTGAAAATACCCAAACTTTGACAAAGGCATTTCCAGAACAAGTCTCTCGCGATTCCGAGAATGCCAATTACTTTTCTGCTGATGAAGGCGACCCCAACAAGAAATTCGAGTGTAAATTATGTCTCAACTCGAATGTGGATGCCAAAGGCTTGGAAAGGCACCTAAGACAGCATCATCCAGGCGTTAAGCCAGACCCTTTTGATACGACTTTTAAAGCCACAGCGCGACG
Source organism: Hydrotaea diabolus (assembly GCA_963513945.1). NCBI lineage: Eukaryota > Metazoa > Arthropoda > Insecta > Diptera > Muscidae > Hydrotaea > Hydrotaea diabolus. Next base: position 8,444,002 of record OY740719.1, on the reverse strand, counting down.
CTTTAAATGCCAACTATGTGACAACTCGTTTCCACACAAAGACAATCTAACGTTGCACATGCGCCTGCAACATGCCAATCGAGGTGATGGCTACATCAAGTGTAAAGTGTGTGGCAACTCTTTTAGATCGTTAACCGCCTTGCGACTACACTTAAAGAAACAGCATCCGGCTATTCAGCTGTACACGTTAAGCTCGGACTACGAAGTGGTAACCAACAGCTTCAAATGCAAGTTTTGTGGCAAATTATTTTCACGAAGAATGTATCTGGTAAGTCATATACAGCAGCAGCATCATCGGACTGAAGGTCACACAGATCTCCTCTTGGAGTATGATAATCCGGAAAATCCCTCACCGGAAGATAAAGAGGCCTTAAAAGATGTTTCCATGAAAATAACCACTAAACCTAAGAGGGATTCACTTGAACAACAAGCTGACATCAATGTCAATTTCAAAGGGACCACTTGTCGGCCTGCAAAGAAGATTTCAAAACTCCCCACCAAAAAGTTCAAGTGTAAGTTGTGTGGCACCTTTTGTGGTACCCTGATTTCCTTAAGAGGGCACTTGAGACAACAACATCCCGGTGTACTGTCGTCCATGTTGAGCTCCGATTACAAGGCCACCACGAACTGCTACAAATGTACGATTTGTACCAAATTGTTTTCACTGAAAAGCAGCTTAATTTCACATATGCAAGACCAACATGGAGAACGCAATGGCCTGCCATCGGTCGGCGATGACAAGGATTCATTGAAATACGTCCTTGCTACGTTGCCACAGTTCAAGTGTGATTTTTGTGGCTGCTCCTATGACCATCAAATTAACTTGAAAAAACATATGCGGCAACATGGCAGCACTGAGACAGCAAACAAGTTAAGGTGTATGCTGTGCCACAAGACCTTTCAATTGAAATCGTCGCTGAAAAAACACTTGATACGTCAACATTGGACAAGATGTGAGTTCGACAATGACGACGAAAGGAAAATTGTAAAATGTCTGCTGTGTGAGAATTCTTATAAAACTTGGAGCCTTGTAATAGCTCATTTGGCCCAAGATCATGCTAAATTTCACCGCGCAAATTGTGATTGCGAAAAATGCAAACCGAAGAAGGACCTAATTCCCCGGAAGAGATAAAACTATTGACACATTTTACCCTATAGAGGAGCAAAAATGGAAAAAGCTTAGAAAAAATATTTAGTATTTTTCCCATAAGAACATTTTTCATTAAATATATGACAAGTTTTCGTAATATATACGAAACTTGTCGTGCATTTTATGAAACTTTCATAAAATGTTGCATTTTTCTTATAAAATTATTTCATTGTGGAAAAATTCAATGCAACAATTCATCGATATTGTATAGGCGAATGCGTAGCTTTACACCGAAAAAGATAGTTAATATTTTCTCATAAGAAATTTGTTCATTAAATACATGAAAAATTACATAATATATATGAAACTTGTCATGCATTTTATGAATCTTTCATAAAATATATTAAAAATGTTTAATTTTTCCAATGAAACTTTTTCATTTGGAGAAAAATTAAAGCAAAATTTTGTAAATATTATGCAGAAATTATTTGTCTGTGTAAACCGCAAGAGCCTAAATATGATTTGTAATTTCTCGGAGTGTAAATATTAACCTATACGCCATAAATGTACGTTTCTATTCTTACGTTTTTTTTTTTATTATGTATTATCATAAAATAAACAAAAAATTAATTGAATAAATTGTGGTACTTACTGAAGGTTAGGTTATGGCTCTGTTGTGTTCCCGGAAATGTTAGATAAATTGGCACGTCTTGGCTCGGCTTAGGATGCCACAGATATTGACAAGTCTTCAAAAACTCCTACCTATGCCCTTAGCAAACAGTTAGAATGATGGATTTGTACCAAGGCTAACCTAGCATATTAAGATGCTAGAGATCTGTGGACTCAACTTGACAGGAACTGAAGAAACATCCTGCTGAAAAATTACAAGAGTGGCGTCAGGGTGCTCGCAGGTGTTCTGATGGCACATTGCAATGTTAAAGTAGGTGATTAGGAAAGACAGGTAAAAGTGGTCGAATAATGCCTTCTGTATAGGTATGAAAAGCAAATTAAAACAGTGGATATCATGTTTCGTAAATGCTTGAGCCTTAAACAGCTCAGCCTGTATATCATCGGCATCTGTAGCTTTATTCTTTCGTCAATTTCTATCGATGGTGGTTGAACAATCACATGCTCTTGATGTTCTGGGTAGGAAACTACAATGTGACTCTCGTTGGGCGAGACATGTATAAGAAGTGTCGAAAAAAGCACTCAAGTGTTTGTGCTCACTAACGCGGTACAAGAAATATTTCACTCCTTCCTTTTCAATATCTATACAGCTTTCTTCAGGTCGAAGATGGAGTACAACTTTGATATACGAGTATGTGCAGGTTCTCCAAAGTCATCCTTGAAGCTACTTGGCCTTGTTGAAAGGAGAACGCTCGTGCTGGGTTGCATGACATACTCAACCAATTCCGTTTCCTTGGCCTTGTTTAAAGGAGAACGGTCGTGCTGATAGGCGACATCCGACATCGTCGATATGTGGCTTGCGTGACGCACTCAAGCCACTTCGTTTCAGGATTTTTTGTGTCAAAATAGGCGCTTCTAATCTTTTCTTACCGTCGCTTATGTATTTATGCAGCTCTTGTCGCTACACCCTGCTGCGTTGCGTTATGGGCAGCATACCTTGCTTCAGCAGCTTTCACTCGTCGTCGTACCATGGGTTTGGAGGGAGCGGCAATCGGTATCCTACATTTACATTGAGTGGGAGGAGTGTTTTAGTCTTGTAATTGCGCTAGATAGGTAGGGAGCTCTGGGCTGTCTCTTGAGTATAGAGCTTCCACTTTTTTCTTACCGTCGCTTATCTCTTTATGCTACTCTTCTTGCTACACCCTACTGCGTTGCGTTATGGGCAGCATACCTTGCTTCTTCAGCTTTCACTCGTTGTCGTACCATGGGTTTGGTGGGAGCGGCAATTGGTATCCTACATTTACACTGAGTGGGAAATGTTTTTTTACTAAGCAGTAATATCATGGAGTGGAGGAGTGTTTAGTCTTGTAGTTGGGCTAGATAGGTAGAGAACTCTTGGGCTGTCTCTTGAGTATAAGGCTTCTACTCTTTTCTTATCGTCGCTTATCTCTTCATGCAGCTCTTGTTGCTACACCCTGCTGCGTTGCGTTATGGGCAGCATTCTTTGCTTCTGCTGTTTTTTAACTCGAAGTCGTACCGTGGGTTCGGTGGAAGCGGCCATCGGTATCCTACATTTACATTGAGTGCGAAATGGGTTTCCACTAAGCAGTAATATCAGGAGGTGGATGAGTGTTATTGTCTCGTTATTGGGATATCTTGTTTTCTCTGAGATTTGCAATGCTATGCTTTCGCTACACTTAATCTGAAGCGTGGATCACTTGCGGGTCACAAAAAAGTTTCCGACACCTAATGTTGTTTTTTTCAAAATTAAAAATAAATTTGAAATACATGTGATACGAACCTGCTTTCGGGGACAACTCACGAAAATGACGCTTATAGTTTTATTCAAGTCAGTTGCTCATTTCACAACTTCCGAAAGCACAGCAAGATGCTATGGGGCGCATCCAAAGGTTGCGGATAGTGATAAGTTCCGTCGATTTACGGAGTAGCTGTTAATACCGTCGCGGGCAATCAGTGGTTCCAAGTGGAGAGTCGCAGGTGGTTTTCTGGTGGCACAGTACTCCTAACATGTTATGGGTGCCTAAGATACTTGAAACGTCATTAAGCATTAGCCACCATTGGCCAGCGTGTGTTCCAGGTTTGGGGCGGCTAGCAGCGGACGTCGTACCCAGCAGAAAGCGCCTCCCTTTATAAACGTGACAGAGGCATCTGAACCAGCCCGTCTGGAGGTCATGCTTGCAGCCCAGTTCCAGGATTGAATGCAGAAGCCCAATCAGCTACTCATCTTAAAGTAAACGATTACAAATCTCAACTAAAGAAGTGACGATACGCTTCTTGTAGGAACTAAAGGAATCAATATATACTTACGAGTATATACATATATAAATATATTACCTTAGACACAATAGCTGTGTTCCTTCCAGGTTACGAAACTTAAATTTTTATAGACGTAACTCGATAAACAAGCGTGTCGCTTAGTCCCCATTCGCATAAGGCAACTTTAATTCCCGCGGTAAGGGGAATTAAAAGAGAAAAAACTTGCCCGTACTGTCAATTTCATTTGTGTTTTTCATAGTGTGAAGTTGGCTGCAGATAATTTACGATTTTTTCACTCAGAAATCAGTATGACAAAATCACAGAATGTCAGAAAACGCAATAATGAAAACAAAAAGTGCCGTAACCGAATTGTCTTTTGTAGACACAAGAGGCAAGTTCAAAAGGCAATCATAAAAATTGACGCAAGTAATGTTGCCACGTGTAAATGGGGACCTTGGAAACGAGTTAGAGTTACCACACTCATTTTTCCAACAAAAAATCAAACATGATACAACCTGCTGTATAAAAACATATGTTTTTTTTGTTATGTTTACTAAATAAAAACAAGCAGAATGAGGTGTCATCGGCGAATTTGTACTGAGCAATTCTGCACGAGATAGGATAAGTAAAAAGGTTCTTAAGTTCAGTCAGACCGAACTTTATATACCCACCACCGTCCCTACGCTAATTAAGCGGTAAAAAGAAGAAAAAAATGGTACGTTTTTTGGTCCCTTTTGGCGCATGTGTCCATCTCTTATCTCAGCCAAGACTTTAAAATTACTATATATTTCGATTCTTAGCAAAAAGTCCTTTAATTGAGAAAGCATATGTCAATATTGACTAAAAAATGCCCTTTTTGATCATGTGGGAAGTTTAAGGGCCACATGAGCCAAAAAGTTTAGCATATATATCTCTTTTTGAGTTATTTAGTGCATCCCAACTAACAGTACCCATTTTTACCATTAAACTATCGACAAAAAGTTATTATTTGCTAAGCTGATACTAAAAAAAGTGTACTTTATAACGGGGTACCTTTAGTCCCTTAAAAGGGAAACTTTTCCCCCTGGGCCCATTTACAATCCCAAACAGGCTATGTCTATAAGTCATCATCGTGCAACATTTGGGGATCCTAGGTTGATTCGTGTATAGTGCTTTCAAGAGACACAGACAGATGGACGTACATGGGCTAGCTCGCCTTAGAATTTTACGACGATCAAGAATATGTATATATACTAAATAGAGTCGCAGATCAATATTTTGTGGTTATGCCGACGAAATGACAAATTTATTATACCAACCACTCTATAAAAACAACTAAAACAGATTGTTAAAAGAAATTTTACAAAGCAAAAGTATAACAATTTTTATTTTAATGAAATATGTATTTTTTTACTATCGGCTTTTGACAAACTCTCCGATGAAACCTCTTGTTATTCACTAGTCGTTGGTGTATATATAGAGAAAAACAGTGTTGCCATATTTGAGAGTAATAGTCAATGTCGCCAGATTATTGTCAACTAAAAAAGTAACTAAGCTAGTTACATCAAAAGACTGCAGCTAATAATTGTCAGCAATTCCAGTAGGGGATACCAATTTCGCACGACAAGTTTTAAAGATCGTACAACAACGATATTTATGTAAAATTTTCTTACCCTTCTTGCAGTTTTTAACTGAAACAAAGACATTGTGCCCTCTTCCGATTCCCAACTACCCCATGCAAAATTGTTCGCCATCATGTCCGAATCAACTGTCTGTCGTTTGTGCATCACTGATTGCCGTGACCACCATCAGAGTCTATTTGACAGCCATGGTAAACCCAATGAGTTGTACGAATTGACCCGCGAATATTTCCATCCCAAGGTAAATTTGAACATTTTGTGAAACTGTGAAGAAAAATCGACAAATCCCAAAATGTTCTTGTATCTTTTAGATGATGGACATGGAGAAGGCCGAACATCTCACTGTCATGTGTCTGGAATGTTATGGCCACATCGAGGACTTCCACCGTTTCCAGATGTCGGTGGTGGAGGCCCAATTAAAACTTGTTGTACAAAACCACGAGGAAGAAATTCAGCAAGCAATCGGAGCAAGTAACGCCAAAACCATAAAGCCGGAGATAGATGTTGACATGTGGGAGCATATGCCACATCCAGAAGTCTTTTCAATTGCCATATTCCCCAGCGGCGGTGAAATTGCCACTCGGAGTGTTAAAGCGGGTGAAACCGAACATTCAGAGTCAGAAGAAAGCGAACTGGCCAATTGGGATAGCAAACCGGTGGAAATCGAACATTCAGAGTCTGAAGAAAGCGAAATAGACAATTGGGATAGCAAACCGTTGGAAATCGAACATTCAGAGCCCGAAGAAGGCGAAGTGACCACTTGGGGTATCAGACCGATGGAAATCGAACATTCAGAGTTCGAAAGTGATGAAATTCCAGACTCTAAAGATAATAACCGTTTAATCGAACAGGAAATCCCGATCCCTTCGCCTAAAGAAGGTCATTTTCAAGGCATCTTTGAAGCTGGAAATGACTTCATAATAAAACCAGAGCTGGAAATAATCGATGTGCCACATACTTGGGCTGACACAGAGGCCGGTGATATTTCTTCCAATGCGAAAAATAAAGTCACGTGCAAGTTATGCGACAAAAAGTATGCCAGCACTAACGGCCTGGGAACACATTTGAGGGAACAGCATCCTGGCGTTTGGCCATCACATTTTGACACGACTTACGATGCCACAACGCAACGCTTCAAATGTCAGCTGTGCGGCAACTCTTTTGCGCAGAAACGTCATCTAACTATGCACATGCGCATGTTGCATGAAAAACAACGACAGACCATTGAAATGGGCGGCGAATTGGAGGGCATCCAATGTAACCTGTGTACTAACTCCTACAGATCTATAGCCGCTTTGAGATTACATTATAAGAATCATCATCCGGGCATTAAGGCGTCCACATATGGACCTTACTATGATGCCGCCGCGAACTGCTTCAAATGTCAGCAGTGCGGGAAAACGTTTTTGCAAAAAATGCAATTAGTTGGTCATGTGAACCGAAAGCACAAGTCAACAGCCACGAACAGCAACTCTGGCCACAGTGGGGCAGAATATGAAGTCTCAAATCACCCCGTAGAAGAGACAAACCCACCTAACAAAGAATGCCTTAAAGATTTTAACTCAGCTGGTGATGACAGTAGCTTAAAGGTAAATGATACCAACAACTCCTTCAAGTGCAACTTACGACAATGTAATCCTGATTCTGAACTCCCGGAGGTAGAATCTGCTGCTGGCAAAAGCGCAACGAAACGCTTTACTTGCAAACTGTGTGGCAACACGTTTCAGCATAAATGCCACTTAACCGTTCACTTTCGTAGGCATCATGGCATTGACCTTGGACCCAAAACTTACCTCGAGAATAATACAAGCCCCAAGAAATTAAAGATAATCAACTGTTTCGTATGTGAGAACAAATTTACTACTGCGAGCTTACTGCAAAAGCACATAAAGAGTCAACATCCCGCCATTCAGCCGGACACCTTGGGAACTGATTATGATGCAACAGCGAAATGCTTCAAATGCAACTTGTGTGGCAACTCTTTTCCGCGCAAGCGTAACTTGACGGCGCACATCCATTGGGTGCATAAGATGTCTCGAGGTGTTGCCAAAGCAGACTCTTCCGCTACGCCTGAAAAAGTTGCCAATGTTGCCATTCAGTACAAGTGTAACATTTGTATGAACTCGGCCACGAGTGCAAAAGCCTTAGCGTATCACGTAAAGAAGCAGCATCCGGGCGTTTGTCCCTCCATGTTGAGCTCTGATTACGATGTTGCCACGAAAACCTATAAATGTAGGATTTGTGGCTTGACCTGCTTGCGCAAAATGAACTTGGACATTCATATGCGCAAGTTTCACGACAATGTTTCTTCGGAAATTAACTGCAAGTATTCGTATGACGAAGCCACGAAAAAATTCAAGTGCAATTATTGCAGCAATTCCTTCTCGGACAAACGCAATATGACCCGGCATATACGATTGCGGCACGATAGCCAAGGTGTTGATGTCTCAGAAGAGGATGACAACAACACCCCAAAGGACAGCACCAATTGAATGTCCAATAAAATGTCCTCTCAGGTGAAGTGACTGTGGAAAAACAGTTTCAAACATATCCCCATAAACGTGTTTCTTTTTAATACGAATTTGAATTTCCTTTGATTATTTTTTTGTTATTTTATGCCCTAAGGCCAATTAGAATAAATTATCAATTATTAAATTTCCATTTATTTTAAATCAAAAGAAATAAAAGTTATTTCAAAACAAAACTAAACAGAACCTCTTGAGAAACTAGAAAACCTCAGCTCATGTAGTCAGTAATCGACGAGAGCAATATTCGATGGAAGCACAGTGTTGTATTTGGTGCAGCGATTTTATTTAGGATTTGTGCACGTTGGGGTTATATTCATTAAGATGCGATCAGCTGAGGATTGATATTTATCGCCGAAGCGATTGGATGTAAAAAACGTAGTCGACCCAGTATCTTTGACGGAGGCTTGAAATGCTGTCCAGATTAAATCGACATTTTGGCTTAAAAGGAACTAACGTAATCGGTTTATATATAGAAATATATAGTAGAATAAATCTTTTCTAATATTCCTGCTTTATTCTATTGGTATTAACTTTATACAACGGCTCTTAACCCTAGAACTGTAAACCCTGTCTGTAAGACAACTCGATTTTTTTACACAATATTTCAATGTAATGCTCTTTAAATGTACATTATCTTATCGAATATTTTAAAAAGTAAATGAATTCGTTTTTATGTTATTATTAAATAATTGTATTCTACAAAATATGCCGTTGTTTTAATAAAAAAAAATATTTTAAAAATTGAAATTTGGTACTTATTGAAAAAGCTGCGTCACAGGTGAGGTTTAGTGTTAAAAAAGCAAGAATTTCATCAGTGGCTTATGTTAGCCAATGTTAGCTGCAGCAGAGTTTATTCCGACGGTAACCTCTTAAGTGTGGCGTATCTCCGGCTTGCGCCGACTCGACTTGCTCCTTTGTCTAGGTAATGTATGTGATTTTGAATATCAACCAATGGCGCGATTGGTATCGACTGGGCAAAATCCGCTCTAAGCTTTGGACTAACTATCGATAGTCGTCCCTCTCGACATTTTCGATAGTAACTGAAGAAATTATCGATAGTAGGACGTGGCTAGATAGCCTTAGAATTCTACGACTATTTATTCAACCTTTTCTTAATAGAGAAGAAGATAAATTCGCACACTTTAAATACAAAAAACAGATTTCCCAAAATAGTTCATTTGAACGAGACAATTTTATTTAGCATTCAAGTGTGGCAGCAGTTCTTTGCCTTTTAGTGTAGCGCAGTGCAAAGTCCCACTTGGGTTCTGGCTGTCTATCGACCAACCAGGTCTAAGTGCCCGTTTACACTTGGTTTGTTGTGGGGAGAGAGAGACAAGGAGAATGGAATGGGAAAACCTTGCCCGTACTGTAAATTCCTTTTGTAGTTGTCATAGTGTGAAGTTGGCTGCAGATTATTTATTTATTTATTTATTTAGTGAAGTGAAGTATTTTTTCACACAAAAATCAAAGCAAATAAACTACAGAATTTCAGAAAAGGCAATAATGAAAACAATAATTGCCCTAACCGTGTACTCGTGAACACAAGGGGCAAGTTCAAAAGGGAATCATAGAAATAGACGCAATAAAGTTGCCTCGTATAAATGTAAAGTTGGCTGCATATTATTTAAGTATTTTTTCACACAAAAATCAAAATAAATAAACTAAAGAATTTCAGAAAAGACAATAATGAAAACAATAATTGCCCTAACCGTGTACTCGTAAACACAAGGCTCAAGTTCAAAAGGGAATCATAAAAATTGTCGCAAGTTTACTTGCCTCGTGTAAATGTGAAGTTGGCCGCAGGTTATTTAAGTATTTTTTCACACAAAAATTTAAACAAATAAACTACAGAATTTCAGAAAAGGCAATAATGAAAACAAAAATTGCCCTAACCGTGTACTCGTAAACACAAGGGGCAAGTTCAAAAGGGAATCATAAAGTTGCCTTGTGTAAATTCGCAAAAAAAAATGTATGTTTATTATTGTCACTACCCTTTTCTGTGGTAATTAGAACGGGCTGGCTGTTGAGGTACAAAGACCTTAAATTCGTGTTATGCATTTGACTTTGTTCAAAACCCATAAATTAGGCTTCCACAAAACCATAAACATGACCGAATTTCAAATGGCTTCCGAGAATTCATATTGTAACCTTTTTGCGAAACAGGTAAGAAGAATTATTTGCAGTCTTTCTAGCCAACTACAACGATTTAAATCCTTAGTTGTATACTGCTGTTAAATTACTTAGGTACACATTGTAAAACAGCAAAGGTTGAAATAACAGGCAATGAATGCTTGCGATTAGGATTAGGATTTAAGATCGTCAAACCTTTATTTTCACTTATTTCTTATAAGCTATGATTTGTAGGAAAAACTATTTCATTACAACGCTTAAACACTAGCATTTAAAAATATTATTCATGTAAATTTTTTCTGGCCTTTCTTCCAGTTGATTTGCGGAAGCCACCACAATCAAGCACCCCCAGCATGCCGGCGTCAAACATTTGCCGTTTGTGCTTCAAGGAGGGTGTTGATGTTAAAAACCTCTACCATGGCAATGGTCAGCCCACTGAGCTGTTTAAAATGACACATGGATATTTCCATCCCAAGGTAAATTAATTCTTAAAAATGTTATTAGCGAAAAGCTTTCTAATAAAACTCTCCGTATTTTTTTTAGATTATAAACATGGAAGAAGCAAAACATCTCACTGTCCTTTGCCAAGTCTGCTTTCGCCACATTTATGACTTCCACAGTTTCCAAGCGTTTGTGAGCGTGGCCCAATTGAAGCTTCTCGAAGATCGCACCGAGGCGAGAGAAGCTGTAAAAGTGGAACAAGACGTTGAAATCTGGAATGAAGTTGAAAATCCAAATCTTTCAAATGTCAATGCCATCAAGTTGGAAAAAGAAAACAGTTCTATGTCCTTCGAAGAAGTATTGGTTGATACTGACGATGACATGGAGCTAACAGCAGGTGAAGGTGTTTACTTAACGAAGAAAAAAGACCAAGATACCTTGAGATTGCCAACACCAGTGGTGGTGTTTGAAGGTGTAAGTGGTCATCAAGAGTTAATTATTGCCTTGCCCAAAGAAAATAGGACAAATAAGCAACTGAATAAAGAAGATGCTAGGGCACCGTCGTCCCCATTAACTGAAGGCAGTGGAACCAGTGGCGTGAAGAAAACGAATGTTCGAGTTGCAAATAAAGCTTCCCAGGAAGCCGTTCAAGTAGGAAAAGTAGGCCAAATTAATACGAACAAAAGCAAAGACCTGGCAAAGAATGCTCCAACGATAGGTTACCCATTTAATGGCTTGAGAAATTCTATGACCGAAATGAAAGAAACCGAAACCAGGGGCGTACCGAATATAAAACTTGAATTTGATCCAACTAATTCTGCCAACGATACCGGCTCCATCGCAACTAATGAAGGCCAAAATACTGCTGCTAATCTTAAGAATAGAAGTCGTTGCATTCCCTTGGCGTGTTCTAAGGCCGACACAGGGGAAACTCAAGTTGCAACTCACAATAAGTCCGGCTCTGGCGTACAGGTAGCCCAAACTGATGACCCATCACATGCTGACGTAAAGAAAAGGTTTGAATGCTTTCACTGCGGCATCTCTTATGTATTTAAACACACCCTACAACTGCATCTGAGAAAGAAACACGTGCCTCCTCTAAAAATGGCGATAAGAAGGGCCACTGTCTTGGCCAAAGAAGATAGGACAAAAAATCCGGTGAATAGTGAAGATTCCAATGCACAGTCGTCCTCATTGTCTAAAGACAGGGGAATTGCTCGAAAGAAATGTGAAACCAAAGGCGTGAAGAAATCGAATGTCGAGCAAGTTAAAACATCCCAGGAAACCGGCTCAGTCGGAGAAGTATTTCGTATGAATGCGGGCTTAAACAATGACCCTGTGAAGAATGCCCCAACGAAAAGTTTCCCATTTAATTGCTTAGCAAATGCTACGATCAAAGAGCAAGGCAGTGAAGCAATTGGGGTGCCGAAAATTAATCTTGACACTGAGCCAATTAAGGCCGGCTCCATCGAAGCTAATGAAGGCCGAACTATTGACGTAGCTTATGCTAATCTAAAGAATGGATGTCAGGCAGTTAGCTCAAGGGCAACCGAAGTTGCAACTCATTCTAAAAAAGCCTTGAACGAGACCGGCTCGGGCGTTCATGTATCCCAAACTGATGCCGATGTCAAGAAAAGATTTAAATGCAGCCAATGCGGCAAGTCGTACGTATTTAAACATACCCTACAACTGCATCTGAAGAGAAAACACGTGCCTCCTCTAAAGATGGTAATAAGAAAGGCCACTGCCTTAGCCAAAGGAAATGGGGCAAATGGTGAAGATTCTAGCGCACAGTCGTCTCCAAGAGCTAAAGACAGTGAAATTGCTGGAATGAATGGTGCAACCAGGGGCGTGAAGAAGACTAATGTGGTTCGGGTTAAAGCTGCCCAGGAATCTGAGTCAATCGAAAAATTAACTTCTCCGGTCAAAAAGAAAAAAACCGAAGCCAAGGGTGTGTTGGAAATTAAACCTGAAACTCATCCAACTGAAATTTTCCAAGATTCCTGTTCCGTGGAAACAAATGAGGGTAAAAACAAAACTGTTGACGACGCAGCCAATGCTGATCTGAAGAATAAAAGTCAGTGTACACCCACCAAAAACGCTGGAGATACCCCAGTTGCAACTCAGTCTAAAGTAGCCTCTAACGAGTTTGTTTCTGGCCTTCATGAGTCCCAAAATGATGACTCCGGAAAGGCTAATGTTGAGAAAAGATTTCAATGCAATTATTGCAGCAACTCTTACGTCTTTAAGCAAACGCTACAAATGCATCTGAAGAGGAAACACATACCAGCTCAAATCCAGGTCAGAAGAAAATCCCATCGCCTATCCATAACACAACCAATTTCACCCGAGAAGTCTGCAGACGAACGTAATGCTTTGCCAAATCTCGAATGCGATTTCAAGGGCAAAACGAAAAGGTTCAAGTGTTCATTTTGCGAAAAATCTTATGCGCTCAAGAATCGCTTGTTGCTGCACACAGAGCGACACCATTGGAAGACGCACCGGAAAAATGAGGCAACTCATGCGTGCACAAAGTGCAAAAGAAAGTTCAGCAGCAAAGATAAATTGGAGACGCACTGTGAACTCTTTCATCCCCAAGCCGGAGTGTACACTTGCAACGGATGTGACAAAACGTGCACCGAATGGGAAACCTTTCGTAACCATGTCTTGTGTTGCCAAAAGCAGCAGACAACTCAATCTCAGGCTAACTTGGAAGGAGAAAAATGCACTGTTACTAAATCCCAGTCGAGTGCTGATGAAGGCACGGAGACCACATCAACAAACGAAGCAGCAAGTGCTGTCACTACACCAACCACATCAACAACAGCAGTCCCTGCTCTAGTGTTGCAGGACCAGACTCTCGATGGGGCTGCCCCAGCTGAACTCTCTGAAGATCCCTTGCCCGCCTGCAAATTCAAGTGCGATGAAACTATAGACAAATTCAAGTGCAAGTTGTGTAACAACAACTTCAAAACAAAACGCCTCCTAAAAATGCATACACGAGCTCAGCACAACATCCCTGAGCAGGTAACGAAATGCGATGGCTCTGCCTTGAGCTCCAACCAAAATGCCGCCAAGTGTGAAACCTGCGGTAATACGTTTCGATCAAAACATAGCTTAAGATTTCACTTGAAACAACAGCATCCAGGCATAAAACCCACCATGTTTAGCGCCGACTATGATGCCACAGCGAAACGCTTCAAATGTAGGCTTTGCCACATGTTGTTCTTGCGACAAACGAGCCTGACCAAGCATATGCGCCGGCGGCACAAACAGGAATTCGATTTCGACTACAACGAAACTACGCGAAAGTACAGCTGTCGAATATGTTGCCAGTCGTACAAGAAGAGTCGCCACCTGGTCAGCCATATGGAAACGCTGCATCCCGAAGTCGCCAAGACCACAGCCAGCCAGCCAGTCGCCGAGAAGCGATTCCAGTGCAAGTCGTGCGACAAGGCTTTTGGGACGGCCCTCTCGTTACAAAGCCACATGGAACGTCAACATGGCTGGGCCGCATTTGAAAGTGTCAACGACAACGGAACAATGAGCTTCAAGTGCAACTTGTGCAACAATTCGTACTCGAGCAAATGGGTCTTGAGAAAGCACATAAGAGATCAACATTTGACGAAAACCAACATTTTATCAAATAATTTCGCTAATGACGAGACGACGAATATGTTCCAGTGCAAAGGCTGCGACCACACGTTTAAGCACAAAGCCAATCTGATGCGGCACATCGTGCAGAAGCATGACAAAATGCCTGCCTCAAATAACAAATGTCAAAAATGTGGCAAGTGTTTCCTCACTCAACATCGACTGGCCAAATATGAGTTCGCCACAATCACAACAGCTGAAGTGAATCAGGCGTTGCCTCCTGCCAAGAGGAGTAGCAACACATTTGGCGATCGCTTATCGCTCGGTCGCCATAAATGTCGTAGTATTGGCAGGCCGCAGTATACCCGATGTGACATTTGCGGCAAAATGTTAAAGAAGTTGTCGGCATTGCGTCTACATCTTGCGGCTCACATGCGCAATGACCAGAATCGAGCCACAACCGATGGTAGTCTTTCCAAGATCCCTCCTAGGACAACTTTGATTGAAAGCAGCGCCATGGAAGAACTAAACGAAAATATTTAAAGAATTTAGTTTCAAGAGTTTAACTAAAATTTGAGTTTTTTTCTTCGGTTCTTGAATCAAAACAATTGAAAGGGATGTACTCTAGGGTGGGTCGATTTAGCAAGCGATATTATGCCATTGTTTTTTTAAATAACTTTTGGCCTGATGAAAATGAAGTAACACTATGAAATTTTAAACAAATCATTTTCGAGGTGCCCAAGGTAATAAAAAAAATATTTTTTTTACTAATACCTTTTCAAGGTGACAGACAATACAGACAATAAACATTACCACATACAATATAACATTTCAGCGCGTGAGAATAGAAATACGACTGAGAAATTCGTAGAGAATCGAATCAGTTGTATTTGTATTCTGGTTCGATTGCCTCAGTCGTATTTCGATTCTCACGCGCTCATATGTTATATTGTATTATATGTGGCAATGTATATTTGTCTGTATTGTCTGTCATCTTGAAAAGGCAATACAAAAATATATAACTTTATAACCCTAAAAACCTTAAAAATAAAAGTTAAGAAAAATTAAAAAAAAAATTATGATTTTTTAAAGGTTTTTTTGGTAGATAATAAAAAATATTTTTTTAAACATAAGCTTTCCAAGGTGGCATACAATACGTACAAATATACATTGCCACATACAATACAATATAACATTTGAGAGCGTGAGAATAGAAATACAACTGATTCAGTTCTTTACGATTCTCTCAGTCGTATTACTATTCTCACGCTTTCATATGTTATATTGTATTATATGTGGCAATGTATATTTGTATGCATTTTTTGTCACCTTGGAAATGTAATATTTAAAAAAAGTATCTTTAAGTAAAAAATTAAAATTGGTGCTCCTCGAAAATAATAGTTTTGTTATGTTGTAGTGGAACATTTTTTCCCTCGTGCCAAAAGCTATCGAACAATCGATGACACAATATCGACAAATTTGTGTCTTTACAAATTGCGGCCCAGTCTAATGTACACATTGGCCGTGTTCTATTGGCAACTCGCTTAAGAGGTCGCTAACGCGAAAACTGCACACCATTGTATAAGAATCGAAAAGTGTTTTTGTTTACAGAAAACTAAAATTTTGGTGATGAAAGTTATTTAAGAATATCCTTAAGCGAGTTGAGCTCGGTTATTACTCGCTTAGAGTATTTCTTGACTTATTTTTTTCTTTCTAAAAATTACAAATTGTCAAATCGAACGGTTTTGTTTGTAAGTTTGTTTACAAAAAAACTGTAGACAATATGCGTTTTTGTTAATTAATTAAAATCATTGGAAAGAAAAGTAATCAACAACAAACTTTAGCGAGTTTAAGCGAGCTCGGTTATTACTCGCTTCGAGTATTTCTTGAATTATTTTTTTTCTTCTAAAAATTACAAATTTTCAAATCAAACGGTTTTTTAAGTTTGTTTACAAAAAACTTTAGACAATATGCGTTTGTTTTAATTAATTAAAATCATTGGAATGAAAAGTAATCAACAATAAACTTTAGCGAGTTTAAGCGAGCTCGGTTATTACTTGCTTAGAGTATTTCTTGAATTAATTTTATTTTCTTCTAAAAATTACAAGTTTTTAAATCGCTTTTTGAATATAAAGAAATTTCAAAAATGTCTCATAAAGTTTTGAAGTTATCGCCTTAGTGACCACTTACTCTTTTAATAACACTAGATTACAGCCATTTTGGTCCAGAGTTCTGAATATTTTTTCCTATAGATTTCGAACTCCTAAACACGAAAATGAATTTAAAAAAAAAATGTCTGATAAGTTTTTGAGATAGAATTTTTAATTTTTTTTACGATTTTTCTATGAAATGTCTCAGTTTTTTGAACCTTAACTTCCAAACGCTCTTGCCTAATTGATCAAGAGTGGTCTCAAATGGAGAAAAATAAACTATACTAAAACTTTTCATAGAAAGTTGAATATTAGAAGTACAACAGGACAGAAGTAAAACAATTATTTAAATAGATTACCCCTGATGATGAACGACGAAGTCAGTTGGAAATATTTGGTTATTTAAAATTAAATAAATTATAAAAACACCAACATCTGTTTTTTGCTTATGATCTCAAGCCTAACAATAACTGAAAAAGAAAGTATTAAAATTAGTTCAATAGTTTTGAAGTAAAAGACATTTAAATTTAACAAATGGATTTTTTTGTGCAAAAATTACGATTAAAAATTAAAAAAAAAATTATAAACGATAATATAAAAATATATAAATAAATTGAGCATAAAGTTTGATTATGCTCGAGCGTTTGGGAGTTATGTTCCAAAAAGCTGAGACATTTCTTCAAAAAATCCAAACTAATCAGAGGAAATTTCTTTAAAATTCATTTTCGTGTTTAGGAGGCCAAAATCTATAGGAAAAAAATATTTAGAACTCTGGACCAGGAAAATAATCATAATTTTTAAACTAGTGTTAGCGAGTACCAATAGAACACGCCTATTGAATACAGGCACAATAAAACAGGAAGTACCGACTATTATTCGATTTTCGACTTTTTTCATTGTGTTTGTCAACCAAACTGTGAAGTTTTCCTATACAAACTTGAATTGACATTTGAGTTTTAAAATGCTCTAAATATGTTAACCGACAACTTTGACAATTTCCATGTAAACAACAAAAAAAAATTGGATGTTGTTTTTGTTTTTGGTGTTAATGATGCCACTGGTTATGGTACAATAAACAAAGTGTGGCGCAATAAAGAAGGTACTAAGTGTGTTCGTTTTCTTGCAAATTTATACACTTTTGTGCAAATTTTTACTGGATCGGATTCGTTTACAAAAAAAGTCCAGTACCAAAATTTGCAAGTTAGAACAGATGTTTGAAATCAGCTGTTTTATGTAAACAAATAAAAGTAAACATAAATTAACAACAGCATAGGTAAGTAAAAATTGGAATATGATTTTATTTTATTTAATATTATCACTGAAATTAGAAAGAAAAAAAGTTTTCGTTTTGCTTATTTTTTTATGACAAATCTTAACACTTCAAAATTCAACATAAAAATAAAGGTAATGCAATCAGTAAACAAAATCAGCTGTTTTATTGCAAATTTTTACTGGAAGCTGTTCGTTTACTTTTCTTGCTAATTTAAAAAAAAATCGCCTTACGCACTCAAAAAAAAGTAAAAACTTGCAAATTTTTACTGGGAATGTAAACGAACACACTTAGTGTCATTATATTCTATTTTTTTTCTTCTGGTAGTAGTTTGGATTTTCAAATTTGATATTTGAAGTTTTTAAATTTAAAATGACACTCAAATAAATAGTTCGATAGATTGTAAAAAGTCACTTGAAAGTGAATAGAAAAAAACATTTTTGTGAATGTTTGAATTGTTATTGTGAATTTTTTAAATAAGAAAACTCAAATTACTATGAAACAAAAATTTGAAATAAGCTGTTAGCATAACATTAGGTGTGTTCGTTTACCCAGCGTTATCCCAATTTTACTCTATTTATTAAAATTTGCAAAAAAAAAAGTAAACGAACAGCTTCCAGTAAAAGTATTTGCAATGAAACAGCTGATTTTGTTTACTGTTTGCATTACATTTCGTTTTATTTTGAATTTTAAAGTGTTAAGATTTGTAATAAAAAAATGATCAAAAGAAAACTTTTTATCTTTCTAATTTCAGTGATTTAAATATATATTAAATAAAATAAAATAATATTCCAATTTTTAATTACCTATTCTGTTGTAAATTTATTTTTACTTTTATTTGTTTACATAAAACAGCTGATATCAAACATCTGTTCTATCTTGCAAATTTTGATTGGCTAAAATGTCTCCAAATGTTCTCTCTCTCTATCTCTCATTTACTGGACTTTTTGTGTAAACGAACACGATCCAGTAAAAATTTGCAGAAATTTATATAAATTTGAAAGTAAACGAACACACTTATTACCTTCTTTGCTGTACCACTAGCCCATGGTAGAAGGTTAAGCTATCAGCTGATTTACATTTTTTCGTGTAGTAATTTGAATTGTCAAATTTGACAATTCAAGTAATGAAATTTGTAAATTTCAAATATATATAAGAAAATTTAAATAAATAGTCCTCTTTATTATCGAAAGGCACTGAAAGAGAGTGCTAGATTTTCATTTTTGTGAATGATTGATGATAATTGTGAATATTTGTTAAACAATTTTTTATAACAAACTTAACAATTTTACAAATTTTAAATTTAAAAAATGAAATTACTACGAGAAAAAATTGTAAATCAGCTGTAACCTCATATCATGTACTATAACTTAAATGCAACACAAGGCTACATCTCTTGTTGTTAAATTCTTTTTGGTATACAATTATTCCCGATGAAAAATATTAGTTATATATCAAATTTACTTATAAAAATTTCATTGAAAAAGTATTATTTTTGTTCTCGTTATAAAATATCATTTGCCACAAATTGAATAATCCTTTTTTTTGGTTCTGAATAAAAAGCTTTTTTTTGTAATGAAAAATAAGTTTTTTTACTTCAGAATCGTTGCTTAGCCAAACGGTCCGTCGTTTTTCTACATATTTTTAAAGCATAATAGATGAGACTGAAATAAATTAAATAAATTTAAAATATCAATAACAATTTGACAGAATATTAGCAGCATAATTTAATTAATTATAATGTTTTGAACTGATTTTGTTTTGAGACCTTATTTGTTAGTTTTCAGAATCTTTAAATAAAAATCAAATAATAATTATATTCAAATAATAATTATATTCAAATAATAATTATATTCAAATAATAATTGTATTCAAATAGTAATTTCAAATATATATAAGAAAATTTAAATAAATAGTCCTCTTTATTATCGAAAGGCACTGAAAGAGAGTGCTAGATTTTCATTTTTGTGAATGATTGATGATAATTGTGAATATTTGTTAAACAATTTTTTATAACAAACTTAACAATTTTACAAATTTTAAATTTAAAAAATGAAATTACTACGAGAAAAAATTGTAAATCAGCTGTAACCTCATATCATGTACTATAACTTAAATGCAACACAAGGCTACATCTCTTGTTGTTAAATTCTTTTTGGTATACAATTATTCCCGATGAAAAATATTAGTTATATATCAAATTTACTTATAAAAATTTCATTGAAAAAGTATTATTTTTGTTCTCGTTATAAAATATCATTTGCCACAAATTGAATAATCCTTTTTTTTGGTTCTGAATAAAAAGCTTTTTTTTGTAATGAAAAATAAGTTTTTTTACTTCAGAATCGTTGCTTAGCCAAACGGTCCGTCGTTTTTCTACATATTTTTAAAGCATAATAGATGAGACTGAAATAAATTAAATAAATTTAAAATATCAATAACAATTTGACAGAATATTAGCAGCATAATTTAATTAATTATAATGTTTTGAACTGATTTTGTTTTGAGACCTTATTTGTTAGTTTTCAGAATCTTTAAATAAAAATCAAATAATAATTATATTCAAATAATAATTATATTCAAATAATAATTATATTCAAATAATAATTGTATTCAAATAGTAATTATATTTAAATAATAATTATACTAAAAACCAAATAAATGGAAACCCAAAATAAAAATGTAAACAAAACAAAAAAAGAAATCTTGAATTGAATACTTTTCTGTTTGTCCAATCGTTTGTCGATTCTCATTCATGATACAATAAACAAGGTAGAGTTATGCTGCTATCAGTTAATTTACAATTTTTTTCGTAGAAATTAAAACTACAATTTTGACAATTTGAAGTTTGTAAGGCTAAACTTCTGTATCAAACATTCACAGTAATCGTCGAGCATTCAAAATAATGTATTTCAAACAAGTGACTTCCCAGTAAACCAAATTTGCCGACAATGTCTGATATCAGACAATTCTGAACTCTATCGAGAATTCTTACCGAAATCGTTACGAATTCTGTTCGATTTGTCTGAGGATTTTTTATTTATTATGTTCCGAAATATCTGAACGAATTCGGCCCGATTTCTGCTATACTTGTCTGTGGGATTTTTATTAATTTTTTGATCAGACTTCTCTTTATGAACTCGCAACTAATTCTAAACGATTTATCTAAGGTAGATTGTCGTACAGAATTCTGAACGTTTGGAATTCTAAACGTTTGGTTAGCTGGGATGTGCGAGCGATTTTTATTGTGTTCGGAGGAAACTCTCCTGCCGGCAGTTCTCGTTAAATGCAAAACTGGTTGCCCTTAAGTGTATTGCCACTAAACATAGAGTTACAGCACAATTATTACTTGCGGTATTATTATAGTAAAGTGGCGCTCTCCGAAACTGCAGACACCCCTGCATTTAACTAAAAGTCTTTCCCAACGCTTTTTGAAAATGTTTTACAACTTTTTTTTGTAGAACAAAAATATTTTCTTCTCTTTGATTGTTTACATTCAGAATTTACCCTGACATAAGCTCAGAATTCGGTTCGAAATGTCGGTAAAAACATCAGAATTTAAAAAAGACTTAATGCCAGAATTTGACCGAAGTCTTTCAGAATTAGTTCAGAATTCAATACGAGAAATCGAAATTTCCTTTCGAATGTTCCAAGACTACAGTTCAGAATTCGGTTTGAAATGTCGGCAAAAAAAGTAGTTGAGAATCCGTGTCAACCCTCTCATATGTTTTTCGTTGTGAACTCGCTAAGAATTCTGATCTGAAATCGGAACATTTTGCCAATTGTCGTACAGAATTCTGACCGAATTCTGAAGGTTTCGTTTGCTGGGTTTGACAGTTTAGCAAACTGTTTATTTGTTGTGGGGCGGGCTAGTGGCTATACCTCGTTTATTGTAGCATGTTCTCATTAATCGAAAATCTTAATTATGCAACTATTTTGCTGTGACAAAAACATATTTTAATTTTTCAAGTTAAACTATGTTCGGAACAAAGACGATAAATATTAGAAGATGGGCGATTCGAGATTTATCGAGAAATTGGCGAACACGGCAATACTCAGACTGCGGAGAAAAACTCTGAAAAGCTTTAGGTTTTCGTTGTCAAATTTGCTATTAGTGAGTGCACAAAGAATTATAAAACAAGAGAAAATGTCAAAAATGTGTAGAAATGTGCAATGAAAACAAAATGCTTTATATTTTGATGGGGCTGGCTGCTCATATACGATATTGCAAAAAAAGAAGCACATCGCCCGTCTTGTACAATTTATCGTCTTTGGTTCGGAACATATTTTGATTTTTCGAGTTAAACGATGTTCACATTAATAATTATTATTGGGAACGTAAATTTGCAGTTTGACAAGCGGCGATGAAAATGTTCGGTCAGCTTAAGTTTGTGAAGAAGCCCAGTAATAAAGACATAAAAAGATGAATTCGATTTTTTGTAAAAGTATAAATGAATAATCTCAGTTTTGCAGTAGTTTTTGTTGAATTTTTATAGAAAAAGGAAATTAAAAATGTTAGAATCTAATTTAAATAGCATTAAACAAAGTAGGTAAATTAAAGTACAGTTCAGACCAACGCGACAAAGTGTCAAAATCAATTTACACTCGTTCTTATGGAAGCATCCATATTAAAGCGACAAAACAAAAAATAGTTCTTGGCTGTGCAGGGACACAATAAAAAAAACGATAACTGAAGCGTCCTAGCCTTTTGTCGTTCTGTTTTTTGTGTTGTCAAATACATAAAAACAAATGAAAGATTTTCAAATTACTTGTTTTTTATTCTTTTGAAGAAAAAAATAACACAACTCAACTAAAAAATGGGAAACTAAATTTAATTAAATTTTATTACAATTTTTTTTACTTTAAAGTGACAGCGAACGAAAAGGCTTTGTTGCGTGGAAGTCATGTCGGTGGCAGTGGTAGCGTTTTGTCGCTTTGGTCTGAACTCCACATAAATCTTTATTCGAACAAAGTTATTTACAATTTGTATTTTTGTTTCTTTTAATTTTACGAAGATTTAAGATTTCTTTTGAGACATTGAATAAAAATATATTTCTTTTGATTTCATTACATTTTAGGGACGAGAAGTGCAAATCGAAGGCGATAAACTTTACAAGAAGGACGATATGCTTCTTCTTTGCAATAATGTAGAATAACAGACTTAATTTTTCCACATTCGTTTGTATACAATCACTAGAAGGCTACAAAATTCAAAATTGAAACTCAAAAAGCACTAAATTCGCACACTTTAAACACAAAAAACAATATACCCTAAATGATTTTTACTCAACTCTGTTTATCTCGATAAATCTCGAATCGCCCATCTTTTACAATTTATCGTCAAATCGCTTTAAGAATAAGTGGAAACGCTCAGCTTTATATTTTCTTCTTAAACTAGGCCACCGCACCTAGTACATATACAAGAATCAAGATATTCATTACACTAGCATTTAATGTTTGTCACAACAAAGTTCAATTTCGATTTGTAATTTCTCATAACCAAATTGAATTTTCTTATTATCAATTTGTATGATCAAAATTAGAATTTGAATTTCCTCAATTTCAATTTGAACTTTCATCAATTTGAATATGATTTTTTCAATTTTAATTTATACATATTTTCTTAATTTCAGTTTTCGCTTTTTAATTTCAATTGGTGTTGTCTCAATTTCAATTTTTAAATTTTAATTTGAGTTTATCAATTTCAATTTATAGTTTTATTCAATTTCAAGATGAATTTTCTTCATTTCAATTTAAGTTTGTACTTTCTTAATATCAATTTGAGTTTATCAATTTCAAGTTATAATTTTCAATATCATTATGTATTTCCTGAATTTTAATTTACTTTTCTCCATTTCAATTTCCCTTTTCTCATTATCAATTTGTATTTTCTCAGCTTCAATTTGTATTTTTCCAATCTCAATTTGAATTATCTTTATTTCAATTGAATTTTCTCAATTTCAATATGTATTTTCTGATTAAATTGTAATTTCTCAATTTCAATTTGTATTTTCTCAATTTGTGTTTTTCCAATTTCAATTTGTATTTTCTCAATTTGTGTTTTTCCAATTTCAATTTGTATTTTCTCAATTTCAATTTTTATTTTCTCATCAAATTGTATTTTCTCAATTTCAATTTGTATTTTCTCATTTTTAATGGTTTTTTACAATTTCAATTTGTATTTTCTCAATTTTAATTTTTGTTTTCCCAATTTCAATTTGATTTGACTTTATCAATTTATGTTTGTACTTTCTTATTTTCAATTTGTATTCTCTCCTTATCAATTTGTATTTTCTTCATTTCAAATTTGTATTTTCTCAATCTCAATTTGTGTTTTTCCAATTCCAAATTGAATTTTCTTAGTTTCAATTTGCATTTTCCCAATTTAAATTGGTATTTTCTCATTAAATTGTATTTTATCAATTTCAATTTGTATTTTTTCATTTTTAATGGTTTCAATTCAATTTCAATTTGACTTATCAATTTAAGTTTGTGCTTTCTTAATTTCAATTTGAGTTTATCAATTTCAATTTGTATTTTCTCAATTTCATTTTGTGTTTCCTGAATTTCAATGGAGAAAATATCAAATTGTATTTTCTCAGCTTCAATTTGTATTTCTTTAATTCCAATTTGAATTTTCTAAATTTTAATTTAAGTTTCTTAATTTCAATTTGTAGTTTCTCAATATCGATTTGAGTTTATCGATTGCAATTTATATTTCCTAATTGCCAATTTGTATTTTCTCAATTTCGTTTTGAGTTTTTCAGTTTCAATTTTTATTTTCTCAATTTCATTTTGAGTTTTTCAGTTTCAATTTGCATTTTCCCAATTTCAATTTGAATTTTCTTAATATCAATTTCAATTTTATATTTTTCGAATTTCAATTTGTATTTTTCCTAATTTCTATTTGTTTTTTCTCAATTTCGATTTGAATTTTCTAAATTTTAATTTGCGTTGTATTTTCCCAATTTCAATTTGAATTTTCAGTTTAAGTTGATCAAGTTTAATTTGTATTTTCTAAATTTCCATTTGTATTTTCTCAATTTCAATTAGAATTTTCGCAATTTCAAATTAAATTTTCTTAATTTAAATTTGTATTTTCTTAATTTTAATTTGAGTTTCTCAATTTCAATTTGTATTTTCCCAATTTAAATTTTCGTTTATCAATTTAAATTTATATTTTTTCAATTTCAATTTGTATTTTCCCATTTTAAATTTGTATTTTCTCAAGTTCAATTTGTATTTTCTCAATTTCAATTTGAGTTTTCTCAATTTCTATTTGTATTCTTACAATTTCGATTTGAATTGTCTAAATTTTAATTTGCGTTGCTCAACTTCAATTTGTATTTTCTCAATTTAAATTTAAAATGCATTTGCTTATGGCAGCAATTAAATTCAATTGTAGCCACCTTTATATCTAAACTACTGATCGAATATGTCTGTTTATGCATAAAGGCAATTTCTATAAATGTTTTATTAACAAAAACAAAAATATTGTTAGTACTAGAGTATAGTTGACCTATTTTTATTAACTTATAGTTTTCTGAATTGGCTGGCTCGAGGTCATTTACATTTTCGAAATTTCAATTCGAAATGGAATAGAAAACAATATTTTTTTATATTTTTCTGGATTGCCTGGCTCGAGGTTATGTTCAAAATAAAAAGACGATGGCTTTTAATTTATTTTGTTTATTAGATTTTTTATCCATTATCCCCCTGGGACGGATAAATCGGTCCCAAGGGGACGTAAAATATTACCTGATGCAATTTCTTACAGGGCATGGTTGCTTTAGGAAATATCTTCACAGATTTGGACATGACAGTTCGCCTGTTTGCCAGAACTGTGTGGAGAAAGAAGAACACGCTGTATTTAATTGTCTTCGACGATCATCCTTGGGCAATTCAAATTTAAGCTGTTTAGCGACCCAAAACATTTTTCAAGCGCACAGTTCATTTTTTTTGTTAATTTAGTTGTAAGTTCCTGAGAATGATCGTGGAAGACGATAGAAATATTAGATAAAAAATATAATAAACAAAATAAATTAAAGGCCATTGTATTTTTATGTTGTACATGAGCTCGAGCCAGACAATCCAGAAAAATATAAAAAAAAAATCTGGTTTTCTACACCATTTCCAATTGAAATTTCGAAAATGTACATGACCTCGAGCCAGTCCATTCAGAAAACTATAAATTAATAAAAACAGGTCAACTATACTCTAATACTAACAATATTTTTGTTTTTGTTAACAAAACATTTATAGAAATTGCCTTTATGCATAAACAGACATATTCGATCAGAAGTTTATATATAAAGGCGGTTACGATTGAATTTAATTGTTGCCATAAGCAAATGCATTTTAAATTTAAAATCGTGTTATCAGAAACCCCGTATTAAAGAAAAGATTAGGTAAGATGTACTAGGGACTATCAACATTCGAATGAAGACAAGTTCAATTCCGATTGTGATTCGAGCTCCAATCTTAGCCGGTAAGCTGTCTGGGTCGTCATGATGCCAAACAAAATAGTTCGCATTTGCATTATCCAAAAAAATAAATCTCTCAAATTGAGAATAAATCTTTTGATCAACTAAGGTTGATTTTAACAAATATATGACTTCTTCTAAATGCCCTACGCACTTAAATAAAATTTCATATTAAGCTAATTTCGTCTGGCAATTTTCATACAATTTGTAATAAATTTCTGCAGGAAATCGCGAAACCCGTAATTTCGTTGGCATATGCATATTGGACATAAGTCATTTTTCACTAATTATGTGCAACACTTATATTAATAGCTTAAATAGTTTTAATTTACATTATGTATGAATACTGTTCTGAATTCATTCTCTTCAAAACTGTAAAATACTTATAAACTTTAACTATTCCGTAGCGTACTGATTCTAGGATATAAGAAAATAGTTTTATACATTATATCATAAAATAATAATTCGATGTTCTTTTGTTGTGAACAATTTCAATAAAGAAATTTTGCAAAAAATATTAAATTACTATAACAATTGTTTAAAAAAAAACTCTAAAGGTAAGTTAAATAGGGTTGTCGATTTTATTTACAGTTTTTGCTTTTGAGACCTAAAGTGAAGTTGAAATTTAAATTTGCATCGTCTTTGATAAAAAAAGTACTGATAATTTTTTCAAATTTCTTGTTTTAGTGGAAAGGTTCATATGACGAATTTTATGACTTCTGGACAATGCAATATCATTAACTTTTTTAAATTTTTAACATATATTTCAGGGGTTTTCAGACAACTGGAAAAAGCTTCAGTGTGGCCGGGCCATAAAAGAGAACAGTTTTTTACAACGAAATATACATATGCATTAAAGAAATAAAATAGAAAACAATTGTTTATCTAAAAAGTCCCTTATATTAAGTTCCCCGGTAGTCGTTTAAAATTGAATCTGTTTTTGATCCATACTCCACATGCTAACAAATTCTCATTCTTACTGTGCATTAGCCCACGATCTAAAAATATAATTTAAAAAATTCGAAAAATCTTTAAAAAAAATATTCTGAAACATTGAAATATCTGTTGGGCGAATTTATCGACCTTTCTGGTGATGATGACAATGACCAAGATATTAGAGAGCGCAGTGATGTTGATCCACAGCTGCCTGCTAAATGGCAACTGGCCAAATAATTAATTTAATTCATTTAATTTATACTTAAAACTTTTAATAACTAACATTTCAAAATTATATTTTTTTACATATTTTTATAATTTCTTTTTCAATGTTTCTTCAAAACCAACACTGAACAAAATTGATACATAAAAAATGAGAAGTAAATTAATATTGAGCTGGAAAACGCATGAATGACAGGTTCTTGTCTACAGAAACTAAGTAGATTGGATTCATGATCTAATCCAAAAGATCGTCAATGAAAAGAAGAAAAAGTGAGGGAGAATGGACAGAGCTCTGTGGTACACCTACCGAATAGGTGTCCTAACCTATGGTGGGACATATCCAAAACACAATGGAAGGAAATAGCTGAGTTCATAGCTTAATAAGATAAGAAAACCTAAGAGGCTGTCAAAAGATAACCTTCCCCACAGAGTGGAAGGTTCAAAAATGCAAAGGGATGTTTTCAATACAAAAGAAGAGTACCTTAGATCAGCCGAGCTAAACAGTTCAATCAATGGTTACAAAAATTAAATAGCCAAAAGCTAGGTTTCAATGAGCCTCTATATTTATTAAATATTCTAAATTGTTAAAGATTTTATAGGGAAGAAAAACTTGAAAGAAAACATAAAAACAAAACAAATTCATTTGAGAATTTTTCTTAAATATTCTCATAGAAAAATAAAGAAAATTTAAAAAATCAAAAAGCAAATTCATTTGAGAATTTTTCTTAAATATTCCCATAGAAAAATAAATAATTGGTTAGCACAAAAGAAATTTACTTTAATAACGACAACACACAAGACACTTATGCAGAGGCCACGCTTTTGTCCGTTAACACTTGACTTCCATCAATATTTTCATTGATCTCCTCGCAGTTGTGCACCTGCTTCCGATGCAATAGGAATACACCGTAGTCTGTAAACATTCGGGGACAAAAGAGGCAATTGTAGATGAGCAGTCGCTTATGCGTTACCTGGTGACTACGCAAATCATGTACAAATTTAAAACTACGATTGCAAGTGCCGCATATGTTTTCCGTCGGCTGACAATGCAATCGATGGCGACGATAGGCTCTGAGGGTATAGTTGATTTTTCCACATACAGCGCAACTGTAACACTTGGTAATATCGGGCTGGATCACAGCTTTAGTGGCGTCGAGGACGCCATGAACAGAAAGGCAATGTTGACGTAACGTAGAACTTGTCTGAAAGCATCTGTTGCACAAATCACAGGTATTCTCAATAAAGGACCGCATCTCGGCATGATTTGTTAGGGTGTAGTGTTTTCTTAGGCCACCATTTGTCTTGTGCGTCTTAAAGCATGCCTCACATCTAAAGACATTCGGATTGAGATGCAGTAGAAAATGATCTTCAATCTTGCCGAACGTGAAGATTCGACGTTTACAGCATGAAAGGGAAAATTTTCGTTTTGGATGTTCATGAAGAACATGTTGGCGATAGAGGGAAAATTTCGAAAAGACCTGGCGGCAAGTGCATTTAATAGTTGACAACGTTTTGGCGATAAGATCATTCAGTTTCTCAGCTCTCATTTCGGTTTTGTTGATTTTTTCTTTATGATATTTCTTTTTGGAACTTTGGCACATAACTGCTTTGGGACTTTTCTCTTCGGACCTGTAAGAGGATTTATTTTTGGTTTTTAATGCGGGCATTGCTTCGATTAAATCCTGTTTATTTGGTAGTTCCTGATTATTTGCTGGCTCATCGATCATTGCAACAATAAGAGTTTCCTCTTTAATGCCGGAGGCTTCTGTTTGAACATCTGATTCGAGTAAGACCGGGTCATTTTTAATTAATTGATCGGAATTATCCTCCTTTACATCTGTTAACTGCAATTCGGGCAAGCATATGAAATCTCTATTATCTGCGACGTTCCCACTGATACCAGTAATGGTAAATGCTTGGTATATCTGAGGCATATCATCTACTTTCGATAAGGGCTCCGCTTTAACACTGTCCAAATTAACACCTTCCAGCGTTGGTGTTGCGTTTGTTTCAGAGATTTCCTCCACTTTGATATCTTCTAGAGACTTGTCCATGAGTTGTGCTTGCGCCACCAGTATGGAAAGTTTGAAATTGTGAAAATCACGTATGTGACGCCAGCAGGGCAGGCATATGACCCTTAGATGTTTCGCCTGTTCCATGTCCAAAATCTAAAAGAAACAATTTACGTTTTAATGGGACAATTAATCTTCTGCGCACACAAAAGAAAATGTTCACTTACCGTGGGATGGAAATATTTGTAGGTCATCTCATAGAGCTCATTACCGCAACCATTTCTATTGTAAAGATTTTTGTATTTTTGGCACTCGTCAAGGCACAGCCGGCAAACGTTCGATTCCGACATACTCGCTACCATTAAGGACTCCAAAAAAACTATGCAGACCTTATTAGCCAACCGCCAAAATGTTCGAGTGGCATAAGCCTGTACCTGGAACTAAATCAAATACAGCACACACGTTTAAGTTCTACCTGTGTTAAGTTAGCAGATAGTTTAAGGGATTTTTGATATTTCCATTATGGGTTTTCTTCTAGTGTCGCACTAAATTAAAAAAAAACACATTATGAGGGAGACATTTTTAAATCTCAGAACCTTACTGATCCTTAGGGCGATCCTTAAAAAATGGAGCTTGAAAATGTCATTGATTGATTTTTTCTTAATAATCTAATAACAATTATTGGCTAAAAGTTTATCAGTCTAGTAGGTTTCGAGAACTTTCCTAAAGACCTAAAAGTTTAGCAGTCTAGTAGGTTTCGGGAACTTTTCCAAGGACCTAAAAGTTTAGCAGTCTGGTAGGTTTCGTGGACTTTTCTAAGGTTATTGGGCTAGCCATAACGCGAAGGCTAGCTGATCTTTATAGTGTCTACTAATGTCTGAGAAATAATCTTCTCACCTAATTGGGAATAAACCTTCTGACGCCAAAACTGTTCCAAAATTAAGGCAGGTAAAATAGCAGGTGTCAAGTTATACATGAGGAGATCCTTTAGACTGCCGGATGAATGCAGCTTTTTACAAAAATAAGTTTTAGCTATTCCGCAGAAAGCCATATCATGGAAAAGAAAGTATCAATTATACGTCCTCCATTCTTTTTAAACCCTCCATCAAAGCATGAATTATAGGGTGATCCATCTAGAGGTATTTTTTAGAGCAAAAAAATATATAAATTCAAATAAAGTGTGGAATCTTTATTGGTAATTTAAAAGGACATTTTATGGCAATTATTTTTTGAATATAATTTCCTTCAAATGTTGGCCGCAACTACGCCTCAGGGTGTCCATTCAGAGGGTGCAATTTTGGATGACTTATTCGAGCATTTCGACCGGTATGGCGTAAATTACACGCGGAATGTTGAATCGTAGCTGGTTTGTTAGCATAGACTTTGGACTTTACGTAACCCCAAAGAAAAATGTCTAAAGGTGTGATATCACTCGATCTAGGCGGCCTGTCAAAAACGTGAAATTAGCTGCTTTTCGAAATGACCTCTCAATAGATGCATTTTTTGAGCTGCTGTATGGCAAGTGGCACTGTCCTGTTGAAACCTAGTGTCGTCAAGATTACGGGCTTCAATTTCAGGTAGCATAAAGATCGATATCATGGCGCGATAGCGAGCACCATTCAAGGTTACGTCCCGGTCATCACCATTTTTGAAAAAATATGCACCGATGGTTCCACCAGCTTATAAACCGCACCAGACCGTGGTTTTCTCTGGGTAAAATGGCACCTCTTGAACCTCTTCTTGTTGCTCTTCAGCCCAAATGCGGCAATTTTGTTTATTGAAATGAGAAATGGGCCTCATCACTGAACAAAATTTTGGTCGAAAACAGCGGATCTTCTTGTTTTTCGCCAAACGTTCATTTCCATAATACAGTTGCCAACATTTGAAGGAAATTATATTTATAAAATACCAATAAAGATTCCACACTTGATTTGAATTTTTATAGTTTTACTGTTCTGAAAAATACCTCTAGATGGATCACCCTATATATATAAAATGTCATTCCGTTTGCAACACCTCGAAATATTGATTCGAGACCCTATATTGTAAAGGGTGGTCCAACCATAATGCACGATATTAATTATGAGTCACACCTTAACGCCAAGTAGAGGGTTTTCCAATTGCGATATAACAATTTCGTATCTTTATGTCATTATTTGAATTTATGTCGTTTTGAAGTCAACTTTTTTATCGTTGTAAATTTCACTTACGAGCAACGTTTGAAAAGCATTAAAAAATACTACCGAAATTCTGAGTCGGTGGTCGCAACTTTAAGAGCGCTTACTCCAATTTTCGGCTTAATAATCTTTCAGGAATTGGGCATCTCTCAAACCACACAGTGGCGTATTTTGCTAAAAGATCTTGGCCTTCATCCTTATAAGATCAAACTGACTCAAGAACTAAAGCCGCTTGATCATTTGAAACGCCGAAACTTCTCCAATTGGGTCCTGGTCAAGATTTACGAAAGTCCTGAATTTCATCGAAAAATCATCTTTAGCGATGAAGCTCATTTTTGGCTGAGTGGTTTTGTCAGTAAACAAAATATGCGCTATTGGACAGCAACAAATCCACATGTGCCACATCCACATGTGCTATAATTTATTCGGTTATAACCTGGCGCTTACGCTAGGCATAATGGGTACTCGTAGTAGTGTGCACACAGGCTGCGATGACAACCTCCAAACAGTCCCGACGCACAGCTCTGAAACGAACATATTACATCCAGTCTTGAGGAAATTAGGCTCATTTCATTAGGATTGATCAGTAACTGAAAATGCTTCGAAGAATAGCCTGCACAACAATGAGCCTTTGGGGTAAATTTGCCAACAATTCGTCGGTGGTCGCAACTTTAAGAGCGCTTACTCCAATTTTCGGCTTAATAATCTTTCAGGAATTGGGCATCTCTCAAACCACACTGTGGCGTATTTTGCTAAAAGATCTTGGCCTTCATCCTTATAAGATCAAACTGACTCAAGAACTAAAGTCGCTTGATCATTTGAAACGCCGAAACTTCTCCGATTGGATACTGGCCAAGTTTTACGAAAGTCCTGAATTTCAAAGAAAAATCATCTTCAGCGATGAAGCTCATTTCTGGCTGAGTGGTTTTGTCAGTAAACAAAATATGCGCTATTGGACAGCAACAAATCCACATTTGCTAAAGGGGGACAATTTCATCCGCAAAAAATTACTCTGTGGTGTGGTTTTCGTGCCGAAGGTGTGATTGGTTTGTGATTTTTCGTCGATGAAAACAATCGTCATGTTACCGTCAATGGAGAGCGCCATGTTACAAAAATATTTTTGGCCCGAATTGGATGAGCTTGACATCGCCGATATGTGGTTTTAACAAAAAGGTGCCATTAGCCACACAGCATGCGTTACAATCGATTTACTGAAAGGCAAATTCGGTGCAGGTGTTATCTAGAGAAATGGTCCGGTCAGGTGTTATCTAGAGAAATGGTCCTCGTTCATAAGATTTAACGCCATTGGATTTCTTTTTATGGGGCCACATCAAGTAATTGGTCTATGCCAACAAGCCAACAACTTTAGACGAGCTCCGAGACAACAATTAACGCGAAATTGCCAACGTTCCGGTCGAAATGTGTGCAAAAGTGGTGGAAAATTGGGTCCAAAGAATAAATCGCTGTACACGGGAGCTCTTGGTGGTCATATGGCCTAAATCGAATTTCATTCTTTAAATGTATGCACTACACCTGGAATAAATTTTAACTCTGTATCTTAAAATATTCTGTGTTTTATTAATATACGAGGGCATATCAATAATTCCGTGACTTTAAAAAAAATCTTATTTTAGCTCAAAACACTAAGTCCAATGTTTCTCCAACATTTGTATCCCTTCCGAAAAATAGGAATTTTCGAGGTCCATAAAATAGGCATTTGTCTGGTCAATAATTTCATCGCTAGAGCTAAATATTTTTCCACCGAGCCATTTCTTTAGATTGGGAAATAGGAAATAGTCACTGGGGGCTACATCCGAAGAATATGGCGGCTGAGGTACCAATTCGTTGCAATTTTGCCATTGAGACTGCGTACATGTGCACCCGTGCATTATCCTGATGAAAAACAACTTTTTGGCCATATGGGGTCGTTTTTTTAAATCCTCGTTAAATCGGTCCAATAAGTCGCCGTTTGTTGTTTTTTTTCCTTTCGACGGTAATTGATGTGGATTATCCCGCGTGCAATCCAAAAATAGGTAGCCATCCCCTTATTGGTTGTTGTTGTAACAACAATATATTTATTTTGATGTCTTGTTCGTCTATGGAGGATCTGCTTCGATATCCAGGTGGAGGAAAGGCGTCATTTGAACTGGATGCGTCCACAGAGACCTGGGAGTAAGCTGAGTGGGTTTGGCCGGACAATTGAAGAGGTGCAGCACATCATGTGGTCCCTGATGGCAGGCGGGCAGATGTCCGGAACGATAGCACCAATTCGTGCCCAGTAAGAATTGAGGCGGCTGCACAAATCATCCATTCAATCCCGCCACTGTCGGTTCTATGTACCGGATTGACCCGAAACTCTTCGCCCAGGGGCAGTCATCTCAACAATATATGTTTTTTTTTGTTCGAACCTTATTGGTCTTCTTTGGAGCCGGTTCACACGGAAAACCCATAGTTTAGACTGCTGCTTTGTTTTCGGAGTGTCGTAATGGACCCATGTTTCATCCATAGTTACAAAACGCAGCCAAAACTCATTCGAATTGCGGTTCAACAACTCCAAACAATTCTTTGAAGTTGTCAAACGATTACGTTTATGGTCAATTGTGAGCAAACGCGGCAGACGTCTTGCAGGCAGTTTTCTTAAACACAATTGATCATGTAAAATCAAACCACACTGCCAAATGAAATGCTTATGGCATCAACAATCTCAAGCACTTTTATAGGCTGTTTCCACTTGGACGCGTCTGCGTCCAAAAATCAACGAACGCGCGTTACAGCCTATACATAAAACATAGGCAGTTAGGTATGGGAAAAAGTCGTGTTCATATTGGACGCGTTTATCGATAAGTCGCGTTTACTATAAATTCGATTATTTTTGCAGTCGAAACCCACCCATACCTATCAATGGCAATATCGCAAATTGCACATCCCTATGAAAACAGCTGTTAATCATTATAAATATAAACATCCAAAATGCAAAAAACAGGAGGTAATTTAATATTTTTGCTTTTGTTTAAATAATATTAATTTTTTCAATTATTTTAGATTTCAAAAAGACGGAATGGACAGCAGTATCAACACTATATCTGTTGGACCTCTGGGAGGAAAATATTGATGGTCTGAGGGATGCTCGCAAAAACACCCACATACACAAAGAGATGGGGGAGAATCTGGGAGTGACTGGCGCGGAATTTCCATTAGGCGCAATACCATTTAACTCCATGATAATGTCACAACACAAAAATATTAAAATTTTTCGCACCCCTAAAAAAACAAATAAACACAAACAGCTGTTTGAACGCAAACGTGGACGCAAAACACAATGGAAACACCATTAAAAATTATCGATAAATCGTGGACGAGTACGTGGACGCGACCGTAGTGGAAACAGCCTATTACTCTTCGATCGGCCAACACCATATCTTGGATTTTTTCGACATTTTCGGGTGTAATTACTTTAATTGGCCGTCCAGAACGTTCAGCGTCATTTGTACTTGTAAGACCACAACGAAAGACAGTAAACCACTTGTTTACCATTGAAATCGATGGTGCTAAGTCGCCATAGTAAAGGGTGTTTTTTATTGAGGTATAAAACTTCGAATTGAAATAAAATACAAGAAAATCGTTTTAATGTCCATCAATTTGGCTATATTGGAAGGATAATTTTATGCCATTAATGTTTAAATATGATTTCGGGCATGTGGCCGCCGCGGCTGTCTCGAATAAAGCCAATTCTACAGGTCCAATTTTCAACCACTTTTTCGAGCATATGGGGCCGTATGTTGGCAATAACGCCACGAATGTTGGCTTCCAAGTCCCCTAACGTGTTTCTGGTTTGTTGGTGTAGACGAGCGACTTCACATATCCCCAAAGAAAATAATCCAATGGTCCATGTTAACCGATCCATGGTTAACCGAATTAATTGCTCTGATGGACGATTATGTCGACCATAAAATGGACGGAGCTTGCGGTGAACATCGCGAACTGAACCATTACTTTCGAAATAAATTTGCACGATTTGCAAGCGTTGTTCTTTTGTCAACCTGTTCATGATGAAATGGCAAACCAAACTAAATATTAATCACTTGACAGCTGACAAAGTGGCCGCCAGTTAAAAAAGTGATGCCAACTTAAAGTTCTATACCCCAATAAAAAACACCCCTTATTTATCAAGCTTTTTCTTGGTTTGACTGAAGGTTTTTTTCAGAAAAAACTAATGTTTAATGAGCACTCGAAATTCACTTTTTTCCAATTTTAACAAAATCCACGAGGTTGTATGTTTTGAACAGCTGTTAAACACAAACTAAATGACGGAACTCTTTCAAAATTTGACAGTAGTCTATTAACAGACGGTACTTGATGGGAGCAGTGTTGCATTTCATATAACTACGAGGGAAGTTAGAAGGGAATAATTGATATGCAATAGTATAAAATCGTTATGTTCCTAATGAAAAAATCTGTATAAAAATGGATAATATTCACTCAATCTAACCGGGGAATGAAACTTTTCAATCGAAGAATTAAAAGTCTAACAACAGAGAGCCAATTTTGTTGTCTATAGTACACGTCTCTGGATCAATCTTTTGGCGAAACTTCAAGCAATGTAACAACTTTTAAAAAGGAGCTATTTAATTTCTAGAAAAAATACTTTTTTTGATAACTAGTTTTTAATATTATCTAATTAGTTTCGATTTTTTATAGTATGATTTTACCAAAGTGTTAATCTTTCAATCCTCGAAAGCCACACCGAAATGTATCAGTTACATCTTGTAGAGGCAGCTTAAACAAAATAAATGAATAGAGGACTATGGAGCAGCGTTAATGTTGTGCGACTAAAGTGGCAATTTGCCCTTTTTGGAAGCCATGCGACTTTTGCTGCCCCTTTTTCATAAATCCCCTTTCTTTCTTTAAATTTTTGTTACTTTCTACAACTCGAAATGTGTGTATTGCTTTTAAAGGGTACGCGTATTCTTATTTTTGTGGCTAAGGGTTATTTCGGGGAAAAAGTACTATAATTTATTCGGTTATAACCTGGCGCTTACGCTAGGCATTATGGGTACTCGTACTGTGCACACAGGCTGCGAAGACAACCTCCAAACAGTCCCGACACACAGCTCTGAAACGCACATATTACATCCAGTCTTGGGAAAATTTGGCACATTTCATTAGGATTGATCGATCAGTAACTGAAAATGCTTCGTAGAATAGCCTGCACAACAGTGAGCCTTTAGGGTAAAATTTCCAACAACTCGGAACATTTGTAAAATGTATCAAGTAAGCCGTAAATGAGCCGCGACTGCCGCGGTACTTTCGATGCCGAAAATGTATCAAAAAAGTTGTATTGTATCAAAAAAATTCTATTGTATCAAAAAAGTTCTATAGTATCATCTTTTGCAACCTTGATTTGAGGTAGTCGAAAATCCGGCCCATTCATTCAAGGACATATGGGTACCAAAGTTGAAAATTTTACAACAAACCCAACGAATCCATATGAAATCATTTTTAAAATCTGGATATATAAGGAACCCGGTTCATGACTTCAAGGAGCCCAAAAGCCTAGTTTCAGTTGGCTCATCCGCACATCCAGTACAGCAGGGGGCTGTTTGGCATAGTTAATGGGCGAAATCAGCCCAGGGGGGAAGTTTTCTGAGACTATCTAGCCATGTCCGTCCGCGTGTTTTCTGAAAGCACGATATCGTTCAAACGGATCAACCAAGTCATCAGAAATTTTGCATGATGCAGGCTTAGGGTCACATGCTGTTTGGCATAGTTAATGGGCGAAATCAGTCCAGGGGGAAAGTTTTCACCTTTTTAAATACCCCAAAAAAGAGCTAAGCTGGCAAAAGGCTAGGCTCAAGTAGCCAGCATGGTCAAAACCGGCGAAAAATAGTCAATATCGTATAATGGAGGGTACATAAGGATCAGAATTGAATTTTTTTAGTTTGAATGCGCATTTTATCTTGCATTTCATTAAACTTAGTTTTTACTGTGATGCGTGCTACTTTTCTTATTAAATTCAAATGTATTGTTTTAATAAAATTATGTGCCAATTTCAACGATAACCCTGCTATGGAGTCTTTAGATTAGAGTGTATAAGGGTACGAAAGTCGGGTCCTGTCCGACATTGGACTATTCTCAATGGTTTTAACCAGAGAGCTAGAGTTATTTTAACATGACAAGGTTATCTTAGTACCTGCTTTAAAGTAAAATTAGACTTTGCTTGGATAATTTTAAATGTAAAACTCGATGTGTATTTTAGTTAAAAAAAATGTTTGGATTTCAAATAAGTACAACATAAAATTATAAAAAAACTAACACGCATATTCGAATACAAAAAAACTTAACATAAAAACAAGTATTATGTCGACATATTCATGCATCTCTATCATGAATAAAAGTTTAAATTATTGCAACCGGATTGAAACCGCGAAAAAGTATTGACTTTTTTGCTTTAGATTTTGCGCCACCTCAAATTAAATTAAGAAATAGGGAGAAATTCCCTGATTTCAATATGGCGGGGGCAATATATTTTATTCATAATAGCAATTATGTCTTAATTACAATAAGGATATACTGTCCACAGAATTCCAGTGGATTCTAAGATAATACATAAAAGCCGAGCAATTTTTTGTAAAACAAACAAAACACAAAATATGTTTAAGTATAATACTTCATTATGGGAATAGAATAAGTTAATGTAAATAATGTAATTAAAAAAAATAAATTAAAATAAATACTGTAGTTACAAGGATGATTTCCATCAGTCCTCTTATAGATCTCTATTGCAGCCGCAAGGGAATTATTATTTAATTGTAAACTTTTGTGAATGTAGCCAGCATTGAATTGATAAAACTTGCAGCAGCTTAGGGAAACAGAATGTTTGCATAATTTTTATTGAATAAATATTTTCATGGGTTTGTAGAATTACTTTCTCCATGTTCAAAAAGCCCTGCACATTTTTCTAATAAAAAAAACACTTCCCGTGTAAACGGCTTATTTTTGAAAAATCGAAAACAATATTTTCCTTTTTATAAAGTTTGTGGCAACGGAATCTATCTACTTTCCTAGTAGCCACCATCACCACACTCATCGAAGGCCCGAGTCATGTTTTTGGGCCATCGCGAAATGCTGTGCATCCTGGTGTAATGCATATTCAGACCACCCTTAGTGTGAAAGCCTTTGCGACATATTTTGCACACATTGCCCAGGTCTTGGACGACCGTATGGTTTCTGGCCCAATGACGCTTTAGGGCAGTTTTGGACCCGTGGCATCTATTGCATTTCTCACATTTAAAAGCATTCGAATCGCTATGATAGAGAAAATGATCTTTAATTAGAGTAATTGAAGTCAGCTTTCGCTGGCAGCAGGACAAATGAAAAGTTTCTTCGGAATGTTGTCGATGGAAATGTTGGCGTAATAGTGAGAATTTCCCAAAGGACTTTAAGCAGACTTTACATTTTGTAGTCTGGGTAGTTTTAGCTATAAGCGCATCAAGTTCTTCGATACTTTTTTTACTTTCAATTCTGGCTGGTTTCGTTCGAAACTCTGGCTTACTTTTACAGAATCGTTGTAGATTTTCCGGCGTTTGCAAAATAAATTTTTCTTTTAAAATCTGAGGATCTTTAGCAGCCGAAAAAGAATTAATTCTCGTGGAATTGACATAATCATTGGGCATATCTTGACTTCTGATACGTCTTTGCCTTTTAGCTCTGTTGAGTACTTTTGGTGGATATTCTGGATTACTTTTAGATGCTCGTCGTAGATTTGTCAACGACTGCAAATAAATTTCATCTTTGTCTTTGGAGGTATCCGAAATGACAGAAATAATACTCTTGCAATTGGTATTACTTTTAGGGAAATCTTGACTTTTGACATGCCCTTCGCTATTAATTCTAAATGGTTTTGTTGGATACTCTGGCATACTTTTATATCCTCGTCCTGGATTTTGCGGCGATCGTAAAGTTATTGCCTCTTTGTCTTTGGAGGTATTCAAAATGCTAGGATCTTCAACAGTCATAAGAGAAAGCGAACTTTTGGAATTCGTGTTATCTTTGGAAAAATCTTGATTTTGGTTTCGTACTTTTATCAATGTTAATTTCGGCATTGGGGCAAACTGTTGTTCATTTCTAACCATTGGGGTATCTGTATTATTTCTTAAGGTTGGATACTTTTGGGAATTATTAAAGTGCTCCATAAGAGGACCATTTGCTTTTGGTGACCTACTCCAACATAAGGAACTAACGTCGCTTTTTAAAATAGCATCGTCCAGATCATCAATCGGGTTTCTTTGATTATGTTTTGGCTCATATGAGAAGTCTTGGCATTGAATCCAAGAAGGAATGTTTATTTTGTGTACACTACTTCCAAACAAAGCAGTACCACTATTATTTACAGGGTGATCTTCAAAAGTTTTGTCAGTGTAAGGAAAGACAAAATCCGCTGGGGACTCCGAAACACTGTCAGCCTTGACATTGATAGCATTTTTATTTTCCTTATCATCGTGAGCAAATAATGTATCCTTACTCTTTGCAATATGAGAAGTTTTGAAAGGTGGGCTTCTTTTCGCTGTCCTTACAGTGTCTTGATTACTTGTTAAAGTTTCTTTCAAAGATTGCTCGTTAACAGAAGGCGAAGCTTCTTCTGCGTCCGACTTTTTAACAACGGGCTCTTCCTCTGCCTCATAGTCGCAAAGTTGTGCCTGTGCCACAAGTATGGACAATTTGAAGTTGTGAAAGTCTTGTATGTGACGCCAACAGGGCAGGCATATGACCGTAAGATTTTTGGCCTGGTCCATGTTCAAAATCTAAACTTGCAAAGAAAATTAAAAAATTTTAACACGGTTAAGTTCTTCAGTTAGACTGGATGAACTTACCGTAGGATGTAAATATTTGTAGGTCAGCACATAGATTTTATTGCTACCGCCACTTTCATCGTAAAGACTTTTAAATTGCTGGCACACATCAAGGCAGAGCCGGCAAATGTTAGATTTGGCCATACTACTTTTAGCTACGAAAAGTTCATCAGCACAAGAAGAAAAAAATGCAAAAATTAAAAATTAAAATGCAAATTGCCGAAAAACGTTTAAGAAAAAAATAAGTATTTTTTTTAATTTAATTTAATTAAATGGATTTCTTTATGTGGTAATGTGCAGAAAAAAGAAGATTGGTTAAATAATACATCATCGAAATTTGCTTGGATACGAGTAATTTTGAATGTGAATCTCAATTTAAATTTAATTTTGAAAGTTAATTTCAGGCAAAAAAATGTTTGGATTTCAAATACGTGCAACATTAAATCACCAGATTCGGAAATTTAAATTTCCAAAAGGACGGAAACAACATAATTGTTTTAAAGCGAGCGCTGCCGAGCCATGACAACAGACTTTTCCTTACGATGGTTGCTAAATATACTTCTGGCCTGTCAACACTAAGTGTTGCCTGGCGCCATCTGACATTTCCATTGGAAAGTTTGACATTTTTTAGCATACACGTACTCAGAATGTTTTGATTGGTTTTGAATTGAAAAAATCAATTTGGCAAAAAAAATGGAATTAACTTGTGAACATTTTCGTGTCATCATTTTTCACAACTTTCGACGTGGATTATCACGACAAGAAAGCATCGATGAACTTAAATCTTTGTATGGCGATGAAGCACCATCCTACAGCACTGTGAAATACTGGTTTAATGAATTCAATCGTGGCCGACGCTCGCTCAATGACGAAGGTCGTCCAAAAACGGCCGTTGTGCCAGAGAACATTGATGACGTGCGTGAACTGATAATGCAAGCTCGTCATGTCACATACCGTCAGATAGAGGCATCCTTTGGCATTTATTCTACCAGCAGACATTCGATATTGCATGAACACCAGGCCGTAAAAAATGTTTGTTCTCGTTGGATCCCGCACAATTTGACAATCGCTCAAAAAATGGCTCGTGTCGATTGGTGCAAAGAAATTTTGAAAAAATACAATCGCGGTGCTTCCAAAGACGTTTATAAGATCGTCACAGGTGACGAATCATAGATCTATGCGTATGAACCCGAAACAAACCAGCAATCGACCGTGTGGGTCTTCGAAGACGAGCCAAATCCAACAAAACTTGGCCTTTTTCTTCGGCAAAACTGGTCAAGTGGCGACGGTTCCGCTTGAGCAACGTAGAACGATCGATTCTGAGTGGTACACAACAATTTGTTTGAAGTCTTCGGAGAAATTCGAAAAACGAACAAAAGAAAACGAATAATTGTGCACTATGACAATGCGAGCTCTCACACATCGGTTTAAACCAGCGCCTTTTTGACCGGCCAAAACGTCGAATTGATGGGTGATCCGCCGTACAGCCCTGACTTGGCACCCAATGACTTCTTTTTATTCCCATACATAAAAAATGCGTGGTTAACGTTTTTCATCTCCCGAAGCAGCTGTTGAAGCGTTCAAAAACCATGTTTTGGAGGTGTCCCAATCGGAGTGGAAAAAGTGCTTCGACAATCGGTTTGAGCGCATGCAAAAGTGTATAAATCATGCTGGAGAATACTTTGAAAAACAATAAAACCATTTTTTATGATAAATATTCGCATTTTCATTATTAGGCCAGAAATATATATAGTAGCCCTCGTACCTATAAATTAAAGCCTGTAATGTCGGCGACATTCGGTTTAAGCAAGACGTTGCCACGGTGCCCACAGCGCACGATACAATGGCTTTAGAGAGAAATCTCAATCGATAAGACTTTCAGCTATGGACAGTTCTGATATAAAGACTAGGGATTTTAAGTCTCTTCTGAGACCGATCACTGACGAACTATGCTTTCGGTGTTGACGAGTTATTATAATAAAATAAGTGGAAAAATTTGAAAAAACGGAACAATATTTACTGAGCTTTGGAACATACAAGTATATAGGTTAGCTACAGTTTAAACAAAAAACAATATTAATGTGTAGAGGACATTATTTAAAAATAAGAAGACCCATATTTTCCCTGTTACGAGTCCCAAATTTGAATAAACAATTCATCATATCTCAAACTTGACAATATACAATAGGGGTGTCGCTAGAAAGCTTATTAAAATGCCTTCAAAATAATTAATAAATTATTTTTGATACTTTTTGTTTATTTTTTGGTCGGAGTTTTTGGGTAAATGAGCCAAAAAAAATATATATTACCAATTTGGATGTATGTAGATCGTCGTATAGAAATGTAGTCAAGCTTTTAGTCAGCAACACTTTTAATATTTCAACCCATAAAACAGCGGAGATATTTGAGTTTTATTTTGGTTATATAATTTGACAAATTTTGGATTTTTTCCCCGATGGGACAACACCTACTTCGTTGTGAAGCTTCCCAGCAAACCAAACATTCATAATTCGGTCAGAATTCTTACGACAATCGGCAAAATGTTCCAATTTCTTACCGAGTTCGTAACGAAAAACATATGTATGAGAGGGTTGATAAAAATTCTGAACTACTTCTCTAAAATAAAAAATCATCAGACAATAAAACAGATTTCGTAACGTTTTCGGTAAGAATTCTCGATATAGTTCATAATTGTCTGATATCAAACATTGTCGGCAAATTTGGTTTACTGGGTCTATACTGGTGTATTCAAACTGGCGATCCATTAACCCATTGCTAGTTGGTGGTGTATTTTGTAATTTGTTGTTAAGTTTATTTTAGTGTAAAGTCAAAAGCCAAATGGGTATTTAAATACCCAAGAAAGTGTTGATACATAAATAATTTAAGCCAGGTGGGCGATACCGCGGTAATTTTTTTTTATAGAAAATAGGCGATATTTGGCTAAATTAAAGCATTTAGCAGAATTTTTTTTATCTTTTGTTTTTTGCAGCCATAATTTTTTTTTCGGAAAATGCTCCGGAAATTGCTGTCAAACACAGAAAAATGGTACAAATAAAATATTTCTAACTGTACCGAATAGCTTAAATTGTCTAATATGTAATGAATAAAATCAGGCAGCAATACGTCAACACACCTGGCCTCCAGATCCGATCAAATGCAAATGGGTAATTTTATTAAGAAAACATGGTACTTAAAAGAAATAAATCACTTAGCCTTAGCAATTTTCTTCTGATCTGGTACAACACCGTTGTAATAATCAAGGAAGCAAGTAGGGGGATGCAAATTCACCTTGCACTTCAAACAAACACATTGCCGGGTAATTAAATACCCATGTCATATCTCAGGTAAAAATTGAGTTTTTTTTCAACTTCTATGGTCTTTTGGACTTAAATTTCAAAATATCATAAAAATCGTACGAGCCGATCTATAAGCAGGCAGTAACTGGTTAAGGGATAGTATTTTTACACCACCCTTTTGAATGCCTTAAAAATGGATACATGGATACCAGGCCCGTTTTTCTAATTAAAAATTCTTTCGGAGTCAGCCGCCTTTGGACCGGTTTACGGCTTTCTGTTATGG
Source organism: Hydrotaea diabolus (assembly GCA_963513945.1). Classification (NCBI taxonomy): domain Eukaryota; kingdom Metazoa; phylum Arthropoda; class Insecta; order Diptera; family Muscidae; genus Hydrotaea; species Hydrotaea diabolus. The sequence goes on along the minus strand of OY740719.1, from coordinate 8,400,018 downwards.
GCAGTCCTAATCTACGGACTCGGTAGTTTAAAGCATTTTACTACTTAGCACTGGTTCAGGTATTTTCAAAATTCTTTAATTGAGAAACAGGTGGTCCATCCATTTGCACGATGTAAATTGTGAGTCAAACCTTAACGTCAAGTTTTTTGCCCAACTTAATTTGACTTTTCTTTGTTTCAGTGTTTGACAAATTAAATCATGGAGGTACACAGAAGCCTTTTACGAAAATTAAATCAAACTGGATTTCGAGCACCTCGTGATTTAATCGACCAAATGTGTCCATAATCTGTATAATGGAGAGGTACACAATTGTGCACACGTAGAGGTTGTTGAAGTCATTTACAAAAGTAGGCGTTCAAATCAAAATGCATTTCGGGAACTTCATGATTTTTTGCTCGGCATAAGCGTTCAAATGTGTCCACAGTGGATTGGAGAATTATCCGCCGCATTTGGTCAAATGAGAATCCACGAGTGATTGTTGAAAAGCATCCTCAAAGAATGACTGTTGGGTGCGATTTATTCGCTGTCGTACTTCTTCGTCGGCCAAGCAGTTGCCGTGAATGGTGTTCCGTATCGCGAGATGATAACGGACCTCTGTGAAATTGAGGATATGAATCTGGACGATAAGTGATTTCAACAGGATGATTTTATGGCCATGTTATCTTACATCGTGGCAATGCAAATTGGCCGCCACAATCAAATGATTTGACACCGTCAGACTTATTACTTTGGGGATATTTAAAAGAAAAAGTGCACGTCAACAAGAATAGAACAATTCAAGAGATAAAGAATGATATTAATCGGCACATTAACGACATTGAACTTCCATTATGTCTTACCGAAGCCATGGCGAGCATTTGCCCGATATTTTGGTTCTATAAAAGCACTATGTATATAAAACACTAAGCAAAGGTTGTTTCAACATGGCTGTGTTGATGCAACGGTAGCCTTGGGTTTATCTATTATAATCATAAGCTGGTTGAAATTCAAAATGAGCAAAAAAGGGAAAAATGTTCAACGAGGATATATGCTTGAGGATATTCACGGCTGTAGAATGGGCCTTAAAAGGATTATTGTTTTTCCCCCATTTCAATGGCGAATCCATGGGGGAAGGCATATAAACTTCGTCCAGTCCGTAGTTAACGTCATTTTATCTTATTTTTTTAATACATACATTTCATGGAACAAACCAAGTTTAGGAACAATTGTTTAAAAAAATGTGGCCCTGTAAGGCATTCAAAACGAATAAGTTTTACGAAAAAAGTCGGCGACAACCTATATTTTCGAGTTACGGGACCCTGAGCTTTGGACCTACAACTAGTTTTATCGTTAGAAAGCTTATAAAAATAACTTCCAAACAGTATATAAATAAATTTATGGACACTTTAACCCATTGTGGGCCGGAGGGTCATTTTGTATATCTCTGATCCGAGTTTCCGTGAAAAATAGGTCAAAAATCGAAAAATAACCGATTTTGAGGTACGTATTTCTTCCTACTAGTTTCATTTGGGACTTTGTTTTGAAATTTAACAGTTCAAACGCCGGAGATGTTGGCACAAAATTAAGAAAAAATATTTTTTCTTTCTTTTATATACAAAGGGGTTACAAATGTTTGTTTTTTGAAGAAAATTGTCTGAGATATCAGAAAGGAGCGCCACAGGCGAATAATTCGAAAAGTTATCGATTTAAAGGCAGGTATTCCTTTCTGCTAGTTAAAAGCCAAAACTTTAAGCATTCATTTTGGGACATTGTTTTTGAATTAAAACCCTTTAATGCCTGATATATTTTAATGATTAATTTTTTGCGAAAATTTTTGAAAAAATAACAATCTTAATAATTTTTAATTTTCTTCAAATAAAGGATATTTTCTTCGGTTCTAGAAGGGTTAAAACATCCAATGCGTTAAATAAAAGGTTAATGTGTTAGCTACAAAACTAGCAACTTCTTGGCTACATTTTTTTTTAATTTTTATTTTAAGTAAAAAGTTTAAAAAAATATTTGTAGCTAGCGTTTCTCAATAGGTTAACAGATCAAATCTATATATACATCACTGGAATGATGTTGCAATAGGCTTTCCAACAATACCTTTGTTTCTTTATAAATAAGGAAAGTTTCACAGATATGGATCAATATCTGAATTACACGTCCGCCGTTTGTTTTTTACATTTTCGGATTAGGATCAAAAGTTCTATGTCCATTCGACAGTTCTTACTAAATAAGATTTAAGCCCAATTTTGTTCTGTTGAAAAGGATTTTGTTTGTTTTTTTTTGAAATTTTTGGCCGGAACAATATTTTCCTAATGGCAACACTGATTGCCCTACATTGAAACGCATTGTAGGAAAGCCCATGCATACATATCGACACACATATTTATGTAAGTATCAATGAACACACGGTGCACCCTGGTCGGCTCTATAAACAATAACAATGCGCGAATACACAAATGGTTATGGTATGTATGTATGTACGCAATTCCAATTTGATATTCTTCTGCGAATTCTTGCGACCAAAAACATTGGAGATTGTCCGCCTCTGACGTTGTTTTAAACGTAAACATGTCTAGTGTCTTCCCCTTTTTGTTTTGTGTCGTGCGGACCACAAGGGAAACGTAGCAACAACAAATATTTTCATAGTTCTCATAATCTTTACTTTCTACTTTCTTCCAAAAAAAAACATACGAATAAAATAAATTCCACTGACCTTAAGATTTCCTGAAGTTTCTGATTTGCTAACCCACCGTTTATAAGAACCAAAAGAATTAATTTGTTTTTTGTTTACAAATTGCAGTCAGAATTCCGAGACAGACATTTAATAATTCTTTTTTACACTCTCCCTTTTCGATTTGTTCCGTCGAACTGCTGATCACTAGTGTCTTAAAAAATAAACTACTACTAACAAATTAAACAACCCTGAGTTGTGCGGTGTGATACGATCCACACTTGTTTTGGCATTTCCCTTTGCATTAATTCGTTCAACTGGTGTTCTTTTCAGTTTGCGTCTTCAAACAAAATTAAACTAGCGTTAATATCGCTATTATTAAGAAATTGAATAAAATTGTAACACAAAGAAGCGATAAAATTTGGTGTAGTACCAAAAACTAAAGAAGTGCTGAAATCTAAAGTATGTGTGCTGTGTGCGAAGTGAGTATTCTTTTGATTACAATCGTACCTTAAGTTACCGCGAAAGATCGTAGGACTGCCAAGACGGTGTATTGCCCCCAGCATAAGGGACCATTCAGAACGAATGCAAAAAGTTGAGCATATTTTTAACGACATCAAATAGTGGAACAAACCTAGCATAGGTTAAAGAAAAGCGTACAAATTAAATTTTTAAATAGCCCGTGAAGGAAATTAAAAAAATATGGCGTAGTATTCAGAATGGTCGAGTATTTCGGAATAAATTATGAATCGGAACCAAAGAGCCCCTTGGGCCTTGAAATGACTAAAAAATTGCTGGAGACTACAGTATGTGTGTGCATGAATGATTTTGTATTCTTTTGTTTACAATCGTACGTCAATTTACCGCACACAAAGATCGTAAGACTGCCAAGACGATGCCTTGTTCTCAGCATTAGGGCCCATTCAGATCGAACGCAAAAAGTTGTACATCTTTCTATTAACAGTGAAACAAATCTAGCAGTTTCAAAAAAGTATAAATTAAAGGATTAAGGGCTGAAGTACAGGCTATAGCCCGTGACGGAAATTTAATAAAAAAAAATGTGGCGTCTTCCGAACGGCTCGAGCATATCCAGATATGTATGTGTGTTTGTATGAGCAAGTATACTTTTGTTTACAATCGTAAATAAATTTACCGCACACAAAGGTCGTAAGACTGCCAAGACCATGTATTGCTCTCAGCACAAGGGACCATTCAAACACAATGCAACTAGTGCATCTTGCTTTTTGAATACACAAATAGTGAGACAAATCTAGCATACATAGGTTCAAAAAACGTAAAAATTAAAGCATTAATGGCTAAAGTGGAGGTTATAGTCAGTGTTAGAAATTTTAAAAAAAATTGCCGAAAATTCAAAAAAAAATGGAGTAGGGCCTAGAGAGCCCACAAGATCCAAAATAGAGAATCATAAATTCCCAAAAACAATCGCAAACGTAAAAATTATGAAAATATACAAGAATTGCAAGCTTTTAAAATAGATGTGGGCGGTTTCCACTATAAAATTGCGTGGAGCCCCTTTATTTTCTAAAAGTTAAAAATTTAACACAAAAAATTTCGCTTTCCTTGATTTAAAAAATTTTACCTAAATTCTGAATACAGTGAGCACAGGTTAAAGAGTTTAAAATCGCGAGTCCCTATATAACGCCTGTCCACAGCTGAACATTTTTAAGACAACACAGAAGAAAGTTTCACTTAGAAAATCATTTTCAAGGCCAACTGGACTCGAGCACCTATGTTCATTAGTTTTCCCGAAATACCCGTCCCATTAGGGGGGAATAAGTTAAGCGACATTGCTTTAAATACAATTTATGATTCGATCGAAGAAATTTAATGGCCGTGTTATCGCACGTCGTGGCGATGCGACAAGTTGGACTTCTTACTTTGGAGATATTTAAATGAAAAAGTGTACTTCAATAAGCCAAGAACTATAAAAACGAGCTAAAGGATGAGATAATTCGACACATTTACGACATTGAACTTCCATTATGACTCAGAGTCATTAAAAATGTGGACCATCGGATAGAGGTATGCCACCAAAGCTGTGTCCAGCATTTGGCCGATATTTTGTTTCAAACTTAATTGTCATAGATCCTTCTATCATAATTAGATATATTGGGTTATCCATCTAGAGGTATTTTTTCAGAGTTTACGCTTGAGTTGCGTAAAACTTTATGTTTTTTCCTTTTCAGTATAGTTTGGCATTATATCATAGAAAGACTTTCACCGCAACAACGTCTTCAAATTGTGCAACTGAGTTATGGAAATGAGAAACGAGAAGATCCGCTGTTTTCGAACAACGGTTTATTCAGTGATGAGGCCCCTTTATGGCTCAACGGCAACGTCAATAAATAAAATATCCGAATTTGGGCTAAAGAGCAACAAGAAGAGGTTCAAGAGCTGTCATTAAAGTATACCCAGAGAAAACCATGGTTTGGTGCAGTTAATGGGCTGGTGGAATCATCGGTCCATATTTTTTTCAAAAAATATTGCTATCGCGCCTTGATATCGGACTTTTTGCTACCTGAATTGAAGGCCGTAATCTTGACGGTATTTGGTTTCAACAGAACGGTGCCTTTTGCCATACAGCTGCTCAAACAATGGATTTATTGAGAGGTCATTTCAAAGAGCAGCTAATTCCACTTATTTGACCGTTGAGTTGGCCGCCTAGATCGTGTGATATCACTAGTTTAGACTTTTTTCTTTGGGGCCACGTAAAGTCCAAAGTCTACGCTGACAAACCAGCTAAGATTCAGGTTTCGAAGCCAACATTAAGCGTGTCATGAACGCCATACCGGTCGAAATGCTCGAACGAGTCATCCAAAATAGGACCTTCCGAATGGTCACCCTGAGACTTAGTCGCGGTTAACATTTGAAGGAAATTATATTGAAAAAATTAATGGCATAAAATGTCCTTTCGAATGAACAACGAAGATTCCACACTTGATTTGAATTTTTGTTTTTTTTTTTGTTGTGAAAAAATACCTCTGGACTGATCACCCGATATTAAGATAACTTTCTGAAAACATTTTGTTATAATTATACAACTTACATCGTGCGATTTAGTTGGACCACTACAAAAGATCGCTTAACAATTATTTTCCACGCTTCCGGTGATTATAAAAGGAAACCCATGACCATAAACTAAGCAAAAATACCAACGATCATGGTCATCCAAATGAATGAGAGCATGAGTCATTATATCATGGTATATTGTAGATGAAGATATCTTCTAAGAAAGTTCTATACCTTCAGAATAATTGTACGAGTAACAACAAATATTTTGTTTTCCACGTATTTGTCATAAGTCCTTCTATCATAATAAGAAATATTAAGATAACTCTCTGAAAACGTTTTGATTTATTTAGTTAGTTGGACCACTACAAAAGATCGCATAATAAAAATACCAACGATCATTGTCATCCAAATGAATGAGAGCATGAGCCATTAGATCATAGTATAATTTCAAATTTAAAGCTGCTGTAGATGAAGATTTCTTTTAAGAAAGTTCTATACCTTAAGAATAATTATGCATATAACAACAAATATTTTATTTCTAGCATGAGCCATTAGATCGTGGTATAATTTTAATTTGTATACCATTGTAGATGAAGATATCTTCTAAGGAAGTTCTATACCTTCAGAAAAATTGTACGTGTAGCAACAAAAATTCGAGATGATTAGTTTTGCTAATAGTATTGTAGGGGAAGGTTTTGATGATTTTTCAAAGTCGTATAATTTACCAACTGTAGATGACGCAAAATAAGAAAATGCGGAAATGGTAAACCTTACAACTTAAGGAAGGGCTTAGAAATGGGCAGGACATTCTCTTAAAAAATGATTGGAATGATAAAAGGGCAGTCGTGTTTCAAAGACATGTGTATTACGCAAGGTTAGTCAAAGTAACTGGAGGTTTAAAAAAAATTAAACAATAAATATACACAGCAGATAATTATAAACTGAACTTGCATATGGAAACGACCTGACCTAGTTCCATATTTACCAGAAGCAACAGATATATTATCTAGTGATATCGAATAAATTAAATTACGTTGGTAATTATATTAAAATTCGAAAGACTAAATGTTTTTGTTAGAAATCACCACTTTGGGTTCCTTCCTCATCACGAGTTCTAATGAGATAGAATGTAATGAATTCCCGATGATGCCATTCGTAGCATCTAATACGACAAAAATGACCTAGACCTGAAGCTCAATTAGTAATGAGATGTATAAGTATATAAAATGAAATGATTTACATGGTTATTTGCTATTTTTAAACTCATTTATTACGCAATTTCGCCTTTATTTTCGATTTACACTATATTCTATAAAATAATTTCAAATTTCGATTCACTCGAATTTCTCTGGAAAGAATCTATTGTATAAATCGTCAGAAAGGTGTACGAGGATTCCTGGAAATACGCTTTGTTTTTACTACCTAAACCACGAAGCGTGTCACGTGCAAACTAAAAAAAACTGTATAGACTCAATATTTAAAAGATGCTAATGAATAAAACCCCAGAAGAATAATCAACCTAAACCGCTTAGAATCCGACTCACTTACTAGTGTGAAGGATTTGTAAACCGCTTACTCGTAAAATATCATAAACAGGAACACGGACCAAGGACTTCCATTATATAAGAGTACACACACTACCTGCTTGATAGCAATCTTAGGAAGACTCACTGTAAATATTGCATGCAACAGGCACAAAGGAAAAAGACATGAGAAATTGTTGACTGGCGCTTAAGTCTGCGTAGGTAGGCTTAGACTAAAAGTTGCAAAATGATTTTAGAAATAACCAACCAATAAACTATAAAGACACACAAGCATACCAGCTGGCGCTTAAACCTGGGTTAAAATGACCTGCCATAATTTATATTTTGTGTTGGGCAAATTAACTTGCTTATGATACAAAAAGGATCAACACCCAGTGCCGTTTATGTTTATATCGGGTAAACAGACTCCTTTTTGATTATTACCTGCTTGCTGATATTGATAGGTAGTTGCAGTTAATCATAGCTTCTTAACACCTTGAGCTAGATTTGTTTTTTAACATAAGAATTTAGTATGTACAAAATGGGCAACCTTTAAACACTGTGCGCCGCTTAAAAAACAAAACGATCATAGGCAAAATAATTAATACACAACATATTTATTTCTTGGGCTAAAAAGTAAACAGGGCCAGCCCACTATGCCTCCTTCTGCGACAAATGTCTGCCGTTTATGTGTGAATGTCTACGAAAGCGATGACTCTAAACGACTTTACAATGACAGTAGGCGCGGCACGCAGTTGTATGATATTATATACAAATATTTCCATCCCACGGTAAGACGCACAAATATCTCTTTAGAAAATTTTAATAATTAATTCAAAAATTCTCAATATCTAGATTTTAGATATGCATCAGTGGCGACATCTTGTGGGCATCTGTTTGCTATGCTGGCAGCATATTTGCGATTTTCATACATTCCAGACAAACGTTCTGGTGGCCCAACTGCAACTCATTGATGAAGACAAAGAATTTGAGATAAAATCCGAAGTGTTAGATGTTATAACTAACTCACCCTCAATCGCGGCAGAGCCTGATATTAAAGATGAACCTCCCGATGATCAGGAGATTGCAGATCGGGACCTGACTAATGTATTTGTGCGCATATCAACAAATGAACCTTCTCCCAGTGATGTTAAGAGCAAACAGAGTAATGGCAATCCAAGAAATTCCGCTGGAGATGAAAACGAAGTACGGCTATGCGAATCGAATATAGATTCCGAAGAATCTCGGAGCAATGGAAATCTTTCACCAAGTGTGGACGATACATATCTCTATACCGCAGAAACTGACAACATTAGGAAGGATGGCATATTCCAAACTACCAGCAGTACAGCTGCGCTAACATTAAAACCAAGAGGAGAATTAACTTTGCCTAAGGTGGTTAATCAAAGAAATGTCCTTAGTTCAAGACAATCAGACTTGGTTGAGACGGAAAAAGATGTTTACCACACTAAAATTGATTCAAACGTGGCTCAGGACGAAGGAAATATTTCAAGAGTTGAAGAAAGTGAACACTTCTCCCTTTGCGAGGACTACCATAGTTCACAGGAGTCCCCAGAATCGGGGCCAACATATCAGGATACTATCTTTCAATCTTTCAATACCGCACTAGTATCAGGACCACCAGAAGATTTTACCATGCCTATTAGGCAAAATGCAAGAAATATTGTTAACTCAGAGCAATCTGACATACATGTGAGTCAAGATGATTTAAATATTTCAAGACCTTTCGAAAGTGAACACTTCCCCCTTGCCGATGATTATCAGAGTTCACAGGTATCGACAAAATCAGATACTAGCTGCCAGGATATACGTTTTGAAACTATTAGCACTACAACTGCTCTAGCAACAAGGTCAACAGAAGATATACCCCAGACCTATACGGAAATCTCAAGAAATTTTGTTAGAGAAATTTCAGGGCAATCAGACGAGGTTGAGAAAGATTTCAACACGTCGAAGGCTTACACAAGCGTGGCCCAAGATGATAGAAGTATGGAGGATTTAAAGAGTTCACAGGAATCTACAGAAGCAGAAACTAGTAGCCAGGGTAGCATTTTTCAAACTGCCAGAAGTACTGCAGTACTGGCTTTTAAACCAACAAAGGACTTACCCCCGCCTTTAAAGAAAAATGCAAGAAATATCGTTAACTCAAAGCAATCTGACATGGATGTGAGCCAAGATGATGAAAATATTTCAAACCCTTTCGAAAGTGAACACTTCCCCCTTGCCGATGACTATCAGAGTTCACAGGGATCGACAGAAGTGGATTCTAGTTGTCACAATAACATATTACAAACTATAGGAACTACGGCCGCACCCTTATCCCAAGACCTTTTCATTAACTCAGTCCAATCAGACATGGAGGTTGATGCTCGCTCGTCACCAGTTGATTCAAGCGTAGCTCTATATAATGGAAGTGTTTCAGAAACTATCAAAAGTCAACCAGATCCTCTTGATGAGAGCTTTCAGAGTCCTCAGACATCTAGAAAAATCAAGGACTATAACCAGGTTTCTATTACCCAAACTTCCAGCTGTCCAACCTTATCGACATCCAGACCAAGGGTTTATTTTCCCCGGCCAGATATAGAAAATTCGATATGTTTTGAGAATTCTTCGCAAACGGACAAGAATGTAAACAGGAAAAAGGTTGCTGTAAGTTTTCCCCAAGCAGATAAAATTATGTCAGCAAATGTGTCCGAGGACAGAAAAACCTATAGTTTTCCAACTGCCAGCAATACTGCAAGGCCAATGGTTTACTTTCCCTGGTCTAACATACAAAGTTCACAGAGTTTCGATAGTCCATTGCATTTAGACACGGAAATGACCGGTAGAGAAAATCAATCGTCGGAATCTAAAGGCAACAAGAATTTGAACGGTCACAAGAATGTGAACGCGAAAAAGGTTTCTGTACCTTTCCCCCAAGAAGTTACAAATATATCGTCAAATGTGCCCAAGGATAGAAAAACGAATAGTTTTCCAACTGCTAGCAATACTGCAAGGCCAATGGTTTACTTTCCCTGGTCTAACATACAAAGTTCACAGAGTTTCGATAGTCCATTGCATTCAGAAACGGAAATGGCCGAGGAAGATAATCACTTGACAGAAAATGCTTTAATTAAGTCTCTAGAACAAGGAAATGTTTGTGAAAGTAATTTTAATCACTCGTCCGAAAATACTTCAAGTTTGCCTCCGGAACAGGGAAATGTTTGTGAAAGAAATGATAATCATTCGTCACAAGTTGCTTTAGAAGAGGGAAATATTTGCAAAAGTAAACAATACCCCAGGGATTATCAAGTTACACAGATATCCACTAAAACAAATGGCACTATACGAGATAGACTTTCTCAAACTCTCAACACGTTGGAAGCCATGCCAATGGACGACTCTTCTTTAACATATATAGAAAAATCCAGAGAAATATTTCAGATAATTAAAGCATTGCAATCAGATGCAAATATGGCCCCTGAAGAAGTTTGTTTATCTAAAAATGTTTTCGATTCCTCGAACCTGGAGAGCATTTATCAAGCAGTGGCAATGGATGACTGCTCCTTAACCTACATAGAAAAATCAAGAAAAATAATACGTATAATCAAATCATTGCAATCAGATGTGGATTTGTCTACAAATGTTTCCGGTGCCGCTAGTCCGATTAGCATTTCTCAAACTGTCAACTTGCTGGAAGCCATGCCAGTGGATGGCACTTCCCTAACTAACGTAGAAAACTCAGGAAATATAATCAATTTAAATATATCACTGCAATCTGACATAGATATGGTCCAAAAAGATACAAGTTCGTCTAAACGCGGTTCAAGCACGGTTCAAAATGGGGAAAATGTTTCCCAGGCGAGCAGAACTGAACAATATCCTCATAAAACTTCTCTAGAATGTACAGAAACCAATATAAGTTCGCGAAATACTAAACCACAAAAGGTCAACAATATTGCCTCAATGGAATTAAGACCAACTAATGATTCGCCTCTCCTTGAAAAATCTAAAGATCCACATAAATCAAGGCCATCAGAAATGAATATAAACGAAAAAGTTGGCCTCTACTCAAAAGTAGACTCCACGATGTCGCCTGATAAAGAAAATGTGTCATCAAGCTCAGGCCACACTCAATACCCTCAAGGCTCAAAGTTAATACTAGTAGCAAATGCGAATTTAAAAGAAAACATTTTACAAGATGGCAACGATAGTCCTACGGCGAACTACTCAGCAGCCTTAAAGAATGTACCCGATATTGAAAACTCGGGAAATTTCATAAATTTATACCAATCAGAGCAGAAAGATGAAAACTCTTCAAAAGCTAGAAAAAATAAGGCACACAACGATGACAATGTTTCTTCAAGCACTTGTGATTATAAAATCAGCCCCCTTGCCAAGGATAACCAGGAGCCACAAGCATTCACAGAACCACTAGACTATGTGACCGAACCAGATGCCAGCACAGAGGACAACGACTCCCTACTAGCCGAAACGAAACCAGAGAATGTGCCTTATAACCTTTTCAGGACTTTCGATAATCAAAGGCCAGAAAATATTACAAGTTCCCCTCAAGGTGGCAATAGCTCATCAAGTACATACGATGACTATGACAACCAACCCAGTGTCAGTACAAAACCACCAGCCATTCACATTACTTCAGCCATAACTGATCGTCGCTCGATAAAATCCTTAAATGAACTCAATATTCTTGTAGCCCAATGGCAACCCATTTTGAAGTGTGATCTCTGCCCTGAGTGGTCCTGCTCACTGCTAACTCTGTTGGAGGATCACTTTCGCCAGCAACATCCCACTGAGAAATGTTTCATCTCCTGTTGTGATCGCAAGTTAAACTCAAGGTATGTCATCAAATCACATCTCCTGCAACACATCAATTCGAATTCTCTGAAAAAATGCGATCATTGCGACAAAAAGTTTCTCACGAAGCGTGCTCTTAAAAATCATCTTCATTCACACTTCAAATCTGAACAACAAGGAGCTGAAGAAAAGGACCTTCTCAGTCGACAAACCGTCTACCAGTGCAATGAATGCTTCAGAAGTTTTACACGAAAAATGTCTTTAACTCAGCACAGCTGGTTTAAGCACGGCAAGCATCGAAATTACAAGTGCTAAAGGTGTGGCGAAACATTTATACTTTTCCAGCAGTTGCACAAAGTGTCACCCATACGGGCAAGGACGTGTATGCCTGCCTGCTTTGTCCTACGACCTGCAATCCTTTAAATACCATGTACAAGCATCGAAAAAGGGTACATCCAGTCGAAAATGCCACGGAAAATTCGTATTATAAGAAATTATGTAAATGAAAGGAAAGTAGAAGGAGAAGTCATTTTAAAAAGGAGCTAGTTTGCAATAATAAAATAAAAATCGATTCAATCAACTTACCTACACTTAAAATGTATAGCTGTTTTATTTTTGGTGGGCTCCAGTCATATGTAGAGTCGAAATCCTGTAGAGTTAAACAGAAAGTTTCTCAGGGTGAACTGATATTTCCGGCACTGTTAAACTTCTACTGTCAAAACTTCCTGTACCACCAAGCGTCGTTGAAATTGTGTTGTATACTGGTGATTGCAGAATTCTGGTGTCAGGGCCTAAAGTAAATGACATATAAGTATACGAGAAAATCAACTGTTCATCACTGACTTAGAAGGAATATACAAATATACACCTCCAAAACATCAGTTTACTGCATGGACCGCAGAAGTGCGGTTGTCACTCAATGCGAAAGTCAATGACGTCAACATCGCGACTACCACATAACCCAAAGTCCTCAGGGTCACCTTGGAAGCCTTTTTCGATTCCCTGCAAATGCTACAGCTATCTGAGATGAGCTTAAAAGTAGCAACAAGCTCCTCGAGTCACTATCCGGCAGTACTTAGGGAGCCGATAAGGAAACCTTGTTGATTTCTTACAAAGCGATAGGTCGTCTGTAGCGAACTACACAGCATGGGTGTGGTCGTCGACCGTGAGTACTAGGCAGCGGAAGAAAATTCAAACTTGCCAGAATGCCGTCCTGAGAACATCAACAGGATGCCTCCTTCCATCTACATGAGGAGACACAATTTCTTGTTGTCTAAGCAGTATCTGCTTGGGTGTTTTCGGGCTCATACGCATAGATCCATGATTCGCCACCTGTGACGATCTTTTTAACGTATTTTGAAGCACCGCGATCGATTTTTTTTTAAATTTCTTTGCACCAATTGACACGAGCCTTTTTTGAGCGGTTGTCAAATTGTGCGGAATCCAACTCCTATCTCATGGACAGGACGCCTTCGACCAAGAATAAGAGGTCCAGCGTTACAAGAGAGAGCCTTTAGATCATCAAAACTATCAGTCAGGTCTGAACGACATTCAACCTAATGAAGTCGCAGTAGTAGAATTTAGCGTGAATGAGGACCACCTACATATGGAACCATCTACTTATATATGAGGTGACAAAAACCCTTACCGTGTGCAGACACAATTTCTTGTGGTCTAGGCGGTATCTGCTTGGTTGTCTTTGCAGTAGTTATCCCAAACACCATTACATGGACATGATGGCAGATCAGGTGCGATTTTTATGATCTAGAGCGAGAGGTCCAGCGGTACAAGAGAGAGCCTTTAGATCATCGAAGATATCAGTTAGCTCTGAACGACATTCACACTGATGAAGTCGCAGATGCAGTATCCAGCGTGAATGAGCACTATCTACAGCTGAGGACCATCTACATGAGGAGACAAAGGTTCTTATCGTGCGCAGACACAATTTCTTGTGGCCTAAGCAGTATCAGCTTGAGTGTCTTCGCTGTTGTCATCCCGACCTCAATTTCATGGACATGATGCCTCTTCTCAGGCAGATCAGGTGCGATCTTCATGATCTAGAGAGCGAGAGAGAGGTCGAGCGGTACAAAAGAGAGCCTTTAGATCATCGAAACTATCAGACAGGTCTGAACGACATTCAGGCTGATGAAGTCTTAGCAGCAGTATCCAGCTAAAGCGTGAATGTTTTGCTAGGGCAACATCCCCTGGCTCAGCTGAGATCCGGGGTGCAGCCGCCTCAATTCGTATTGCTCGCAAGCCCACTCGGTTGACCCCCAGGACTCTTTGGACGCATCCAGTTCAAATGGCGCGATCCTTTAAAAAAGAAAATAGGTGATCTTAGTAATACAATTTAAAGCAAAAAATACATGCCGTAATATAATTTATGAACTTGGAAATGCTTGCAAATAAGTACCGGGTGATCAGTCTAGAGGTGTTTTTTTCAAGCTAAAAAAATACAAAAGTTCAAATCAAGTGTGGACTCTTTATTGTTCATTCGAAAGGACATTTTATGCCATTTATTTTTTGAATACAATTGCCCTCACATGTTTGCCGCAACTACATGCTAAGGGTCCAATTTTGGATGACTCGTTCTAGCATTTCGATCGGTATGGCGTTGATGACACGCTTAATGTTGGCTTCCAAAACCTAAATCGTTGCTTGTTTGTCAGCATAGACTTTGGACTTTTCGCAGACCCAAAGGAAAAAGTCTAAAGGTGTGATATCACACGATCTAGGCGGCCAGCTCACCGGTCCAAAACGATAAATAAGCTGCTCTTCGAAATGACCTCTCAATAGATCTTTTGTTTGAGCAACTGAAAGGCAAGTGGCACGTTCCTGTTGAAACCAAATGTCGTCAAGATTACGTGCTTCAATTTCAGGTGGCATAAAGATCGATATCATGGCGCGATAGCTAGCACCATTCACGGATACGTTCCGACCATCATCATTTCTAAAAAAAATATGGACCGATAATTCCACCAGCCCATAAACCACACTAAATAGTGGCTATCGCGTTGGAAGTTTTTCCATGATGAAATGGCAAACAATACTGAAAAGAAAAAAACTGAACCCTATTAAAATAAATAACTATAGATTGATCACCCGATACTTATTTTTAAGTTCTTGGTATGCTTACAGATAATCACTTATTCTTGGGCCTCGGGTGTTCCTAGAAGTACCTTGCTTCTTATCTCTTTTAAGGCGTGCTTGGAAATACATTCTTAAATATCATTACCATGTCTATGTAGTTAGAAAAGGATCGAAATAATTAGTAGTGAAGAATTTTGATTTTGCGTTTCTCGCAATGGCTTGATAATGCGAGTTTTTGCTTAATAATTACTCCAAATCAAATACTGCACAAAGTTTTGCACAAACAGTTTGTGTTCTTAAAAATAAAATACCCTACATTACAGTTCGACAGTTTTTGTTATTCCTTAGAAGTCTTTATCATCAACCCAGCCACACAGGGGTTCACTCTTTTATGGGAGACTCTCCACATCATTTATTTAACAGTCAGTGGCGGCATAGGAATGCTTTATTTTGGAAAACAATTTGTTATGATATGTCAAACATGTCAATCAATCGTTTAGAGCGCTTAATAACCCATATGCTTGCAAAAGGGAAAAAGAGGGGAACTAGAGAAACAAAATTCAATATCGAGCAAAAAAAAATACAAATAAATAATTATAAATTTGAAAATTAATCAAGAGAAGATTAAAGGAAAGAGAAATGATTTTAAAAATTGTTTAATGATGATATGAGCCATGGTACATTAAACAGGCTAGTGTTAAGCAATCAGCTGATGTATATTTTCTTTACGTAACAAACTAAACTGTCAAGTTTGACATTTGATATGTTTGTTTCCATGCGGACAACTGTACACGTTTTAAAAGTAAATACTATATATCAAACATTTACTATAATTAAACAGAAATGAACATTCTGCAACTTTACTTTATATTCTCGCTATTTTCAGTCAGCTGAGTTTGGCACTATAGAGAACCAGTGTTGTATCTACACACGGAAAACATAACCGAATTTTTTGCCAAACAAATGTTGGTGGTTGCCTGTACTATCAATGTATTCCATCGCTACAACCGAATTTTGATTGCCTGACGGCACTTTTCAGTCGTGGAAACATAGTGATTCGGTTGGAGAGACAAAGTATCGTTAACCCTTACTAATTAGGATGATTATTGAAACTAAATTTGTACATGTATAGGTTGTTTCTTTAGTTTATTGGCTCTCACAACTCTTTGAATTCGGTTGTTATAACAACGAGCATTTGTTCACTGGACCAACTTTTAATTATATTTTATGTATTGGGTGTCTGGACAAAAACATGAGGATTTTCAAATATTAATTCTGTTTTTTGAAAACTTCGTTTTTATTTTCGACTCTTATTTACTTCATATGACCAAGTGGAAATATTTTTTGCATCAAATTGGTTATAGGGTCTAAAGCTAAATTTTAAGTTTAAAGTATCAAAAGCATTTTAAAGCTAAAGCTGATTATTTTAAGTTAAATTAATCCCTTAGTTGGAATTTCAATCCTGCACATTTCCGGCTACTTAAAGGTTAATGTGGAACAAACGATTTCAAATGATTGCTTGATAAATTTTGAATTAGCTGATTTAAAAAAAAGTAAAATTTTGGCATTCTAAATCCCTGTTGTTATTGTAAGGTTTATACAGGGTGGAGCGCGGGAATTTGCTTTTTTGCACTGGATGCTGTGGCGGCACTGTTAGTCGAAGAGAGTGGAGAGTTTGCGTGGCTTATAGTGGCTGATGGGAGATTTGTATTCGTATACCTTTGCCATCATACATTGTACACGTGAGGAGACGTCGTTTTGTGTTGAAGTGTATTTTTCAAATGCGTACTCGATGATTGCAGTGCAGCGTGCTTTTCGTTTACGCGGGCGTGTTCCTGGATGGCAATTAATTGTAAATTGGGTAACTTTATTGAGAACAGCAGAAAATGTGTCATGTGTACGAAGGGTACCTGAGAGATGGCCACAAAACATCGGGAGAGTTAGAGCAGCAGTACTGCAATCTCCGAAACGCTCTGCACGGAAGCAATCACTTGCTCTAGGCATTTCCAAATTTTTTATCAGCCCGCTCTTAAGACAATGCAATTAGAGGATACATTGTTACAGCAGGACATGCGAGGGTTACCATGAATTGTTTGAGGTAAATGTTTCCTGGACGGTTTATTTCTTTGAGGGGTGATGTGAACTGGCCGGCACACTCACCAGACTTAGCCAAATGCGATTTTTTCCTTTGGGGTTACCTGAAGTCGAAGTTGTACATCAACTGTCCCAACACCTTGGAAGACCAAATTTACAATATTGAGGCTGAAATTGGCAGAATACCAGTCGACATGCTTGTTAGAGTTCATGAAAACTTCAGAAAACGAATGCAGCAGTGTGTGGATAGCGAAGGTCGACATTTTAAACCATGTAATTTAAAAAATTCCCTTATTGTTTAATATAATTAAGATATAAAATAAATTTTTCTAAGGTTCTTAATTTTTTATTTCATACCCAAATAAGCAAATTTTCGCGCTCCACCCTGTATTTTGTTTTAAGATTACCTTGGTATATGTGCCTAGAGTTTATTCGATGTATTTGTAGCACCTTATCGATTTTTTAAAATTCCAAATAAACATTTTTAACTCTTTCAGCAAAATGTTTCGTGTCACTTACTGAATTCCTTATGCTTAACATCTCCCCCCAACATGCCTCCACCGCCTTCTTGTGCACGGAAGCCCTAACGGAAAGAAAATTCCCACAGTCTCTCGTAAAGCAGCAGCTCCAAACGCCACTGTAAATTGGATAAAAATAAACATTGAATGTGCCACAAAATCCAAATAGGAAGACTGGCAAACATTTATTCATATTTCATTGCAACAGACACACACAGAGACAGAGCGGACGGACGGACGGAATGCATGGTAGGCAGGCTGCCTGCCACCAGAAAATTCTTGCAATGCTCCGGAAAACATTCCTAACACTTTTCCACAATTTACCCACCCAAATGTATGCCCACCAAGCCATGCAGTCTTTAAATAAGTGAAGTCTCAGCAATGTTTGCTTGGTCTGTCTCCCGGGATGGAAGAAGGGAAACAGGCCTTCCATCATATGCCTGCCCTAACATAAGATACATAAGTGAACGAGAGCATATTTTTATTGGGAAAACCATAAGCGCCGGAATGCAAGAAGATATGAAATGTGTCGTGAAATATCATCATCATCATCATCTGCATCGTCGTTGCAAACCGGGTGGAGGGCGAAGTTAAAAGAGAAACAATCTGGTGGAAAAATCACTGCAGTAAACGAACTTCAAGTGAATCTCAAGTGGTTTTTCAATTCTCCTCTTTTCAATTCTCCGCCCCTTGGAGGAGGAAATTTCGTAAAATTGTATTTAAGACAAATTTTTTCTCACACTATTTTCTAACGAAAATTCAAAGGAGAAACCCAAGAAGCTGAAGTGATAAATTCATTCACGTGTAATTTGTTTATGAACAATTATTTTGTGGTGGGGGAATGAAGTGATTGTCAGTCAGTTTTATGATGTGACAAATGATTAAAAGCGATTTTAAAGATTTGTTTTATAGGCATAGGAAAATTATTTCTTCTGTACAACACAAGGTCTGTTGTACGAGGATATAAGTTACACAGGATATAAGTTCTTGCAGCTTAAAGTAGACGATTTTCCATCAGGAGAGCAGAGTTTTTTTTTGGACGAAACTATTAAAGTTAGCGTCGTATAAACTTCTGCGTGTTTATTGTTGTTGTCATCGCAGAAACAGAAGCCAAATATTTGAAGCTCCTTAAGCCAAACATTTTATCAGCTTCTGGAGTATGCAGCTGAGTTTATGTATTAACAATTGGAAGCATAGATTCAGCAACACAATATTTTAATTACGTTGATTCTGAACCACTTGGCTTTAAAATGGCCACACCAATGTCATGTTGATCGGTTGTCAAATAACGCGGCACCCATCTTGATGAAAGCTTAAATAAATTTCAAGCTGACAGTTTAGTTTTCACCGTTGTTTTTTTTTTGGTGATCATAATCTTTGAGCTTTTTTGAAGTCTGGAAACAAAATCCTCGGTATTTTGTGCAGAATTTCTTCATAGTGCTTAATCACTGCACCACTGTTGTTTAAATAAGCATCGAAAGCTGATTCGATTCATAGTTGTGCGATCTTTAATTTAAATTCGGCATAAGTACTTTTGGAAAAAAAGAAGGGGCCCTATTTGCCGATATACCATTAGGTATAGCTGATAGGTAATTAATCTAGAGGTATTTTTCAATATGGTTTTTTGTACAGATTATGCGAGTGTTGTTTTAAACTTCATTTTTTTTCCTCTCCAGCATTGTTTGCCATTTCATTATGGAAAGACTTACACCACGGAAACCACGGTTGGGAGGCTTTATGGGCTGGTGGAATCATCGGTCAATATTTTTTCAAATTTGTAACGAGTGATCAATCTAGAGGTATTTTTTACAGATTACGCATGAGTTGTGTTAAACATTATTTTTTTTCTTTTCAGTACGAGGCTGTTATATATATTTCTGGCTTAATAATGAAAATGCGAATATTTATCATCAAAAATGGTTTTATTGTTTTTCAAAGTATTCTCCAGCATGATTTATACACTTTTGCATGCGCTCAAACCAATTGTCGAAGCACTCCGATTGAGACACCTCCAAAACATGGTTTTTGAATGCTTCAACAGCATCTTCTGCCGACGAAAATCGTAGACCACGCATTTTTTTCTTGATGTGCGGAAATAAAAAGAAGTCATTGGGTGCCAAGTCAGGGCTGTACGGCGGCTGACCCATCAATTCAACGTTTTGGCCGGTCAAAAAGGCGCTGGTTTGAGCCGATGTGTGAGAGCTCACATTGTCATGGTGCACACTGATTCGGCTTCACTTGTTCGTTTTTCGAATTTCTCCGAAGACATCAGGCAAACAAATCGTGGTATACCACTCACCGTCCTACGTTACTCAAGCGGAACAGTCGCCACATGACCAGTTTTGCCGAAGAACAGGCGACCATTTGCTTCGAAGTGCTTCTTCCACGAACAACTTTCGTTGGATTTGGTTCGTCTTCGAAGAACCACACGGTCGATTGCTGTTTTGTTTCGGGCTCATACGCATAGAGCCATGATTCGTCAACAGTGACAATCTTAAAAATGTCCTTTGAAGCACCGCGATCGTATGTGTCAATGTCAAACTTTCCAATGGAAATTCCAGATGGCGCCAGACAACACTTAGTGTTTCCTAGGCCAGCAATATATATAAAAACGTATTGTTTGCCATTTTATCATGGAAAGTCTTACACCTTGAAAATCAAGGTTTCGTGCGGTTTATGGGCAGATGGAATTAAATATTTTTTCAAAAATGATCGCCGGAACGTAACCGTGAATGGGCTCAGTATCGCGCCATGATATCGGGCTTTTTGCTACCTGAAATTGAAGCCCGTAATCTTAGCAACGTTGGGTTTCAACAGGACAGTGCATCTTGCTATACAGCTGCACAAACAATGGATCTACTATTAAGAGGTCATTTCGAAGAAAAGCTAATTTTACGTTTTGGACCAGTGAGTTGGCCGCCTAGGTCGTGTGATATCACACCTTTAGATTTGTTGTTTTTGGGGCTACCTAAAGTCTATACTGACAAACCAGCTACGATTCAGGTTTTGGAAGTCAACATTACGCGGTTTAATTATGCCATACCGGTCGATATTCTCGAACGAGTCACCCAAAATTGGACCCTTCGAATGGACACCCTGAGGCGTTTTTGCGGCCAACATTTAAAGGTAATTATATTCAAAAAAGGGCATACAATTTCCTTTCAACTGAATAATTAAGATAACACACTTGATTTGAATTTTCGTATTTTCTTTTATTTTTAAAAAATTCCTCTAGGTTGATCACCCGATATATATAAAAGGTTGTCCAACCGTAATGCATGATGTAAATTGTGAGTCACGCCTTAACTTAAAGTTTTTTGCCCAACTTATTTTGACATTTCCTTGTTTCAGTGTTCAACAAATTCATCTAAGGAGAGGTACACAATTGAGCAGCGCGTTAAGATTATTGAAGCCTTTTACGAAAAGGAGCGTTGAAATCAAAATGCATCTCGTGCACTTGGTGTTTTTGGGTCAGCATAGTCGACCTAATGTATCCACAGTGGATTCGTTATCAAGCTGAATTGCCGCAATTGGGCAAATTAAAATTCACAAGTTTTTGTTGAAAAGCCGATGCACCCACAAAAAGTGACTGTTTGGTGCGGTTTATGGGCTGGCGGCGTCATCGGGCCGTACTGTTTCGAAAATGAATTTGGCCCAGCAGTTACCGAGAATGGTGTTCGCTATTGCAAGATAATAACGGACTTCTTGTGGCCAGAAATTGAGCATATAAAAGCGAACGTATGTGGTTTCAACAGGTTGGTGCCACTTCCCACCCAGCCAACAAAACAATGGCTCTTTGCCGCAAGAAATTCAATGGCCGAGCTGTCTCGCGTCGTGGTTATGTGTGTCTCACGCCGTGGCCGCAAATTAACACCGTTGGACTCCTTTCTTTGGGAATATTTAAAAGAAAAAGTGTACGTCAATAAGCCAAGAACTATGCAAAAACTAAAGGATGAAATAATTCGGCCCATTAGCGACATTGAACCTCTATTATGTCGTCGAGTCATTGAAAATATGGACAACTGGATCGGAGGTATGCCACCGGAGCCGTGGCGATCATTTGGCCGATGTTTTGTTACACTAAAATTTGTCAGAGATACTTCTATCATAATAACAAATATTAAGGTAATTCCCTGAAAACTTTTTGTTTTATAATTTTATAATTCTTGTTTTAAAACATCGTCCATTTCAGTTAAACCACCTTTTACTACAATTCGCATAGTATGGGTCATTAAGGTGTTAAAAAGTGGGCAAATGCCTTGACCTTAAAGCCAGGTAATTGCAAACAACGAACTCAGAGTATGGAAAGCTTTTCTGGCCAGGGAATTGCAAACAACGAACTCAGAGTATGCAAAGCCTTTCTGGCTAACGTGATCCGCGTAAAGAATATAAGCGAAGAATGTCCACCCCACACTATGGAATAGCAAATCTTTTGGGAGGACAACGAAGCTCCCGTTGGGCGATCCGGACGAGGATAGGACTAGAACATTGTGGAGCTTGGAAAAATGAAGATTCGTTAGATCCTCATACAGAACACAATGGCGCATCCACACAGAATGTGAACAGTAAATAACAACATCTGTAGTCCTAGCGAGGAGGATAACGAAACGTAAGTCACTACCTTTGCCACTGTCCAGCTTTCGCAGACATTCAATCCAGATTTTTTAAAGGGCACTTGCCCCAGATTAGAGACATTGAGTGGAAGACTCTTGAGGACAATGTCCCAAGCACATATTTATGTTCTCCCCGCTTTAAAACCCATACATGACATCTTATCTCGAGTTTCTAGCTCAGATGAATAGTAAATAAAAACATTTGCAGTCCGTGCGAGGAGAATAACAAAACGTAAGACGCTACTTTGCCACTGCCCACCTTTCGCAGACATTAAATCCCGATACTTAAGGGATACCTACTTAACAGACATGGCCCAGAATAGGGACATAGAATTGAAGACACTTAAATGTGACTATGTCCAAAGCCCAGATTTATGTTCTCCCCACTCTAGAACCCATATATGACATACTATCTTGAGTTTATAGCTCAGATGAAAATGGGCGATATCGGTCAACATTATGATACAGCCCTAGAATAAAGGTTCAACCAAATTTTGGATACAATTTTGACCATACAGGTAAATTTTTTGATAAAGAACCATGCAAATGGCCCTTAAGAGAAAAAACCTTGAACCTTCCTCAAGAAGGCAAAAATTTAATTATTAGTACGATTGAGCTAAATCAAGGGTTGCCCGGACGGACTCTATGGTCAAGAAACACTTAAAACTTCCTTAGGAATCCAAATATGTGACGCGAAAAATAGAAAGGGACCTAAGGTTAAAAACCAGTTTTGTTCAGGAGAGCCATTTTAAAGATTAGGTCCCTCCCTTTCTACTTGCGCTGAGAATCGTCGACTTCACTTTCATAAAACGCGCATATCTCTGGGAGGGAATACTTTTGGGGCATGGGATCGTTCTCATTCGATGCTCAGATGTTGTCCACATCAAAAAAAGAAAAAAAATGAAAATTGATTTTTTACCCTTAGGTCCCTTTCTCTATGCGCTGTCACATATGTTAATGGATTCGCAATATCTCTCCTCGGACTTAACTCAAACAAGAGTGTCAAGAACATTTAACAATTTGTTTAGCGGCTAGTTTTTACCTTGTAAAGACGTCGACTTTAGGAGTAAGGGAATCTGGATAATAGTAAAAATCTGGTGTATGTATTATTGAGATTGTTTGTGTCATATTATAGCAAAGCCGGTTACGAGTAGTACTCGAAAATTTGTCTCCTGCACAGTTATAGTAGTTTTCCTATTAACGTGTTGCTTTCTGAAAAAATGGGTATCTGAAATCAGACACAAAGTAATCGTTGCCAAAGACTGCTGAAGAAAAGCGTTGGCGGGCTTAGAAACAGCTGTACAGTCTGCCTGGCAACCGTAGCCAATACATTTCACCAATTTTTTTAGTTAAAACTGAAAACAAAACAGCAAAAAGGTCTCGAACCAGAATAAAAAAACTCTTCAAGTCATAACACTCTTTAAATTCTTAAAAATATTATTTATCTGCACCAAGCAAAAACTTGGTTAGTACATCTTATTACCATTTGCTTACCAGGTAATATTATCTCATTGCTTTCAGCATGAGATTTAAGTAAAAAGTAATGACTACCTGCACCAAGCAAAAACTTGGTTAGTACATCTTATTACCATTTGCTTACCAGGTAATATTATCTCATTGCTTTCAGCATGAGATTTAAGTAAAAAGTAATGACTTACTAATAAGTATTCTTACTTTCGTATCAAAATTTGAATGCATTTTTGTTTATGCTGATGATACTCGTACTATCTCCCTATTTTGTTTGCAAATTTCTTCTTGGAGAGTTTTATGAAAGGGCTAGCAATAATCGGTTGCAATAGTCGGAGACGCTGTATCTAAAGTGTCCAGAAAATAGAATGTCCCGAATTTAAATCTCCGTCGATCTGAAGATTATTTTTTTTTAAGTTTCTCTGGGATTTTATTTCATTCAATTTGGCTTACATGAACTTTGCTCCTCATTTAACCACCTCTTCGATAGCACACTAATGCTAACCACTTCTTCCTTGCCATACTAATGCTAACCACTTCTTCTAAATCATACTCAAAGGAAACTCCCCTTTGCTTTAAAAATTTCATTGCAATTTGTTTTATTATCCTTAAGCTTTACGGGTTCTGAGAAATCACGTTTGCAATTACCTCTAACCAGCCAACAACCCCCTGCTTTTTAATGAACAGTGTTTAAGGATAACAATAACGGATGTATGTGTATGTATAGGAAGAGAGAGATAGAGAGAGATACTAGGGAAAACAAGGGAATCCTTTTTCCCTTATTAAAGTTATAGAACATGTTAAAAGTGCAAAAAGGAAGTTGAAGCGCATGGCGAGCTGGAAATCCAACAACCATCCAACGTAATTGAGGTAATTAAAAGGAGCACTACACAAACACCAGAAGTTTGTTTTAAACCTTTTTAATTTGGAAGAAGAAGAAGAAGAAACAATAAAACAAAGTTTGTTTTGGGGATTTTTGTAATTATTTTCAATTAAAATGATTAAACATTTTCAAAAAAAATATTTTAAGCTAGGACTGTTTTTCTCTATCAGTAGCTCTCCTTACGGTCTGTAAGGCTAACCCGCATTATTTCATTGAGAATATTCTGAGAGATGCAATACAAGAAAGAAATACAAATCTTTTTTGAAAATTCTCACGTTGAAGAAGAAAAATAAATTGAAAAGTGGCGTTCTTATGAGGTTCTTTATGAGGTTTATTTTCTACCATCACAACCACCAACCACGTTTAGTTTCACCAACGCTATCACCACCGAGGAATGGATGCAAGCATGCATTCTTCATAGTTTACCTTCAAACATAGGTACGTGGTAGTAAGTATGTTTTTTCAGAAGGGTAAGTTAGTGGGTAATTTTTTTCCCGTATGCTCTATCCTGTTGACACAAAACAGGCATAAAGTTCCCTTATGATAGCGGATGAGACTTTTCTGCAATTCCGGCTTTAAGACTGAATCTCTAGCAAAAGATCGTTGCTGATAAATAATCGACACAGATTTGCAACATTAGGTGTCTGCAATCGAGTTGGACGTCAGCATTAGTTCGATAGTCCCTAACAAGTTAAGGGTTTTTAAGTGGAGAGATACCCTACAGCAATCTGTCATTTAAAAGGCTCTAAGTCTCTATCCAGAATTTAACCGGACTAAATATGTGACTTCCAGAACGGAAGGAATTTCTTTAATAGAAGACTTTATTAAAACATGGTTCAATTACAACAGGGTTTAGTTATCAGACTGCCGCAGTTAGATGGTTAGAGTGCACGACCATTATATAGGGTGATCCTTCTAGTGTTATTTTTTAGAACAAAAATATATAAAAAATTCAAATCAAGTGTGGAATCTTTATTGGTAATTTGAAAGGACATGGCATTTATTTTTTGAATATAATTTCCTTCAAATGTTGGCCGCAACTACGCCTCAGGGTTTCCATTCTAACGGTCCAATTTGGGATGACTTTACCAGGCTTGATTACATTTCTCCTATAATATACTATACTTATGTAGTTTAAACAAGAGCGAAAGTGGAATGTGGCTTGTGTAGTGTTGGACTTCAGATCAGGAAGCATTTTTGCATAAGGTCTATGAACACTTGTACCAATATAATAAATTTATTATCAGGCTTTGCTATAGGTCTTCCATAATGCACTTTTAAAAAATTAAGCTAGATCGGAACCATATAAAAACATGATGCAATTCTTTCTAATTTCACCATAGTTATTAACTGGTCCCTTATAACGTACCTTATAAAGATGGAAAACCATCGGATTTTATTTGTGGCTCCTCGAGCGACAGGACCTCAGTTTGTGAGGGACTTTCGTGTGGGAGATACTCGAAAACATGGACCGGTAATAACTTATTCTAACAGTTTAAATTACAGATCTCCTTTGAAGCATTATACTAACTTTGATCGAGATCGAAAGTAAAATTATGATTCTGATGCGACCTCAAATCTGAAGGCACCTTTAAATGGAGCCTTTATAAAAAATATACCGATACATTCTGATATTCTCTTCTTCTTATGTTCTCTTCTTTTCTCGCGATAGTTACTTTATTGGCATTCGAAACGTACAAAAGCGAAAATTGAGCAAGATCAAATTATTGAATTTGTGGAATCGGAAGAGTCGTTTATGTGGGGGCTATTCCAAAACCTGGGCTGAAAGGGTCCAATTTCAACAAAGTTGCTTGCTGGTCGCAAGTAACGTTCTGTGCAAAACATGGTCAGCTTCTGGCATCTAGAGTGGCGGGTTCTGAAACTGAAAAATACCGTTTGAAAGCCTAGCAAGAGCTTTGTCATTACCATTTACATTATAAGGTAAAGACATCTTATTGCCTTGAGCTTGAGTTCTTATTAAAAAGTATTTTTTTATTACTTTTAAAATATTTTTTTCTTCAAAAAAGTCTACATGGAAAATCTTTCACGATTTGTGTGAAAATTTTAGATGAATCAGACCAAACTAAAACAGATAAAGGAGTTTAAGCAAGTCACGCATGAGGGATATTCGGCAACAGGGGATGATAAGGTCCAATTTCACCAAAGTAGTGGCTAACAACGTTCTGTGCAAAAGCTGGTCAGATTCGGATTTTTTCGATACTCGGATATTTGGCTTCTAGAAAAATACCTTTTAAAAGCCTAGCAAAAGCTTTGTAAGTATAACTCACTACAATTTCCATTACCTGGTAAGGACATCTTATTACCTTGAGCATCAGTTCTAATTAAAAAGTAATTTTTTCAGCTTTATACCATGTTTTCAAAACAATTAAAATGGAGAGCCGTTCACGTTTTTTGTGAAAATTTGAGATGAATCACAGCAAAACTAACAAAGATAAAGCAGTTTTAGCAACTCTCGCACGAGAGCTATTCGACAACATGGACTGATAAGGTCCAATTTCACCGAAGTGGTTGCTACTAACGTTCTGTGCAAAACCTGGTCATTTTCGGATTTTTTTTCCGATATCTGGATATTTGGCTTTTAAAGTAGCGGGTCCTGAAAACACAAAAATACCTTTTGAAAGTCTAGCAAAAGCTTTGTAAGTATAACTCATTACCAGGTAAGGACATCTTATTACCTCGAGCATCAGTTCTAATTAAAACGTATTTTTTTCTACTTTTTTAATTTTTTTCAAACAAATCAGAATGGAGAACCTTTCACGTTTTGTGTGACAATTTGAGATGAATCACAGCAAAAGTAACAAAGATAGAGCAGTTTTAGCAACTCTCGCAGGAGAGCTATTCGACAACATGGGCTGATAAGGTCTAATTTCGCCGAAGTGGTTGCTACTAACGTTCTGTGCAAAACCTGGCCAGACTCGGATTTTTTCGATATTCGGATATTTGGCTTCTAGAAAAATACCTCTTGAAAGCCTAGCAAAAGCTTTGTAAGTATAACTCACTCCCATTTTCATTACCAGGTAAGGCCATCTTATTACCTCGAGTATCAGTTCTAATCAAAAGGTATTTTTTTAGCTTTTTACATTACAAGTATTTTCAAAACAATCAGAATGGAGAACCTTTCACGTTTTGTGTGAAAATTTGAGATAAATCGCAGCAAAACTAATGAAGATAGACAGTTTTAACAACTCACATACGAGGGCTATTCGACAACATGGGCTGATAAGGTCCAATTTCACCGAAGTAGTTGCTGGTTAAGTTCTGTACAAAACCTGGCCAGATTCAGACTTTTATATTTGGCTTCTAGAGTATCGGAAAACACCCTTTGAAAAACCAGCAACAGCCTTGTAAGTACAGCTCATTACCATTTAAATTACCAGGTAATAACATCTTATTACCTCCAGCATGAATTTTAATTTAAAAGTAATATTTTACTACTTTTTACATTGTTTTAAAAAAAATCTGAATACGAAACCTTTAACATTTTGTATAAAAATTTGAGATAAACCGAAGCAAAACTAACGAAGATAGAACAGTTTGAGCAGTTTAAGCATGACTTAGTATTATTCAAAACTTTAAAGCGATTTTTCTCAATTTTATATAGTCGGAGGCTTTTATAACTGCGAAACTACTGAACCTTTTGAACATTAGTATATTTACATAATTATAATTTACGAGGTCGTCTCCATTTACATAAGCGACTTTACTTGTGGCAACTTTCAATTTGTAGCAGAGAGAGGTAAGATGAATTGAAAGAGAAAAATCTTGCCTAAACAGTACATTCCTTTTGTGTTTTTCGTAGTGTGAAGTTAGCTGCAGATTATTTTAGTATTTTTTCACACAAAAGTCAGAACGAATAAATTCCAGAATTTCATACAAAGCTATAATGAAAACAAAAATTGCCGCAACCAAATTGCCTTGTGTAAAAACAAAAGGTGCGTTTAAAGGGAATCATAAAAATTGTTGATGTAAATGATGACTCGTGTAAATGGGGATGTAACGTTAGAGTTTTTCAAATTTGATAATATATTTATTTTACAATAACAAATTATAAGATTTATTTTTCGCAAAAATCGCGGTTTTCAGTTCAAAGTTTTCTCAAAATATATAAAATGGACATTCCCAAATTTTCTCATAGATTTTTTGATTTAAGATGACCCATCACCGAACTATGAGGGGCACCTCAATTTCAGTTTGTTGCTTTTCTCTATATCTCTTTCTCTCTCACTCCGATTTCATTATATTTTGTATTTTAATGTATTGTGCTCATCTGCCCTCTGCTCCTCTTGTTCAATCTTTCTTGTTAGGGAATCAATCAATCGGTGTCTGGAAAATGCGCCTTGTAAGCGAAATTATCCAAGTCAAAATTCTCCGCTGACGTTTTGTTAAACTTTTGTTATAATTTAAAATCTCTTAAACTATATTTCTCTCTCTCAAATACACAATAACAACTACTTACCTTTAATGACGTTGTCGTGTAAAAGTAATTCGAAGGGTGGCCCAATTGTAAGTGGTGCATTCTTTTAAAGTGTTTTTAAGAAAATATCAAAATTTGCTAGTAAGGCCAATTGTCTAAAAACAAAAAGTATTTAATTATAATAAATATTTATTAAATGTACATATTTTTATATTCACTTACCTAGATTTGCAGCGTCTCCTTTTATAATTTTATTTTCGACTGATAGTATCGGTATCGAAAGAATACTATAGAGTGTATATCTGCCAAGTACTGCTATCGATGGTTTTGAAGTTGTATCTCTCACACTTCACCAAAGAGGCCCAATACCAAGCTGGAAAGGAAACATTAAAATTATTTTTACATTTGAGACTATGATAAAGAATAATAATAAAAAACTATTCTGCCTACTTAAAAGGTAAAAGTAGCATGCAAATATGGTCGACTCCACCCGATTTCAACACCTTTTCCTCGTGCATTTATATTCCTTCAAATATTTATTTATTAAATAAAGCTTATGTTCGCTCAAGAGTTCTCATATCTCACAGATAGTACTTGATGTTCCTACTTCACATCGACAACGAGGAAAAATTACCCTCTTCTCTATGATAAAGTATCCCAGCACTTGAGGTAATCATCTGAGGGATGGAATTTCAATTCATGCATTACCAAAAACTGAAAAACCTTTTCAAGCGCGTAGAGGCATGAGTAGAGATCACGTGTGATGTGGCTGTGTGTTGATGAGTTGCGATGGGAATATCCATTCATTATTAATTTTATTATAAAATATTTACACAAACAATTTATAAAAATGAAATGCTTCCCCCGGCAGAAGTTAAATCCTTTTTTAACAAGAACAACAGCCTCACCACCATGGGCTAGGCAACAGTCGGCACACAATCACAATTAGACCGGTAACTTTCGAGGTGGAAGAAAAGGAAATTTGATATAAGCGACCCTTATGATTTGTTCTGCTGCGCCTCGCCTATGCATGAAGTCTTTCAATTTTATTGAAATTGAAAATGTAAGCTAAGCATCAGCATCATGTTACCTTATTTGGACAGCGCTATTCCAAGCCGTTGCATTGTTGTTTCTAATAATACTTTCTAACAATAAATTGCAGGATGTTATAATATTTCATAATTACTCTAAACATTATCTGGAAAGCAAAAATATACCCTTATAAAAACCGAGCTGTCTCGTATAGAGTATGGGAACTAATCTTTTGTCGCAATAGTATTGTCTTGAAAAGTGTTTCACTTACTCGCTATTACATAATGATGTACTTGGGAAAGTTTCGATTCGAAGTTATTGAATACCCATTACTTACCCAGAAGCGGGTTAGTAACGCAGGTGACAAGCAGAGGCCCTGATAAAGTTGATAGCTGCTAAAGCCTGAATCTTTGTAAACAATACACAAATACTGGTAGCTCTCAAAGAAAATATGCGGCAGGAGTGCAACTACTTATTGCCCAACGTTCTGGTCACAATTAACAAAAATGCGACTCAAAATGATTGTCAACAATCGCGGCACCCATTTCACCTATATTATATGTACGCTTATTCTGTTCTCTGAACAGAGAACTCATTTGTTCTCTGAAATAAAGAACTATTTAAGTTATAGAAAGATGTTTTTTAACTCATGAGCTCTACATTAAAAGAGAGAAAAATGGAAGAGCAATACATTTTTAACAAGATATTTTAAAGTCATTGTCCTCCACCTTGTACATGTTCTACACCTTTTTCGAACTTTTCAAATTTTTAATCAACTAATTACGCTTTAATGCAAAATACAGAAACCGACAACAGCAAAAATAAGAAAATCCAGCCTGCGGTGGAAATAAAAGCACGTGTCGCCCTCCTCAACGCATTTAACATTAAAGCCAATTTCCCCGGATAGTTACAAATCAAGTGTCACTTCATTATTGTGACCACAACAACGCAAACAAATGGAAACTGTGGACGCCACCGCAGCGACCACAACTATAGCAACAACAACAACAAAGTCAAGTAAGGCAACTTAGTGGGAATAGCACCAACGCCGCCACGAACACTTAGCCTAGCCAGGAGCCAAGAGGCAACATTACGGCAATAAAAGTTAATCATCTAAAATGACTATTGCGTGAGGAGGATATCCTTGGAGAAACAGAGAGCGAGAGGTGGAGTGGGAGTAGGGCAAGCAGCAGGAAATAGACAGTAATGGCAAGCCAGGACAACAACAGCTACGGCGACAGAGTCCAAATTATACTAAAACAACAAAAGTTCATTACTTAGATAAAGACATTTTGTTGGCAAAATCGAAAGAACTTCTACAATAAAACTTAAGAAAGCATAAGCAGAGACGGGAAGGATAATGCATAAGAGTGGGGTGATGGAGCAACAACAAAAGGAGACTTATGCCACCCTTTCACTTTATTAATACATTATTAAATACCTTCAACCTACTCTCTTGCTTTTAAAGAATAAAAGCCAAAAGATCTTCTTCACAAGCCCTACAAAGCTCATGCAAGTTTTCCTGCTTATGATAAAGACCTTTTCCACGTTCTAAGCTAGCTACTCCAAGATTGTATCTGAGAATGATTTGGTCATCCAGCTAGGGTGGGGAATG
The DNA here is from genome assembly GCA_963513945.1 of Hydrotaea diabolus. Taxonomy (NCBI): domain Eukaryota; kingdom Metazoa; phylum Arthropoda; class Insecta; order Diptera; family Muscidae; genus Hydrotaea; species Hydrotaea diabolus. The sequence goes on along the minus strand of OY740719.1, from coordinate 8,368,238 downwards.
AGAGGGAAAAAGTGAGCCAGCATAGATTACCTATCCGCTACTCATAAAAGGCGTGAAAGAAGGCCTTCCCCTTAACTATTGAAAAACACTAACTCATTGCGCACACATTACAATATCGGTTATTTAGGAAGGGGTGTTACAATAGTTTGTCCCCAAGTTAATAAAAAAATAATTCTTTTTTCAATGTTCATGATTAAGAATCTATTGCCAATTGTTTGTCTTTTTGCTATAAAATATCTATACTTATTTCTCTACTAATGACCAGAAGCCTTCACTCATTACCCTCTCTATTCTGTAAAAACTAGTTATAAAAGATCTTCTTCTAAAGCTTTCCAACACCCTTACTTTAATTTCTACTTATGATTGAGAATCCTTATCAAAAGTTGGACCGTAAGCTTTACGAAACCCATACTTATTTCTCTACTCATTATAAAAGTCGTACACTCATTACTATATACCTTCTCTTATAAGACATAACGGAAGGACTTTAGCTTTTCCAAAACCAAAACTCAAAAAGAGTTACCCAGGCTTTAAAAATTACACAATTTATATATGTTTCAGTACTTATCAAAAAAATCACACGCATCACCAACTTTCTTATGTAAGAAGGCATGTACACATTACTGTTTCGATTCTTTGCAAAGGTATTGGCGAATATTTTGTCATTAAGTTTTTCAAAAACTATACACATTTCTCGGTAAAAGATGAAAATCGTCTCAAAATTTCAATACAGCTTAATTAAGAAGACATGCAGTAAGGCCTTACCATTTACTCTTTTTAAGATTTACTAAAATAAACTCAATTTTTCTACACAGGATAATGTTAAGGTACACCTTACCATCTCGCTTCTAATAGAAGGCATACTAGAAGAATTTGTCCTTAAGCTTTTCAAGACGCATATACATTTCTAAGATGAACTGTGTATGAAGATTTCTGAGAAAAAAAAATTAAAATTTAGACGTTTAAAGTTAAACCACAAAAGGGAACAAGTGCAAAATGTAATGCCTAGACTCCCCAGACCCCCAACAAAGACCACAGGGTATATAGTAATACCTGTTGAACCCAGAAATACTACAATTCGGGTTCGTTAACAACCTTACTCCCTGCTTCAGTCCCATGTGACCAGGGGACTGATGAACACATTAGCAGCAGAATTCAAGTCAAGAGGAAACCAAAACCTGCCAAGGCCTGGCCAGAAAACTAACTAATTCTGATGTAAGCTGCCCCAACATAATGATCCAACTGGAGACACAGCTCGCAAGAGAATAGACATTTTGAAGAAGGTACACCTTACCATCTCGCTTCTTAAAGAAGGCATACTAGAGGAATTTGTCCTTAAGCTTTTCAAGACGCATATACATTTCTCTGCCCATGATTAAATTCTCATCCACATGCTGATTAATGCCAGCAGCAATTGTTTTTGAGCCTTACTCATTTCAGACGGTGTGTTTTTCATAAGAACTTATCTAAAATAATTCTGTCACTTTAAAAATTATGACTCATTTTTCTTTGAGAAGGCATGCCAGAAGAAGGTTTTTTCCTTACGCTTTTAAATGTCCATACTCCATTATCAACACTTTATAAAAATCCTGTCTAAATTGTAATCTCTCTTTTCTGCAAGTAGGTACGCCGGAAGGCTGTGCCTTTAAAAAGGCATTGAAGAAGGTTCTTTTTTCTAACTTACGTAAAGGGACTTGTTTGTAGGAAACTTTCGTAAACATTTAATACATTTTAAAGGCTACTGTTGATTATTTCTGGAAGTGGGCATGCCGGAAGGCCTTTAAGAAGGCATTGCAGAAGGTGTTATTTACTTTACTTTACTAATACCTGCGTAAAGGACTTTTTCGTAGGATTCTCCCGTAATAATTTATGACACTTTAGAGGCTACTGAAAGGTCTTTCTTCGACTTCTAGGAGGTATTCAAATATCTGTGAGCACGTAATGCATTAAGCAGCCAATCAAATGCAAATGACAAGGGAATGACTCGCAATTAAAACTTCAAACAAGGTCTCGATTTATTAAGAATCTTTTTATACTATTGGTAACACAGATACTCGTTTTGCATAAATCCATTTTAAATCTATCTAAAAAAACTCTATTTTGGATAATTCCACTTTAAAAGTTACTAAAAAATTTTGTATTTGTATGCAATGATTACTACTACTTACCATAGAAGGCTTTCTAGAAGGTCTTCTTGTACAACTTTTTTTATAAACCGCGCTGATATTTAAAGACTTGCGGAAAATAATGAAAAATTATATTTTTTACATTAGTTTTAAATAAAATAGATTTTGTAGACAACTTGAAATTCCAAATAATGAAATCTACTGTTAATCTAGAACTATTTATATTTTAGAAGATCATCTTAGTAAGATCTCCATAGGTTTTGAAAGATCCTTTTGAAAAGGTTTTTCATTAACTGTCGAATATTTAAAAATTTCGTATTTAAATATAGTTTTGAAACTCCCTTAAAACATCTACTTAGTAGGTAAGTAGATTTTGTATAAATCCTCTTCAAACCTACTTACTAAACAACTCTGGATTTTTAAAAAAAAATCTGTAGTCTGAAACGTTATAAAAATTAATTTTAACTGGGTTTACCTAATTCTATGTATACAATATAGAATTGCAATTACGGAATGTATCCAAAACTCATGAGGTTTCATACTGTTGTATAACTTCCCAATCTTCTGCAGTTTCTGCATTATCCTCCGCCTCTGGAATAGTTTTCTATCACCATCATCGTAGCCATTTATCGAAATGATTGACATATTTGTCCAAACTACTTTTTGCCACTCAAGATCTTGGTCCATTGCCTAGTAGGGGTACAGATGATGATGATGATGGTCAGACAGGCAGACGTCCGGCTGCGTGTACAACCAATTTAAGGACTATCAAGAACGCACAAATAAATAAACTTTCTCCGCGTCAGCCTCTTCATCTGTTTTGCTATTCGAATTTAATGTGAATTTTATTAATCTCTTATGAGTTGACGCATGGTCAACACAATTCCCTCGTGGTGGTCAGTTATGTCGGTACAACAACAAGACAAACCGAAAAAAAACAAGCGGGTGATTTGTTTCCAAGCCTTCACTGACCACGCACTGGCGTTGGTCGGTCCGATACCCTTACAAATTCCCCGCTTTGTCTGTGCTTCTACTTTTATTTGTTTTCTATGTTTGAGAGATAATTATTTTAATGGGGGTCTTTTTCTCTTCTTCTTTTCCTTGAATTTGGAAAATTGATTTCTTTTTCTCCCCCACCCGCTCTTGTTTTCGAACTAATTTCTTCATTAAGTGATTAATTGGGATAGATAAAGAAGGTAGAAGAAATGATGGGTTGGGGGTAAGTTTCCTTGTGCACTGAAGAAACTGTTACGCCGAAAGGAAGAGAATAGTTTTGATGCCCTCCACTAAAGTTTGGAGTGTTTAAGAAACTTGCCATTCTGTTAAAAATGTCTCGAAATATTGATCGGAGACCCTTTGAAGCATGTATGTATAATCTTAAGCAAAATTCTATGACGATCCAGCCATGCTCGTCCTTCCGTGTATCTCTTGAAACCACGATACCGGTCAAACGAAATAAGCTAGGATCTGTATATTATCTTGCACGATGATGGCTTATAGTCATACACTGTTTGGTATTGTAAATGGACAAAATCGGCCCAGAAGTGGACGTTTGAATTTTTTGATCTGTATTTTTTTATAAAAAGTCGATTTCCGACTAATCGATTTTTTTGCCGGTAAAGGCGATTAATCGACATTTTGACTATCGGCTAGGTAGCTTTATATGTCGATCGCCGCGAGGTCTCATCACTATAGGTTTTCATAAACAGATGCCTTATGCGAATCTTAAAAATTGTCTGGCCTAACAAGAGATCGAATTAAAGGTTATGGTAGTGGTCAGTCATCGATGGATGGCGAATTCAGAAAGCGTATTTCAAGAAAATGGCGATGGATCTAGCTTGCCTTCCGCAGACCTTACGATCACATCACTAGAAAATACTACGATTGGAACTAGAGTTTCCCAAAAACCTGGGGTTTCTCAAAACTGGCATTTCGGTTTTTTTTCAAAACCGTGTTCGGGATTATTTTTGGAGGAAAAAACCGACATTAACCGAAGCTGCGGTTTAAGGCTTTTTTCTAAGGATGGAAATTATATCCCGAATCAGAGATAAAGTCATAGTGCCCTGGAACAGCTCTAAATATGCACAGATTTTCAAAATAATAATTATTAATTGATATTAATTGATGTTAATTCATATTACAGACTACAATCATTTCAGATTATGAAGTACTCGTATGTAGGTCGGATTATAGAGCTCGGTCTTACTGTATACATATGTACTTTATATACATAAATACTAGTATATAGCATTAAAAGTAATTTACTAAAAACATAACAAGTAATTCAAATTTTGTTTCTGAAGGTATTTCCAAAATCAGCCAAAATTTGGCTTTGGACTTCGTGCTATTAGTTGCAAATATGCACATATGTGAACGCCAATTTTCTTCGATTTTCTTTTGAAGATTTGACTGCGATTGGGTTCGGATATATGGACCGAAGAGTCCCAAAAAACGGCACTTATGGACAAAAGTAAAGGCTAATAGTAAATATGGGCATATTGTTACCCAAATCAAAGCCAAATTTATTTTGAAGATTTGACTGTGATTGGTGTCGAAGTCATGGATCTAAGGTCATGGATCCAAAATTGCACTACGAATCCAATTATTAAATAATTCGACTTAAACTTCAAATCGTGGACCCTTGGGACCGAATATATTTGATTTTTTGGTTACAATAAACGATTATAACTAACGGGTGAGCAATCTAGAGATATTCTTAATACGGTTTTTTTACAGATTACGTTTGAGTTGTGTTAAACTTAATTTTTTTATCAGTATTGTTTGCCATTTCATCATGGAAAGACTTACACCGCAACAACGCGTCGCCGATTCAGTATTTGGGCTTTTCAAAAGCTCGAGCAAGAGTCTCTGTTTTTGACCAAAATGTTGTTCATTGATGACATCCATTTTTGTCTCGACGATAACGTCAGTAAACGAAATTGCCGCATTTGGAATGAACAGCAAACCAGGAGAGGTTTAAGAGGTGCCATTATACCCAGAGAAAACCACGGTTTGGTGCGGTTTATGGGCTGGTGGAATCATCGGTCCATATTTTTTCAAAAATGATGATGGCCGGCACATAACTGTGAATGGTGCTCGCTACCGCGCCATGATATCGGACTTTTTGCTGTCTGAAATTGAAGCCCATAATCTTGACGACATTTGGTTTCAACAGGACGGCACCACTTGCTAAACAGCTGCTAAACAATGGATCTATTGAGAGGTCATTTCAAAGAGCAGCTAATTTCACGTTTTGGGTCGTTTAGTCCCGCCTACATTTTTCTTTGGGGCCATGTAAAGTTCAAAGTCTATGCTGAAAAGCCAACTACGATTCAGCTTTTGGAAGTTAACATTACGCGGTCGAAATGCTCGAACAAGTCATCTAAAATTGAACCCTGAGACGTAGTTGCGGCCAACATTTAAAGGAAATTTTGTTCAAAATATAAATGGCATAAAGTGTTCGTTCGAATAAACTATAAAGATTCCACACTTGATTTGAATTTTTGTTTTTTTTTTTTTAATTTAAAAAAATACCTCTAGATTGACCACCCGCTATTCAAGTTGATTTTCTGTTAGCGAGTACACGGTACATAAGATTCGCTGTGGACGTACGACGTTTTTATTTGTTTCATATCTGTGTTTTTTGCAGTATATCACATATTAAAAATGTCTGCGTATGTTTATGATTTTATAAATTTCCTCCTAATAATAATTTATAGGACCATAATTAGGCTCTTTATCTAAAAGTCCACAATATAACTTTATTATGGCCGATATCATTGTCACCATTTATTAGCATCATCACGATAGCAAGGCAGCATTATTAGTGAAATTGTACAGAACGTACGAGTAATTATGACACCAGCGATATGCATTTGAGTTTTTTTCCTTCTTCTCAAATGAATTGACCATAAAACTTTTGATAAAAATCTGTCATAATAAATTTCAATCATATCGACGACAAATTGTTGCTGCAACTGAACCCCATAACTGGAAGGGGTGACATTTTGTCAAAATGATAAATCACAACAGCAGAATCTCTGAAAGAAATCTAAACAATTGTTACACATTTTGTAACAAATAAATTTATAAAGGAAACTATACTAGCAGAATATCACCCAACTACTGCATTAAAGTCACACGGGCCGAATGGCCTAACATATGAAATAAATTTACGTTCAATTCACAATTAATCATCGGTGGAAGGGAGACAAAGCAAACATCGAATCGACAACAGTCGGAACAGCCTCTGTATCAGCACCCATCATGATGACCACTATCAAGACGAACGTACGTCCGTCCGTCCGCCCGTCCCTCCATCAATGAATGTCTGGCTGGCCTCTTATTCCGTTTTTTTCTGATTGTCTAGGTGGTTGTTTTGGAATAATTGACTCGGTGCTACGCAGACGGAGTGATTTCATTCATTGTCTGCTTTATCGTGTAAAGAATCAATCCATTTCGAAAATTTACATGATTTGGCAATAAATCATTCACTCACTCAACCCACTTGGTTAATAAAGATTTTCTTCCCATCTCATCCCTTTTCTTTGACTCTGTTATTTTTTTTTCTAAATGGTTTACAATGGACAAATTGAAATACGAGTAGTCCATGGAGGCTGTTGTAATTGTTGCTCGCCGCTGTGAGGCTACATCGATTAATTGCCCTTATTTGTGGAAGTCTGGAGGGGCCATTTAAGGCTGGATTTGTTGTGCTAGGTATCTAATTGATAGATTTGGTCAGAGACATAATCATTTGCCGAGATTAGTTTAACTAAGTTCTACTTTTATAAGGGTTAGATTGTGGAAGGGAATAAAAGGAAAAATAATAAATAACTTACGATAGCTTAATTTAGTAAAAATTCTGTTAAAACAGACCTAATAAATATGAGTTCGTCGGGGCGAGATCAAAAGCAGTATATGAAGTACGTACTAATTCTACCTTAAATAGCGTTCCCGTAGTACGAAAACTAATAAATGTTGCAAGCAAATTTAAGAGAGAAATACTTCGTTCCTTTTTTACTACTAAGTGACCTTAATAAGACTAAAGGGTTAAAAATATTCATCAAATTTGTTAACAATTATGTTTTTTTAAGTTAATATAGTTCTTTATAGAGATATATGATGGATGCATCGGCCGTTAGCCTTCGATGTTGCCTTTTAACTGAGATTATTATAGTTTTAATTGTAAAAAATATGTAAATAAATAAATAAAAATGATGGCCACATATGATGTATAGCAACACGTCAAAATTGTTGAATTTTATAATACTTCTGGCAAGTCTATCATCTCGGACTAACGAAATTATCATCGTCATTTTAATGTCTGAACAGTAGCAGTAACAACATGATTAGGAACAAGTTCATAGGAAGACCTCAGAGCAATTCGCTAGGGCCTTAGAGTTCTACTCTGCTACACGCAGGGAAAAATATGATTATTACACGATCACGGCAATTAAAGTAGGTTCATCGCAACCAAAGTATTGTTTTTTGCATTTCATTTTGACAATTATATGATTATGGCAATATTATTATTGCTGAAATGTAACAATAGTATTATTGCCAAATTTAGAAATGAAAATATGGCTGTACGGCAAAAATATTGTTTTGTGAGTTGTAGTTAGCAATAATATGATTACGACAATCATACCGTATGATTGTGACTATGAAGTAAGCATAAGAGAATAACTAAGCATAACTGCAATCACTTTTGCTTGGAACTAAAAGTCCTTTCGACTGCCTCTGGAAATACTTTTTGGTTCCTGTGAATGAAATGTTGAATAGAAACATAGTCTCAAATCGTTAAATAATTTGTAATGTAATTTTCCAACTTAATAAAAATCTCGATTATGGAATAATAACATAACCCAATCCTAATAAATAATTTCGGAGATCAAAGTATGGTTTTAGGGTTCATAATATGGTTTTGTGTGAATCATACTATGGTTGTGAGGATCATACTATGGTTGTATCCGAAACATATTGTGGTTGTAAGGATACTAATATATATGTGGAGATCATAGTATGGTTAAGTGTGAATCATAGTATGGTTGATCTCTGAAATAAATAATTTCGGAGATCAAAGTATGGTTTAAGGGTTCATAATATGGTTTTGTGTGAATCATACTATGGTTGTGAGGATCATACTATGGTTGTATGCGAAACATACTGTGGTTGTGAAGATCCTAATATAATTGTGGAGATCATAGTATGGTTAAGTGTGAATCTAGAATGGTTGTGTGCGAATCATACTATTGTTGTGAGGATCATAATATGGTTGTGGGGATCATAGTATGGTGGTGCTACAATCATATACCCAACATTAGTATGACGCTCTTCGAATATTGTTATCTCAATCATGCTTGTTTTCTTTGTGTACCTAATACCGATACTTAAGAGGTATCTTCTTGTGAAATGAGGCCTCAAAAGGAGGCTTAGGGCTCTACATTAGAGCAGAACAAAACACAGGTGGAAATAAAAAGATCTGCTCAAAAAAAATTTTTCGGGATGAAAGAGAGTTATATTCTAGCAGAGAAGTAGACCTTTGCGTCAACTCTAGAACAGAAGAGGGCCTCACATTATAACACTAGTGCGAGTAAAGCATGCGATCTCAGAGGTCGACTCTGGCATAAGAGAAAACTTCAGCGGATGACGGCAGTATAGGTGAAAATTTCTAAATAGGTGAAAATTTCGGCAGTATAGGTGAAATTTTCGGCTGTATAGGTGAAAATTTCTAGTGTTGGACCCAGTGTAGAAGAACCCATAGAGGAAATTCACATGTACTGCGTTCAACCTTAAAAATCGCATCCTATAGTATAGCCGATCTTTGACGTCTTTTTGTATACTAGAGTCTAGTATACAATCTAGTATACAAAAAGACGTCAAAGATCGGCTATACTATAGGCTGCGATTTTTAAGGTTGAACGCAGTATATGTGAATACCTCAGAAGTTAACTCTGGTAAAGGGAGGGCAAAATACGTTTCTTCTTAAATCATAGGGTATGTCGAAACTGACAGCTGTTTCCCTCATAGATGTTCTCTAGAATAAGAGGTGGAGAAATAAGAGATCTACTCTACTACAGTATTAGACAGAGTTGTATTCTAGCACAGATGTAGACCTTTAAGCTCTACTTAAGAACAGAAGAGGACCAGCTTGAATTGGACAAATATTTTGAGCGAAATATCATCTTTTCTTACGATGACATTTTCATCTCGGCGGCTACGTTACAAAATTGCCGCATCTGGGCTGGAAAAACTCTCACGTTATTGCCCACAAAGCTCATGCCACAATCGATCTTAAGCGTACCAAATTCCCAAATCGTGTTATCAAACGTCATGGTGATGTCAACTAGCCGTCTCGGAGCTGAAATTTGACCCCTTTGGACTTCTTCTTGTGGGGAATCGTAAAGGACCGATGTCCAGAAACGATTTAAGCACTGAAATCCAATATCAACCAAGTAATCCGTGAGCTACAGCCCGAAACCATTTTCAAGGTCCTGGAAAATTAGAGTGGCAGAATGCGTTACTGCAAAGCCAGCCGAGGCAGCCACTCGAACAAAGTTGTATTCCATAATTAAAGGGAATGGTTATTTTTACTAATAAAGCCATACTACTTGGGAACAAATTAATTTTATAAATTTTATTGCACTTAAAAATAAACTTGTACTTGGCCCACTCGTATATTAAACCTCAGACATCTTCCCCTATGCTAGATCGATCCAATATTGAGGAAGACGTCCGACGTCGCCTCAAGTATAATAAAAAACGTGTAACTCTAACAAAAGTAGGGGTTTCAGAGGTCGAAGACAGTAAAGTTAAATTTCCTCAGTGGATAACATTAGTATAGCTCAGCGGTCAACTTTATAATAGAGAATGAGGTCAGAGGATGACTCAAGTATATTGGAAGACGTCAGAGATCGGCTTTACTATAGGATGAGTCTCCAGAGTGCGACTGCATAGGAGAATACCTCCGAGGTTGTCCCTAGAATAAAGGGATAACTCAAAGGTCGACTCCACTACAGAAGAAAATATCAAAGTTCGACTTATTACCAGGTCGACTTGAGCATCGAAAGGGGAAGGAGACACATCGATGGGATGACGCTTGTTTAGAGAAACACGCAGATTTCGACTTTAAAAATCCATTAGATGCCTAATGGGCATTGAAATACCCAAATGAAGTGTTGATACATAAATAATGTTAGCGTGGGCCAGGTGAACGATATGGCGGTATTTTTTTTTTAAGAAAAGAGGAAGGATTGGGCTAAATTAATTTTGTTTTCTTTCAACTTCTATGGTCTTTTGGACATAAGTTTCATAAAAATCGTACGAGATCTATGGACGGGTTAAAATAGATTAAGATCTCGCAGGTCGACTCTAGAATAGAGAAAGGCTATAGAGGTGGACTCTGGAATAGAGATCTCAGAGGTCTCTGGCTTAGAGAAAACCTCAGACTAGTATACTTATATAGGAATACCACAGTGGTCGGCTTTAGGGTCTTACAGGTCGACTCAAAAATAGAGAAAGGGTGCAGATTTTAACTCTGGAATAGAAATAGAACTCAGAGGTCTTTAGCATAGAGAGAGTTCTCAAAAGTCTCTGGCTTTGAGAAAGACCTTAGACATCTCTAGCATAGAGAGAGATCTCAAAGGTCTCTTTCTAAAGAGAGAAGCCTTAAAGGTCTCCTGCTTAGAGAGAAGCCTCAGAGGTTCCTTGCTTCGCTGTCTTGCAACGTGTTTTGTGAACAAACAAAAATTTGCTGCAACACGTTGCTCTGGGCGGTTGCCTCATGTGCAGCTTGAGGCAACCGTCAGAGGTCGCATACGAGTACTACATTTTTCTGTATTAACTTATAGTATTTAGACTGCCAGTGTGTAAAAGTCTATGGCATTGTTTTATTTTCCTATTAAATATTTAAATAGGAAAATGTGTTAACGTTTGCTTTGAAGTGGCAGCTTTCACTTGGAAAACAAAACTGAGATGAAGTACGCAAAGCAACATTTCATCTTTGCACTGAACACTTTCACAACACAAAGCAGTACACTGGTATTGGTGGCAAGGATGTAAGGATGTAAGGATGCAAGACATCCTGAAGGGTTGCAATATCATGTCGGTGGCAAGCTACAGTCCTTACGTATCAACATTTTGAGGTAAAGTTAGGAGCACAAAAATAAGAAAAAACAACTTACTTTATTTACAAATATTTAAAGGCACCACGAGAAAAGCGACGCTGGAGGACAGGGCAGGAAAGGAAGGGTTTGTAGAAAGCATCCGGAAAGATGCTACAAAATAAATATGTAATTTCAACGTCATTTCTGAAAATATGTAATACAATATTTTTTATTCACGTCGGTGGTATGTACAGCTGCAAAATTTAGGTCAACATCAAGTGCTGGTGCAGGCAACACCATCTAGAAGATGGTTCGGTCAGAGCAGTCAGCCACTTCCGCCGGAATTCTGCAAATGAAGTATATGGAACAAACTTTACAGTGGCAACTTTAAATTGCAGGTTTACGGAGAAAAATGTTGCCACAAAATTTGCATTTAATCTTGGCAAGAAATCGCATTTAAACCGGAAGTGAACTACAAAAAGTTGCACTCTAAGTAAGAGTCCCCACCCCCGGTGCGTCACCCGGTTACAATGAGTGGTTTTGTACATTAAGAACACTTCCGTGCAATACATTTGCGGTTTAGGGACGGGATTGGGACGGGACCATGATACGTTAGTCATGTTCAAGAAAATTAACAAAAATTTGTTTGAGAAATCCTTTTGTTTGCTGTCCAGCAGGGTCATAAATTTTGGTATTTCCGGTGGTGTAGTGCGGAGGGCTCACTTGGCTTAGCTATTCGGTTTGGTTTGGTGGCCTAATTTTTGCTTTTGAGTGGGTGAGTGGGTCATAAAAGGATTAGCATTTATTAGCTCTAATATCGGCTGACGCTACTATTTCCCTTTTTCGCTCACAATCTTTGGTACGCTAAAAGCATTGGGAGCACCTTGGCTGGCTGGTGGGGGCTACTCTTGCCCGTTCTGTACAAGGACATGTGAACGAAAATGAACGAACATGCAAGCATTTCCCTTAAGTGACATCTGACATTATAGTGGAGCCAAGAATAAAAAAAGCCCCGCTAATGGTCTGGTGTTTTTTCTCGCCATTTTCTGGCCAGGTTTTACAATGTAAAGTCCATGCTACGGTAACTCACCAACCTACAAACATCCTGCTTCGTTAGGCGGAGTCATTAACCCGCACACCTAGAGTTAGTCCATGCAAGTCCTTATGCTTGTAATGCAAAGTAGCTGGATAGGACGGGGGTGGATAGTGCATGAGCTCATAAAGCAGTGAAACAGCATAATGCCTGTAATTGAGATTATGTCTTAGCGTTCTATACATTACCACTGGCAGGACTTTTAAGCTGATCCTTTACTGTATTTGCGTTTCGTAGAGTTGTGTATTCGCAGCAAATCTTGGCAGTTTTGTTTGCATATCAGAGCGATAACCGAGATTGTTGTATGATTTCGCTTTTAGGATTTTGTGAACATATGGAAAAGTCATTTTTGGAAATGTTTGCTAATCTTCCCAGTCAATGGCCAAAGGGCATGCAATATTAAGAGTTGTCGGCTTTCAGTTATTAATGGCACCAGAGAGAGATTAAGTGAACATTTTTTGAAAGCATATGAATGGAAGACACGCTATGTAAAGAAGTGGTTATGGCCTACTCCGAGGATATAAATTGTTTAAAATACCAAATACTTGGCTCTAGTATCGAAGGATACCCTAAAAGTCATCTCTATACCTCAGAGGTCAACTCTAGTATTGAGGAAGACCTCACACGTCGATTCTGGTATAGAGGAAGACTTCACACGTCGACTCTAGTATAGAGGAAGACCTCTGAGGTCGACTCTAGTATAGACAAAGACCTCTAAAGTCGACTCTAGTATAGAACAAGACCTCTAAAGTCGACTCTAGTATAGAACAAGACCTCAGAGGTCGACTCTAGTATAGAACAAGACCTCAGAGTTTGACTCTAGTATTGAAAAAGACCTCAGAGGTCGACTCTAGTATAGAACAAGACCTCAGAGGTCGACTCTAGTATAGAGGAAGACCTCAGAGGTCGATTCTAGTATAGAGGAAGACCTCAGAGTTCGACTCTAGTATAGAGGAAGACCTCAGAGGTCGACTCTAGTAGAGAAGAAGACCTCAGAGGTCGACTCTAGTATAGAGGAAGACCTCAGAGGTCGACTCAAGTATAGAGGAAGACCTCAGAGGTCGACTCTAGTATAGAGGAAGACCTCAGAGGTCGACTCTAGTATAGAGGAAGACCTCAGAGGTCGATTTTAGTATAGAGGAAGACCTCCGAGGTCGACTCTAGTATAGAGGAATACCTTAGAGGTCGACTCTAGTATAGGTGAAGGCCTCAGAGGTCGACTCTAGTATAGAGGAAGACCTCAGAGGTCGACTCTAGTATTGAGGAAGACCTCAGAGGTCGACTCTAGTATAGAGGAAGACCTCAGAGGTCGACTCTAGTATAGAGGAAGACCTCAGAGGTCGACTCTAGTATAGAGGAAGACCTCAGAGGTCGACTCTAGTATAGAGGAAGACCTCAGAGGTCGACTCTAGTATAGAGGAAGACCTCAGAGGTCGACTCTAGTATAGAGGAAGACCTCAGAGGTCGACTCTAGTATAGAGGAAGACCTCAGAGGTCGACTCTAGTATAGAGGAAGACCTCAGAGGTCGACTCTAGTATAGAGGAAGACCTCAGAGGTCGACTCTAGTATAGAGGAAGACCTCAGAGGTCGACTCTAGTATAGAGGAAGACCTCAGAGGTCGACTCTAGTATAGAGGAAGACCTCAGAGGTCGACTCTAGTATAGAGGAAGACCTCAGAGGTCGACTCTAGTATAGAGGAAGACCTCAGAGGTCGACTCTAGTATAGAGGAAGACCTCAGAGGTCGACTCTAGTATAGAGGAAGACCTCAGAGGTCGACTCTAGTATAGAGGAAGACCTCAGAGGTCGACTCTAGTATAGAGGAAGACCTCAGAGGTCGACTCTAGTATAGAGGAAGACCTCAGAGGTCGACTCTAGTATAGAGGAAGACCTCAGAGGTCGACTCTAGTATAGAGGAAGACCCTAGAGGTCGACTCTAGTATAGAGGAAGACCCCAGAGGTCGACTCTAGTATAGAGGAAGACCCCAGAGGTCGACTCTAGTATAGAGGAAGACCTCCGAGGTCGACTCTAGTATAGAGGAAGACCTCCGAGGTCGTCTTTAGTATAGAGGAAGACCTCCGAGGTCGACTCTAGTATAGAGGAAGACCCTAGAGGTCGACTCTAGTATAGAGGAAGACCCCAGAGGTCGACTCTAGTATAGAGGAAGACCCCAGAGGTCGACTCTAGTATAGAGGAAGACCCCAGAGGTCGACTCTAGTATAGAGGAAGACCCCAGAGGTCGACTCTAGTATAGAGGAAGACCCCAGAGGTCGACTCTAGTATAGAGGAAGACCCCAGTGGTCGACTCTAGTATAGAGGAAGACCCCATAGGTCGACTTTAGTATAGAGCAAGACCCCAGAGGTCGACTCTAGTATAGGGGAAGACCCTAGAGATCGACTCTAGTATAGAGGAAGACCCAAGAGGTCGATCTAGTATAGAGGAGGACCTCAGAGGTCGACTCTAGTATAGAGGAGGACCTCAGAGGTCGACTCTAGTATAGAGAAGGACCTCAGAGGTCGACTCTAGTATAGAGGAGGACCTCAGAGGTCGACTCTAGTATGGAGGAGGACCTCAGAGGTCGACTCTAGTATAAAGGAGGACCTCAGAGGTCGACTCTAGTATAGAGGAGGACCTCAGAGGTCGACTCTAGTATAGAGGAGGACCTCAGAGGTCGACTCTAGTATAGAGGAGGATCTCAGAGGTCGACTCTAGTATAGAGGAGGACCTCAGAGGTCGACTCTAGTATAGAGGAGGACCTCAGAGGTGGATCTAGTATAAAGGGAGACCTCCGAGGTCGACTCTAGTGTAGAGGAAGACCTCAGAGGTCGACTCTAGTATAGATGAAGACCTCCGAGGTCGACTCTAGTATAGATGAAGACCTCCGAGGTCGACTCTAGTATAGATGAATACCTCAGAGGTCGACTCTAGTATAGAGAAAGACTTCAGAGGTCGGCCTGAGATCTCTCTCCCTAAATAGGCATTTTCATTACCAAGTCGTATTTGCTCTAATTAAACTCTGCCCTACTATCTCTCAAAGTTCAACGTCCTTTCACTTCCTCTGGACGTACAGGGAAACATTGACAACTTTCAACATCTACTCATATTTTACGCTTATCAATCATTCTTTAAACTCATATTTCTCTGTAATGGCTATTCCCATTTCAGCGCTTGTTTACGCGTGCATATTTCATTAACTTTTTCTCGCTGCCGCGGAGTTGTATAATTTCGCCACTATTTGTGCGACCACCAGCAGAAGAGGTGTTGCACCAAAGTGTTTTCCCAGATGCCAGCGAATGATAACCCAGTTTTTAGCGAAACCCGCCAACACCGCAACATTTTATCCCATTCATGGGCGGACGGAAAGGTAGGCAGACAGGCAATTGAAGCATTAATCATTCCGTGCAACGATATGAGTGTAAAGTAAGAACAAGAATGAAATGGCAATTTAATGGACATTCGTCAGTCAGTCACTCGGTCGGTTGGTGGAAAAAGTAGGCGTAACATTTTAAGCGACAATTTGCGTGCGAAATGGGAGGGAAACTATGGTCAGAGTGGTGCACGATGGATATACGAGTAAACACTTTTTGCGAAATGAGAAGGGTTAAGTTGGAAGGTAAGGAGTAGGAGAACACTGAATAGCCAAGCAGGTTTGTGTAAGAAGCGAAATTTTAAAGAAATAAGTTAAAATGCAATAAATTTTAAATCAGCTATATTTACTCATCTCTTTAAAGGGTAAAGTTGTCGCTGAGGTGTTCGACTACACAGAAGTGGAATTGTGAGATACAGGGAAAGGTTTATCTCCAGACTTTGTCTCAAAGTCGAGTATGACAAGGCTTTCCTCAAAACTAGCGTTTACTTTGGAGGTTTTATTTTATTTTTAAGTCTAAAAGAACCGCAAAAGTTAAAATCTAACATCTGCCGCTTTTGCCTTTTCTATAAAGTTTGCCATTGAGTACATGGGGCCTCTGAGAGCTAAATGGGCGTTAGAGTAAACTACTGGCAGTCGCTGTCCCTCATTTTCTCTGTAAGAATAACTGGCTGTCATATTCATTCATATCTTTACAATAAAATGTATGGATCCCAATTATTATAGGGTATCTGATGGTAATAATGACAAAGCAAAAGACGACCGAAGAATCTTCAGTGGCGCCATCTATGTGTGAAATGTGATGGAAATAAAAAAGAATGGTTAGAATTTAGAGAAAATCGTATTACAACGTAACCATTCTTTATTGAAATTTAACAAAAGTCCATCGTACTTTACACCGGAGGAATTTGAAGGGTAAATGTTTATTATGGTAGACTCATACTAGTCATGGCCCATCAATTTCTCTGTGAGAATAACTGTCTGCAACGGGATATGTAAAAATTCATATTTGTTCATATCTTAACAATAGATGGTTTGAATCACACATAACAAAGGATAACTGGATGGAAATGAAGACGAAGCTAAGATCATCCGCAGAGTCTTCAGCCTCAAAGTGCACCACTAGCACAATCTATGTGTCAAATGTGTTGAACTACCAAATGGAATTGTGAAAATTTAGAAGAAACCCTTTGTCCTTCTATAGTCCTTCGTTCACTACACAGAAGTCAACAGGTTAAATAAAAATGCATATCCATATGCAACTTTGATCAAATTCCACTAATTATAGAAATCCACCAGATATAAAGGATACGTTTTTCAATTGTTTTTTTATAAGCTCTAAAAGTTACCTATATCGGCAAGCAATCAAACTGTTTAGTAAGGTTTACCATTCTAACATGCATTGTTTCACGACTGTCAAACGTGAGAGAATTATTAAAAAAAATTGTTAAGTTCCATCGTAGTTTTTAATATGCAAAGTGGTTTCAATTTACGGATAATTAGTGGTATGGTGGACAAATTTAGGTATAAGTCCGTTTCTTTAGACTTAAGGCCACGACCCAGGCAGAGTTTGGTGCAAAGTAAAGAAATTAGAGCTACTGTAGTATCCAGAATCGAAGAAGAATTAGAAATATCAATTTTGCGCCATGGGAAAACACCACGGAGTCAACCAGACTTATAAAGCCATTGAAATTGTACCTGGACCTGTATAAGATTATGTTGGCTTAAGAATTAAATTCGAAAGATTATTGGCAATGCCATGAGCTCACTTATTGTGCACTGGAAATGTGTTCCAAAGATAAGAATTTTGACCAACAATATGTCATGGAGCCAAATTACCATTTCTGGAGCTACCACTTTTTTTCTGTATAACCTTCAAACTACGTAACGCTCAATTGTTGTGAAGAAATAACATAGGGGCAAGTCGACATCAATGTGTTCTGGTGGCGCCATCTATATGTGAGGTTTTGGTTTTTAAATTCCATGGTTAAAACTGGAGAATGTCGTTTGACAACATTAGAATGTTCTTGCGGTGGATCCACAGTTAATCTCAGTACCCCTCAGAGTGTTCTTATGTGCGAAGTCAGTACCGAGCGTTCTAGTGGCGCCATCTATATGCAATCTGTTTGGATTTTAAAACTAGAAGGACATAAATTTTGCACAAAACGCATGACACAAAGACAGAGTCGAGAATATAGCCTTCTAGTGGAAAAGATAGAGTGGTCCAATGTATCCCCCAGCCTCAACACTCCTCAGAGTCTTCTTATGTGCGTTGTCAGAACGGAGCGTTTTAGTGGCGCCATATTTATGCAATCTATTTTGGATTAAACACTAGAATGGTGTAAATTTTTCGAATAACAAGTGACATGGAGACAGAGTCAATTGTAAAGGCTTCTACTTGCAAAGCGATAGTGGTCCTTAGAGTAATCTCAAGTGCAAAGTCAGACGTTTCCAGTGGCGCCATCTATATTTAAACTGTTTTATATTAATAAATAGAAAGACCTAAATTTTAAGAAAAACATACCAGAATATAGCCAGATTTAAACTGAGAGTCTTCTAGGCCCGAAGATGGAGTCGACTATTGAGTGCTCCTAAGTGCGAATTAGAGTCGACCTCAAAGAATTCTAGTACCGAAGCCACAATCGCTCTTAGAGTACTATAGTGGCGTCATCTATGTGTGAAATGTTTTGAATTAAGGTGGCAGTCTAAACGAGTATGTGGAATGTTTTGCACTAGAAAGCATTAAATGATACACATTTCGAGAAGTTCGCGAGACAACAAAGCACGAGTCTACCTCTGGGACTTATAGTGGCGTAGAAAGATTCGGCCTCAAAGCGTTCTAGAGGCGTTTGGAAAAAAACTGGAATGTTTTTCATAAGAAAAAAAAACATGTAACAACGAAACTAACGTCAATGACAGGGTGTTCTAGTTGCGAAGCCAGAGTTGACCTTCTAAAGTTCTAGTTGCAAAGCCAGAGTGGATCTCAAATTTGATCTCGCACTTAAAATGTAAAACCATCTCTGAGATTTCTAGTAGTGCTAAATGTATATGAGATGTTTGGATAAAATTGAAAGCTTAAAATCTGGAAAAGATAGTATAACAACGAAACCAGAGTCTAGCATCGAGTCGTGTCGAACTCATGGGGTCCTAGTAAAGAAGCCAGTGTTAACTTTAGAGTACAGCACTGACGCATTCTACATCTAATATGTTTTGAATTTAAAAAAATGTTTGAATATTTGGAAATAGTCGTAGGAACAAACACTGTGTACAGTTTTTCAGTTTTTTAACCCGAATCCTTTGCTTTAAACCTCGTCGAAATTTTTATCGATTCCTCTGAATATCACTTATTTTATTTGAATTTTCTTTTTCCTCTTGAATAGAGGACTGGGCCATAAAAGGATGACACATATTTGAAAAACACCAAAACTCACATGATTATTATTCAGTGTCATGTGGTTTCGGGTCTTTTGTCTTGGAATAGTCCCAACAACGCATATAAAACTGTGGCCCAACACCACCTCATAATAATTACGTGACGTCAAAGACCGACTGTAGAGATAGTTCCTACGTTGTCTTCAGCACAGTGGGTTTGAATAACACATATAAAACTGATTGTTTGTTATGATGTCAAACCCCATTTAAAATAAAAGATGCTATTGTTTCCACACGAAATTGTCTTTCATGCCAAACAATGACACCGGCGAGAGAGAGCGAGAATGGGGGGCTGAAAAAAACACAAACCTCACGTTTACATAGGGCTTTACGATTTATTTCGATGGTTTTTGTTAATTTTTCCATAGCCTCCGACGAAAACAAAAAAAAAAGTGATTGCTTGAGAAACCCATTCGCTGGTTGCATTTTTCGTGGCCCTTCTTCACTACGTAGATTGCAACTCTGCACGACATCGTCGTTGTCTGTTGGCTGGAAAAACAAAAGCCAGAATCTTTTGTTTGCGGGCGTTTTTATCGAATTTAATGGTTTTTGGAACAATAAGAGCAATCCCGAGAATATTCAATTCAATACACTCAACCTTTTGGTATTTTTCCTACGGGGAGGGGGCTTATCTTTTTTCATAGACTTTTTTTCGCTCTTCTCTGACTTTTACATAAATACAGGTGCACTTGTTCAGGTCGGTCAAATAGAAGACGATTGCGTGAGAATTGATGACGAAACATTGGGAGACCAAAATATTTCGTTAGCGAGAGGTAAGGGAATATTTTCGCTGGCTTTCTTTTGTTTGGCGAAAAAAAAACAACAAACGCGTTTTATGTCTATTTTTTGTATTCCTTTTGTTTTAAAAAGACACAAGGAAAATGTTCCTTTTTTCTCTTTGTTAAATATCCTTTGTCTCTGACGATGTTCAGTTCTTTCTTTGTTATCCTTGTAAGAGGTTTCTTCTTTTATAGGGAATTTCGTGGTTGTTTGTAAAAAACCTAATAGAAAAAGAGGCTAGGTCTGGTATATGGAATAGAATCGCCATAAAGATTTCATAATAAATTGCCAAAATACAAAAGTGATTAGTGACATTTTGTGGGTTCGTTTTTTGGTAATGGAAATGTTTCATTCTCGGTTAGGAGATCTTAGCAAATATCGCTTAGATTTGGCACTCAAGTCAAAACAGCATGACGCTGGCGCCAGTCTATTACACGAGTCGGAGACAAGACATGCGTTAAAAACAAACTTTCGTAAGAAATGAAGGCTCAATAAAAATGTCACCTGACAAATTATTATGCCTTGATTCTTATGCCTTGATTCTTAAGAAACCATCTGGTGTTAAGATCATTTTAAAAGTTCTCATGAAGCTGGTGAAATCGCTGAGATCCAAGCTCATAGAAGAGCGTAGAAATTATATTCTCGACAAGGTTGCATTTCAAAGTTGATGACTGTCCCCTATGTAACTTTAATAATTTTTCCTACAAATTTAATTTAAATATAGTTAAAAAAGATTACATACAGGGTGGCTGAAGAAAGCTGCTACCAAAAAAAAAATTAATAACTTTTTTTCTATTTAATGAATGGATATCTAGGACACTGAGACAAGAATTTGGATTCTCCGCCGCTATCACGCACTGGAGTCCGTAGTTTCGGTTCAAAGAGAGTGTAGACGCAAGTTTTGTGGCAATCCTCCGAGCAGATGCACCATAATGAGACTTGCTAACAATTTTGCCGAGCTGGGCAAGTCAACAGAAGACCTTAACATCGAAAACCTTCAGTTCGGACGAAGGAAACAATCGCTGCTGTAGGTTCTGCTATACATAACAATCTAAGAGTTTCGACAAGAAGCTTATCTGCTCAAATGACAGTCGTTGCAGTTAATTATGCACAAAGATTTGGACTTATTCCCATATAAAAATAAAATGGCCAACAAACTGAACGCAGCAGACTTCCCGATTCGCTTGGATTTTGCCAAAAGATGCTTCAAATGTTGGAAGAGGACGAAAACATGTTGAACTGTCTTTTCATGTCTGACAAGGTCCATTTCGATTTAAACGGCAACAGAAACAAACAAAATTGTCGAATATGGAGACCTTCCAACCCACAGATACTCCATGAGACGGAATTGCACCCACTTCGTGTCAAGATGGTGCAACTCCTCACATAGCCCGGCCTGTTATGACAGAAATGCGACGAAAATTTCCCAATGTCCAGAAACTCCACATTCCGTTGGTATCCCCAAGTCGCCTGACCTTGCCGCACCTGACTTTTTCTTGTGGGGTTATTGCAAACCGGAAGTCTACAAAAGCAAAACCAACAAATTTGCATGAACTAAAGCAATCCATTCGAGAAACAGTTGCGGCTATTCCTGTCTCAACTCTCCGAGCAGTAATGAGCAAATTTTTGGTAAGATGCCGCCCACGCATCAACGAGGAAGGGGGGGTCATTTAAATTCCGTTATTTTTAAAACTAATTAAGCTTTTTTTTTAAAACTAATTATTTTAGTTTCTTAATGTAGCAATATTCATCAGCCACCCTGTATTAGTTTGTATAGTTAATGTATTAAAATTAAAAGCGAGGTAGATTTATAGTGAAATTCGTTTGAATAAACGCAATGACATTATTGGTTTTAAGAAAACAGTAGACTATGAGAATACTCTACGAAATATTTAGCCGCTTAATTTTAGGGTGATCCATCCAGAGGTATTTTTTCAGAACAAAAAAAAATGTAAAAATTTAATCAAGTGTGGAATCTTTATTGGTAATTTGAAAGGACATTTTATGGCATTTATTTTTTGAAAATAATTACCTTCAAATGTTGGCATCTGTATTATGGAAATGATCTTTCGGTGAAAAACGGGAAGATCCGCTGTTTTCGACCAAAATTTTGTTCAGTGATGAGACCCATTTTTGGCTCAACGGCAAAGTCAATAAACAAAATTGCCGCATTTAGGCTGAAGAGCAACAAGAAGAGGTTCAAGACGTGTCATTATAACCAGAGAAAACCACGGTTTGGTGCGGTTTATAAGCTGGTGGAATCATCGGTGCATATTTTTTCAAAAATGATTATGGCCGGAACGTAACCGTGAATGGTGCTCGCTATCGCGTCATGATATTGATCTTTATGCTACCTGAAATTGAAGCCCATAATCTTGACGACACTTGGTTTCAACAGGACGCCACTTGTTACACAGCTGCTCAAACAATGGATCTATTGAGAAGTCATTTCGAAAAGCAGCTAATTGCACGTTTTGGACAGGTGAGTTGGCCGCCTAGATCGAGTGATATCACACCTTTGGACATTTTTCTTTGGGATTACGTAAAGTCCAAGGTCTATGCTGACAAACCAGCTACGATTTAGCTTTTGGAAGCTCTCAGAATGGAAACCCTGAGGCGAAGTTGCGGCCAACATTTGAAGGAAATTATATTCAAAAAATAAGAGAAATAAAATGTCCTTTCAAATTACCAATAAAGATTCCACACTTGATTTGAATTTTTATATTTTCTTTGGTTCTGAAAAAATACCTCTAGATGGATCACCCTATATATATATCCCCTGATGATGGCTACAGCACATTCGTTGCTTGGGGTCTTACGATGGTGAAGTTACGATCAGCGAAACTTCGCCGTCATTCCTGCTTGAAACGAAAAGTCTTTTCGATTGCTTTAAGTTCAAAAGAGACATGATCTAAATTCTGACTATGAACTAAGTACCACAATTTATTTAATTTGGCATTGAGGCACAAAGTTCAAGTTGCTTAAATTTATGTTAGTTACAGCTTAGATTTGGGTTCATCTTTCTTTATGTGTTAGAGTTCAAATGTAGATAACTTTACGAAAATATTTTCTTAACACGATATGTTTCTCCTTTAAGATTATCAAAACTTCTATGAATTCCATGAACATATATTTTATTATGCTGACAGGCCATAGCGTTTCCTATGACCTCCCTCAAATCTCTAGCCGTATCCCTTTGTAAGAAACCGACACCAAAATTTTACAAAAACCAGCACAAGACGGCGACACAAAATTCAAAGCCACATAACGAAAAGGGCTACACCCACCATAACTAAACTGATGTTGTCCATGACAATTCACAAGGCCCACAAGATTATCTCTAAACATATGTAATGCATGGAACAGAGGAGAGGACCGACAACCTCTGAACATGATAGGAAACCCAAAGGCGACATTGGAATACAATCACGGATAGTCTAAATCACCAAGGCGTTGTCAACATTATCGCTGGGCGATAATAATCTTGCGACAGAGGGAAAAGAAATTTTAAACTCCAGGAAACCAAAAGGAGCAACTCCTACTTTTTAACTGATTTAACTGCTGGCCTGAGAGAAATATTGAACGTGTGTGGTTGGGTGCAGAGGGTAAAGGGTAGGATGGCAAAAACATATTTTAAGGATTCACTGCGTCTTTTTTGTATGGTCAGGAAATATGAGTTTTGTTTTCCTTAAAAGCAAGACAAGAAAATGTTGCATGTTGGAAGCTCATATGGTAATGTAGTGAAACTGGTAGCAGGACGAGGAGAGAAATGACCCCCCAACACCCTCCCTCTGTGAAGACATCTAATGTTACAAGAAATTTCCAATACCAAGTCAGTGGTCAGTTCTAGCTGGTAATATGAACATTTTTATGGTTACCACATGAGTGAGTCTAGCCCCACCCCACTATTCAATGAAAAGGACCTACCCTGGGTGTTGACTTTGCTGCCGTTCGCCTTTTTCCACATGATTTAATATTTTAAACATGCAGCAATGCCTGGGGTCATAAACACGCCTTGATTTTTGTTTATGAATTTATGGCTTTTTTCCAAGAGAGTTTTGGGACTGGCGAACTAAGCTGGGCAGCAAACCAGGGGAATCCTTACAAGTCTTTAGTAGCTGTTTAAATTCTTAAATATCTTTCGAATATTTTCCAAAAAGGTTTTGAATTTCTCCTTAAAGGACAGGCTTGGATGAATGTCCCCTCATAAAGAGTAACACAATTTATGTTGTGCCTCCCCCCCGAGCACACTCTAATGCTTGAATGGCAGCACAAGTGTCATGTTTGTTGGCCTGACATACTAAAATATCAAATGTCACTTTGACAGCTTCGCTACGACTTGTGCTAATGAGTTTAACAGTGCAGCGTACCAAGTACGAGTACTTGGGTTGTTTCTCTATGCCACCACAACTGAACCGAAACGAGCCGAGCAGAAAAGAAGTGCCCCATTAAGAGTCTATTTAGAATAATTGAAGTGCAAAAACGTTGCTCTCCACAGAAAAAAAATGTGTTAAGTACGCACTCTTGGCAAATGGCAAAGAGTGAGAGTGAGTACTCACTCAATGTTTAACATGTGTGACACACTTGTCACTTGTTTTCCATTTTTTGTTTGTCTCTTTTTGAGATGCTTTTGCTCGAACGAAAGGAGGGGGGTCGTTTATTCCCGAGTTATACGTCAAAGATATAAGTATTTTTTTTTGGAACAAATTTTTTGTGGCCTCTCAAAAAGTAAGTGTTAAATTGTTTGTCATTAATTTTATTTTTCAATCTTCTTGTGGTTTTCTCCTCTCCCCATCCCTCTCCTTATCGTTCCGTTCGGGCATGTAGCTGCAATTATGTTGGTGTCATTAAAGCATGTGACATTTCAATTTGACAGTTTTGTAAAATGTCAAATCTACATGAAATCATAAAATGTGGAAATCCCTCGCCCAAGTCGCGCGCTGCCAAAATAATTAATGACATTTCCTTGTGGTCTCTTTGGCTTTTCTCATTTTGTGGTTTATAATTCACACAAAATCTTGGGACTGACTGGTGTTGATGGTTTGAGAAAAGGGTTGGATGTGTTTTTTTTTTTTTGAGATGTTTAGAAATCTTGTAGCGTTTAAACAAATTTGATGATAATTGTTGAAACAGCAATTTGTCATAGGAGAAATAAAAAATGATTAGCATGAGGGAAAAAGAAGGCTTGCACAGAGTATCTTTGTGTCCATATCCAAAAAAAAAATATTCCCTCCAATATTCCTTTAAAACCCACACGAGGAAGAAGTCAGTTGGGACTAGGTTTTAACTATGAAAACCGAACGAAAAAAGTATCCGCTGCAATCACTTAATTTTAAAATGTGATTAGAAATTTGGTTCGACATACCCTAAGATGATTGGTACGATAATATATGGTGATCCATCTAGAGGTATTCTTTCAGAACAAAAAAAAATATAAAAATTCAAATCAAGTGTGGAATCTTTATTCTTAATTTGAAGGGACATTTTATGACACTTATTTTTTGAATATAATTTCCTTTAAATGTTGGCCGCAACTACGCCTCAGGGTTTCCATTTTTGGATGACTTGTTCGAGCATTTCAACCGGTATGGCTTTACTGACACGCGTAATGTTAGCTTCTAAAACCTGAAACGTAGCTGGTTTGTCAGCATAGACTTTGGACTTTACGTAACCCCAAAGAAAAATGTCTAAAGGTGTGAAATCATTCGATCTAGGCGGCCAACTCACCTGTCCAAAACGTGAAATTAGTTGCTTTTCGTTTGAGCAGCTGTATGGCAAGTGGCACCGTCCTGTTGAAACCAAGTGTCGTCAAGATTGCGGGCTTTAATTTCAGGAAGCATAAAGATCGATATCATGGCGCGATAGCGAGCACCATTCACGGTTACGTTTCGGCCATCATCATTTTTGAAAAAATAGGCACCGATGATTCCACCAGCTTATAAACCGCACCAAACCGTGGTTTTCTCTGGGTATAATGGCACCTCTTGAACCTCTTCTTGTTGCTCTTAAGCCCAAATGCGACAATTTTGTTTATTGATCGATATCATGGCGTTAAAGACTAAATTTACTTTCGATTGTGACCAAATTGTCATGATCGTTATGGGTGACCTATAATACACTCTAGCGAATTTGGACCTTTTCGGTTCATGGTTTTCAATTGCCCCTTTAAGAGGTCCTGCCACATCACAAGCAACATTTGGCATGCGGTCTTGCTCAAATTTAGTAGAATATGCGTAAGATAATTTTTTAATCCAATTTGAAAAAAATTGGACCAGTCCACGTTATCATATATACTCTTAAGTAATGACCCATGGGAGGTCCCTCTCCATTTGAGGTCCTGCCTCATCAAATTTGCTTAAATTTAGTGGTACAGTGTATTAAGAGAAATTTATAAAACCTGCCTGAAAAATTGAACCATATCAGTCCACGTTATCATATAGTGACCAATAGTCCACTCTGGCAAATTTTGACGGTGTCATCGGACCGTACTTTTTCGGCCAAGCAGTTACCGTGAACGGTGTTGGCTATCGCGAGATGATAACAGACTTCTTGGCACCAAATATTGAGGATATGGACCTGGACTATATGTGGTTCCAATAGGTTGGTGCCACACAGCCAACGAAACAATAGCTTCATTGTGCGAGAAATTCTATGGCCGTATTATCTTACGCCATTGTGATGTTAATTGGCCGCCACGATCTTGTGATTTGTCACCGTTGGACTTTTTTGTTTGGGGATATTTAAAAGAAAAAGTCTACGTCAGTACGCCAAGAACAATTCAAATGCTCAAGGATGAGATAATTCGGCAAGGTTCGACGTTGAACCTCCATTATGTCTCCGAGTCATTGAAAATATGGACCACGGGATAGAGGTATGCCTCCGAAACCTTGGCGAGCATTTAGCCGATATTTTGTTTCGCACATAATTTTCATATATGTGACGCGCAAAATAGAAAGGGACCTAAGGGTAAACACCAGTTTTGTTCAGGAGAGCCATTTTAAAGATTTAAATACGTATATTTTTGGTGTAGAATCGTCGATTTCACTTTCATAAAACGCGCATATCTCTGGGAGGGAACACTTTTGGGGCATGGGATCGGTCTCATTCGATGCTCAGATGTTGTCCACATCAAAAAAAAATGAAAATTGATTTTTTTACCCTTAGGTCCCTTTCTCTATGCGCTGGCATATATGCTTCTATCATATTAATAGAAATATTTAGATAATTTTCTGTAAACTTTTTGTTTTATTTTTAATTAACATCGTGCGTTTTATTTGGACCATATTTTATAACCAACTTTGGTAAAACTGGAATATATCGTTTCATGTAGCCCCTATATGAAAATCTCCTGACGCTATTAAAGCCATATATCATTAGTTACAAAAACGCTAAGTGCATTTTCTTTTATTTAAATTGAGATTTTGTCACAGAACGATAGAACAAGCCAAAATACATCATCTACATTTTGTTATGCAGTGATATGCAAACACGCTAAGTCCAATAGGCAATACGCAAACACGCTAAGTCCACACAAAAACGCATATCGCGTAATGTCTACTTGAATAATGGAAAATTATGCTAATAATAGTAATGATAATTACAACAATAATTCAATTGCAATAAATTTTGACAATAATGAAATTTGGAACTGTGGCTGGTTTTCTTTTACATAATTAAGAGTAAAAAAACACAGGATTCAGTGTTTATGAAAATAAGCTAAAAGCAAACATTCTAAGTTCAAAAAACATTTACTTTTCTGGTGTACTTTGATTTAGCCTTTTAGTGGTATTTAAGCGGAGCGTAAAAATAAATTTTCCAGCTTTTACAGAATCAAAAAATATCTAAAACAAAAAATGTTACAAAGTTTCTTCTTCCTTTTGATAAAAATTGTAGAACTGGACTTAGCGTGATTATGAGTGTAGCTAACGATACCAAATTCTGTGGTGCTGAAATTAAGCATAGTGTTTTAGGCAAAACCTCAACATTTCAGCTTTAGAAGTAACTTATTAAGACCGAACTTGCTAAAATTCCAGGCAGCGACTTGAAGTCTTCTAAATAACTGTGTTATGTAGGGTATTCTTAAACGGCCCCTTCCGGCTTAAGCTTTTTTGACTTGTCTGCCTTGCTGTTTAAGTTTTAACACGATTTCAACACGATGGGCGACTCTGATGATCCTATGAGTGATTTTTAAATCCTTTAGATTTTCTTTTAAAGTTTAAATGTTTGTTCTCCTTTGAAACAAATTTTGACCTGTTCGATTTAAGTCCACTGGGCTTGAATTGCTCCACCAACATTATAAAATATGAACCATTTGGAACAAAAAATAAAAAAACAGCACTCAATTACAAAACTTTTTAGTTTCTCTTTAACAGCAAACGGAAGCGATTGTAAAACCGAAAAAAAACCAAACAACAGCAAAAAATTGTGCTACAAAATTTTGCACTTTCGCAGGGAAACGAACAATAATGGAACGAAAGCGGAAGTGGAAGTTATGTGAAACAATTTCGCAGCTTCAAATAAATATTCGTAGCAGGAAAAATACAGAATTGTACATTTTGGTTTTGTTGTTGTTGCTGTTGTTGGTAACGAAAAGGAAATTGATGGCAATAAAACAATGGCGATAAAACTGGAACAATGTGTTCGCTCGTTCGCAGCACTGAGGTAAACGAGCCACAATAAAAACCACTCAGAGTTGGGCGCTTGTTTTGCAGCAGCCATCGCTCAACCCCGTCAACGGCGACGATGGCGGCGGTGAAGTGAATTTTTCATAACAGACTGAAAGTGAATTAATTTAATGGATTTAAAAGCGAACAATTTCCAAAAAAGAAAACAAAAACAAACAATTTAACAATTTGACACTTATCGCGGACGACACGACAAAGGACACATTCATTTGTCCTGCTGCTCTTTGGGCCGAGTGATTTTCAATGTTATTCGAGGGCAGGTTTTTGTGAATGGAGTAGGCCAGAGCAGCGGAAAATCCGCACATATGCAAACAATGTCAAAGCAAATTTTGGAAGGTGATGACTAGCAAAAGAGCCAAAAATTCAACAAACCAAGTTCGAGGAGAGAAGGGGATGAATTGCCACATGCAGATGGTAAGGCTGAATGAGGAAAATTTGACACGCTGAAAAGGCTACCCCAGAAACTGATCACGATTATCCCAAAATGTTTAAAGAGAGAAAGAGAACGTGTATGTGTGTGTTGGAGTCTAAATGTCAGCCACATGTCCTTTTTGCTGTCCGACAACAGGGCTAAGTGGTACGGACAAGTGTCAAGAGTGTCACATCATATGAAGGACAACAAACAAAAGGTCTCTTGCTGTCCACTACCAGCATCAGCCCTCTTTGAAGGCTGTACTGGTGTGTGCAAATCTGTATCCGTTTCCCCTTCTTCATCGGTTAACGCCAGTTTTAAACTAACAAAAATAAATAAAAGGATTAATTTTTCTTTTCAACCTGCCAACAAAGGCCATGTTTGTTATCTTCATTTCATTTGTTAGCAGTGATTTTTTGCAAATTTGCCAGAAAAAAGGATTAAAATTAATACACGCTTTGTCGTTTGTTGCATTTGCACTCTGCATATATGGAAGGACTGACAGAGGAGAAAATTGTCCATTTAGGATTAACAGGACTCTGGTTCTATAGAATTTGCTGATGTCTTTAATAAGGAAAATTTGATTAGACGTCTTTTGTTTTGCGAGTTTAAGGAGGAGTAGAAAAAATTGGTTTCGTTAGAGGAGGGCAGAGGATAAAGGGTTCTAACAGTTCTGGTGTATAATGTTTAGAAAGCAGGCAAAAAGGATTAGGAAGAGATGCGAGGATAAATTAAAAAATATGCTGATTTTCGGGAGAAAATATTTCCTTTACAAGCTGCCTTTTAAAAACCAAACAAAAATTATTTAAATAACGCCTACAATAATTGGCTTCCTTTGGCAGCCTTGTCTTTCTAGAGAACGACTAAAACATGGGCTACCTGATTTAGATAATAAACCTCAGTAGCCCTCTTGTTTGAGTTTAGAGCGTGCATTGAAAAAAGGATGCTGTCTCTACGAATGCAAAAGACTACAAGCGTCTAAGTATGACAGCGTTGCCACCTTAGACGCCAAAGCTGGTGGCCGCCAAATTTTAGTTTCTTAAAAACTTCCTCTAATATTTAGCGGCCACCAGCTGTAGCGTCTCAGGTGGCAACGCTGTCATACTTAGACGCTTGTAGTCTTTTACATTCGCAGTTTTTTTAGCCTCCAGCATAGGACTTTACTTTGTGACATTTTAAAGCACATATTCGCAGACCTGATCCCACCGTATCAGTGTGACTGCAGGTCGAATTATTCATTAGATCAAATCTTTACACTGAAAAAAATTCACGAGCCGCAAATCGGGACATTTCACCACTTCATCGACTTTCGACACTCTAATAAGAGATAAATTACTTAGAACCATGACACTAAGTGATACCGAATCCACTGTTTAAATAGGAAGTGACCTCTCCAAACCAGATCGCAGACTGGGTGACAGCTTATCTAGTAACTACTTCAACATCTTCGTGCAGAAAGCTAAATAAAATATAAAAAAAATACTTTCTGTCTCAACAATCCATTAATGAACCAGGAGAAACTTCTCCCAAATAATAAAAATCCAGAAAAACTGCTAGCCATTAAATTCGGCGATACTTTTTCTGCATTATTTCAAAAATTTTGTAATTACCTGTCGAGATTACTTATTGAGCAATAAGATTTTTTTAAAAAAAAAAAGTTTAATGTACAGGGTGGCGCACGAATCGTGCTACAAAAACAAAACGTAATAATTGTTTTTCTATTTAAGCAAACGGTTTATTTTTTTATTTTATTTGGAAGGTTCGAATTTGAATTTATTAAATTGAATACCTGGGATATCAGGATTTGGATAGTTTCCGTCCAAAGGGAATTTAGGCGGAAGTTTGGCTGAACTCTCCCGAGTAGATGGACCATTATAAGGGCTGGTAAACATGTTTGCCGAATCTGAAAGCATCGCACGAAGACCGTACCATAAAGATCCCTACTGTAGGGTTCAAGACACCATCGCCCATCGGGCTCAAAACACCATCCTGTTATCGTCAATTCAGGCAAATCCAAGTGTTTCGTGTCGAAATTTATCGTCGCAAATTGCAGTTAGCACACGGTCATTACAAGGGAAATTTATGATGACCTAAACATGTTTCCATACAAAGCCTTAATTACAAGCAAGTTAAACCCTCTGGATTTGCCTATTCGAATGGAATTTTCATCAAGCTGCATTTTGGCCAGTCAATAGGTATCGATAGTTGTTTTTACCCAGAACTGCGCCGAAGACGTATCCGAGTTAACAGCATTTGGTTCCAAAGAGATGAGGCAACTGCACATATAGCCAGACCGCTTATGGCAGAGCTTCAACGAAGATTCCCAAGCAAATGAATATACAGAAATAATACTATCCGGACCTGACTGCACCAGACTTTTTTTGTGGGGTTATGTCAAATAAGTGGTGGACAAAACAAAGCCAAGGAATTTAACAACAATAATTCTCCAATCACCAATCAGCCCAGTCAAAAACGATATAAACAAATAAAATAATTCTAGCTAGCCCAACTTCAATTCTTCAGGCCGCAATGAATATTTTTTTATCAGGTTTCGCATATGCCTAGATGAGCATGGAGGTGATTTACGGTCTAGCATCTTCAAACTCAATTAGTCATATAAAATTAAATTGAATTTTCTATGCAATAAAAAAAATATTCTTATTGTAGCACAATCGATGCGCTACCCTGTATAGTAAGATTTTCCTCCGTCAGTGAAAACGTTTATATTTCGGATACTACTGGGCTCACGGCAATTTTTAATAATGTCTTATTAAATTCCTTGGAAAAGTGATAATTCACAGTAGTGTAGGGTGCACATAATAGGTATAGACGTGTGGTTTTTGAGAAGAAATAAAACGCATATAATAATTTAATGTTATGGCCAAGAATTTAGTTTTGTTATAAATATAAGGATACGCCATTATGTTTTAATAATGATTTCGGGCAAGTGGCCGCCGCGACTGTCTCGAATAAATTCCGGATTGCAGCATTTGGGGCCGTATGTCAGCAATAACGCGCTGAATATTCTCTTCCAAGCTGTCAATTGTGTCGGGCTTATCAGCGTAGACTAGCGACTTCACATAACGCCACAAAAAATAGTCCAGCGGGCCAACGATGCGAGATAATGCGCTAACCAAAAGTTTCCTTCAATAAATTGATTGTTTCGTTGGCTCTATGGCATGTAGCGCCGTCTTGTTGGAACCAAAGGTCGTCCACATCAACATCCTCCAATTCAGACACAATTCAGAAAAAGTCATTAATCATGGCTCTATAGATTTCCCCATTGACTGTAACATTATGGCCGGCTTTAATTTTGAAGAAATATGGACCAATGATTTCCACTGCCCATAGAGAACACCAAACAGTGACTTTTTGAGGATGTCACGGCGTCTCAACCATGGCTTGTGGACTTTCATTACTCCAAATGCGACAATTTTGGTTATTAACGTAAAAATCAGAATCGGTGGCCAACTCGTTTTGGGCCCATTAACCACGATTTGCAAACGTTGTTCCGGAGTAAGTCTATTCATTATGAAATGGCAAACCAAACTGAGAATTAATCAAGGGACAGCAGTCAAAACGACCAAATCCGAAAAAGTGTTGCCAAATCAACAACCACACGTCTAAAAAAACCCTTTTACTAAGGTTATAAAACAAAAATTCGCTTCACATTGAACATTCACTTTCACATTCGCGAAAATCAATTTCGTATGAAGCTCGACTGCTTCGCCAGTACTTGTTTCTATATTGGAAGAGTTCTACGAGGGCGGTTCGGAAAGTTCTTAGCCTATCGATGAAAGATAATAGTTGGTTTTTCAAAAATATTTCTATTTTTCAATATAATCTCCTGAAACTTCAATACACTTAGTCCAACGCTTATCTAGAAATTCTATCCCTTGATTAAAATAGTTTTCCTCAAGGTCTTCAACATAGTGGTTTAAAACTGTAATTGCATCTTCATTTGAGGTAAAACGCTTGCCAGCAAGGATTTTTTTAGATTTGGGAACAGGTAAAAGTCACTGGGAGCTAAATCAGGAGAATAAGGTGGGTGGTCAAGCAACTCGTACTTTAATTCGTTGATTTTAGCCATTGTTAAAACACTCTTGTGCGCTGGTGCGTTGTCTTGATGAAAAAATATTTTTTTGTGTTGTAAGCCAGGACGTTTTTCTCGAATTTGTACATTTAATTGATCTAAAAGGTTGCAATAGTACTCTGAATTTATTGTTTTACCCTTTTGCAGATAGTCAATCAATAAAATACCTTTGAAGTCCCAAAAGACCGTTGCCATAACCTTACCAGCCGATTTAATTTTTTTTGCCTTCTTTGGGGCACTTCCTCCAACTTCAGTCCATTGTTTGGCTTGTTCTTTTGTCTCTGGAGTATAGTGGTGGATCCATGTCTCATCAACAGTTATGAAACGACGCTTAAAATCCATTTTATTTCGCTAAAAACGATCCAAACAAGCTTGAGAAATGTTTATTCTTATGCGTTTTTGGTTGTTAACAAGTCCGGCACCCATCTTGCAGAAAGCTTTTTCATCTGTAGTTCTTCATGCAAAATTTAATGGACTCGATCATTTGATTTGCCCATGATATTAGCTATTTCACGCACTTTTATTCGTCGATCATTTAATACCATATCATGCACTTTGGCAACAATTTCTGTTGTTGTTGCTGTTTTTGGACGTCCACTACGTGGTTCATCTTTAATGCTTGTACGACCACTTTTAAATTCAGCAACCCAATTTTTTACTGTTGCATATGAAGGAGCACTTTCACCTAACACATTCACCATATCATTATGAATTTCTTGTCCCGATAAACCTTTTTTATGTAATTATTTAATGACACCACGCATTTCTAATTTTTCCATTGTAAAAAAATCGCGGATGCGTCTTTTGTGAACACCTGTTTCTATATGAAGGAGTTGCCAGATCGAAACAAACACATTTAACATGTGTTCATAGCAGAGATGGAAGTTTCCAAAACACTTAACTTTTTTCTGTTTATACCGCGCTTTTTGTGCTAGGCTAAGAAGTTTCCGAACCGCCCTCGTAAACTTTTAAATTAAACTTATAAAAATACGTTTAACAAGGACATAGCTCACACCGTCTTATCTACTCTTAAAGGAAATTGCTCAATAATCTGCCACACCATATCTCACGAGAATCTCTCTCCCTCTCTCTGTCAGAAACTTTTAATCCCTTCACACACAATTTAAATGAGCTTTAATAAATTATGCAAACAAAAATCGATAACCAAAACCCAAAATGCATTTGAAAGTTGTACCGATTTTGCAGCATTCAAAATCCAATATTCAAAAGATGCTTAATATTGACACTTGACACAATGCGGCAGAGCAAGGCAAGCACATGTTCAAATGCTGCTGTTGCAGTAGAAAGTAAAGATAGATCGACGGGGGGTTTGGTGAGCCATACGCACACTCACTCGAAAGAGGCATTAAACAACAGGCGATTAAGGACTATAAAAGGACATATGTTCACACACACACACGAGGAAACTCACACATAGTAAACTATGCAATCAAACGCACACAGGCACAGTTGCTACTCTCGAACAAGCAGCAAACATGTTGTATTACACAGCTCTACAACACTAGCGCAACGGGGCAAAAGTGTTGTGAACCTCTTTCCGCCGAGAGGACCTCAACCTCCACACCACTGTAGGCCGGTCCTAAGGGTATCACAAACAAAGGACATTTTGCTGACAATGCAACGACGGCAACTATGTAGCGTTTGCTCCACATCATAACATTGTGCCGATATCGGAGGTTGGAGGCCGGATGCCGTTGTCATCGCAGGACGCAGAGCATACGAGGACGAGTATAACACCAACACCACCAACATTAAACAAAAAATATGGGTCAGTGTGTGATTATGTTTGAACAGCCAATGCTGCACTTTTCCATCGACTGGAATGGATGAGGGGGTGGGGCGGGGTTGCATTCAATTGGCATCTGCTGCAAGTGCAATTAATGGACAACAACCGAAGCTGGCTCTATGTTGAACATGAACATACATGCACGCTTACGGACATATGGATGAACGACCAGACGAACGCCCAGACACCCAAATCCTTTGCGTTACCCAAAAAGATTCTCTTTGTGGCATTACACTTGCTTGATGTTGATGACAGTGACAGAATCGAGCAAAGCGTTTTATTCCCCTATCTCTCTCTCTCTATCTACCTCTCACCGACTGCTGTTATTTCCTCATTTCGTTCTCTCTCGTTTTTCACAAATTGCCTTAAGCCTGACAATATGTGAATGTCTGTTGATTATGGCTGCAGTGAGGGTCGGGAGTTGGCTGGCCAGCAAAAGAAAAGAAAATGCGAAAATATCCCTCAATTTAAACTGAAATAATTGCATTTCATTGCTGTGGTCTTTAATGGACAAAGCATAAACGACAGAGATTCAGATACACTCAAAAAAAAATGTCATACCAAACGATTATAAACGTTTTTTTTTTTGAAATATGGAAAATGACCTAATTGACTGTAGACTAGGGACTAGTGATTAGTCTGAACTACTTCAACCATTAGCTACCGGCTGTGTAAAGAAATTATATTATTTGTCTATCATAACATTGAGATCGAGTTCAGGCTCTAGAAAAGAACGTTTATAGGGCTAGGAAGGAACGTTTATAACGTTTGGTCCAACTGGTGGTTTCTTATTTAAATCAGATGTAAATTTTACAGAGACATCTTCCCACCCATCAAGACGTTTTCTGTCTTGTGTTTTGTAGGAGGTACCACCAGAGGTTTGACACTATGGCCTATTGTTAAGCTAGTTTCATGAAAATATTACAGCTTGCAAAATTGGAAAACCATTAAAAAATCGCGCGAACCAGACGGACCGGATTCAAACAACCAAGAGTTTTTAACAGATATGATTCAAACATGACAGGACTTTAGAGCCTCTTACGATGCTTAACGCATTATAATCATCTACCCAGTAAGAAGGAGCGATAGTAAGAAGGACAAGAAAATCTATGCTCAGTTGGGTTTGCCATTTCAATTTTAAAAGAATTTTACTCCGGAACAACGTTTGCAAATCGTGGTGAATGGGCCCAAAACGAGATGGCCACTGATCTTGGTTTTAACAAGAACATTTTGTTCAGCGCTGAAGCTCACTTTTGGTTAAATGGGTACGTTTAAAACCAAAATTTTTTGGTTTTACATTTAATACAGCAGTTGTCAGATCTTAAATTATCATTAAATCAAATCATGGCTATAATGCCGCAATTAAAAGTGTGAGTCAACCAAATCGTTAAATAAAATCTTGGCTATTATGTCGTAATTACAGCGCCAGTGAAGCTATCATCAACTACTGTGTAGTTTGCGCCTTTAAAGTGGTGTGAAGTAATTGAGCATACATTTTTTTCTGAGCGTAACCATTAGAATCTGCAAAATTTGTAGCAACATGCGAACATTTCCTACCACAATCGCCCTAAAGAAAATACCATTTCTACTTTTCCAACTCCTTGCTGCTGTTGTTCTTGTTTTTGTTGCTGTCATTGTCCTTGTTGTCGTAATTGTTTACTTTAATACTTTTACAAATATGTTCGATTTCCTACCCCTCCTTAATTGTCCTGGCGGTTCGAGAGCCTTAAACATTTTAGGCTAGGGCAAAGCTTCATATACAGAGTCGACATGAGTGAGTGTGTGTGCTGTCGTAAGAACGTTTGACATCCTTTTCGGAAGTTTTAGATGTGCTGCTTCGTTGGTCCTTGGTCCTGGTGCACACTCGCTCCTAACAAGGCTTTGTCTGTCCGTCCGCCTCCACTCCATTTGCACTGTTAACCTGATTTTCCTTTTCTCTGCTTATGTTGTTGTTGTTTTTAATGTATTTTCTGTTGGAAAATGTCGGTGTTACTCACCCATCCTCCATCCTCTAACCCTCCTCAACCTCATTTGAGTTGCGTTTTTGAAATGAGGCAACATGTGTTTTTCGTGTCGGTAGGATTTTGTGCCATTGTGTCGTTGGTTGGTTTAGCAGCATCCTGAAAGCCTTCGCTCCTTTAAATTGGACGTTAACATACGTTCCGTAGGTCGTTCCTAACTCTGCCGAACGTTTAGCATCTTTAACATTTTCACTTTTTCTTTCCTTCATGCAGGGGCCACTGTTTTTTCTCTGCAGCTTCTGTGTTTTTTTTTGCGTTTGATAGGGATTTGTGTCAATTGTTTTCGAGGAGAATGGTGCGGTTGTTGTTTGTGTTGTAGCTATTGGAGTAGGATGTTTGGTAGGAGGGTTGCTGGTTGTTTCAGGCAGTTTAGAATTGTGTGTGTGTGTGTGTGTGTGTGTGGCTGTATAAACAGCTTCAGATCCATAACAATTTAATTGAGCCCCGTTTCGTAATTGCTTTAGCTGGGATAAATGGCATCAGACAATAAATTGGATCATTTTAAAGTGAGATTGTGCAAACTGATTTTGCTTACAACGACGCGACAGAACAAATAAAACGACACAAGGTTCGGCCAAGCAGAATCTTAGAAATCCATGGATTTGAATTTAAAAGAGAGGAAAATCACATTTATCTTATTTGTGGCTCTTTTTACTGTAATGGCCGTTTTTTCGGCCCGAAGTATGCAAGTGCCCTAATCTAAACTTAAACAAAACAAGTACATGCTTAGAAACCCTCTACCAAGGATTAGCAATTGAAAGAGGGAAACTAAGAGTTATCATAATTGTGGCCCCTTTTTACTTCAACGGCCGTTTTTCTGGCCTGAAGTGTGGACGAGTCCCAATTTCAATTTAAAAGAAAACAAGTAATCCAATCTTAAGTAGGGCTCTAGTTTAAGCGAGTACAGGACTTTCGGAAAAGCCATTTTTATGGGGTTACATATATCATGTGGTCTAGCTTGGGCAGAATTTGTTATAAATTACTCATGACTGGCGCCCACATACATATACTTATATAGTTAAAAGTAGGAACAAGGTCCTCAAGTCACTAGTCGGCAGTACTTGGGAAGCCGACAAAGAAACCTTGTTGACCATTTACAAAGCGATAGGTCGGTAGCGAACTACGCAGCGCCAGTGTAGTCGGCAAATGTGAATACGATGCAGTGAAATAAAATTTATACTTGCCAGAATGCTGCCCTGAGAACATCAACAGGGTGTCTTCTTTTGTCTTTTGAGGACCATCAGCATGAGGAGACAAAGGTCCTTACCGTGCGCAGACACAATTGTTGTTGTCGAAGAAATACCGGCGGTTTGCTATTAGGTTCCACCAAAATACATCCCAAAGTGAGAATGAAATTAGGCCCCAAAAAAAAATATATGGAAAACAGCAACACGAAATTTTGTGGTGTTTTGGGGCCTATTTTCGTTCTTTGTTGTTACATTCATTTTGTAAAACTTAAATGGAAATTACACCCCAAACCCAAAAATTAAAATAGACCTAAATTTTATACATAAAACAACAACTCGATATTTTGGGGCATAGTTACCTTTTTTGGGGTGAATTTGCATACCTTTAAAAAGCCACTACGAAATTAGGCCCCAATAAAATTTTGGGGCCTATTTTCATTTTATGTTTGAGATGTAATTTCGTGGGGTCTATTTTCATAATACAATTAGACCCCGAAATTTGGGGTCTGATTTCCTTTTTGGTTTGGGGTTTATTTTCGTGGGGCCTAATGTCATACCGCCAGAAACACCTGCTTGGGAGTATTTGCAGTAGTCATACTAATCACCATCTCGTAGATTGGATGCCTTCGCTCAGGCAGATCAGGTACGATCTTCATGATCTATATAGAGAGGCCCAGCGGTGTAAGAGAGAGCCTTTAGCTCATCGAAACTAGCAGGCAAGTCTGAACGACATTCACGCTGATAAAGTCACAGCAGCAGTATCCAGTTATAGAGTGAATGTAGTGCTAGGGGAACATCCCCCCGGAGATTTCACCAGAGGAAAAGACGCGCGTGGTTCTGGCTCGGCTGAGATCTAAATGGCGCAGCCGCCTCAATTCGTATTGGGCGCGAATTAACGCAAACGTTTCGGACGTTTGTTCCGCCTGCCATCAGGGACCACATGACGTGCTACACCTCTTTAATTGTCCGGCCAAGCCCACTCTGCTGACCCCCGGGTATCTTTGGACGCATCCAGGTTAAATGACGCGTTTCCTTCCCCTGGATATCGAAGCAGATCCCCCAAAGACGAATAAGACTTACAATACCACAGATATTGTTATTACAACAACAACCGCATTAATTGCTCAGTATGTACTATGCTTTATTTGAGCCCAATCGGCTTTGTTTTGTGACCTCTAGTGCTTTAGAACCACAACTCTGAAGGTATCTTCGTGAAGGGCTATAAAAAACATGGACTTGGGAGGATATTTGAAAACCTGGACCGATATAATCAAATTTCATAACGTAACGGTTACTTACTGGTCTCGTACTTGAAATAGATCGAATATCATAGGCCACTTCCATAGCGTAAGATTCTCAAACCGGAAAATACCTTTGAAGGGCTACATGAAAATATGAACCGATATGGACCAGTTCCACCAGAGTTAATTAGTGGTCGCTAAAAACGTACCATGCGAAATTTGAGCACGTTCATATGTAATTTGTGGCTTCCAGAGTGTTGGGACCCCAATCGGAATGGACATTTGTTTAAGAAAACATAGACATGGGCGATTTACGATAACCTGGACCGATATTTCATTACGTTTACTTGCAGCTCTCGTACAACGCACAATGCTAAATTTGAGAAAGATCGGTTATAATAGGCCACTTAAAGGGCGAAAGATCCTTAAAGCGGAATATATTTTTGTAGGGGAATATGAAAATATGAACCTATATGATTCAGTGGTCGCAAAAAACGTACGATATTTGAGCAGGATTGGCGTTAAAATGTGACTTACAAAACGACAAGGTTTAAAAGCGAGAGTTACCTTTGAAAGATGCTATTCAAAACATGGACCGATATGGACTTCTTTTACTAGAGACAATTCTTGGTTGCTCATAAGCGGGATTACCTTTCGGGGAAGCTATTTGAAACCATGGACCGATATGGTCCAGTGTCACCAGATAAATCTATTGGTCGCTCATAATGTACCACTTGAAATTTAAGTACGATTGGAGATAAATTGTTACTTCTATAACGACAGGGGCTTAAAGCGGGAGTGACCCTTAAAATAAGCTATTAGAAAAAATGGACCGATATGGTCCAGTGTCACCAGAGCTACACTATTAGTCGCTTATAACGTACAATGCTAAATTTAAGAACAATCGAAGTTATTATCGAAGACTTTTTTAACCGAAATGTTTTTAAATCAGAGGGGACCTTTATGCGGGGCTATGATTCCAAGACATAGACCGATATAGTTCCATTTTACGCTGTATGCAAAATCTGCTCAGAATCGAAAGCAATATGAGGCTGCTGCAGTTTCTGGAATCGAGAAAAATATAGACCGATATGAATCAACTTTAATATGGTCCGTTATTGGACCAAACCTAAACAACGTTGTTGTGGTTGTAGCAGCAAAAGTGTGCCGATGTGACAACCCTTGGCCGAAGAATTGCTCTTCGGGTCAATCCACCTGTCGCACAGTGCATCGTTTCCATGCTGACTTTGGAAAAAAATAGAAGAAGTTTTCAAAAAAAAATGAAATTTCATTTCTAAATGGATAATGATACGCTGATTTCAAAAATTATCAAAAGTTATCGGTTTTTATGTAACAACCGCGGTTTTCTCGTAATTTTTTTTTTGGTTTAGGTTTTTTTGGTTTTTACTAAATCACTAGGCCTAAATTGATACGATTATTTGCTCTCAGAACAGTTCGCTGACATCCTAAATTTAATGAATTTGAAATTTTTGAAAAAAAACAACAAATTTAAAAAATTATATATGTATTTTTTGATGTTTTTTTCTTTTTGGCTTCAAAAATTGATAATTTTTCGAATAAAAAATTAATCATAGGCACTTTTTAAATATGAAAATCAAAAGGAATCTTACAAAATCGGCAAATATATCGTTTTTTTGTTATAGACGAACGTCCAAACTAATTCATTGTGCTGTTCGCAATTCACAATTGCACCGATTTTTATGATTTTTTTTTTTATTTTATCTTTAAAAATTGAAAAAAAAAATAATCAATATTAAAATTAATTAAAAACAAGTAAGTAAGTGCTATAGTCGGGCGTGGCCGACTCTATGATACCCGCACCACTATAAATGTGATTAAGTCTCCTGTTAATCGAAAGCACTCGTCGCTATTTCTATCTGTATCTATCACGCAAGTACTAAGCCTTTATACCCCATACCACTATGTGGTGAGGGTATAACAATTATAGTTGGTCCACATTTTCATACCTTGTTTTCGGACCCTGTGCCCTCCCACGGACGAGATAAATCATTTGGCTTGACATATTTAAAGTCCTGAGGCAATTCCCTGTCATTTGAGGGGTCACACTAAAATCCGGGTAAACCGAAACTTTTGGACCCTCCTAATGGACCCTGGGACCCTGGGACCCAAACAGGTCGAATTTTTTTCTGTATTTAAAATTGTAAGATAATTTCCTTTCATTTAAGGGGTCACACTTATATTTAAAAGCATGGGTCCATTTTTTGGGTTCTGAAGGCCCCGTAGGTCCGAGAGGCGGGTCCAACTATTTTTTTTACATTTTGTGGTCAGTTCTACATCGAATGTCATATTTTTTTAATTTGTTGACCAATACACGCGACATCAACTGGATTTGGACCAAATCCGGGAGTTCCTTTGTATGGGGGGTCTATCAGAAAGTGCTCCGATTTGGACCAAATTCAATAGCGTCCGTCCTTGTCCCAATATATTACCACTTGCCAAGTTTCATCAAGATCGGTGCATAAATGCGACCTGTACTTTGATTACAAGAATAGATGGACATCTTTACATCCAGCCAGCCGGCCAGCCAGCCAGCCAGCCAGCCAGCCAGCCGGCCAGCCAGCCAGCCGCCCAGCCAGCCAGACAGACATGGCTAGATTGACTCAAAATGTAATTCTGAGCAACTTTCTCTCTGGTCCCGGTATTCTAACTCGATTCCTTCGATGTGTTACAAACGCAAGCACTAAGCCATTATACCCCATACCACTATGTGGTGCGGGTATAAAAATATTTATAAGATTTAAAAAAATTGAAAAAAGCTTAATTTGAACCACACATTAACTATTAAAAATATATAAGCCACTTCTACTCCTTCTAAAAATGCGTCTTTGACAAATATTTTCGTTCAACTACTCAGCATTAACTACAATAGCGTTCAACTACAATAGCATTAATTAGTTCTGGATCCAAATCGCTCACTTTGAATGGCTCTGGAGCCCACAAAAACTATTTCTATGGAAACATATTTGCGAAGTTGGTCTATTACCTTTAAAATAATACAGAAAAAATTTTATTCGATAATTTCTGATTTTTGTCAATGAAACGGAACACTGTGGTCGTGTGATTTACATCTTTAAAAGTTTGGCCGTGATGGCTTGACATTTACACTACAGAAACACAAGTGCTCTTTACAACGCCACAAAATTGAAACATTTTGAACCTTCTGCCTTAAGGACAGCTCTTTAACTTCATATTTACCTAACCAACCCATTCAAAAAAAGCAGGTTGTTTAGTTCGTCCTTGTTGATCGACCTCCTTGAATTAGTTAATCCACCCAAAAGGTAGTAAAGACTAACCATAAAAAGGAACCGTGTTAATATATTGACCTTTCAACTTTTATGGCACTCAAGGTCTTACATTTCTCTAATGACTACGATAATCACCTGGCAAGTAAGGCGTAAATGTGCTGTCATAATTTGAAACCTTTTGTGCACAGCAACCTCAAACAATCCCAACAACTTTTGGCCACAATTTAAATGTTATCTTAACAACATTTTATGTGTATGTAACTATGACTGAGGATATAACTAGGAGTAAATATCCTTCAATTTGCCCAAGGACTTTTAGTGAGTTTTGGTAATTGAAATAATGCCTGACTGCCTTAAGATACCACAAGGTCATTTAAAGTCCTTAAAGAATAGGGCAGTAACATTCTTAATATTTAAGATTGAGTTTCGGTCAATGATTCGTTTTGTTGTTTTGATTTTTCAAAAACTTCTAACGAGATGCTTTAGGTTATTAAGATATCTGATTACTTTAATTACTAAAAGAGCCTACTAATTTATATTGAATTCCTTAAAATTCTGACAATAACGACTTAAGATTAGATTAGATTATTTACCAAAAGGTTAATTTACTTAATTCGGAATATTTTCTGAGGCTGACCAAAAAAGAATGATAGGAAAAAAATGTGAAATATAAAATAGGTTAAGGCTGTATCTTGAAGATTAATGTCCTCGTGAAAGGAATACCATAGCCGTCTCGACTTGGCTGATTCTACTTCAGCGAATTTTTGATAACCTGATGTAATATGTTGTAAAAAATCATGTATATATAGCACTTACCTGCCAATCTTTGTGATGTATAAGAGTAGTAAAATGCTTGTAAATCTCCTTCGCTCAAGTAACCGGTGAGTCAAAATGGGACAAATACGCAAAGACGTTTTTTTTCTCCAAAATCGGAATCACCAGTTAAAACTTCGAACGTCTAAACAGCATATTTTTAGGTTGCCCGGCTTCAATTCTCTAGTATTTACAAGTCAAACATAACTTGACAACTTTTCAACAGTTTCCAGGCAGTCGTGTTGTAAGGCCATATCTTGCTGAATATTTTGACAGATGCATTGTTTTGGTAACTTTAACTTTGACAGCTTCTGAAATAAAATAATTAGAAAAACAATAATTAATATTTACATGCAAAGAAAAAAATATGGTTACTACATGGTCACGGCAGCAATTATATGTATGTTATCTGCAATAAAAGTATTATGGTCGCAAACATAGTATTGTTTATTATTAAATTTCATGTTGAGAATAGTCTGTCGAAATGTAACAATAGCATTTTTGCCAAATTAAAAAAGAAAACTATGACAAAAGTGTTGTTTTTTGGGTTTTATGTCAACAATAATATGATTACGGCTATCATACTGTATGATTGTAATTTTGCTTAATTTGAATATGGGTTTTAGAACAATGTTATTGTTGCGAATACTGTGCA
This sequence comes from Hydrotaea diabolus, assembly GCA_963513945.1. Lineage (NCBI taxonomy): Eukaryota > Metazoa > Arthropoda > Insecta > Diptera > Muscidae > Hydrotaea > Hydrotaea diabolus. Next base: position 8,324,135 of record OY740719.1, on the reverse strand, counting down.
ATAATAGTTTTTTTTTATATTTCACACAAACTTCTTTGGATTTGGTTTACTGAATATGTTTAATAAATGAAGCAATTACATTTTGTAAACGAATTTTTTCTACTGTTAAATAAATCACTTCTATTATTTTGAATTTAATGTATTTTTAAATAATACTTATAAATAATAAAGTTATAAATAGAAATCTCTCTTGTTGACAGTTTACCCAATCCTAATAAATAATTTTGGGGACCATACTATGGTACTAGTGATCATTACATGGTTGCATGTGAATCATACTATTATTGTGAGGAACATACTATGTTTGTGACATACTATGGTTGTGGGGATCATAGTATGGTTGTATGAGAATCATACTATTGTTGCAAGGATAATGCTTCTACAACCATATACTCGTACCCAACTATAGTATGATGCTCTTCGAGTATTGTTATCGCAACGATACTTTTTTTTCTTTGTGAAATTATCCTACATATCCCTAGATTGATGTTAGTTATATACTCGCTCGTGCTAAGTTAATTTATTTTGACATTAAATTTCCCACTTCTCCCTAATCTTCATCTGAGCTTGCTAAGCAGCAATGCCAAATTCGTGGTTTTTCTTACCAACATTTTTTTACCAAGTGATTTTTCATCACCATAAAATACTGTTTTGGATAAGTAGCAATTTTTTTAAACGCTACTGTGGCGATTTAAACTTCGTTAGCGAAAAGCCTGCAGGGATGTTTACTTAAGATACTATTATTTCGTTTTGACATTTTTAATTTTTGAGATAGTAACATGTCTCATTAAAAATAATTTAATTAACTAAAAAGGTCATTATGTTCGGTCTGGCCGAACCTTATATACCTTTAACCGCCACGACGCTACTAAGCGCAAAAAGTGGTACGTTGTTTGGGCCCATTCGGCTTAAGCGTCCATTCGTAATCTCATATAAATCTTCAAAATTGCTCTATATTTGGACTAGTAGCAAATGTTGCTTTGTTAAGTTGTTTTGTTATTGCAACATAACCAAGCTTTCAGTTTCGTTCTTTATCGCTTAGTTTGCTTTCTCTCTTGCATATCTATGCGCTGACTCTCCCTTATGCTCTCTCGGTTTCCCTGAACTTATTATGCTTTCGCTGTCTAAATCGCTCAGATTGCTTGCTCTCTCGCTTATCCATTTACTGACTGCTGCTTATACGTTGGTCGTCTCTCGATTTTCCTGATCCTATTCTCTAGCTTTCTTTATCGCTTAGTTTTCTTTCTCTCTCTCTTATCCTTTTACTGACTCTCGTTTATACATAGGTCGGCTCTCGATTTTTCTGAACTCATTCTCTAGCTTTGTTTATTGTATGCTTGCTGCTGCTTTAACATTGGTCGTCTCTCGATTTTTCTGAACTCATTCTCTAGCTTTGTTTATTGTATGCTTGCTGCTGCTTTTACATTGGTCGTCTCTCGATTTTCCCGATCATATTCTCTAACTTTCTTTATCGCTTAGTTTTCTTTCTTTCTCTCTCTCTCTTATCCATTTACTGACTCTCGTTTATACATAGGTCGGCTCTCGATTTTTCTGAACTCATTCTCTAGCTTTGTTTATTGTATAGTTTGGTTTCTGTCTCCATTTCTCGCTCGTTTATCTTCAACCCGACTCTTGCTTATGCATACGTTCTCTTTACATGTCTAGATGGCTTAATTAGCTTCCTCTCTTGTCTCTCGCTTATTAGAACGTTCTCTCTCTCTCTCTCTCTCTCTCTCTTGAGATTTACCTACACTCATTCATTCCCTGAACATATTCTCTCGCCTTTGTTATCGCTTAGAATTCTTTATCTCTCGCAAAGCTGGTTTTCGCTAAGTTGGCTTTCTCTCTCGAATATCTATAAAACAGTGTTGACAGAACGATAGGAAAACGAATTTGCAAATGGCAACACTGCTTATTCTATCCATTTACTTATTCTTCGAACTGACTCTTGCTTGTGCACAAGTTCTCTCTATATTCCCAGAACATATTTGCTTATATTGCTTTCTTTAAGGCTTAGTTTACTTTCTCGCTTTACTCTCGCTTATAAGCGAGATCTCTCTCGATTAACCTACACTTATTCCTTACATATACTATACTCTCGCTTATTTTTCTTTCTCTCTCGCTAAGTTGGCTTTCTCTCTCGTTTATCTTCCAACTGACTATTGCTTATGCACACGATCTCTCTGGATTTTCCTGAACTAATTCCCTTGCTTCCATAAAGGCTTAGTTTGCCTTTTCTCTTGACTCTCGTTTATTGGCGCGTTTTCTCTCAATTTACCTACATTTATTCTTTTTTATCAACATATTCTCCTGCTATTATCTGGCTTACTTTTCTGTCTCTCTAGCTATGTTGGCTTTCTCTCTCGTTTATCTTCAAGCTGACTCTTGCTGATGCAAACGTTTCCTCTAGATTTCCCCGAACTTATTCTCTCGCTTCCATTTTGGCTTAATTTGCTTTCTCTCTTGACTCTCGCTTATTAGAGTGATTTCTCCCTTTACTTTTTCCTTCCATTAACTTATTCTCTCGCTTTTATAATCGCAGAGTTTTCTTCCTCCCTTGCTAAGTTGGCTTTCTCTGTGTCTCTCTCCAACTGGCTTTTGCTTATGCATACGTTCTCTCTCGATTTCACTTGAACTCGCATAGTTTGCTTAGTCCCGATTCGCACTAGGCAACTTTTTATGCCGCATCTCTAGGTTTGTAGGAGAGAGGTAAGGGGAATGAAAACTGAGAGTATTGGCAAGAAAAGTTGCCTAGCGTGTACCAGGACTTAATCTTAAGCATACCTATACACTGACTATCGCTTATCAATGTGTTCTCTCGTGATTTTGCGTAGCCCGTTCTTTTCCTGAACTTTTTTCCTCCCTTTATTAATCGTTTAGCTGACTTTTTCTCTCGTTTGGTTGGTTTTCTCTTTAGCTTATCCATGCAATATCTCCCGCTTATAAAATCGTTCTCTCTCTCTCTCGCTTTTGAACTTATTCTCTCGCATTTTTATCGCTTAGTTTGCTTTCGTATACCCCTTGTCAAAAACTGTTCCATCTTGTATTCGAGATATGCATCCGTTTTAAAAAAATTCTTTACAATTGACCCCTGGGTATTGTGGCCAAACTTTGTGAACATGTGAAGGTCACTCGGCTCTGACATGACCTCGAACTATCACTGTAATTTGACGCTATGGGTTCTTTTGTTGTTTGTCCTTTTGGTCTTCTCACAACTCAAACACGGACAATAAAATGCAAAAATAATTAATTTTATCACAAAAACGCCATCAAATCTTTTTACGCCCCATTTAAGACCAGGCAACAGAGAATGACACCGAGAGGCAATAATGGTGGCCAAAAAGGGTTCATCCACACAAATAATTAATCACATTTTGCCGACAGAAAATTGAACAAAACCCAGACCAGTCAGCCATTTATAGAGCAGCTAAAAGGGCCAAAACTCAAAGTGTGATAAACGGGAAGGGGAAAAAATTCGCATAAAATTAGATTAAAATAAACACCCACAAAAACAAAGTGACAATGAGTGGTGATGGACGTGGCAGCAACCAGCTGCTAAAAGTGTTTAAGCCATCGAATGCGGAAGGCGGCCAGGATCCTCCAATCACACGCACACGCGCACACTCTGGAACACACAACAAATGATCCCTACCCAGTAAAATAGACCAACACACTGGCACTCTTTTGTCGATGTAAAGCAATTATGCAGACGATTAAACATGCCAAACAAGCAACGGCGGGAGAGGACTCAGAAAAAAAACAAAACTGTAAGCGTACAAAGGACAATGGGAACATATCCTAGACAGACCGACCGACCGACAGACAAAAGGCAGATTGAATTCAATGGAGCTCAAAAACCGTTTGACACAAAAACCGCATAGAAATAAAGCAAAAATACATGACGACAGCCACAATGGCAATAGAGCGAGTGCGAAAAAAGGATAACGAGAGGAGTCACAGGACTATGACAACAACAACAACTTGTACAGTGACTAATGTTTTGAAAACTTTTATCAGCTGCATACCAGAGCTGGAATAGGGAATAACGGGAGTTGTACTCCATGCCGCCCTCCACACCGACTGTTAACTTAAGGACTTAATTTATCAACCGGAAACGGAACAAAAAAAAGCCCAGCCAACCATCAACAACAACAAAAAGATGCTACAACGCAACCAAAACATGGGCGCTTCTGCAATAAATTACAAAATTGTCAAAGTGTCGAGAGAAGCTGAAACATATGGCGCAGCACTACAAAAGCAAGAACAAAGCGTCCCGGGCTACCAACAAGTGTAGCCGTATCAGTCACGTATCCTGGAAAACACAAGCAAAAAAAGCTAAAAAAAAAAATTAGGCAATTTTTTTATAATGAAAAAATATTTAAAAAAAAATTAAATTGCTAAACCCACTACTTTTGTTTATCTCTCCTCACTAGGAAGGTCGGGTAGAATAATTTATTTAGCAAATATCCTTGGCGATGTCTTTGGCATTCAGTATATTCTCGTCGAGCGACGCAATTTTTTAGTTTTAATAGAGTGCTAGAAAAATTGTCAATCCTTTATTCTGCCTACGCAGAAGGGGGCAGGGCTGTCAAAAAACGAGGACATCTCAGAGAGGGATTACAGAAAAAAAGGTTTAACAAATGACCAAAACGACGGGATTAATCTCAATGGTACAGTGTGCGTCAAAAGAAAGTTCATACGAATTTTCCTAATATGAAATTACAAAAAAAAAAAAAAATAGAAACAAGTAAAAAAGTTAAAGTCGGGTGTGACAGACTATGAGATGCCCTACATCACTGTACCATTCAGAGTATAGCCTCTGGCTGAAGCATGTGTCAGGTCCGACTCAATATGTTATTTGTCGCTCAAACCGCACGATGCATAATATGAGCATGATCGAATATAATTTGTGGCCTCTAAAACTGCAGCACCTAATACCGGAAGATAATTGTGTTTAGAGACATTTCGAAAACTTGGACCGATATAGTCCAATGTGACAAGACATGGTCGCTCGTTGCTCTTTATGCAAAATTTGGTAGGAATTGGATGTTATCTGCAGATTTTGATATCGGGACGGACCGATTTATAGGAAAATATGGACCTGTGTTGTCCAGTGTTGCTAGTGTTAAAATTGTTCGCTCCTTCCGTACCATGTAGATGGTCCAATTTCACTAAAGATAGGTGTTGATTGCTTGTAACGCATAATGCCAAATTTGGTAGGAATCTGGTGTAAAATGTTTAGAAGCCACATTTTACACCAGATTGCTGCAGCCTCTGAAATCCGGAAGGACCTTTGTAGGGGAGCTATACAAAAATAAGGTACAGTTTTCTAGAGTAACTAATTGGAAGCTTCTTCTGAATCATGTAAAATTTGGGAGTGGTCGGGTGTAATTTTTTGGGATTCAAGATCTGTATGCAGGTACATTTGTGTGGGGCCTATATGGTCCAATTTCACTAAAGATAGGTGTTGCTTTTTGGTGACGCATTGTGCAAAATTTAGGACCTTAAGTCGGCACAGACATTTGCCTGGAGCCTATATGGTCTAGTTTTTATCAAAGATAGGTGTTGATTGCTGGTAACGCTTTATGCCAAATTTGGTAAGAATCAGGAGCAAAAGTGGCTTTTAAAGCTGCAGACTCTGAAACAGGAAAGGACCTTTGCAAGGGGGCTATACCTAAATATGGACCTATGTGGTGCAGTTTGCCAGAGTTAAAAATTGGTCGCTCGTTTCGTAACATGCAAACTTTGGGCGTACTCGGGTTTAATTTGTAGCTTCTAGAGCTGCAGACCTATTCGAAAACCGATATGGTAAAATTTCATCCACACATGGGCGTTGTTCTGTGCGTTATTTCGTCGAAATCAGATGTGTGCTTTAGAGTCATCTCATGTCGAGCTTTAACAAATTGACCGCCGAGATCATACTTCGGGACACCCCTAAATTATTTTCTCTGGAGCAACGCCACGCCCTTAGTTAACGCTAACAAACTTAGTCTTTGCTTATAAACTTTGGATTAGTTTCAGGTCAAACAATCAAGTTTGTCCTGCAAGAATAAATTCGCCAATATTAGACTAACTTATCAAAAATTATACAAGCTGCTGAAAGCACTGCCAGTAGGGATAGGGTGGCTATTTTAATGATTTGATATTTCATATACGTATAATTATGCTAATAATATTATTATATATAATAATAAATATATAAATTATAACGACATACCTGTAGCTTTGAAAAAGCATCAATTGATTTAATATCTTCTAGCGTTGTTGTTTAATTTAATAATTATTTTTCTATCGTCCTTATTTGGTCAAGCTGTAAAAAAACCTACAAATGTAGTTCTGTCGTTTCTCAAACAAATTTGTGCAGAAAGTGTAGATTCCATTACTATTTCAATTACTTACCTCAGTTCAATCTGTCTTCGATTTATTCCCGCATACTCCGTTCCACCATTCCGTGAAGAGTTTTTCAATTTTTACCCTATTATCTCCTTCTTCTAAGGCACTGTAGGAAAGGGTTACCGCTTACTTAGTATTTAATCAACGACTGTCATCTATTATCCTGAAAATTAAAAAAAAGGATAAAAATTGTGTAGTCTTAGCTAACCTTTCTGGCTAATTAAAATAGTCCCTGAATTTAAGTACTTCAACGAGCAGCTACACCAAGAAGATTACCGAAGAGAAGTGGTTAACCTTTATGTCCCAAGGACAAAATAAAACCATAAAAGGATTTAGGTGTTGCACGAAAATAAAAAGAAAAACAAAAAATATATATTGCCATGAAATTATCTCTCATCTTATTAATTCATTTAAAGCATAACCTTCTCTCTAACTAAGGTGAACATATCAATTACCCGCTAACATAAGATGTCCTTGAGCCCATATGAAGGTCGCTTGTGGTCAAGGACATCGAAAGGGCCATGTCATGATTGCACAAGGACTTTCTTTTGTCTGCCGTTTAGCTAGAATTGTGGCCAACAAGTTCGTGGGTTTTTTTGGTGTGCATTCTTGGCCATGAAAAGATGAAATTCTTCGCCGACATTAGCACATCATTTGACAGATGATTATCGGAGGTAAATTGATTATTGTCGGCAAATATCCTTGAGATTGTTGTTAATCATCAAAGTTTTGAAGAAATATGATAAGTGGAACATCTGCACAGGAAACTTTGTAAATGTTTTTGGAAATGTTTTATACAAAAACAAAAAAACATGTTAGGCGGAATTGATGGAACCGCAAAAAAATCTAAAATTGCTCTTCTCGGCTTCGATACACACATTCCTTTAATTTTAAGGGGAGTTTTTGGGCTTGGGTGCTGCTCAAATGGACGATATCGCTTAAAAAATCACATTTTCTGAAGAAAACGCATTTTCATTTCGGCGGCTATGTTAACAAGCAGAAATGCCGCCGTTAAAATGGGGAAAACAGGAAGTATATCCTGAGGAAATGCTATTCTCTATAGCCAAAGGATGCGATTGGATTTTTTGGCACTTAAAAATCACTTTAAATGTTAATACGCGGAAGTTTTTTCTCTCCTTTTCGTGAGAAGCTCTTTTTGGTGGTGTAGGTTTAAGGGCAACGTTCGCGAGTTCAATAAGAAAGTTCCCTGGTTTGAGCCCAAAAATGGGTTTATATATATTTATTGTTTGTAAAAATTTTTACATATTTTTAAAATTAGTTTTTGGAAAAACTATTAAAAAAGTTAGTTGTTTCGACCTCTGTGCGATTTAGTCCCCATTTACACGAGACAACTTTATTTGTGTCAATTTTTATGATTCCCTTTTGAACTTGCCTCTAGTGTATACACAATGAAAGTCAGTTAGGGCAATTTTTGTTTTCATTTTTGCGTTTTTTGGAATTCTGTGATTTATTCGTTCTGATTTTTGTGTGAAAAATATTAAAATAATCTGCAGCCAACTTCACACTACAAAAAACACAAAAGGGCAAGTTTTTTCCCTTTCTCTCTCTTCTACAAACTGGGAGTTGCGACAAGTATAGTTGCCTCGTGTAAATGGAAGCGTTGGTATACTAGCCATCCTTGTTCGGCTGGTTGCTTTTCTTTCTTTTTTCTTAAGAAGCGATTACAAAATTGTATAAAAATCCCACGACAGACGGTTCCATGGACCGGATGGAAAAAGACGGTTCCATGGACCAGTGTGAAAAAATATTAAAATAATCTGCAGCCAACTTCACACTACAAAAACAAACAAAAGGGCAAGTCTTTTTCCTTTCTTTCTCTTCTACAAACGGGGAGTTGCGGCAAGTATAGTTGCCTTGTGTAAGTGGAAGCTTAGCAAGCAATAATTGATAGAAGCGTTGGTATACTAGAGATCGTTGCTTTTCTTCCTTTTTTCTTAAGAAGCGATTACAAAATTGTATAACAATCCCACGACAGACGGTTCCAGGGACCGGGTTGAACAAAAACAGCAATTATTTGGCCAAAAGGGCGTCACTCCGTCACAGTTGCTGCTACAACAACAACAAAATTGCTTAAGAAAGACCAACGGCAAAGTCAATAAACAAAATTGCCGCGTTTGGGCTGAAGCGTAACAAGAAGCGGTTCAAGCGGTGCCATTATACCTAGAGAAAATCACGGTTTGGTGCGGTTTATAAGCTGGTGGAATCATCGGTGCATATATTTTCAAAAATTATGATGGCTCGCTATCGCGCCATGATATCGATCTTTATGCTACCTGAAAGTGAACCCGTAATCTTGGAGCCACAGGACGGTGTCACTTGCCATACAGCTGCTCAAACAATGGATCTATTGAGAGGTCATTTCGAAAAGCAGCTAATCTCACGTTTTGGACAGGTGAGCGTGATATCACACCTTAAGACATTTTTCTTTGGGGTAACGTAAAGTCCAAAGTCTATGATGACAAACCAGCTACGATTCAGGTTTTGGAAACCAACATTACGCGTGTCATTAAAGCCATACCGGTCGAAATGCTCGAACGAGTCATCCAAAATGGGACCCTCAGAAGGGAAACCCTGAGTCGTAGTTGCGGCCAACATTTGAGGGAAAATATATTTAAAAAATAAATGCCATAAAATGTCCTTTTAAATTATTAATAAAAATTCCACACTTGATTTGCATTTTTATATTTTTGTTTTGGTCTGAAAAAATACCTCTAGATGGATTACCCTATATTTATGTATCGGAGTGTCTGTTCTGTATCCTGTTGGTTCGTGCTGGGATCAGGCAAAATTCCTGACTAAGGTTCGGCTCCGTTTGTCGGAACCGCGTGCACCACCGATGAACGTCGTTAAGATTTAATAGATGCCTGGAGTGGGTGTATTGCAGAAGCTGCACTGACCTAGACCACATCTGGGACTACCGTGGTGCAGTAAATAGAACCGTCGATCATGGTCGTCCAAAATTTATTGTTTATTTTGTTGCAATGGTCTTGGTGGCAAGATTGGCGAGATTGTGAACTTCATTAGAAGGATATATAGAGAATTACTTCACTTCTGATTGCGGATACATTTTTTTGTCCTTGGCTAAGAGATAAAACCGGAATGTGGGTCAAGGCCGGTTTTTTGCTTTTAAAAAACCATACAGTCGGGTTTTTTAAAACACGGATTTTTGGACACTCTAGACACTTTAAGTTTAAATAATTCAATGGCAACCCGTTCTAAGCTTAGTAGCAACTATTTTGATTCAAACATTTAAGGTTACAAAGGTCATTTTCCCCTTTTAAAGAAAATTGACCTTAAAGCAGACTGTACTATTTACTCAATGCTGAAGTTTTCCCTACTTCCACTTTATCACCCCCCCCTCAAGCCAATTTTCATTGTCTTAGGTTTTGTGGTATTCGTAGCCTTGTGGTGTAAAAATAAGCAAAAAGTCAGCCCCCCCAAAATCAAAGACGTTATGGTCATATTCAATAAATTGTGCTTAAGATAAAAATGAGCGAATTTATATTCCGACAAGTCAGCATTATCTCAAGGATCCACCAGTGCTTCCAAGTTTGGTCCTTTGCTACATTCGTTCGTTCAAATTCAATTATACAGTAATTTGTCTTCCCTTCCCCAGTCCGCTTTCTGCGCTCTGACATGAAGTGGAACAAAATGCCCATTAGTGGAAGTTCTTAAACAGTGATAATCATATTTTTTATTAACTTAAATTACGTTTGGTTTTATTTCATTCTATTCCGTTACGTTTTGTGGCGGAAATGTTTGACTTTTGCATTGGCTTGAGAAACGAAGAAAATCTCCTGATGTGAGCTGAGAACAACACAAACATTCCAGAACATAAAAAAACTTTTTTTTTATGTTGATTTAGCATATTTTTTTGCGCTAAAATTCCTCTTTCGAGGGTGTCCCACTCTATATCCTGCCCTAGGCTCTACACCCAGAACGAACTAACCGAGATTCTCGGTATTTGTTACTGCGTGTGGTATGAAGCGTCAGGCAACAGCAGCGTTTTTTTCCGAAGGATTTTCTTTTTGCCAAGTATTTATGGTGTGCTCCGTGTCTGGGGTTTATCTAAACTTGGCGTTGTGTTGTATTTCGTCCTGGCATTGGGATGGGGTAGGAAAAGTTTATTTTTTTTCTCTTCCTGCCACCGTTTAGGTCTCTCTTGTGTTCATGTGTGTGAGTATTATTGTCAGTTTCAAGTTTCGGCAGCGTAAATTTGTTTACTCATATGCCATTTTTTTGCTTTCTCTGGACTTCTTCGGGGGAGAAGAAGCCAAGGGCGGGCGGCGGTTGCAGTAGGAGCTCGCTGATGATGATGGTGAGGAACATAAGTGCTTTTAGTCTTTAATGTATGTAAATGTTTATTATTGTATGTTTTATCATCATCGACATCGGCAACGTCTTTGTCGTTTGTATTCCGGCTTGTAAATGTTTCTTTCTTTTGTATACCGACCGAAGAGTGGATGGTATACTGAATTTGTCCTTCCGTTTGCAACACCACGAATTTGATTGAAGACCCTATAAAGTTCAGAGTGGAGCGCGGTAATTTGCTTATTTGGGAATGAAATAAAAAATTATGAACCTTGGAAAAATTTATTTTATATTTTAGTTATATTGAACAGTTAGGGAATTTTTAAATTACATGGTTTTCAATATTGTATCTGGCAAATGTCGACCTTCGATATCCACAAACTGCTGCATACGTTTTCTGTAGTTTCCATGAACTCTAAGAAGCATGTCGACTGGTATTCGGCCAATTTCAGCCTTAATATTGTTAATTAGGTCTTCCAAGGTGTTGGAACAGTTGATATACACCTTCGACTTCAGGTAACCCCAAAGGACAAAATTGCATGGGTCTAAGTCTGGTGAGCGTGCCGGCCAGTTCACATCACCCCTCAAGTAGATAAGCCGTCCAGGAAACATTTGGCTCAAACAATTCATGGTAACCCTCGCTGTGTGTGCAGTGGCACCATCCTGTTGGAACCATGTAGCCTCTAATGACATTGCCTCAAGAGCCGGCTGAAAAAAATCCTGTATCATAGTCAAGTACTGTTCGGAGTATACAGTTACGGCAAGACGGTTATACTAGAAAGAGTAAGGGCCAATGATGCCTACTCCTAATATGGCGCACCACACAGTGACGCGGTCCTAATGCAAAAGTCTCTGGTGAGGTTCTCTGGGGTTTGTTTCACCAGGAATACGCCTGTGTGGGGGAACAGCGAATCGTAAATGAAAAGCACGCTGCACTGCAATACTCGAGTGCGCATTTGAAAAATACGATTCAACACAAAATGACCTCATCTCAGGTGTCCAATGCATGATAACAACTAAAAGGCAGACGAATACAAATCCCGTCAGCTACTATAAGCCACGCACACTCTCCACTCTCTTCGACCAACAGTGCCGCTACAGCCCGCAGTGCAAAAAAAAACTAATTTCCGCGCTCCACCCTGTATATATATTTTTGATCTTCGAAAAATTTTGAGACCAACTGACCATGTCCATCCGTCCTCGTGTACGGGCGGTCTAACGAATCAACCTAGGATCCTGAAATTTTGCATGATGATGTCTTATGGTCATAAGCTGTTTTGAATTGTAAAAAGGCGAAATCGGCCCAGGGGAAAAAAGTTACCCTTTAAGGGCTAAAGGTACCTTGGTAAATAGTACTCTTTTTTGAGCATTTGCTTAACAAATCAAAACTTTTTTGTGGACATTGGTTAAAATGGGTTTTGTTAGTTAGGACGCACTAAATACCTTAAAAAAAGGACATAGTTACTGAACTTTTTGGCTCATGTGGCCCAAAAACGGGCCAAATGGTCATATAGGGCGATAAGTAGTCTAAATTTGGAAACATGTGTACTTAAATTAATGCAAATTTTGTTACTTATCCAAATATAGAGAAATGTAAAAGTTTTGTTTGAGATTTGGCTGAGGGACGCATGAGCCGAAAGGGCGCAGTTAAAGGCTCATGCGGACCAAAAAACGTCCCGCATGGTTAAACGGACGATCAGTAGTTAATATGGACATATGAGCAAATTTTGCTACTAATCCAACTAATAAGTTTTGGGTGGGTTAAGGGATAGACGCATGCGCTAAAAGAGCCCAGTTATTGGATCATGTGGCCCAAAAAACGTTCCGCATGGTCAAAACGGACGATTAGTAGTCAATATGATACTCAAATTAAAGAAAATTTTGCTACTTATCCAAACATAGAGAAATTTCAAAGTTTTTGTTGAGTTTAGGTACGGACGCCTGGGACGAAAGGGCCTAGTTATGGCTAATGTGGCCCAAAAAACGTCCCGAATGGTCAAAACGGGCAATTAGTAGTCAATATGGACACACGGGTACTCAAATTAAAGAAAATTATGCTACTTATCAAAAATAGAGTAATTTTGAAGTTTTGGGTGTGATAAGGGATAAACGTATGAGCCGAAAGGGCCCAGGTATTGGCTCATGTGGCCCTAAAAACGTCCCGCCTGCAATTAGTAGTCAAAATGGACATATGAATACTCAAATTAAAAAAAAAAAATTGCCACCAATCCAAATATAGTTATTTATAAGTTTTAGGTGTGATAAGTGAAGGACGCATGAGCCTAAGGGCCAGTAATTGGCTAATGTGGCCCAAAATACGTTCCGCATGGTCAAAACGGGCAATTAGTAGTCAAAATGGACATATGGGTACTGAAATTAAAGCAAATTTTGCTACCAATCCAAACACAGAGAAATTGAAAAATTTTGATTGAGATTAGCGACGGACGCCTGGGCCGAAAGGCCCCAGTTATTGGTTCACGAGGCCCAAAAAACGTCCCGCATGGTCAAAACGGGCGATTCGTAGTCAATATGGACATATGGGTACTGAAATTTTGCTACCAATCCAAACACAGAGAAATTGAAAAATTTTGATTGAGATAAGGGATGGACTCATGAGCTGAAGGGGCCCAAAAAGCGTACACGATTGTTTTGCTTTATTAGTGTACAGACAGACGGTAGAGGGTACATAAGTTTCTTTATGGCCGATCTTAATGTCGTTTTTACTTGTGTCTTATTTTGCTCAACAAAAACCCGAAAATGTTTCCTTTCGCCAACATTCCACGTTGTTCATTCCGTTGGCGGTTGGCGTATGTGACTCATGGGGAGTGTGTAAATGGAGCGTTTTCTTCATTTAAATGTTTCATAATTGAGTCATTTGAAGTGATTTTCGGGAAGGATTTGCCGCAAAGGTAAAACATTAGAAAGAACAAAAGAGGGGAAATGGAAAAAGTATCATAAATTTTCTAAAAATGAAGGAAATACATAGAGAAAAATATAAAAGTACCTTAATTTAAAAATGGTCTGCAGGTGCACAGGGTCTACCAGTAAATGCTCTATAGCAATTTGTTAAAAAGAAGCAGGGTTAGCGCTGTCGGATTTCATCTGCGGCTTCTACACAGGCATGGCCTCACCTCGGAAAAGAAATTTTGTATGTGATATAAATAAAAGAAGGGCCAATACGAGGGCTGCTTTATATATTTCTGGCCTAATAATGAAAATGCGAATATTTATCATCAAAAATGGTTCTATTGTTTTTCAAAGTAAGTATTCTCCAGCATGATTTAAAACTTTTGCATGCGCTCAAACCAATTGTTGAAGCAGTTTTTCCACTCCGATTGAGACACCTCCAAAACATGGTTTTTGAACGTTTCAACAGCATCTTCTGGCGACGAAAATCGTTGACCACGCATTTTTTTCTTGATGTGCGGGAATTAAAAGAAGTCATTGGGTGTCAAGTCAGGGCGGATGACCCATCAATTTGACGTTTTGGCCTGTCAAAAAGGCGATGAATTGAGCCGATGTGTGAGAGCTCGCATTGTTATGGTGCTCAATGATTCGTCTTCTCTTGTTCGTTTTTCGAATTTCTCCAAAGACTTCGGGCAAACAAATTGTGGTGTACTACTCGGATTTAATCGTCCTACGCTGCTCAAGCGGAATAGTCGCCACATGACCTGTTTTGCCAAAGAAACAGGCGGTCATTTGCTTCGAAGTGCTTCTTCCACGAACAACTTTCGTTGGATTTGGCTCGTCTTCGATACCTACACGGTCGATTGTTGTTTTGTTTCGAGCTCATACGCATAGATCCATGATTCGTCACCTGAGACGATCGTATATAAGTCTTTTGAAGCACCGCGATGGTATTTTTTCAAAATTTCTTTGCACCAATCGACACGAGCCTTTTTTTGAGCGATTGTCAAATTGTGCGGGATCCCACGAGAACAAATCTTTTTTACGGCCAGGTGTTCATACAATATCGAATGTATGCTGGTGGAAGAAATGCCCAAGGATGCCTCTATCTCACGGTATGTCACATGACGATCTTGCATTATCAGTTCACGCACGGCATCAATGTTCTCTGGCACAACGGCCGTTTTTGGACGAGCTTCACGACCTTCGTCTTTAAGTGAGCGACGGCCACGATTGAATTCATTAAACCACTTTTTCACAGTGCTATAGGATGTTGCTTCATCGCCATACAAAGATTTAAGTTCATCGATGCACTCTTGTCGTCATAATCCACGTCGAAAGTTGTGAAAAATGATCGCACGAAAATGTTCACGAGTTAATTCCATTATTTTTTGCCAAATTGATTTTTTTAAGTCAAAACGTTCTGAGTACGTTTATGCTAAAAAATGTCAAACCTTCTATTGAAAATGTCAGATGGCGCCAGGCAACACTTAGTGTTGCCTAGGCCAGAAATATATATAGAAACCCTCGTATGAACAAATTTTAGTATATGCCTCTGCCAAAAATTTTGGGCAAGATCGGATTCTGTGGCTTCTACACAGGCATGGTCTCAACTCGGAAAGAAATTTTTTATGTGGGATAAATGAAAAGATGGATTCAATTTCACCAGGATAGGTTATTATTTGTATATATTATTTTGCTTAGAACCCTAAATGGAAAACTTAAGCAAATTTTTAGGGTGCTTGGTTAATTCCTTTGACCGCTTGCTTTCAACAGACACACGGGCGGAAGGACAGGGCTAAATCGTATTGGAATTACGAAGATCAATAATATACTATTATATTTTATGGAGCGTCCAGTTAATATTTTGGGGTGTTGCAAAAAGAATGGGAATTTAAGTCTACCCATTGTTGGATGATATAAAAATTGTGTAAAGAAACTGAAATTTTATAAAGGAAAAGTTGAAAAAAGTCAATTAATCGATTTTTTCTCTAAAAAGTCTTAAAGTTGGAAGTCGACTTTTAAACTATTTTTTTTTAAAAAAAAATGTAGCCTATGTAACCCCAACGAAATAATATTTTAATAAATAATTTTTATTTTTAAACAATAGAAGTTAAAAACTACAAAATTGAGGCATTTTTCACATACAAAATACAATTCCTTCAAAAAGGCGAACAGTATCTATAGAAAAAACGGAAGCCTCAAAAAGACGAACAGTATCTATAGAAATAAAGGAAACCTTAACATTCATAAGACAATAACCTAGTGTTGACTTAAAGGATGACTACATTTTACAGGATATTACATCTTCCTTTTTAAATGAAATATAATTTCATTGCGTTTCTTTGATTGTCTCTTTAAATTTATCACCGCACTTCGTATTTATTGTTCCATCGTCAAAAAAGAAAACTTATCCTGCAAACAATTGTGCAACACTTCCTGTTTAGTTTTTGGCCATTGTTAGCGAGGTCATAAATGTGAATTTTACCTTCTTTTCAATAAAAACAACAAAAAAAAAATACCAACGAAGAAAACTGAAATGGTTTTTTATACGATTTTCTCGATTTTCGCTTGTAAAACAGCCATAAACTCACACATACTCGTACACATACGTACAGTAATTTTAGAATGGTTTCCTGTTTGCCTTGTCTTGTTGAGTCCTGCGAGTTTTGAAAAAAAAAACTCGAACAAAAAGGAAGAGAAACGGAACTCAAGGAATAAAAGGAAATACAATTTTTTTAACAATTCAATTAGTCACTTTTTCCCGATAAAAAATGGTCTTCCTTATTTATTGAATGTATCCCCGTATTTGTACGAATCGTATTGAAAACACGTTTGTTATGTGGAATCGTTTATTGTCCAGGACTTGCTGAGCGTGTATTCACATTTTATGACCAACTGCCAGTGGGTGCTCGTAATTGATTTTCAAAACGAAGTTTATGGCTTCTAAATTGATTTGTCCAAAAAATGGAAAATTTTATTTCAATAGAAAAATTCGATGTCATTGAGAATGACTATGGTAGTGGCTTCAATTATTGTATAAAATGGATCTTATGTGTGTGCATACCCAGGATTCGTAAAGTTGAAGTCTCAGCTAGGCCAATTGCTTGAGCCGGATGAGGAGTCGTGAGGTTTCAGCAACTGCAAAAATATTTTCGCTAGACTATCTGTTTCTTTTGGACAACAACCCCACTAAAGTACACATAAAACGTGTTATTCAGAAAAACATCATTTCGTTTTTTTAAACAAGGTTTTGTCCGGTTTTTTTAAAGAACAAAACCTGTAATTAACCTTCATTCCTGTTTTAGCCGGTTGTCTTGAATGGAAAATATTTTCCCAATGAGAAGTGATGTAATTGTTTTCATTTCTAGACTATATGAACGCAATAAAATCAATAGCTAATATTAGAGGTTTGGTTTTCATTTAAGAAAAATTTGTAACATAGCTAAAGTCAGAAGTGGCCGACTATATAATACACTCTTCTCCTGTTTTTGGATCCATTTAACGGGCTCCAAACATACCCAGATTTTAAAAATTAGGTCATATTTGAATTGGTGTGAGAATTTTATTGGTTTTGGTGCATAAATGGAGGCCCTAAGCTACTTGTAGAAATTAATATACGAGGGCTGCTATATATATTTCTGGCATAGGCAACACTAAGTGTTGCCTGGCGCCATCTGACATTTCCATTGGAAAGTTTGACTTTTTTTTTGGCAAAAACGTAGTCAGAACGTTTGACGTACGACCATCACTTGTGTTGTTTACAGTGACTTGAAAAAATCAATTTGGCAAAAAAAACTGAATTAACTCGTGAACATTTTCGTGCGATCATTTTTCACAACATTCGACGTGGATTATCACGACAAGAGTGCATCAATGAACTTAAATCTTTGTATGGCGATGAAGCACCATCCTAAAGCACTGTGAACAACTGGTTTAAAGACGAAGGTCGTCCAAAAACGGCCGTTGTGCCAGAGAACATTGATGCCGTGCGTAAACTGAAATTGCAAGATCGTCATGTGACATACCGTGAGATAGAGGCATCCTTGGGCATTTCTTCCACCAGCATACATTCGATATTGCATGAACACCTGGCCGTAAAAAAGGGTTTGTTCTCGTTGGATCCGCACAGTTTGACAATCGCTCAAAAAAGGCTCGTGTCGATTGTTGCAAAGAATTTTTAAAAAACTACGATCTCGTTGCTTCAAAAAACGTTTATAAGATCGTCACAGGTGACGAATCATGGATCTATGCGTATGAGCCCGAAACAAAACAGCAATCGACCGTGTGGGTCTTCGAAGACGAGCCAAATCCAACAAAAGTTGTTCGTCGAAGAAGCACTTTGAAGCAAATGGTCGCCTGTTTCTTCGACAAAACTGGCCATGTGGTGACTGTTCCGCTTGAGCAACGTAGGACGGTCAATTCTGAGTGGTGCACCACAATTTGTTTGCCTGAAGCCTTTGGAGAAATTCGAAAAACGAACAAGAGAAGACATATCGTTGTGGACCATGACAATGCTAGCTCTCAGACATCGGCTTAAACCAGCGCCTTTTTGACCGGCCAAAACGTCGAATTGATGGGTCATCCGCTGTCCAGCCCTGACTGGCCACCCAATGACTTGTTTTTATTCCCGCACATCAAGAAACAAATGCGTGGTCATCGATTTTCGTCGCCAGAAGATGCTGTTGAAGCGTTCAAAGACCATGTTTTGGAGGTGTCTCAATCGGAGTGGAAAAAGTGCTTCGATAACACAGTACAACAGCCAATCTGGGGGTGAGAAATTCCAAGTCAGGGTGATGGTACTAGGTCATTATATTAAAACCCTCAAAGGGTTTTGCGTTCGTATGTGCCAGTTTTTTATGACCTTTTACATTTTTTCCTTATCTTGATGTTTTTTCGCTTAGTTGTAAAATGTTGGCAAAAACGTAGTTTGACATAACTCGAGAACGACTAGTTCGATTTATTTATTTATTTATTTATTTCATATAATAATACTAAAGCCTTCAAGGCCAAAATTTGTATTACATGGTAATATACTCCTAAATAGAATCTTAAGCTAAAACATAACCAATAGCACTATATATTTTACATATTTGGCTCCCCAGCCATAATTACATTAAAACAAACAAAAAAGGAAATGAATATTAGTCCTAATTAGTAATCCGTGACAAAATGTAACCATTAAACATTTACACATTATATTGATATTTAGCAGTTAGAAAAAAGCACATACATATGTCAGATTTTGCTGAAATAAATTGAGAAAAATTAATAATTACATTTTCTTTAATCCATTAATACACTGTTTCTCTACCAAATCAACATTTTTGCAATTAGAAATAAATTTATGAAGAAAATTTTGCCAAAAAAAATTTTTTTTTTTTTTAAAACATATAAATCCCAAACGGAAAAACGTGTAGAGTCTTATAACTTTCACGTAAAGTCACATAACCTATAAACAAAATGCGACATAGATCATAGAAATCGATTAACGCGTTCTGTTTTTATTTACAATTAAGTAACTTCACTTAATTGTAAATAAACGCAGAACGCGCACAGAACTGGCACATACGAACGCAAAACCCTTTGAGGGTTTTAATATACTGACCTAGTACCATCACCCTGACTTGGAATTTCTCACCCCCCAGACAATAACCCCAAAAATGTTCCACAGTGTAATTGGTTTGAGCGCATGCAAAAGTGTATAAATCATGCTGGAGAAAAACAATAAACACATAGTGTAAAAAAATCAATTTTATAAATTACGAGTACAATATATTTTGAGAAAATAAATAAAAAAAATTAATAAACGAAAAAGTTTTTAACCCTATGGCAACTTTTGGCCCACCCTGTTTTAATTTCAAATATTTAGGGCTAAAGAGCGTTGTACAATTTTCTATCGAATTGCATTAAAAAGTGAGTTTCGAAAAAAATGGCGCTTACGTCTTTTTCGCGGCAAAGAAACGATTGTTTTTCCAAATGTTTTAACTTTGAAGCTGTTTAAGTTATCCATGTGATTAAGTTAAAAACATATTCTGTAGGGTTTGCCCTCTCCCAATGCAGCGTTTCACCCCTGACGATCCTGTGAATTTGCTGGCAAAGAGAACATGAACTTGCATAACACATTTATAAAGGCTGATAGTTTTTCTTAATTCCTGATATTTCTAAAGCTGTTAAAGATGCTCCAACAGACATCCATTACTAGTAAGAAGGATTCACCTAGGCTTGTAGAATACCCGTTCGTGAAAAAGGTTACAGAGGGGCAAGCTCTTCAACCTCATGCTACGTTAATTGTAAATAAATAATGAAAGGAGCATATAAGCATGTCTGTATGCCCTGTAGCTCAATTAGGTAACTTATCCTTCTCATACACAACGTAAAGTTACCAACTTTCACTTTAATCGCATATTCCTTCGCACAAATTGTAATAGATTAAAGGGTAAGCATAAAAACACATGCGTTGAAATGTTTAGCTTGTGCAGGCCGCTCCAAATACTCTCACCGTTAAAAAAAATGAGAAATGTGTGAGTGAGTACAAATTTGTTTGCTTGAGTAATTGAGAACCTACTCAATTGGGAGTTGTTGTGTTGGGTTCTCTTTGCAACGATGGGAAATTTTTGAGCGACGAGAAATATGAATGAGAAAGCGCGTTAGCTGCTCAGAGTAGAGGAATTATTTTATTTCTGTTATTTGGTAGATTTATGGCGTAAGTTACTGAAGGAGCAATTTGAATTGCCTTACTCGGCAATAAATTTGTTTTATTTGGTAGAACGAAGTGCTGCGTTTCTTTTCTGATAAATGCAATTCAGAAAAATTGTAATGAATTTCATTAAAGGCCCATATGGTCACAAAGTGAATTCAAGAGAGTAAAGTTACCTTAGAAAAATGTACACCTTCTTAATCATTTGCTTAAGAAATTATAATTTTTTTAAGACAAACAATTGTTAAAATGGTTACTTTTAGTTCGGGCGCATTCATGTAACCCAAAAAACCCATATAGTCAAAACGAGAGATCAATAGTCAATATGGACTTAAATTAAAGCAAATTTTCGAATCCAACTATGCATTTTATCGAAAGGGGACAAAAACAGCCCTTTAGTAAAAGGATTGGACCACCGGTAAATACGGACTTACGGGTACTCAAATTAAAGTCGATTTTACTACGAATCTAAATATGGATTTACTTTGAAAATATGGCTAAATTTTGGGTTGGTCTTATAGCCCCAAGGAGCCCAAAAACGGTACACTTTAATAGCGAAGTCACGTTAAAGGGTATAAAGAAGGCTGTGTTGGTTAGGGATGTAACGAAAGTAGTTTAAGCACAGAAAAGGACTCGTAATCACACAGGCCTGGAAGTCAGCGAAGTCAGCAAAAAACTGTCAGAGAAGTCACCAGACAAGGATTTTTGTAACGAAGAAAACCAAGAAATGTCAATTCGGTGATGATCAGATCCATAAGGACAAAGTCAACCCATATGTTTAAACTTTTCCGACTTACTGATGCTATGAAAAAATCATTTTGCCTACCAGGGTTGCTATATATATTTCTGGCCTATGCAACACTAAGTCTTGCGTGGCGTCATCTGACATTTCCATTGGAAAGTTTGACATTTTTTAGCAAAACCGTTGTCAGAACGTTTGACGTACGACCATCATTTGTGTTTCATTGGTTATGATTGTTTATTGAAAAAATTAATTTAACAAAAAAATGGAATTTACTCGGAACATTTTCGTGCGATCATTTTTCGCAACTTTCGACATGGATTATCACGACAAGAGTGCATCGATGAACTTAACTCTTTGTATGGCGATGAAGCACCATCCTATAGCACTGTGAAAAAATGGTTTAATGGTTTAGTTCAATCGTGGTCGACGCTCGCGCAAAGTCGAAGGCCGCGAAGGTCGTCCAAAAACGGCCGTTGTGCCAGAGAACATTGATGGCGTGCGGAAACTGATAATGCAAGATCATCATGTGACATACCGTGATAATTCAAGATCGTCATGTGACATACCGTGAGATAGCGGCATCCTTGGGCATTTCTTCCACCAGCATACATTAGATATTGCATGAACACCTGGCCGTATAATCCAGCACAATTTGACAATAGCTCAAAAAAAGGCTCGTGTCGATTGGTGCAAAGAAATTTTGAAAAAATACGATCGCCTTGCTTCAAAAGACGTTTATAAGATCGTCACAGGTAACGAAGCATGGATCTATGCGCATGAGCCCGAAACAAAACAGCAATCGACCGTGTGGGTCTTCGAAGACGAGCCAAATCCAACGAATGTTGTTCGTGGAAGAAGCACTTTGAAGCAAATGGTCGCCTGTTTTCGGTAAAACTGGGCATGTGGCGATCGTTTCGCTTCAGCAACGTAGGACGGTCAATACTGAATGGCACACCACAATTTGTTTGCCTGAAGTCTTGGAGAAATTCGAAAAACGAACAAGAGAAGACGAATTATTGTGCACCATGGCAATAAGAGCTCTCACGCATCGGCTTAAACCGGCGCCTTTTTGACCGTCGAATTGATGGGTGAACCGCCGTACAGCCCTGACTTGGCACCTAATGAATTCTTTTTATTCCCGCACATCGTGAAAAAAATGTGTGGTCAACGATTTTCATCGCCAGAAAATGCTGTTGAAGCGTTCAAAAACCATGTTTTGGAGGTGTCTCAATCGGAGTGGAAAAAGTGCTTCGACAATTGGTTTGAGCGCATGCAAAAGTGTATAAATCATGCTGGAGAATACTTTGAAAAGCAATAAAACCATTTTTGGTGTTAAATACTTGCATTTTCATTATTAGGCCAGCATAATACTTTATATAGAAGCCCGTACTTGCAACTGAGACAGGAAAATGAATATATTTTTAGTTATTTCCACTAGCTTGGCCGGTGTGAAACGATGCATAGTGAAATGGCAAACCCTAGTGAATATTTTGACTTCTGAATAATATTGGCAAAATAAATATATTTTGAAATGCAATGATTAATAAAATCTATAACAACTATGTGGTTATACTATTATCTAAAAAATCGTTCGTATTTTGTTGTCCGTATGCAAGAAACTCACTTTTAGCATATTTGTTTTCCCACCTGGATTATCACCCCTTCCCTTTTTCCCCGCCTCTCAAGACAACCCATAGAGTTTGCCCAAATTGCTCTTGTTAAATGTATCTTGGGCCGGGGGCTCATTTAAATTGAATCCCCGACTCTTTTTAATCACAGCTACCGCTTGGCTTGAAAAACAAAATCATCACAAATATTTATTTAGATCTGCCAAATCCTTGCCACAAATACATATGCAGTCTCACACGCACACACCGACAACTGGCATTCGCATGCCTTAGAATTCTTAGAATTTCTTTTGGGAAAACACAGGAAAATTTTCACATACACACAAAATTACAAACGAAGGCCTGTTTCGAAGGGAGATGCTGATGGTTATGGCGAATCTTGATGTGGATGTGAATGTTTATCTAGGAATTTTCTCAAATCTGTCCAAAGGCTGGAAAAAGGGTTTTTGATTTGTGCCAATGTTCGTCACAGTTCTCGGAGTAGGTATTCAAGGGAGTGCAAGGAGTGTGTGGACATGTTTGTTTGTTGATATTGGATGATAGGTCCACCAACCACCTAAGCAAATAGCCTGAAGGCTCCCACCATCTCGGCCTTTTGTTGGAAATCAAAAAGTGTTATGTTTTCCTATGGCAAATGGTTTACCATCAAAGCAGCCCCCCTTCCATTCTTCTTGAATAATCTGCTCCTATCACATCTGAAGCCTTGAGGATACATTTGATTTTATTATTTTTATTGCTATTTTTGATGTGGCTGTTGCAACTCTTTTCCGTATTGAAAATTGCTATTGCTGTTGTTGTCTCTGCCAAATATTGTCCGCCATTGGACAAAAGAAATCTTATTATTCCTTTTGGTTTTGTTTGTGTGGCGTGTGTGGCGGGTGAGGACCGGGAAAGGAAACGAGTTACTACTTCATCATCCAATCAAATCCGGGTTTTTATGGTTTCTCGTTTTGTTTCAAAGATTTCTAGTTTAGTTTTATTAGTTCATCAAACCGAATCTTTGTGGTTTTGTCTGGAAATAATTTTCGAAACAAAACTTTGCATAGGAATCATTTTAAGTACCGAGCCAGCATTTGTCTGGCCATAGAAACTACGATCAAAGTTATTGCATGTTTTACTTAAGCAATGAAATCAAGTGCGGTCGAATGCCACAACAAATGGCCAAAGTTTACTGAAGCAAATCTTGAAGTGTAAAGAATTTCAAAAATTATTGCCAAACTAAAATATTATATAAAACTTGCAAAGAATTTGCGTATGAAAAATTGTATTGAATTGGTTTGCTGCAATTCGAAGAGGTTGTCAAAGAAGTTGTTTCCAAATAAAAAACACAATCCTTCTAAGTGTTGGGGATGGCTATATTAAAATCTTCTAATAATAATAACAATAATTTTGTAATTATCTTTTGTAAGTACTTTCAAAGATTGACCCTTAGTCTCATTTTATAAAGAGTGATCTAAATTCAAAAGACCTAGACGATCCCAGTGTTAGACAAATACAAACGCCGTTTAAATTGGCCAAAAAGAAACTTACAAACACTTTACCAAGGATCCGATACTGAAATGGGAGAGCTAACCTTTACATAGGCTCTAGGTTCAAAAATCCCAACTTTATTCAAATCTGGCTTTATTCATCGCTTGTAGTTAAGAACCCCAATCTCTTCGAAAATGCGAATATTTATCATCAAAATTGGTTTTATTGTTTTTCAAAGTATTCTCCAGCATGATTTATACACTTTTGCATGCGCTCAAACCAATTGTCGAAGCACTTTTTCCACTCCGATTGAGACACCTCCAAAACTTGGTTTTTGAACGCTTTAAGAGCATCTTCTGGCGACGAAAATAGTTGACCACGCATTTTTTTCTTGATGAGCGCGAATAAAAAAAAGTCATTGGGTGCCAAGTCAGGGCTGTACGGCGGATGAACCATCAATTCGACGTTTTGGCCGGTCAAAAAGGCGCTGCTTTGAGCCGATATGTGAGAACACGCATTGTCATGGTGCTCAATGATTCGTCTTCTCTTGTTCGTTTTTCGAATTTCTCCAAAGACGTCAGGCAAACAAATTGTGGTGCACCACTCAGGATTGACCGTCCTACGTTGCTCAAGAGGAACAGTCGCCACATGACCAGTTTTGCCGATGAAACAGGCGACCATTTGCTTCGAATTACTTCTTCCACGAACAACTTTCGTTGGATTTGGCTCGTCTTCGAAGACCCACACAGTCGATTGATGTTTTGTTTTGGGCTCCTACGCATATATCCATGATTCGTTACCTGTGACGATCTTATAAACGTCTTTTGAAGCACCGCGATCGTATTTTTTCAAAAATTTCTTTGCACCAATCACAGGAGACTTTTTTTGAGCGATTGTCAAACTGTGCGGGATCCAACGACAACAATTTTTTTTAAGGCCAGTTGTTCATGCAATATCGAATGTATGCTGGTGTTTTGCCGAAGAAACAGGCGGTCATTGGATTCGAAGTACTTCTTCCACGAACAACATTTGTTAGATTTGGCTAGTCTTGAAAGACCCACACGATGCATTGCTGTTTTGTATCGGGTTCATACGCATAGATCCATGATTCGTCACCTGTGACGAATTTTTTCCAAAATTTGCGGGATCCAACGAGAACAAACCATTTTTACGGCCAGGCGTTCATGCAATATCTAATGTATGCTGTTGGAAGAAATGCCCAAGGATGCCTTTATCTCACGGTATTTCACATGACGATCTTGCACTATCAGTTCACGCACGGCTACAATGTTCTCTGGCACAACGACCATTTTTGGACGAAATTCACGATCTTCGTCTTTAAGCGAGCGTCGGCCATGATTGAATTCATTAAACTAGTTTTTCACTGTGCTATAGGATGGTGCTTTATCGCCATACAAAAATTTAAGTTCATCGAAGCACTCTTGTCGTGATAATCCACGTCGAAGTTGTGAAAAATGATCGCACAAAAATATTCAGGAGTAAATTCCATGTTTTTGCCAAATTGATTTTTTCAAGTCAAACTTTCCAATGGAAATGTCAGATGGCGCCAGGCAACACTTAGTGTTGCCTAGGCCAGAAATATATATAGCAACCCTCGTACTAGTAACGGCAAGAATAATATTTTCTCCGCAATTAAAAAATATGTTCGTCGCAACCATAGTATTGTTTATTGAATTTAATTTTGACAATAGTATGTTTGCCGCAATATTGATATTGTTGAGATGTAACAATAGTATTATTGCCAAATTTAAAAATGAAAATATGGTTGTAGCAACGATATAAATATGGTAAGTGCGACAAAAGTATTGTTTTTTAGGGTTTTATGTTAACAGTAATATGATTACGGCAATCATACTGTATGATTGTAATTTTTCTTAATTTGAATATGCTTTTTAGAACAATGTTCTTGTTACGGATCTAATGCAATTATAGTACTTTTTATATGGAAATTAAAATTTTTCAAACAAACTGCTTTGGCGTTATTTAACTGAAATATTTTCAATAAAAACCCTTACGCTTTTTAAAACTGATTTTTGCTACCGTTAAATAAATCACTCCTCTTATTTTGAATTTGATGTATTTTCAAATAATTTTCATAATTCAAATCTATTGTTACCATCTTAAATAAATAATTTGTGTGTGATCATACTATGGTTGTTGGGATCATAACATGGTTGCGTGAGAATCATACTATGACTGTGAGGATCATACTATGGTTGTATGTGAAACATACTTTTATTGTGAGGATCATATTATGGTTGTGGAGATCATTGTATGGTTATGTGTGAATCATACTATTGTTGTAAGGAACATAGTATGGTTTTGAGGATCATAGTATGCTTGTATTTAAATCATACTATTGTTGTAAGGATCATAATATTGTTGTACCACAACCATATACCCAACAATAGTATGATGCTCTTCGAATATTATTATCCCAACCATACTTTTTTTTAACGTGTAGTAGAATTATGTGTGATTATACTATGGTTGTTGGGATCAAAACATGGTTGCGTGTGAATCATACTATGGGTGTGAGGATCTTACTATGCTTGTATGTAAAACCTACTTTTGTTGTAAGGATCATAATATGGTTGTGGAGATCATTGTATGGTTATGTATGAATCATACTATTGTTGTAAGGAACATAGTATGGTTTTGAGGATCATAGTATGCTTGTATTTAAATCATACTATTGTTGTAAGGATCATAATATTGTTGTACCACAACCATATACCCAACAATAGTATGATGCTCTTCGAATATTATTATCCCAACCATACTTTTTTTTTAACGTGTAGTAGAATTATGTGTGATTATACTATGGTTGTTGGGATCAAAACATGGTTGCGTGTGAATCATACTATGGGTGTGAGGATCTTACTATGCTTGTATGTAAAACCTACTTTTGTTGTAAGTATCATAATATGGTTGTGGAGATCATTGTATGGTTATGTGTAAATCATACTATTGTTATGAGGATTATAGTATGGTTGTCAGGATCATTATAAGGTTGTATTTGGAACATACTATTGCTGTGACGATCATAATATTGTTGTACCACAACCATATACCCAACAGTAGTATGATGCTCTTCGAATATTGTTATCCCAACCATACTTTTCTTCTACGTGTAGTTTTCCATATGACCACACTTTTTTCAGAGTTTGTCTTTTGGACAGCTGTCTTTTGATTTATGCTCAGTTTGGTTTGCCATTTCATAATGAATAGACAAAAACAACGTTTGCAAATCGTGGTGTAGGGGCCCAAAACGAGATGGCCACCGATCCTGATTTTTGCAAGAAAATTTTGTTTAGCGATTAAACTCACTTTTGCTTGAATCGAGTACGTTAGTAACCAAAATTGTAGCATTTGGAGTAATGAATAAAGTCACTGTTTGGTGTGCTCTATGGGCAGAGGGAATCATTGGTCCATATTTATTGAAAAATGAGTATGTTGACAATTTGACCTTTGTTCGCGAAAGCCCTAGTGAGGGACGTGGGATAACAAGACAATTGAATTTCTGGCCCAAAAGGGCCATTGTTTTGTTGGATGTGTGTCAAGTGGCACCATCCTTTTGGAACCATATATCGTCCAGGTCCAAATCCTAATTCGTAGCCACACAAAGTCCGTTATCATCTCGTGACAGCGAACACCTTTCACGAGTCGAGATTGGCGGCTCTTGTGCCACACCATCGCGAACAACATCAATATTTTTCGCAGAACGAACTGGGCGAGCATGCACAGGTATTTTTACATTTCCTACAGACCCGGGAGTATTGAGCCCACAATTCTCCCTATTGTGGACACATTTGGTCGATTATGCTTACCAAGAAAATCACGAAGTGCACGATATGCATTTTGAATTGAACGCCCATTTTTGTAAAATGCTTCAACAGTCTTTGATGTCGGTAGACTATTAGAATTGTTGTATAAGTAGATGGGTTCTTATCCAACACACATAGGTTGACCGCAGGTGTACTACAGGGCTCTGTCCTTTCTCCCTCTTTATTTCTTATTTTTATTGACGATCTTTTGGGTCAGACCGTGAATCCAATCTACTCTTTCGCAGGTGACAGTAACCTCTGTCATTCATATTCATTCGACCGTAGGTCGAGTCTTCAAGTTATTGAAGGCAAAAGGCGAATTATGGATGAGACACTTAGCCGGGATCTACTGGCCATTTCCAAATGGGGTCGAGTGAATAAATTAGATTTTAATGCGCGTAAGACACAGTGCTGCTTCTTGCCTCACAAGCGATTCGCTTACCCAACAATATCGTCAATTTCTATCGATGGTACGGATATTGAACAATCAGTAGCTCTTGATGTTCGGGGCATGAAAATACAATGTGACGCTCGTTGGGCGAGACATGTATTCGAAGTGTCGAAAGAAGCACTCAAGTGCATAGGCTTTTTAAAGCGGTGCAAGTAATATTTCACTCCTTCTGATCTTTCAATATCTATACAACTTTCAATATCTACAACTCTATCAGGCCGAAGATGGAATGCAACTCCTATATATGGACAGGTGCTCCAAAATCATCCTTGCAGCTACTTGACCGTGTTCAAAGAAGAGCGATGGAGCTGATTGGTGACAGTAGGGTAGTTGACCATACTATACCCTAGATATCAAAGTCGTTTTTCGCTCGTACAGCCCGTATGTGGAATCGACTACCGGCAAAAGTGTTTCTCACTAATTTTGACATCCAGAAGTTCAAGGTACATGCCAATAAACATTACTTCCTCTTTACTTCCTCCGATCCTTTTCTTTCCACTCTCCAACGCAATACACTGCATATATAGGGAGCATCGCCTGTGTATTGGTTATTGAAAAAAAAATTGGACTGCAAAATGAAAATTTCCTCGGACCATAAAAAATAACTGAGACCTTCCAGAACCCTGGCTAGGGCGTTTACTTTGCATACCTAACTAAAGTTTCTTTCATGGGAATTCCCGGAAATCCCAGTCATTTTTCATTCCCGGTTTTCCGGGAAATTCATCGGGGATTACTGGGAATTTTATTTATTTGGCCAACACCCATAAAATAATAAAAAAAAATAATTTAAAAAAGTTTCCTGCGAGTACCAACACACCTTTAATTTGCTTGGGTGGAGTGAATACGAAAAGAGAAATGAATATAAAGTAAGAGCCAGCACTTAACCTATAGATTACCTATAAAGATGTAGCTGAGAATGGGTCACGGGCCAGAGGTGTCACAAATGTGATACTTATTTTTCTCCACTTTAATGTTTGATTTAACCCAACCTTAATTACAGCCTATTTTACTTGTTTCTTTTTAGCAAAAAATTATAAAGGGTGTCCTAAGAAGAGCGCAATTTTTAAATTTTAAATAAAACACAGATATTTAAGAAAAAATCGTGAAACTTTATTATATCGTAAAGTAGACAGAATGAGGTTATGTATGGAACAATATATCGTGCAGATGGCCGCCGCGGCTTTGCTGGTATGCACGCGATCTTTTAATGAAATTTTCAATGACCGTTTTGCATGAATGCTGCGGTATTTCATTAATGCAGCGTCCAATTTCGTCTTTTAAGGCATGAGTCGTCGTCGGCTTATTCGCGTAAACCATCGACTTCAAAAAACCCCAAAGAAAAAAATATAATGGTGTTAAATCGCACGATCTAGACGGCCAATTCTGATCTCCAAAACGCGAAATAACACGACCGGGAAATGGCTGATGCAGCAATTGAATTGTTTCTCTGGCTGTATGACATGTGGCGCCGTCTTGTTGGAACCACATGCCCTCCACATTCATTTCTTTAATTCTAGGCAAGAAAAAACTGGTTATCATTTCACGATACCAAACACCATTGACTGTTTGCGCTTGAACTGCCTCATTTTCATAAAAAAAAGGTCCAATGATTCCTCCTGCCCAAAAACCACACCACACAGTGACACGTTAAGGATGCATTCGCTTCTCGTGAATCACTCGAGGATTTTCCGCACCCCAAATGCGACAATTCTGCCTATTGACGAAGCCATCAAGATGAAAATGGGCCTCGTCAATTTGCGAACTGTAGCCGCAAAACTTTCACCATTTTGGTAAAACAATTTCAGAATGAGAATGCGTTGTTCATTCGTGTAGCGCTCCATTTTTACTAACCTCGTACCTTCTACTAACAAACAATAACAATTGTTCAAATGTCAAACAATGACACTTCGAATGTTGCCAGATTTAAAAATTGCGTTCTTCTTGGGACACCCTTTAGTTCCCCCCCATTGGCCTTATAGGTTTTGTATATTAAAATGAAATAAGTAAAAAAAGCCATGGTATTAAAGTCCCTTAAATTTAAGAAATTTTAGGCAATTCTGCAAATTAAATTAAAGTATTTTTTTTATTTTTCGCACTTCCATATCCAGCAATTATGGCCGTGATTAACTTTCAATGTTTGTTGTTTTTTGTTTTTCACCAAAAAGCAGCAACAAAAGTTGGCAATAAGAAAGCAGTAAAAGGAAAACTGGAAAAAAGCTACAATAAAAACCACTTTTTAACAAAACAATCGAAAATCAATTGAAATTTCCACATGGATCGGGGGCCACAGCGACACTTTTGTCGCCAACAAAAAGAAATCCTTCAGGATGAACAGCAATAAAAAACGACATGAGAAGTTAACCACTTGTGATGGATGCCGATGCCAATGTTTTGCTGTTGGCGCTCAGGCATAACTCGTACGACTGCGGAGTTGGGGAGGAGAGTTAAGGGGGCTTTGTCTGATTGGGGATGACAGATTTAGGAAGTTTCTTTGTATTGTTGTTTTGCAATCTTTTGCGCCATTTATAAAAATTGTCAGGGGAATTTTTCACTTTTTTCTTCTCAGTTTCGCTTGTTGGTTACGATAGGAAAAGCAAAGCTAAACGAAAAAAGCAAAGCTAAACGAAAGATAAATGAAGAAAAATCGTGGCAAAAAACAACGAAAAGTTGGAGGAGTTGGGAAAGGGAGGACAGAAGCAAAACATGTCTCGAAATGTAAACAATAACACACGACAAATGTAAACATGGCTAAAAGCTTTGTTATTTTCCAAATACAATATAATAATGTCCTCGAGAGGACTCCAGCGTAAGGAGAGGGAGAGGAGGAGGAGGAGGAGGTGTTGGAGTATAAAAACCAGGAGCCGCACAATCAAAAATGCGACTGCTGTTGGCGCTATGGGTTGCTGTGAATTGATTTTTTTTGGTGGGGGGGTGCTATACGATACTCTCGCTCCCACCACCCCCCACCCCACCAGCTCATGTGTGAAGGACTCTTTTAAGCAGTGTCAGTGTTTAATGTCTTAAGTGTTGGGTAAGGATAAGACTGGCGGATACGTTCGTTAATGTTTATCTTTGCAGAAGTATTGATTTTTTTAAGCGTAACGTTTCTCTAGTTTTTACTTTCATCTTCTTTTTTTGTTTGCTCTTGCGATTATTTCGCTTTAAGAAACGCATTGAATGGCATTTTTGTGATTCGTTCGGGCGTTTTTATTATTCTTGTAGACGTTGTCTACGAGTATAAGAGAAAAAACCAGGGCCATAAATTTAGGAGGAAAGTGTTTGGGTAGGGCGGGGGGGCGGAATTTATTTCGCTGCAGATTAGTGCGGGAAACATATCGTCAGAGCTAAAGGAACTTTTAAATGCTTTAAAATAAATACAATTTTTTTAGTTAAGAAAATGGCTTTGATTCATCGATTTAAAGAAAGCAAATAGCTGGAATTTGGATTAATTGGAAATTCCTCTACAAGAATAAATTTTCTTAAATTTCATTAATCGTATAAATTTATTTAAAACGTTTCCCAATAGTCAGTAAAAGAAATTGTAATTACCCAGTAAACCAAATTTGCCGACAATGTCTGAAATCAGACAATTCTGAACAATATTTGAACTCTATCAAGAATTCTTACCGAAATCCTTACGAATTCTGTTCGGTTTGTCTGAGGACATATGTTTTTCGTTACGAACTCGATAAGAACTCTGATCGGAAATATTCGGAGAAATTCGAAAAACGAATAAGAGAAGACGAATCATTGTGCACCATGACAATAAGAGCTCTCACACATCGCCGCTAACCAGCGCCATTTTGACCGGCCAAAACGTCAAATTGATGGGTCATCCGCCGTACAGCCTTGACTTGGCACCCAATGACTTCTTTTTATTCCCGCACATCAAGAAAAAAATGAGTGGTCAACGATTTTCGTCGCCCGAAGATGCTGTTGAAGCGTTCAAAACCCTGTTTTGGAGGTGTCTCCATCAGAGTGGAAAAAGTGCTTCGACAATTGGTTTAAGCACGTGCAAAAGTGTATAAATCATGCTGGAGAATACTTTGAAAAAACAATACAACCAATTTTGATGATAAATATTCGCATTTTCACTATTAGGTCAGAAATGTATATAGCAGTACTAGTATTTTATCGATTTTAGTCATACCAAAAACTTTGTTTAGGACGAAAACATATTTCAAAGTCCCCAAAAAATGTATAAAAAAATATGGTCAGACAGTTTAAGTTTCTAGGGTTAGACGGTTTATACTTCCAAACGATACTACCATATAAATGATCGAACTAAAAATAAAAAAATAAATTTAAAAATATATATAAAAAAATATTTTCCGGAATAAAGAAGCAGGTTTAACAGTAATTTAGCGTCATTACGCAGACTTGATCAGAATTTTCGCCATAGATAGAGCACCTTCATTCTTCAAAACAAAAACCAACTTTTTTGTTTTTACCCTTGTTACGGCCACCCAAAGCTGGACAATAAATATTGTTATATATCTCAATTAATTCTTTTCCGATTGGGGCATCATTGCATTGCTTATCACAACATTTATCCAAAGACGTATTTAGACGCTGAACAGTTGATCCATTGCAAGGCGGTAAAAAATTATTTTTTTTTAAAAAATTACTTATAACCAATAATTTATTGCAACAACCAACCAATATATGTGACAGCGCATAGAAAAAGGGACCAAAGTGTATGAAAATCAATTTTCATTTTTTTTTTTTTTCTTTTTTGATGTGGACAACATCTGAGCATCGAATGAGACCGATCCCATGCCCCAAAAGTGTTCCCTCCCAGAGATATGCGCGTTTTATGAAAGTGATGGTACACCAAAGATACGAGGGCGACCGGCCTAACATAAAAGAACCGTTTTTTTGGAATTATTATTATTTATTTTTCGACATAATCTCCTTCCAACTCAATACACTTCATCAAACGTTTTTCAAGTTTTTTAATTCCATCCGAAAAATAAGATTTTTCAAGACCTTCAAAATATGCCTCAGTTTCAGCAATAACCTCGCTATTGGACGAAAATTTTTTGCCACCGAGATATTTTTTTAAATTTGGAAAAAAGAAATAATCAGATGGAACTAAATCTGTACTATATGGTGGATGCGGAGCAATTTAAAATCGTAATTCGGCCAGTTTTTGTTGAGTTAAAAATGCAGTGTGTGAAGGAGCATTATCTTGATGAAAAATAACTTTTTGTTCTTTCTAAATGCGGTCGTTTTATCTTGATTTCTTCACTCAACCGATCCAATAATGCACAATAATATTCACAGTTTTCGCCTTCTTGGGACCACTTTTACCAGCTACTATCCATTGTTTTGACTGTTCTTTGCATTCTGGGATGTAGCGATGGATCCATGTTTCATCAACAGTTTTGAATCGGTGCAAGAACTCTATTGGATTACGCTGATAAATCGCTAAAAGCTCCTCGGAACTGGTCCAACGGACAATGTTTTGGGGCAAAGTCAACAAACGCGGCACCCACCTTGCGGATAGCTTTTTCATGTGGAGTTCATCATGTAAAATACTTCAAACTTGTTTTTCGTGTATTTTAACAATATCAGCAAGTTCTCTGAGCTTTATTCGTCTATCTTTAGTCACTTCATTATTTTTCTAATGTTTTCAATAGTAGAAGCAGTTTTCGGTCTTCCAGAGCGTTGTTCATCTTCCGTACTTGAACGACCCATTTTAAATTGTTGAACCCAGGATTTCACGGTGGAGTATGATGGTGCATTATCACCATGAACAGAATCCACTTCATCTTTGATTAATTGTGGCGTATAACCTTTCATATAAAAGTGTTTAATTACCGCACGAAACTCTTTATTTTCCATTTTTCAAAAATTATAAAACTTGTTTACTTCAATCACCTGTAACAAAGAAAATAATCATTAAATATTTCGGAAATTTTGACAGATGGCTTATAAAAGATTGATTTTAAAAAACAAAAAAAGTTGCTAGTAAAACAGAAAATGTGCCAGGCCAGTTAGTTTTGCGGTCGCTCTCGTACACGTATTTAAATCTTTAAAATTGCTCTCTTGAACTTTACCTTGGGTCTCTTTCTATTTTGCGCGTCACATATATACAAATTCAGATCCAATAATCTCTTAGTCTGTTAGTATTTCCGATAACACAGTGTAACAAAAAGAATGAAGTCAAAATACCTGGGAAGTGAAATTATTTTTTTTGTAGATCTTGCTGAGTACAACAAGAAACCGGTTTTGAAATTCCCAAACACCTCCGAAATCTGGAGTAATGGGGAAAAACCGGGTTTTCGGATCTTACGCACTTATATGCCAGTAACTTGGGCTGCAACATGTCAATTTAAATTCATTACCATCATTCACATCTAGACTTCTTCCCAGAAAACCTGGACCAGTTCAGTGATGAACAAGGCGAACACTTTCATCAAGAAATAATTACAATGGAAAAACGTTTTTAAGGAAAAGATAAAATAAAAATGATTTCTGAATATTGCTGGTCACTTAAACGGGATACTGATGATGTTCAGTTGAAAAGAAAATGGTCAAACAAACATTTCTAAGTACTCGTAGTATTGCCAATAAATGTATTTTTTCGAAAAATGTTTTAATAAAAGTTAAATAACTCAATCACACGCAGAAAAAAAGTATGGTTGTGGTGACAATATTCGAAGAGGATAATACTATTGTTGGGTATATGGGTAAAAGAGGTAGAAAAAGTTTAAAAGAAATTAAAATAGTGAAAATAAAACAAGGCGGTGCCGGCGATTTGTACCAAAGGTTTCAAATTGATGACAAAGGTGCGATTAAACCGCAGAGTTTAAGGTAGTTCTTAAGCCCTCGCCAAGAGGAATGACCGAGCATAATCTCGAATTGTTTTCCTCCTGTGTAACCCGGGGTTAGTACAGATGTTCGCATTGTTGTTCTTATGCCGGTGGTACTCGTAAAATGAGGATCTTTTATTATGATCCTCACAATAATAGTATGATTCAAATACAACCATACTATGATCCTAACAACAATAGTATGATTCACACATAACCATACTATGATCCCCACAACCATAGTATGACTCACACTCAACCATACTATGATCTCCACAACCATAGTATGATCCTCACAACCATAGTATGTTTCACATACAACCATAGTATGATCCTCACAACCATAGTATGATTCACACGCAACCATGTTATGATACCTACATCCATAGTATGATCACACATAATAATACTATGGTTTCCAATATAATATATTAGAATTTGTTTAAGTTGTCGACAATAGATTTGAAAAAACATTAAATTCAAAATAAAAGGAGTGATTTATTGCACAGTAGAAAACTAAGTTTAAATAAACGTTAGCGTTTTTATTAAAAAAAAATTCAGTTAAACAAAGCCAAAGCAGCTTGTTTAATTTCGATAAAAAAGTACTATTATTGCATTAGATCCGTACCAATAACCTTTGTTCTTAAAAGCATATTTAAATGAAGAAAAATTACAAGCATACAGTATGATTGCCGTAATCATATTATTGTTAACATAAAACGCAAACCACAATACTTTTGTCGCACCAACCATATTTATATTGTTGCTATAACCATATTTTCATTTTTAAATTTGGCAATAATACTTTTGCTACATTTCTACAATATTAATGTTGCAGCAATTATGCTATTGCCAAAACTAACTTCAGTTAACAATGCTATGGTGGCGACGAACATACTTTTATTGCAGAGAACATACTTTTATTGCCGTGACCATGTAGTAACCATGTTTTTTCTCTGCGTGCAGTTTCTAACGGATTTTTAAAAATGACACCGAATTGTATTCGTAAGAAAACTCTTTTTATTATTCAGTTCAAAATTGTTCAGTTCCTTTTAAAAAATTCTGTGTAAAAACGCATCCAAAGTTTAAAAATTACAATTTTTTTTTAAAAAAATGTGTTTACAGGAAAATGATCTACACAGAATGGTGTACCATTCGAAAGGTGTACCATTTCTTCTTTCCAAATCAGCCGAAAAAAATCGGTTGATATTCAAACAAGTTACTGGCATATAAGTGCGTAAGATCCGAAAACCCGGTTTACCCGTAACTCCAGACTTTTGAGAAATTTCAAAACCGGTTTATTGTTGTACTCAGCAAGATGTACAAGAAAAATCATCATTTCCCAGTTATTTTTCCTCTGTCTCGCTGTGTAATTGTTTTCTTTAGTCAGTTCTCTCTACTGAAAATTGTTGACTTCCCATACAACATTCGGTTGTAACGATGGAACACATGGATAGTACGTGCAATCACCAACATTCGTTTGGCAATAAATTCGGTTCTCTGTGTGTACGTAATGAGCAAATACTGAAACTGTGTATTTTTCATTTTTCAGAGGTACTTTAAGTCCCTTAACTGGAAGCTTTTCTCCTCCTGGGCAGATTTTGCGCTTTATAATTTCAAGCAGCGTACGACGAAAAGCCAAAATCGTGCAAAATTTAATCTTCTTTGGCCTCTATTGGTGCTTTCGACCGATTGACAAATATGATTAGATCGTCTTGGAATTTAAGGACTATCAGGAATATATGCTTTGTGGTATCCTCAATTAATAATTCAAGCTGTAACAAACGATTCTATGATAGAGTGAATAAAAAAGCTTTCAAATTGTGTCAAAATCATTTAACAAACAACAGTCACACTTGGCCATTTCATTTTTCAAATCGAAATTTGAATTTTGAAGGATATTTAGTACATTTTGTCCTGTCTTGTTGGAATCTATTTAGAAAGAGTCCTTTATATTGTGTGGATCGCCTAAATAAACACTTCAGCGCCATAGAGTCGTCACGGATATATCAGCTGTATATTCGAGCATATGTACGTTTGTCTGTATTTTTTTTCGACATACCGACTTTTTCTAGACGTGTGTCTCCATGGAAAACCGCCGTTTTTATGTTAACAGACACAATAAATTATCGAAATTATGACAGTTTTATGGACAAGTAGGTACTACCTACTAGCCGAAAGACCGAGAGACAGACAAATGTATTTGAACAGGCGAGTATTTCCAGAATACTTCTGACTTCTGCAATACTATCCGCCAGTGAAAACTCCAAGACTCACAGACACACGTGCTTCAGCTAATGACACCATAAAACAAACACAAATTATGCATAATTAACAACAAATCAAATGATTTCAAATACAAAATTTTCCCCCGTCCTAACGGACGACAGACCACATGTTTCATATTCCAAGCGCCCGTTGATAAAAAAAAAGAAGGTGGCGTTTTCTAGGAAATCTCTAAGAATCCAACAAGGAAATCACTGGCGACACACGGCGCAATGCGGCTGGCCTAACCATTCATTAGTGGCTGAGGAGATATTCTATAGCCACCAGCACACCAGACTCATGAACTGTAAGAGTAATACTCGTATCTAGCCCTGGTATACAAGAATATCTGTGGAACACGATCAGTGTTATTAACGTTAATTTTGCTGTTATGGTGTCCCAACCAAACCCAAAGTATGATTTCAGAATTTTTAATTAATTACAAATGTTCTTTTTATCGAAATGCCTGTAAATATGAAATAAACTGAATCTAATGATTTCAAATAGAAGCGTTTTGGAATGTTTTTGTTCAAGAATTTTTAGATACACGTACCTTGTCATATATACTTTATTATTATGAATTCTGAAGAATTGGTTTTAAAAGAATTTCTAACAGAAAATATTTTCAAAATTTATCTCTGAAATCCGATAAACATCTCGTTTTGTATTATTAATCAACAGGTGTTTTTCTTAAGCTTTTTTTTCTTTATAGAGTTATTAACGACAATTTAAGCGTTATGTTTTATGGTTGCTTTACGGGCAACTACAGAAAATATTCCTCTCTTTTCTTGACGAAAAAAAGCCAAGAACCATAAAAGATGTTTGGTCAACCCTTCTCTTTGATGGCTTACAGAGATTTTTATCTCCTCATAAATGTAGTCATAAAATCGTCTCTTCTTTTTGAAATCAGATAGGAAAGGGGGTTGGCACGCTGGCTTTCTTTTCAAGTCCAAGCATCTG
The DNA here is from genome assembly GCA_963513945.1 of Hydrotaea diabolus. Taxonomy (NCBI): domain Eukaryota; kingdom Metazoa; phylum Arthropoda; class Insecta; order Diptera; family Muscidae; genus Hydrotaea; species Hydrotaea diabolus. Next base: position 8,285,618 of record OY740719.1, on the reverse strand, counting down.
ACATTAATAGCAGTCAAGAATATATGACAGTTTCTAAAAGTTCTTTGGCAATGATAAGAAAAATTAACGCACGGTTGTGAGAGCCATCAAAGAGCTCATAACTTCATATGTATCTTCAAAAAGTATACCGTAAAAACTATTCCCTCGGTTTGTTATAATAGAAAAGTTTTTATTATAAAATGTAATTATCTATGGAAGGAACTATGAGTACTTAGCAGATAGCCCACTAGTTCTTTGCCTATTTATCACAATTGCTGCAAAAAAAACGCAACAAGCAATGAACTAACTCAACACTGGCAGAAGCAGTCAGAGAAGCGTGGGGTTTATAACACCGCTCAAACTGAACCCATAATACAGGGTGTCCGTCGGGAAGGTGTACTACAGGGTGTCCATCGGGAAGGTGTACTACAGGGTGTCCATCGGGAAGGTATACTACTTTGTTTGTTTATAATTTTTGATTAAATGAAAGAGAATGGATCTTATATTGATAAATGTTTTATTTAATGTCGGCAATTACGAGGGCGACCGCAAAAGTGACTGGCCTAACATAAAAAGAACCGTTTTTTTGGAATTATTATTATTTATTTTTCAACATAATCTCCTTCCAACTCAATACACTTCATCAAACGTTTTTCAAGTTTTTTAATTCCATCCGAAAAATAAGATTTTTCAAGACCTTCAAAATATGCCTCTGTTTCAGCAATAACCTTGCTATTGGACGAAAAAATTTTGCCACCGAGAATTTTTTTTTTAAATTTGGAAACAAGAAATAATCAGAAGGAGCTAAATCTGGACTATATGTTTGATGCGGAGCAATTTCAAATCGTAATTCGGCCAGTTTTTGTTGAGTTAAAAATGCAGTGTGTCAAGTACCATTATCTTCATTAAAAAGAACTTTTTTTCTTTCTAAATGCGGTCGTTTTATCTTGATTTCTTCACTCAACCGATCCAATAATGCACAATAATATTCACTATTTATAGTTTTCCTTTCTCAAGATAATCAATAAATATTATACCCCTTGCAACCCAAAATACTGTGGCCATTACTTTTCCTGCTGACTTAACAGTTTTCGCCTTCTTGGGACCACTTTTACCAGCTTCTATCCATTGTTTTGACTGTTCTTTGCATTCTGGGATGTATTGATGGATCCATGTTTCATCAACAGTTATGAATCGGCGCAAGTACTCTATTGGCTTACGCTGATAAATCGCTAAAAGCTCCTCGGAATTGGTCCAACGGACAATGTTTTGGGGCAAAGTCAACAAACGCGGCACCCACCTTGCGGATAGCTTTTTCATGTGGAGTTCATCATGTAAAATACTCCAAACTTGTTTTTCGTGTATTTTAACAATATCAGCAAGTTCTCTGAGCTTTATTCGTCTATCTTAAGTCACTTCATTAAATATTTTTCTAATGTTTTCAATAGTAGTAGCAGTTTTCGGTCTTCCAAAGCGTTGTTCATCTTCCGTACTTGAACGACCCATTTTAAATTTTTGAACCCAGGATTTTCCCCATGAACAGAATCCAACTCATCTTTGATTAATTGTGGCGTATAACCTTTCATATTAAAGTGTTTAATTACCGCACGAAACTCTTTATTTTCCATTTTTCAAAAATTACAAAACTTGTTTACTTCAATCACCTGTAACAACGAAAATAATCATTAAATATTTGGGAAATTTTGACAGATGGCTTATAAAAGATTGCTTTTAAAAAACCAAAAAACAAAAAAGTTGCTAGTAAAACAGAAAATGTGCCAGGCCAGTTAGTTTTGCGGTCGCCCTCGTATGTATGGTATACGAGTATCAGATAAATGTCCGCCTCGGTTAGCCTCACAAATGCGAGCCCTTTTGAGCACATTTTTCATTAAATTCTCACGCATTTCACGCGGCATTTTCTTAATTTCATCACGAATATTTTGTTTGAGTTGCTCAAGCGTTTCTGGTTTGTTTGCATAAACCTTGCATTTCAGAAATCCCCACAAAAAGAAGTCCGAAGCAGTCAAAGCAGGCGACCGTAGAGGCCAATCAACATCACCATTTCTTGAAATAACTTGTTGTGGAAAGAGATCTCGCAGTAATTCCATTTTAATCCTGACTGTAAACGATGTGACACCTCTTGTTGATACCACATGTTAATCAAGCCCCAAGCAAGCAATTATGGCGCTAAAACGTTTTCAATCATATCACGATATCGCTCCCCATTGGCATAGAAGTAAGGTCCAATGATTCCTCCTGACCAAATTGCACACCAGACTGTCACTTTTAATGGATGCAAAGGTGACTGATGAATAATTTGAGGGTTTTCCATTGCCCAGAACCGACTATTCTGTTTATTCACATTATTATTTATTCAATCATTATGATTTTTTCATGAAAATCGGGGTTGTCATGGGCGAGTTGTAACATCCTATTGGCATATGTACGGCGGCGTAAATGGTCTTGTGAAAGAAGCCCTTGTGTCAACTGATTCTTAAATTGAAACAAGAGTAAATCCTTTGCAAAATTTTAGCCAAAGTTGTTCCTTGAAGATCAAGCTCCTGAGCACGGCGTCGACTTGAGGTTAATGGATTGTTTTGAACCCTTTCTTGAGCAGCAGCAATGTTTTCAGCCGATCTTGCAGTACGTTGTGGTCCATGCTTGGGCCTATCAGCTACAGATCCTTTTTCTTCGAAATCATTCACTCACTACACGATAAATAGTGCGTTTTGTTGGCACGTTGTTTCTCCCAAAAATTTCACGTAACTTTCTCATCGTCACAGTAATCGATGATTGATTGTGATAAAATAATTTTGATAAAATGTTTTAACAATTAAAACACATTGGTTTATCGAATATTTTTCCATAAAAAGTTTGCCACGTCTCTACTTCACGACTGCCAAATATGAACTGTCAAGACTAATGTTTACCAAAATGGCGGCAAAACAAAGTAGTATACCTTCCACAACAACCAATCCCGCGACAGCTGGTTCTATGGACCGGATTGACCCGAAGATCATCAATTCATCGGCCTAGCGCTGTCACCCCGGCACATAGTTGACGCTACAATAACAACAGTTTACCTTCCCGGCGGACACCCTGTACAACGGCTAGTGTAAACAAGCTACAAGCACAGAATGCTGCCCATAACACAGCGGTACAGAGCATAGCAGCAACAACTGCTTGGGGAGATCTCAAAGAGCTGCAAACTATTCCGATAAAAGAAACCATAAATGAAATTAAGCGAGTTTAAATAGATTGGGATACACGGGAGTAGAAATTATGCCACAAAATTATTTTTGAAAATGCAAACATCAGGCTGAGGCCCCAAAAAAAAATGAAGGGGAACTCCGCTAGGGATATTCCTCTCTTTTCTTGACGAAAAAAGCCAAGAACCATAAAAGATGTTTGGTCAACCCTTCTCTTTGATGGCTTACAGAGATTTTTATCTCCTCATAAATGTAGTCATAAAATCGTCTCTTCTTTTTGAAATCAGATATGAAAGGAGGTTGGCACGCTGGCTTTCTTTTCAATTCCAAGCATCTGACATTAAAAGTAGTCAAGAATATATGACAGTTTCTAAAAATTATTTTTGAAAATGCAAACATGGCAAAAATGGCAGGCCCCAAAAAAATTGAAAAATTGATTAATATTCAAATCTGCTACGTACTGAGTACACAGAAAGAACACTTTCAACTTGTTGACGCCTGAAGAATCTGTTGAAAACAACTTTCCAGTTTCTATTATTTGTTGACTTATTTTAAAGTTTTGGTTAAGACTAATAAGGCCCAAAAAACCGTCCTCATGGTTAAAAAAGGGCCCACCGTTAAATTTGGTCATATGGGTATTTAACTTAAAGTCGGCTTATACGCACCCAAATATGGATTTATTTTGAAGATTTAGCTGAGTTTGGGGATAGACTAAGGGACCCAAAGGGGGTCTATTAGAACTTAACGACATTTTGTTTAACAAATTTTCAATACCGGTTTTACGAGCGCGGTTCAGAAACTTCTTAGCCTAGCACAAAAAGCGCGGTATAAACAGAAAAAAGTTAAGTGTTTTGGAAACTTCCATCTCTGCTATGAACACATGTTTCGATTTTGTTTCGATCTGGCAACTCCTTCATATAGAAACAGGTGTTCACAAAAGACTCATCCGCGAGTTTTTTACAATGGAAAAATTAGAAATGCGTGGTGTCATTAAATATTTACATAAAAAAGGTTTATCGGGACAAGAAATTCATAATGATATTGTGAATGTGTTAGGTGAAAGTGCTCCTATAAAATTGGGTTGCTGAATTTAAACGTGGTCGTACAAGCATTGAAGATGAACCACGTAGTGGACGTCCAAAAACAGCAACAACAACATAAATTGTAGCCAAAGTGCATGATATGGTAATATCATGGGCAACTCAAATGATCGAGTCCATTTAATTTTGCATGAAGAACTACAGATGAAAAAGCTTTCTGCAAGATGGGTGCCGGACTTGTTAACAGTCAACCAAAAACGCATAAGAATGAACATTTCTCAAGCTTGTTTGGATCGTTTTCAGCGAACTGGCTTACAACACAAAAAAATAATTTTTCATCAAGACAACGCACCAGCGCACAAGAGTGTTTTAACAATGGCTAAAATCAACGAATTAAAGTACGAGTTGCTTGACCACCCACCTTATTCTCCTGATTTAGCTCCCAGTGACTTTTACCTGTTCCCAAATCTAAAAAAAATCCTTGCTGGCAAGCGTTTTACCTCAAATGAAGATGCAATTACAGTTGTAAACCACTATTTTGAAGACCTTGAGGAAAACTATTTTAATCAAGGGATAGAATTGCTAGATAAGCATTGGACTAAGTGTATTGAAGTTTCAGGAGATTATATTGAAAAATAAAAATATTTTTGAAAAACTAACTATTCTCTTTCATTGATAGGCTAAGAACTTTCCGAACCGCCCTCGTAGAGTGGGTTTTAAAAATAACTTTGCATTATTTCATTAGGCGATTCTGGATGTCCAACATAATTAGAATATGAATAAAACAACACTTTTTGTCGACAGGATTTACAAATAAACATCCCCTGAAGAAGTTAGAAAAAAGCTAACGAAACGTTGGGAAAACATGGAATAAATTAGTTTTATTTAATTCATGAAGGAATTCTGACCAATCAGCCCAGTCAAAAGCGACATAAACAAATAAAATAAATACCCATTTGGTCAAAGAAGAAGAATAAAAGGATTTTGGTTTCGAGCGTTTTAAGATTCCCAGAAACTCTAAATTCGTATGAAAATCTTTATGCTGTTCCCTTTGCATTCGCCAGTAACCCGACCTTTAATAATTAAATATTCATAATATTTCCCATTGTTCGAGTATTTATACCTAAGTATGGAAAAAATCTCGAATATGTATTGTGTTTTGTTCTCCCCTAATAGAACTCATCAGTGATAATTTTATGAGGCTAACCCTAGGACACAATAAAAAGAAATTCTAAGCCGGTCACCAGATACGAGTCATAACCACACCGAGAATAAAAGCGTTAATTAGCGCGAAACACTGTCATAAATTTTAAGAATTATTTCAATATTTTACAAAAAAAAAACAACGTGGTTATGTACGTGCGTACAACAACAATAAAGGCCACAGGTAACCCAAGACAAAACAGAAATCGAAATATAAGCAGCAAGCCAAAACATTATTTGAAATGTTCGTAAAAGAATGAACAAAGACAAAAATAAAACATTGTTAATATGCAACAGATGAGACCTAACAAAACACCACAAAAAAACAAGATCATTACATATAAGCAGCGGACAGACAGACATATTACATGTATGTAGATTCTGTACGTGGGGACATAAGCTATATTTAAGGGTCACTACACTGAAAAAATTGAGCTCTTGAAAATCACAAAATAGTTTATATAAATTACGATATTTGTCTTGTTTTTTTAGCTAAAGAAAGTTTTCATAAAAAATATGAAAAAATCTTAAAATTTACGAAATCGGTTTAAAAAATTCGACATTTTGGAAAAAAAATCACAAAAATATGAAACTTTTTCGTAATACGATGGTTGCTATATATATTTCTGGCCTAGGCAACACTAAGTTTTGTTCTCGTTGGATCCCGCACAAGTTGACAATCGCTCAAAAAAGGCTTCTGTCGATTGGTGCAAAGAAATTTTGAAGAAATACGATCGCGGTGCTTCAAACGACGTATATAAGATCGTCACAGGTGACGAATCATGGATCTATGCGTATGAGCCCGAAATAAAACAGCAATCAACCGTGTGGGTCTTCGAAGACGAGCCTAATTCAACGAAAGTTGTTCATGGAGGAAGCACTTCGATGCAAATGGTCGCCTGTTTCTTCGGCAAAACTGGTCATGAGGCAAATGGTCGCCTGTTTCTTCGGCAAAACTGGTCATGTGGCGACTGTTCCGCTTGAGCAACGTACGAGGTCAATTCTGAGTGGTACAACAATGCCTGAACTTCGGAGAAATTCGAAAAACGAACAAGAGAAGATGAATCATTGTGCACCATGACAATGCGAGCTCTCACACATCGGCTCAAACCAGCGCCTTTTTGGCTGGCCAAAACGTCGAATGGATGGGTCATCCGCCGTACAGCCCTGACTTGGCACCCAATGACTTCTTTTTATTCCCGCACATCCAGAAAAAAATGCGTGGTCAACGATTTTCGTCGCCAGAAGATACTGTTGAAGTGTTCAAAAACCATGTTTTGGGGGTGTCTCAATCGGAGTGGAAAAAGTGCTTCAAAAATTGGTTTGAGAGCCTGCAAAAGTGTATAAATCAAGCTGGATAATACTTTGAAAAACAGTAAAACCTTTTTTGATGATAAATATTCGCATTTTCATTATTAGGCCAGAAATATATATAGCAGCCCTCGTATAGTCTTTTAAAATTTCTATGACATGAACAGTTTTTATTCTTGTGCAAGGCCTTTGTTGGTTCTATTCAGAATCAACGTAAAATAAAGTGTTGAAATGTATATCACAGAAAAATTTAGCTGGAAATCTGTTGGAACTTTAACGATTCAGTTGCAAAAGAGGTATTTTGGTTGCAACCACCAAATGTTAATAATCGTAATGGATTTTCGGTTCGAAATACCACAGAATGATAACTACAGGGTAGAGCACGGAAATTTGATTATTTGGGAATGAAATAAAAAAAAGATGAACCCTAGAAAAATGTACTTTATAGTTTAATTATATTGAACAGTAAGGGAACTTTTAAATTACATGGTTTTAAATCGTGAATCTGGCAAATGTCGACCTTCGCTATTCACACACTGCTGCATACGTTTTCTGAAGTTTGCATGAACTCTAACAAGCATGTCGACTGGTATTTTGCCAATTTCAGCCTCAATATTGTTAATGAGGTCTTCCAAGGTGTTGGAACGGTTTATATACACCATCGACTTCAGGTAACCCCAAAGAAAAAAAATCGCATGGGGCTAAGTCTGGTGAGCGTGCCGGCCAGTTCACATCACCCCTCAAAGAGACATTTGCCTCAAACAATTCATGGTAACCCTCGCTGTGTGTGCTGTGACATCATCCTGTTGGAACCATGTATCCTCTAATTGCATTGCCTCAAGAGCCGGCTGAAAAAAATCCAGAAAATGCCAAGAGCAAGTAATTGCTTCCGAGCAGAGCGTTGCGGAAATGTCAGTACTGCTGCTCTAACTCTCTCGATGTTTTGAAGTGTTGTAATCCTTCTCTCAGGTGCCCTTCGTATACATGACACATTCCCTGCTGTTCTCAATGAAGTTACGCAATTTACAATTGATTGCCGTCCAGGAACACTTCCGCGTGGGAGAACAGCGAATCGTAAACGAAAAGCACGCTGCACTGCAATGATCGAGTGCGCGTTTGAAAACAATACGCTTCAACACAAAATGACCTCTCCTCACGCGTCCAATGCATGATGGCAACTGAAACAAATCTCCCGTCAGCCACTAAAAGTCACGCCACTCTCCACTCTCTTCAACCAAAAGTGCCGCCATAGTCTGCAGTGCAAAAAAGCAAACTTCCGCGCTCCATCCTGTATGATCGTCGTACTGTACTCACAACTTATTGATCGGTCAAATCAATGAGACGCCAAAAAGGTATTTAATTACCACAACTGGTGGTTGTGGCAACCAATAGTTTTCCCAACACGTTGTTGCTGTAACCAATATTTAGTGTTGACTATAACAAAAATGTTTAATGATTTTTTTTAATGATTTTTTTTCTATAAATAAAACAAATCGATTAATAATGACTTTAAGCCAATCGATTAACCACTTTTTGTTAGTAAAAAATCTCCATCATCTTATCCATTGTTTTTTCACAATGATCCTCACTATGAGTACTTCAATAGTGCAGGCAAACATTTTTCCCATCTGACAAAAATTTTAATTTTCTTCGTTGCACAAGTGGGGATTTTTAGATCCAAAAATTCTCTTCTTAAGTTTTGACTACTTGGTACGAGTATGTTGCAACGATACTACAGTAACTACAATAACTGAAAATAACAGAGCACCAACTAATATTTAGTTGTACTGATGGAATACTTAAGGTGTTTGTAACCTCAATCAATGGGTTGGCTAAAAAACCGGTTGTGGCAACGAAACCGTTCTCTGTGTGTGGAGCAGTTTTTTGCAACGATTATTTCGACCACAAATCAAATGACTTATACTGTACTTAGTAGGGATAAAAATACGGTTACAACATTGAACACACCCATTTCAATAGTAAAACTGAACATACCCCGTTAATGTCATATGGGTTTTAAAAGCTAACCTCAATAGCGTTAGTCTGTAACGGGATTTTAAAATTGTTTCACCTTTCATCATGGAGTGGTCAGATAATGAGTACCGTATCGCTGTAATAGCGCTTTTCAAGTGTGAAATGAAAAAAGCGATATTTTCAAAACGCTCCGGCCACTAGGGATTGGCCGCATGTTCGTCTACCGATGCATAAAACTGTTTGAGGAGACTGGAGATGTAAAATACCGCCACCTGGTCGGGCCGCCCACGCTCTGTTCGAACACCGCATGTCATCTAAGCCGTTAAATCAAGAATTCACAGAAATCCGCTCCGAAAACAGAAAATCATGGCCCGCGAGTTGAATATTACGCAAAAGTCCGTGATTCGAATCATTAAAAAAGACTTGGTACTTGGGGATTTCAAACGACGAGCCGGACATTAATTGACTGCAGCTTTAAAAAAATTGATTGAAAAATGCCAACGTCTTTTGGTGAAGCACGCTGATAACTTGCGCAGAAAAATTTTGGTTCACCGATGAAAAAATTTTTACCGTTCAGGAAAAATTTAACAAGCAAAATGATAGAGTGTATGCGCGGTCATCTAAGGAAGCATCTAAACTGATCCCAAGGGTGGAAAAGGGTCATCACCCAGCTTCAGTCTTGGTGTGGTGGGGTGTCTCAGTTCCCTGTTCTAAAGCCATGGCCTTTCCAACAGGATTCTGCACCGGCCCATAAGGCTAAAACGTCCCAGGTCTGGCTTCGAAACAATTTGCCAGCGTTCATTTCCTCTGAAGAATGGCCCTTAGGCAGTCCAGATTTGAACCCATTGGATTAAAAATTGTGAACGGTTTTAAAGGACAAGGTTTGTCCCAAAAGATACCCCAACATTGGATCTTTTAAGACTGCTCTGGTTCGAGCTGTGGCAAATTTTCCAATGGACGAGCTTCGTGCAGCTGTTGACGATTGGCCGGTGCGACTTAAGGCGTGTGTTAAGGCAAAAGGCGGACATTTCGAATAAGTAGATGCTTTTTGGATACAATATACGAGTAATTGCATAAACCGCTTGCCAGCAAGGATTTTTTTTAGATTTGGGAACAGGTAAAATTCACTGGGAGCTAAATCAGGAGAATAAGGTGGGTGGTCAAGCAACTCGTACTTTTATTCGTTGATTTTAGCCATTGTTAAACACTCTTGTGCGCTGGTGCGTTGCCTTGATGAAAAAATATTTTTTTGTGTTGTAAGCCAGGACGTTTTTCTCGAATTTGTACATTTAATTGATCTAAAAGGTTGCAATAGTACTCTGAATTTATTGTTTTACCCTTTTGCAGGTAGTCAATCAATAAAATACCTTTGAAGTCCCAAAAAACCGTTGCCATAACCTTACCAGCCGATTGAATTGTTTTTGCCTTCTTTGGGGCACTTCCTCCAGCTTCAGTCCATTGTTTGAATTGTTCTTTTGTCTCTGGAGTATAGTGGTGGATCCATGTCTCATCAACAGTTATGAAACGACGCTTAAAATCCATTTTATTTTGCTAAAAACGATCCAAACAAGCTTGAGAAATGTTCATTCTTATGCGTTTTTGGTCGACTGTTAACAAGTCCGGCACCCATCTTGCAGAAAGCTTTTTCATCTGTAGTTCTTCATGCAAAATTAAATGGACTCGATCATTAGCTATTTCACGCACTTTTATTCGTCGATCATTTAATACCATATCATGCACTTTGGCTACAATTTCTGTTGTTGTTGCAGTTTTTGGACGTCCACTACGTGGTTCATATTCAATGCTCAGCAACCAATTTTTTACTGTTGCATATGAAGGAGCACTTTCACCTAACACATTCACCATATCATTATGAATTTCTTGCCCCGAAAATCTTTTTTTATGTAAATATTTAATGACACCACGCATTTCTAATTTTTCCATTGTAAAAAAATCGCGGATGCGTCTTTTGTGAACACCTGTTTCTATATGAAGGAGTTGCCAGATCGAAATTTAACATGTATTCATAGCAGAGATGGAAGTTTCCAAAACACTTAACTTTTTTCTGTTTATACCGCGCTTTTTGTGCTAGGCTAAGAAGTTTCCGAACCGCCCTCGTACAGTTGTAAACCACTATTTTGAAGACCTTGTGAAAAACTATTTTAATCGAGGAATAGAATTGCTAGATAAGCGTTGGACTAAGTGTATTGAAGTTTCAGGAGATTATATTGAAAAATAAAAATATTTTTGAAAAACTAACTATTCTCTTTCATTGATAGGCTAAGAACTTTCCGAACCGCCCTCGTACATCAATAAATATATTAAAAATATTTGGTCCAAAAACATTCAGTACTTTTTATTTTACAGCATAAAACGTGTGTAACAGTATTTATGTCCCTACTTAGTAGTCTTATTCAAATTAATGAGAATAACCATTTTACGTATAAACAATCACAAAATTATGTTCATCAAAATTATGAATAATTTTCCTTTAAAGATATTTCATAAAAAAATATTTTCCTAGAAAATATGAAGCAAAAATTACGAAATTTCTACGAAAATGTTCCTAAAAATAATTAATAAAATTTTTACGATGAATTTTCATACAAGTTAGAAACTTTTCATAAAAAATATAAAGAAAAAGTTACTGAATTTTTGTGAAGCTTTTTTATGCAGTCGGTTAGTAAATTCGTAAAAACATTTTCACAAAATACACGAATTGTACGAAAAACTTCGTCAGTAATATAAAGTATGTACGAAGAACATATTATGAAGAATGTTTCTTAAATAGTACAAACAAAATTCTTTCAGTGTAGAGACGCATCTCTACACATGTGTTTTTTATGAAATGGAATTAATACGCTAGAAGTGTGCTGGTTTGTACAGAGAGAACCCTTTTTCCCCGTTTTAAAATTCTTGGAAATTATAAAACAAAATATGATTATAACCAAAAAAATGAAACACCATAACAAGGCATTCAACAATTTCATAAATGTTTTGTTTTTATGGTTACGAGTATTTAAAAAATATATCATTCATTCATTCATTGTTGTTTAAATTGGTTAAAGAGACGACGACGACTTTTATGTGGCGTTGGCGCCATAAGCGCAAGCGACAACCGAACGAACCACCGACCATTAAATGACCCTTTTATTAATTATTGACCTTTTGTTAATAGACAAAGCAAGCAAGCGCTCTAGCCTTGTTAGGGATAGATTTCGACTTATAAGAAATTGTATGGGGGAGTTGTTTTATTTCAAATCATAATTTTTCAATCGTTTTGTTAAGATTTGATTTGAAAAGGTTTCGGTTTAAGATTTCTTGGGAAATCCAGGATATTTTTTAGGGTTTGGTAGAATATTCAAATCAATTTTTATCGATTGTTTGGGAAGGTCATAAATTATGTAAGTTTTTTTTTAGTAGAGAGAAAGAAGAAGTTGCTTTGATAGAAACGCCCCTTGGAGCTGAATAGAGTAGAGGTATACTTTAATTAATAATTTATGTAATTTATTGAACTTGTTAATGTTTAGTTTATTGAGTTTCCTTTGAACTAACTGTATGAACGTTTTAAAACTAAAATTATTGTTTGTTTCTTAAGGATGTCGGGGAAATTAAATAAATTATAAATAAATATATATTATAATAAAAATATATATATTAAATATATATTATAATAAATAAATATATATTAAATATATATTATAATAAATAAATATATATTATATAAATTAAATAAACTCTTAATCTTTTACTTTTCTTTCATTTTGATAATATATAAACTTCTTTTAAATAAATCAAATCGAGCTTTTGTTTAATTGTGTGAAGTGAAGCAAGTCCTTTGAGTTCTGCTTTCGGAAGATAAGGCTCGATTTATTATTTTGAATTTCAATTCTAAGAGACTGGAAAAAGTGTGTCCTTTTTTTAAACTGAAGACTGTAGATTTCTATTCCCATTCTTTGTTTTTTTTTTTGTTTTCCAAAAACTCAATCCCATTTCCAAATACTAACAAGATTTCTTAAGCCAGCCGGCGGCGGCCAACATCTGCAAGTTGCATTTAGACATCAACGCTGGATTTAAGGCAGCCATTCTCGTTGTCATGTCAACAACAGCGCTGAAATTCCCCTGCATATGTGGACAAACACCAAAAGGACAATTAAGGACAATAAAAAACCGCCCAAAAAAATAAGAACTGATGGAATAGAATTAAAAACAACATTACATCAATTACACAACGCACAAAAAGATTTTCGAAGAGATGGCAGGATCCTGCTGAAGCCTAGCAAACAAAGGACATAAAAGCGAAAAATAACCTAGGACAATTTAGAATGATTATGGCAAATTTTACAGCCGAATCACTCGCTCTCCATTGTGGTGTTGTCTAATTGCACTTTTCATGGACGATCAGTGGTTGTTACGGAGAAGGAGGACGACACAGTCAAGACACAAATCCCCGCCAGGATTGTGACAAGGCAAAAACAAACAACAAGGATGGCAGATTTATTGTTTGGCCTTTGTGTTTGTATTTTTTGCCTTAAGAAGGATCTTTCGTTAACAAACAAAAGCAAACGAATTTCTTTAGAAAGGATCCTCTGGCACTGCCTGGTTGCTGGCTAACAAGGAAGGATATGCTGAGAGACAATTCAATTATGACCGAATGTCCCTGTTTTATGTGAGCAGAAACAAACAAACAATTCGGGCAAAAAGGAGCAGGTCAGATTAGGATTACAGTAAAACTGATCATATTGTGTAAAAATTTCAATGTCATGCTGCTGATGATGTCCTTTTCGAGTCCGCAAAAGACGAACAACGCAGGATGTCTTTTTGTTTGTTATGTCCTGTCATTGTCTCCAACAGCGAGACTTCACGCTGTTGCTGCTAATGTGGGATGCCAGGCTCGGAGACTGTTGTTGTTCACTTTATTGGTAGGCAAGTTGTTCGAAATTATCCGCCAGTGCTTCTGCTAATTTTCCCTCTTTACTACTGTCATAATTCTTTATCCTTCTCCTCTAGGGTCTCTTTCGTTAGCGTGTTTAGCTGCTGACAGGAAGAAAAAAGTCAAAGTACTCACTTGGTTTGTATCAGTAACTAAGCATCTTGCTGTTTTGGGTGGCGGCGGCGGCGGTGTGCCTTTTTGATTGCTTCATTTTGGGCTGCCGTTGCTGTAGGGGGTCCTGTCGTCTCCCTGGCTCTTTTATTACGACAGCTAACATGCGTTTGCGTTTTATGCTTCGATGCTGTTTCGATGCTTCATGCGACATTTTATTTTGGCGCGTTTCCTAAGTCTCTTGATTTGTTGTTGTTGTCATTGGCTGCGTGTGTCGCCTGTCTAAAGATGTCCTTTTTCGTTGTCTCTTTTTCGCCGACTGGTCATCGCTTAATTTGGCTGCAGCTGCCCCTTAAATTCAGCTTCTTGTTGGACCTTTGGTATTTGTCAGTTTTGTTTAATTTATTTGGAAATTTATTACTTTTCTTTAGTTTTGATAACTTGATTCTGCCTGCCTGTTTTCCATTTGACATCCTCATCAGACTCAGCTTCTGTACGACCTAAGGAGGTTCCTTTATCTATGGTTTTGTCTTGTGTCGTGTTTCCTGTCCCATATTTCTTATTGTAATTTTGGAAAATTTGTCCAGAAAATTGAAATTGATAATGAGCTGCAGCAAGGTGAACGGACTAATTGCCATAGGAATGTTTAACCCGGGCAGATGTGTTGAATCGAGGAATAGGGAACAGGACAAAATGGGCGGCTGCTTGTCGTGCATTTTCCAAAAGATATGTAGGAACTTTCGAAAAGTGTATAAAGGCAAAGCAATTAATGTCCATTAAAGTCATCACATCACCACAAATTAGGTTGCTAAAAGAGAGTGTAGCGATCTCAAAGAGTTTTAGTGGGGAAATGATTTAATATGCGTACTGTACACGTTCCCCGATATGACCAATTCACAAACAGATGAACCATTTCCAGTTTTAAGGGAAATAAATGTAAAAAATACTGTTTAGGGGGATATGATTTTGATGTTATTGTAAAATCTCTAAATTGCTAGCAGAAATGATGGGTAAAATATTTTTCAAAAAATATTTATTTTAAAAAAAACTTTATGTTAGAGATCATTTTGTATATATTCAGCCATTCGGCTAGCTGAATTTGCAAAATGTCGTCATATAAATGTAAGATTTCTTCTGTTGTTTTGCTGAATTGGTGATTTAGGTATTTTTTTTCGAAATAAATGCTTGGTTATGTGTAAAAAAGTATACTTAGTAGGAACATAAATACTGTTACAATGTTGAACACACCCATTTCAATAGTAGAACTAAACATACCCCGTTAATGTCATATGGGTTTTGAAAGCTAACCTCAATAGCGTAAGTCTGTAACGGGATTTTAAAATTGTTTCAACTTTCATCATGGAGTGGTCAGATAATGAGAACCGTATCGCTGTCATAGCGCTTTTCAAGTGTGAAATGAAAAAAACGATATTTTCAAAACGCTCCGGCCACTAGGGACTAGCCGCATGTTCGTCTACTGATGCATAAAACTGTTTGAGAAGACTGGAGATGTAAAAGACCGCCACCGGTCGGGCCGTCCACGCTCTGTTCGAACACCGCATGTCATTAAAGCCGTTAAATCGAGAATTAACAGAAATCCGCCCCGAAAACAGAAAATCATGGCCCGTGAGATGAATATCACGCAAAAGTCCATGAGTTGAATCATAAAAAAAAGACTTGAGACTTGGTGCTTTCAAACGACGTACCGGACATTTATTGATTGCAGCTTTAAAAAAAAATAGGATTAAAAAATGCAAGCGTCTTTTGGTGAAGCACGCTGATAACTTGCACAGAAAAGTTTTGTTCACAGATGAATAAATTTTTACCGTTCAGTAAAAATTTAAGCAAAATACACTCTATATGCGCGGTCATCTAAGCAAGCATCTGAACTGATCCCATGGGTGGAAAAGGGTCATCACCCAGCTTGAGTCATGGTTTGGTGGGATGTCTCTTACGATGGGGTCACTGACCTGCATTTCTGCGAACAAGGAGTCAAAACATCGGCCAAAGTTTACCAAGAAACCGTTTTGGAAGCTGTTGTGAAGCCTTTTAACAATTCCCTGTTCCAAAACCAGCCATGGACTTTCCAGCAGGATTCTGCACCGGCCCATAAGGCTAAAACGTCCCAGGCCTGGCTTCGAAACAATTTATCAGCGTTCATTTCCTCTGAAGAATGGCTCTCAGGCAGTCGAGATTTGAACCCATTGGATTACAAATTGTGGACGGTTTTAGAGGATAAGGTTTGTCACAAAAGATAACCCAACATTGGATCTCTTAAAACCGCTTTAGTTCGAGCTGTGGCCAATTTTCCAATGGACGAGGTTCGTGCAGCTATTGACGATTGGCCAGTGCGACTTAAGGCGTGTGTAAAGGCAGACATTTCGAGTAAGAAGATTCCTTATGGATACAATCTACATCAATAAATATATTAAAAAATATTTGGTCCAAAAACATTCAGTACTTTTTATTTTGCAGCACAAAACGTGTGTAACAGTATTTATTCCCCTACTAAGTATAAAGAGTGATCCATCTAGAGATATTTTTTCAGAACAAAAAAAATATAAAAATTCAAATCAAGTGTGGAATCTTTTTTGGTAATTTGAAAGGACATTTTATGGCATTTATTTTTTGAATATAATTTCCTTCAAATATTGGCTGCAACTACGCCTCAGGGTTTCCATTCTGAGGGTCCAATTTCGGATGACTAGTTCGAGCATTTCAACCGATATGGCTTAAATGACACGCGTAATGTTGGCTTCCAAAACCTGAATCGTAACTGGTTTGTCAGCATAGACTTTGGACTTTACGTAACCCCAAAGAAAAAAGTCTAAAGGTGTGATATCACTCGATTTAGGCGGCCAACTCACCTGTCCAAAACTTGAAATTAGCTGCTTTTCGAAATGACCTCTCAATAGATCCATTGTTTGATCAGCTGTATGGAAAGTGGCAACGTCCTGTTGCAACCAAGTGTAGTCAAGATTATGGGCTTTAATTTCAGGTAGTAAAAAGTCCGATATGATAGAGCAATAGCGAGCACCATTGAAAGTTACGTTTCGACCATCATCAGCTTATAATGATTCCTTATCGATGATTCCACCAGCTTATAAACCACACCAAACCGTGGTTTTCTCTGGTTATAATGGCACCTCTTGAACCTCTTCTTGTTGCTCTTAAGCCCAAATGCGGCAATTTTGTTTATTGACTTTGCCGTTGAGCCAGAAATGGGCCTCATCACTGAACAAAATTTTGGTCGAAAACAGCGGATCTTGCTGTTTCTTCCCGAACACGCTCGTTTCCATATTACAGTTGCCAACATTTGAAGGTAATTATTTTCAAAAAATAAATGCCATAAAATGTCCTTTCAAATTACCTATAATGATTCCACACTTGATTTGAATTTTTATATTTTTTTTTGTTCCGGAAAAATACCTCTAGATGGATTACCCTTTATAAGCAATTCAACTAGCTGAATTAGCAACTTTTAATCAGCTTCTGAAGTTTTTGTTCCATGTTTTGTCAATTTCCCTATATAGCTTAAATACTCTAAAGCATAGGGTGCGCCATGTCGAGGAAAATGAGAAAAAGATGTTGGACGATATTTTTTGAATAAATTAGATTAAACGATTTACTGGAAGCAACAATAATAGGGTAATTTTCGCTTTTGCTTATGATGGTAAAATATATACAGGGTGTTCGCCGGGAAGGTATCCTACTTTGTTTTGCCGCCATTTTGGTAGACATTAGTCTTGACAGTTCATATTTGGCAGTTGTGAAATAGAGACGTGGCAAATTTATTAAGGAAAACTATTCGATAAACCAACGTGTTTCAATTGTTAAAATATTTTATTGAAATCAATCATCGATTACTGTGACGATGAGAAAGTTATGTACAATTTTTGGGAGAAACAACTTGCCAAAAAAACGCACTATTTATCGTGTAGTAAATGATTTCAAAAAAAGAGGGTCTGTAGCTGTTGGGCCCAAGCATGGACCACAACCTACTGCACGATCGGCTGAAATCATTACTGCTGCTTAAGACAGTGTTCAAAACAATCCATCAACCTCAAATCGGCGCCGTGCTGTATGTAAAGAAAAATGTGCTCAAAAGGGCTCGCATTTGTGAGGCTAACCGAGGCGGACATATATCTGATATTGTATTCCATACATAGTTGCCGACATTAAATAAAACATTTATCAATATAAGATTCATTCTCTTGCATTTAATCAAAAATTTTAAACAAACAAAGTGGTTTACCTTCCCGACGGACACCCTGTATATATCATGATTTAATTTCAAAGTTAGTTGACTTGGCTTTGTTGACCCTTAAGTAAACTCTTCTAAGTTTGTCTAAGAGAATTTATTTAAAAACCGACGTTGCATTAACCGAAAGATCCATCGCACGAACGTTCGGTTGTGCTGATAGAATACTTGGAGTAGTCGCATTTGGTTGCCAAAAATTTCGGCTGGGACAACGAATCTGTCCTCTGTGTGGGGATATCGGCTGTAAATTTCGATGCAAAATGTAATACTCGTAGAATACGATGAATATAATCCAATAAATTTGGATTTAGATTGCGAATGCGAAAGAGGCATTATCAATTGGTTCTCTTTTCTAGAGAGAAAAGTATGTGCACCACTTTCATAGGAAATTTTTCAAAACGATTTTGGAAATACCCCGCTTCAACTCAAAGACAACCTGCTGTTTAACATATTAACACCATGAAGCGGCATGAGACTAAAGCGTGTATGCTGTGCCAGAAGCGGCATAACCGTTGGGCAGAAAAAACAGCTGAAAATTAAAATTCAGCAAAGGACACAATTTGACACCAACTTTAGAAAAACCAGCATGAAATTGAAAATTTCATACTCGATAATGGGGGGTCATCGGGTCACATGAACACAATGACCGTATGAACCATACAAAGAGTAGGAAAAGAAAGAAATTGCCTGTCCAACATCCTAGCAAACGGTGGTAGAGGCAAAAAAGAAAAACAAGAAGCCCATACCTTTGAAGAAGTTACCATGGGTGGTTGGTTAGTTCCAGGAATTTTTCAAAAAAATGTGAAATGCAATCTCAGTTTTCATCTTCTGCCCAAAGGCACTTATTTTATTCTGAAAACTCTGGTAAAGTAGCCTTTATTACATAATTGAAATGTTTAAACAGCTGAATTTTACACGCTTCAATTAATTGATTTCAATTTCAACAATTTGCGGAGTTCACTCGCCCGCTCCTTTTGTTTTGTAAGTGCTGCGGTGGTGAGGTCTGCTTATGACTGACTCATCCTTTTGCATTTTGATATGCCCTCCGTTTACACTACACAAGGCACAAGGAATATTAATTAACGAAGCGTAAATAATGCCACTACGGACCACGCTGATGGTTATGACGATGATGGGCGCTGATATCGATACACAAATAAATACGGAATACACCGATAAACAGCAGCAGATAGTAAGGCTGTGATGGTGTGCCTAAGTGTGTGCGCTTCCTGGAAAAGGAAGTAACAATGAGAGGTGAAATTGAAAACACTTAAGCACGATTATCCACAAAAGAATTAAAACAAAAAAGCGTATCAAGTTAACAGGATACTCGTATTTAAAAAGTTGGCAGCAAATTTCCAAGAGCAGGCAAGTGACTCATCAAAAGGGAATCGTTTAAAAAAAACAAATATAGAAAACCCAACAGGACTGACTTATCTTGAGCATCCTTTATTAAAGACAAATCCTTTTGTATCTCTTGGAATAAAACAAGTATGAAATCCTATTCTTTCCTTGCGAGACTGTCTGACTATCATCACTGCGACTCACCATTAAAAATGTTTAAATCATCTCTAACATTCTTTGTTATACGAGGGCATAGCAATAATTCGGCGACTTTTCAACTTCCCTAGTAAATATATGAAATGCAGTACTGCTTCCATCAAGTACCATCTGTCATTAGACTACTGTCAAATTTTGAGAGAGTTCCGTCATTTAGTTTGTTTTTAACAGCTGTTCAAAACATACAACCTCGTGGATTTTGTAAAAAATGGATATAAGTGAAGTTCGAGTGCGCATTAAACATTATTTTTTGCGCAAAAAACCCAACAAGCAAACCAAAGATAAGCTTGATAAATCCTATGGGAACTCTGCACCATCGATTTCAATGGTAAAAAAGTGGTTTACTGACTTTCGTTGTGGTCGCATAAGTACAAATGACGCTGAACGTCCTGGACTGCCCATTGAGGTCAATACACCCGAAAATGTCGAAAAAAATCCACGATATGGTGCCGATCGAAGAGTAAAAGTGCTTGAGATTGTTGATGCCATACTCACTTCATATGGCAGTGTCGTTTCGCTTTTACATGATCAGTTGAGTTTGAGAAAGCTGTCTGCAAGATGGGTGCCGCGTTTGCTCTCGATAGATTATAAACGTAATCGTGTGACAACTTCAAAGTATTGTTTAAAGTTGTTTAACCGCAATTCGAATTAGTTTCTAAGGCGTTTTGTAACTGTGAATGAAATATGGACCCATTACAATACTCCGGAGACCAAGCAGCAGTCTAAACAATGGGTTTCTCTGGGTGAACCGGCTTCGAAGGTGACTTTGCCAAACGAGATGATGGCAACAGTTTTTTGGGATGCATGCGGTATAATCCATCCATCGATTACATCGATAAAAGGGAAAAACAATAAACAGCGAATATTATGACAACTTATTGGACCGATTTAAGGAGGATTTAAAGAAAACGACCCCATATGGTCAAGAAAAAAGTTCTTTTTCATCAAGATAAGGTACGTGTGGGCAAAATTGCATGAATCGAGTTACGAATTGGTACCCCATCCGCCATATTCTCCGGATTTAGGCCCCAGTGATTATTTCCTTTTTCTAAACCTAAAGAAATGGCTCGGTGAAAAGAGATTTAGCTGCAACGATGAAATTATTGATCAATCATATGCCTATTTTATGGACCTCGAAAAATCCTTTTTTGGAGGGGATACAAAAATTGGAGAAACGTTGGACTAAGTGTATTGAGCTAAAAGGAGATTATGTTGACAAATTATTTTTTTTTTTGTTTAGCTCGTTTCTTTTATTTCGGTCTGTTGCTTTTACACATTGAACAGGGATTAAAGCGGCTAAAGACCTCTTCTATTTAAATAGAAGACAAGTTTTTAACAAAATGGCAAAGTGACATTGATTTTCGTGGCTACACACTTTTTTTTTGCAAAAAAAACTGTGTTTTATTCGAAAAGTCACGGACTTATTGATATGCTCTCGTAGAATAAAATCTTGCTCTTTTCTCTAAAGACAAAATGACTCATCTGATATATCCTTGTAGGAAAATTCCCCTTGAATCCTGCTGTTTTCTTTCAGCAAACGCCTCTGTAACACATCTCCTTCTTTCTTACTTTAGCAGCTTTTTTCGATTTCTTTTCTTAGTTTTATTTTTTTTCTTTTGTAGCAAAGTCCGCCACTGGTATTTGTCACCTTCCATTGCATGGTTTATCCTTAGACAGGCGCAGCACATCCATTGTTTTTTTTTTGCACTCTGCTCATGGCGGGATGTGTTTGTTGTTTTCAATGGCCTACCCAGGCTTAGGTCAGGCGAGATGACCTGCTGTTTAACATATTAACACCAAAGCAAATCACCTTTTATTCGATTTTATTTGAAATACAATTTTCGAAATTTCTTAAGGAGATTTTAGAACGAGTCCTTAATGGCCTTAGAGCGAACAACGGTGGCCTGTAGTGAAACAGATGAAAATTTTTATGGAAAATCACACTTTTAACACCTTTTAATGATAGGAGAGAACGCTTTTGTCGGTATACTCGAATGTCCTTTTAACTTTACCGATTTTCTAGCGAAATGTAAAATAAATGCGAATACTCAGGATTTAAAATCAGCTGGTGTCTGCTTAAGATAATCCTGATATGAATTTCTTATCATTTGTTCAAAGGAATTTTCTATTTTTCAAATGATATTTTCCTATAGATCATTTTTCTAATAAGTGTTGCTTTGAGAAATATCTGAGATTTTTAATCTTATCACATTAACTTGAACATTTTCTTTTTTAGAAAAATTCGGTTAGAAATTATGCGAAGGAAAGCTTAAGTAAAAAAGTTAAAGTCGACTCTAAAAGACCCTACACCACTATGCTATTCAAAGGATAGGGCACCTCTGTCTGAAAATTGGGCAAGCTTGGACTTAATATGTTAATGCGGATTATTTGACCATAATCGGGTATAAAATAATCAAATGGCTTCTAGGCTGCAAGACCGCAAAGCAGGAGGGACCTTTGTGCTAGGGATATTCGAAAACATGAACCGTAGTAGGAATCGGATGTTACATGTGGCTTCTAAAGCTGCAGATTTTGAAATCGTGATGAGCCTTTGTACTCGTAAAGGTGATATGCGAAGATATGGTCCAGTTTAGCCAGTATTTAAAATCGGTCGCTCCATCCGTACCTTGTACAATGTGGCTTCTAGAGCTTTAGGACCTTAAATAGGCAGGGAAATTTGTGTAAGAGCAATGTGGTCCAATTTAACCATGTGTTGATAGCTGATAACGCTATTTGCGAAATTTGGTAGGAACCGGATGTAACATGTAACTTCTAACCCTACAGATTGTGAACTCGGGAAGGACCTTTGAGTGGTGGCTATCCGAAAATATGGACCCATGTGGTTCAGTTTCACCACAGTTACTAACTGTTCGCTCATAATGCAAAATTTGGGCCTGATCGGATGTAATTTGTGGCTTCTAAGCTGCAGAACCTCAAATCGGAAGGGGTCTTTTTGTTTGACCTATTGGAAAACAGGGAACGATATTTTTTTTAAAGAGTGAATTACTTCACAAGCTAATTACAACAGCTTTGTTGTTGTTTCCATATGAGGAAGAAAAAGTAAGTAAGCAAACACATCAGCGACTGGTAGACGCGCATTTCGCCGTTGGTGTGGGGCGGCTAATCGGAACCATATACATATGTGTCCTGTCGACAAAGTCTCATTTAACGAAACATTGCTTAATTTTGCATATGCAAAGTACTGAGTCGAAGAGTAAGGTTACAGGCGACTGACTAAAACTATTCCTACCATATTCACAGATTGACCGACTGACGTTTTTTTCAGTAAGAGGACATTTACTTACCGCTATTTCTCAATTGCATCAGGGATATATATTGAATACTGGTAACTCTTTATGCGAAATATGGACGGGAGGGACCTTTGTGTGGGAACTATTCGACAAGTTGGATCTATGTGCTCCAGTTTCACTGGACAGTTAAATAATGGCCGCTCATGGCGTGTGGGCGTGATCGACTGTTATATGCGACTTTTAGAGCTGTAGGTTATTAAATCGGGAGGGACCTTGGTGTGGAAGCTATTCGAAAACATGGTGTGCGAAATTTGATCGAAATCTGAAGTAATATGTGACTATAGGAGCTGTACGTTCTAAAATCGAAAAAAAAAACTTTTTTATAAAATCAAAATATGAACCTATGTGAACCAATTTCGTCCTTGGCCCAAAGTTGAAGAATGTAACAAGTCTAATCAGAGTCGGTTCATAATTGTGACCTGTACTTTAATTACAGTGAAAGATGGATGGACGGAGGGAAATAGTAATTCTGATTTGATCAGTATACGTAACATAGGGTGTATCTCCATTCCTTTAAGGCGTTGCAAACATCAGCCTAAGTCACAATACCCACAGTGTAGTGTAGAGTATAATTATAAAAGGATCAAAAAGGGGCCTAAAATGGCAAACAGAGACATAGAAGGGATAAACCAGTCAAAATATAAAAAAAGATAACTTAAAGCTGGAGTATCGGAAACAGAAAGAGAAATAAATTGGGACAGAAAAGGGGGAAGCTGTTATTGACACGACATTGTCAATAGGTTTGAGATTGAAAAAAACAACAAATGATAGTTTGACCTGGCCGAATCGTATATACCCTCCACCGTGAATTGAATTGGTCCGTTTTTTTTGGTCTATAAGTTCGACCCCAATTTTAGTCATATCTTAAAATTAAATTCATGCTTGAATTTGTAGTGAAACCGACTTTAATTTGAATACCCTTATGCCCAAGTTCGCTGGTGGTAACTTCTTTTAAACAGAAGGGCTAGTTCTTGAGCCTATTTATGCCCTCTCGTCCTAATCCCAATTTTAGCCAAAACTTTAAAAAAAAACACTTATTTGGATTCGTAGCAAAATTTTCTTTAATTTATTCATATTGACTTTACTGTCTTTATTAAGTTTTTGTCGCACGTTTTGGCCATGTGGGCCGGTTTTTGGGCCAAAACGTCCAGCAAATATTCTCTTTTTTGAGGTATTCTTTAACTTGTTCTTATTGACTTACCTGTCTTTATAGACTTAACTGTCTATATTGACTTAACTGTCTATATTGAATTTACTGTTGACTATTTATCACACGTTTTGACTATGTGGGCCACGCTGGCCCAAACGTGCAGCAACTATTCTCATTTTTTAGGTATTAAGTGCGTCCCAAATAACAATATTTAAGATGGATCAAAATGAGCCAAAAGATAAAAAGAAATTGAAAAGAAGATTTTAAATGAACCAGACAGTTGGGGAAATTAAAAACTATTCAAAATTACGACACACTTATCAAGAGAAGGAAACAATTGTTATCTATTTCAAGTCAACAATGTCGCAACATCAAAAGGAACTAAGCCAAAACCTTCAGACCCTGAACAATGAAGAACAAAATAAATCCAAGAAACTGAACGATTTAAAAATGTATTGAGTGGGAATAAAGCAAAGATTGGCAATTACTGGCGAGTACCAACGTTTAATAAATCGGAGAATGTTGAAACCTTTAAAAGGGAATGTGCCCGAGAGGCAACATTCTTATTTATTCCTTTAACAATAAAAATCCCTTAACATTGAAAATTTGTTTAAAAAAGGTTCTTTATAAAAATGGATTAAAAACAAGTTGGAAGCCGTTATCAACCACAAGATCCCGGTAAGTTAGTAAAGGCATTAATGGGTGAATATTCAAGCCCAGCATTTGTTAAAAATTCTTAATGTAATAAGAAAATGTATTAATGGTGCAAAATCCAACTGTCCATGGCTATGTTAAAAACATAAAAAAAACAGTCTCCAACAAATCATTTCCGTCGCAGGCCATGATCAAGGAAGCGATACTTAATATTTTGCTGGAAAAAAGAAAAGAAAAGCTAAATGCAGCTTCCTCTTTTCTTAATACAAACGGAACTTAAAGATTAAATTTCCTTTACCTTAACATAAAATACGAGACTACATAATATGCTGGAGCATGCGAAAAAACTCATTGTTGGTACTCATATTACAAATTAAAATTCGCTTCAGTAAATTTTCTTAAATACTTGTAATTCTTAAAGAAAGAGCCCAAAAACAGTGAACCCAAAATCTGCAAAAAGAACAGCCGCTTGTTTGAAAATGATCCCTGAAAGAAAAAAAACGGATCTGTTCTTATTTTGCAAACGGATTTTAAAAATCTTCATTATCGGCCAAGAAACAAAAAAAGCGAAATCTCTTCGTTTGCCTCTCATTTAGAATGAAAAATTAATCTTTTTTAAGGGATTTATTCAACAGAAACGTGGACGTTAAAGGGAAAACACACACAAAAGGCCAGCCAGCCATTGTTGGCAAATTAAGATTGTGCATCATCAGATGAACGACACAAAGGCCGAGGAGTGGGAGAGCCCGACAAATGGTCACTTTTGCTTTTTGTGTTGACCACAAAAGGCAAACTGCCTTTTTCTGGCAGGCAGCCAGGCGAGGCGAGTCGAGCAGATGTTCAGCTAAAGGAACGATCAACTTCTTTTGTTGTTAATGCATGATTTAGCAGAGGTTTCAGCATATCCTTTATTGTAGACCATGCTTACATGCTTGATCGCGTGGCTTTGATTAGAGATGAGAAGGAGCGTTGAGTTGTTCTTATTATGAATGTCCAAAATAAAGGGTAGTTTTCTACACGTTTTGCTCAATGGACAAAATAGTTTTTTTTTTAAAGAGAAAAAGCATTACAAAAAACCACACGAAGATAAAAAGTATGGTTGCGGTAACAATATTTGAAGAGCATCATACTATTGTTGGGGATAAGGTTGTGGCACAACAATATCATAGTCCCCGCAACCATACTATGATCCCCAAAACCATACTATGATCTCCACAACCATATTAAGATTCAGACTCAACCATACTATGATGTCTACAACCATATTATGATTCACTAAACCATACTACGATCACCACAGCCATAGAATGATCCTCACAACCATAGTATGTTTCACATATAACTATAAAATGGTCCTTACTATCACAGTATGATCCCCACAACCATACTATGTTTTACATGCAACCATAGTATGATCCTCACAGTATGATCTCACTCAATCATAGTATGATTCCACTCAACCACACTATGATCCCCAAAATTATTTATAAGCATTGGGGTAGGTTTGTTTTTCAACAATAGAGATTTTTAATAAGTAAATTATTAAAAAATACATTTAATTCAAAAAATAGGAGACATTTTTTTTAAAAAATGGAAAAAAGGCAAGTGTTTCGTTTATTAAAAATATTATTGCGTAAGATTAGTAATATAGGGTGATCAATCCCGAGGTAGTTCTTCAATATGGTTTTTTCACAGATGTTGTGCTAAATTTTATTGTTTTTCCTTTTCAGTTTTGTTTGCCGTTTCATCATGAAAAGACTTACACCGCGAAAACCACGGTTTGATGCGGTTTATGGCCTGGTGGAATTATCGGTCTATATTTGTTCAAAAATAATGATGGCCGCTATCTCACCATGGTATCGGACTTTTGCCAACTGAAGTTGAAGCCCGTGATCTTGACGACATTTGGTTCCAACAGGAAGGTGTCACTTGCCATACAGCTGCCCATGGATCTATCGAGAGGTCATTTCGAAGAGCAGCTAATTTCACTTTTTTGACCGGTGAGTTGGCCGACTAGATCGTGTAATATCACACCTCTAGACTTTTTTCTTTGGGGCTACGTAAAGTCCAAAGTCTATGCTGACAAACCAGCTACGATTCAAGTTTTGGAAGCCAACATTACGCGTGTTATTAACGCCATATCGGTCCCTCAAAACAAACACCCTGAGGCATAGTTGCGGCCAACATATGAAGGATATTATATCCATAAAATAAATGGCATAAAATGTCCTTTCGAATGAACAATTCAGATTCCACACTTGATTTGAATTTTTGTATTTTTTTTTTATTTTAAAAAAAATACCTCTAGTTTGATCACCCGTTATAAAGGACAAAAGGACGGACATCGCTTAACTTAATCAAATTATTCCTAGACGATCAGTCTAATAATCATGAAGTCTATCTCTTTTCTTTATAGGTGTTGCGAACATCAGCACTGAGCAATAATAACCTGCAATCACTGCCACGACAGCCGCTTCTATGTACCGGACTGACCAGAAGCAGCAATTAGTCGGCCAAGGGCTGAAGAGCACCGCTACAACAGTTGCCGCTACAACAACAACAATACCACGTATCAGGGTCTGGTGTAGGGTAAAAAACACACATTTTATCCAGCGGCGGTAAAGGTTAGAAAATAATACATTCAACAACAAATGTTCGCGCATCCTTAAAGTATGCAATATGTTTTATATTACGAGGTTAGTTTATCAAGTTAGCATTGCCAACCTACGATTTGCCTGAGTGGCCAACGTATAATTAGTACAATAAACATTTTGCATACCATTAGGGTGTACGTGTATAGCAACATGTTGCACTTAAAACATTTTAAACATGTTCCTCATTTAAAAACAAGTCGAAGCATGCCGTGGGCCCTACGGTCGTAAACAAACGTATGTACATATATGTATGTATGTTTATAAATGACTAGTTAGGGCAATTACTTTAAAACTATGTAATTTAATTTAAACAAAAAATTATCCTTCGCCAGAGCAAAATAAATCTACAGTTTAATTTTAAAGAAATGACTTACCCTAAATACTCCTTATGTATTAAATGCCATCGATTCCAAAGAGTGGCTTACGTAATGTAGAAAGTTTCAGACATCCTTTAATTTCAGCGGTACAAGTTTTTCAACTTAAATTTCTTATAGCCTCCAATGCAAACCATTATCTCTTCCGGGCTCCACGTTTTGTATATTTTTTAACTTAATTTTATAAGGGTTTTTATCCAAATAAAGCACTATTTACGAAGATAGACCAGCTTTCGGCAAGAACTTAATATTTATGTTGTTCTTCTTCTTTAGTCTTGCAATCACATGGCTTCGTGTTGGGGTCGTTCAGTGGAATTGAAGTTGCACTAACTGAACGTCCTCCGCGGTGTCTTTTACTACTAAAAACCCAGCAGAAAATTGTAGTGGTTTGATGATGCACACAGATTACATTCTATTGTAATAATGCCGTATTTTTTGACTTTGAAATTGTCTGAGCCTTTAAAAATTATGTGCATAAAGAACTCCTTGCAGATTTCAGAGGAGTTTTCCTTTAGTTCTTAATGAGATGTTCCGGGAATTAGGTAAATAAAGTAGTATTTATTAATTTAGTAGAAGGCCAACATTTTTTGGTCGAAATGACAAAATTAAAAACAGTTGTTAGATTTTAAAATGAAACCGAGTCAAAAATAGTTGCGCCTCAGAGACTTGTTGTAAGAGGAGAAACATAAGGCGTGGTTTGTTGAAAAACATTTTCTCTAGTTTAATGACAAATAAAAACGTATTTGCCGCAAAGCCGTTTTAGAGCATGTCTGACAAATTTGTAATTGTTTGTTAACAAGACAATTGAAGGCAAGGTTGCCAACTCTTTAGTACATAAATGTCGAAATTTAAGAAAACAAATCGCTAGAAATTCTTGAGTAATCGAAAGGACTTAAAATAGTTCAATTGACTTTGCAAAGAATAATGCGGGTTTGAAAAGGCCAAGTTCTATGTTTACACTATAAATTTGTCCTTTGATGTTTTCAGAACAATCTCTAAGAAAAGTTAGTTTTATTTAAAATTATTTGGCATTTTGCTCTCAGTTTGTATGGGCATTAAATGATGAGAAAGTATATCTAAATATAGCGTCATATTGAAAAAACGTTCTTTTAATAATCTGCATACGATTTGAAATTATTTAGACAGGTATTGTCGCATTACCGTTTAATTTTGAGCTATTTCTCATTTACCTACACATAAGCTCAAATATTTAAAATATTTTTATTTCTTTGAATAAGGGTATTTAAATTATAAATACAACCAATATTAAACGAAAATGTGATATACAAAAATTTGCTGAGACTGTAAGCACTCTCTGTCTTATTATCGATTTTAAAAGAAGAGAACTTTCAGTTAAATTTACAATTTCCATTTTATACTGGTAGGTCTGGTTGAATTTCCAGTGAATAAAAACCTATACAGCCCTATGGTAAGTGAAGTGATGCTGCCCGATTTAGAATGACCCTAAAAATAAATAATTCAACAGGACAAATGCACAAAACACACCTTAGATCTTGTAATAATCAGGCAACAACTGGAATAAAATACCATGTGCTGCAGAAATCACTTATTTAAATCCTATAGAATATTTTTGGATAATAGTTAGGGAAACAATTAGACCAATGAAATCAAGAAATATAGACTAATTGTAGGAGAAACATTCAATACGCATTGAATTCTATTGTAAAAAGAACTTGTCAGTATTTGGTGGATCTAATTTAAACAAGATGCAAACTGTTCTGCGAAGTTATGGTTGTAGTGCGAGGGCATATCAATAATTCCGTGACTTTTCGAATAAAACACAATTTCTTTTGCAAAAAAAAAAAATATTTTTTAACATAATCTCCTTTAAGCTCAACACACTTAGTCCAACGTTTTTCTAATTTTTGTATCCCTTCCAAAAAATAGAATTTTTTGAGGTTCATAAAAACGGCATTGTTGGAGCTGAAACTCTTTCCATCGAGCCATTTCTTTAGGTTTGGAAATAGTTACTGAGGGCAAAATCCGGTGTCGTTTTTTAATCCTCGTTAAATCGGTCCAATAAGTTGGCATTATATTCGCCTTTTTTTGTTTTTTTTTTTTCCTTTTAAAGGTAATTGATGTGGATTATACCGTGTGCACCCCAAAAAAACTGTTGCCGACAAAGTCACCTTGGCCTTCTTCGGAGCCGGTTCACCCAGAGAAACCCATTGTTAAGACTGCTGCTTGGAATCCGGAGAGTTGCAATGGATCCATATTTCGTACACAGTTACAGAACGCAGAAAAAACTCATTCGGATAGCGGTTAAACAACTCCAATTAATCCATTGATGTTGTCACACGATTAAGTTTATGGTCAATTGAAAGCAACCGCGGCACCCATCTTGCAGACAGCTTTCTTAAACACAACCGATCATGTAAAAAAAGCATCAACAATCTCAAGCACTTTTACTCTTCGATCGGCCAACACCATATCGTGGATTTTTTCGACATTTTCGGGTGTATTGACCTCAATTGACCGTTTAGAACGTTCAGCGTCATTTGTACTCGTGCAATCCCAACGAAAGTCAGTAAACCACATTTTTAATATGGAAATCGATGATGCAGAGTCCCCATAGTATTTTTCAAGATTTTCCTTGGTTTGATTGACGCAATTCATTCGAATTGCGGTTTAACAACTCCAAACAACCCATTGATGTTGTCACAGGATAAAGTTTATGGTCAATTAAAAGCAAACGCGGAACCCATCTTGCAGACAGCTTTCCTTAACCCAACTGATCATGTATAATCGAAACAACACTGTCATATGAAATCCGTATGGCACCAACAATTTCAAGAACTTTAACTCTTTGATCGGCCAACACCATATCGTAGATGTTTTGCGACATTTTCGGGTCTATTGACCTCAATTGGCCGTCCAGAACGTTCAGCGTCACTTGTACTTGTGCGACCACAACTAAAGTTAGTAAACCACTTTTTATTATAGAAATCCGTGGTGCAGAGTCCCCATAGTATTTGTTAAGATTTTCTTTAGTTTGTTTAAATTTTTTTTCACAAAAATATTAAATGAGCACTCGAAATTCACTTTTTTCATTTTTAAAAAAATCCACGAGGTTGTATGTTTTAAACAGCTGTTAAACACAAACTAAATGACGGAACTCTCTTATAATTTGACAGTAGTTTATTAACACATTGCACTTGACGGGAACAGTGTTGCATTTCATATAACTACGAGGGTTGTTGGAAAAGTCACGGAATTATTAATCTGCTCTCGTATTAAATATTAGTTTTTAGGGCAAAGTTTTATAAAAATTTTTTGTTATTCATCTTGTTTTTAAAATGACCCTAATTTTTAAGGTTCGAAATCAATGGATCTGATAATTTTTTATTTTTTTTTTAATTGAACTTTTTCAAACTTTTGTTGTAGATAACACGGATATATAAAATAAACAGTAAAATAAATTTAAAAATGTAATTTTTTAATTTTATTTTTTTTTGAGTCCGTGACTGTATTTATTGTCTATTTTGCTTTTAAACCAAGTGAAAAAAGCGAAGATTAAATTTAGACTGATTAACTTAAAAAAATCGACTTCGACTTTTAAATTGTTTTTTTTTTACAAAAGTCGATTTATAGCACTTTAACGTAGTATAACCTTTTTGTTTTTGTCCGTCGCATTCTTAATTTTGTATTTTTGTTTTTAAAAACCCAAAACAGCATCCTATATCCATAATCCCTCATAAATAATGGCCCTCGTTTTGAATAGTTTTTTACATCTTTTTATTTGCATTATTATTTTTTTCTCGAATTATTAAACATAGTTTTTCATTATGATGTGTTTGTTTTTGTTGTCAATAAAATTTTATACTATAATTATATGCATAATAATGTAACGCTTTCGGTTTTTTGTTTTATTTTAATTCTTTTGTATAATTATGTTATGTACTATAATTATAATTATTATAATTATAAATTAAAATATGTGTCTTCTCCTATTTCCGGCTTCGAGTTTCATTTGATTTAAACAAGGATTATAATGACTTTGAGTAGTTATGGTATTGTTTTTGCTGTTGTTTTAATTATTCAAACACAATTGCTTATTTTGTTTGTGGAAACTAAATGTGGCTGTTTCATATTTATTGAGTTTAGTTTAGTTTTTTTTCCGAAATCACTAAACGTTTAAACTTCTTGTAGTTTAAGTTATAGACATGTTTAGCCTGCTAAGAATACAATGCATACTTAATTTACAAGAAATGTATGTATTTGTTTTAGTTTTTAGGTTTGCATTTTTTTTCAATAATACATGGTTTTTTGAATTTATCGTTTTTTTTTTGTTTTATAATGTTTGAGGTTAAAACTTTCTTTTTTTATTTTATATATATAATATTTTGCTTAAATACATGATATAGTTGTTGTTGCAATAATGTATATTTTTTATATATAATTAACAGGTCTTTTAATTATACATATAATTTATATTTTGTTTTTTCTTAATAATTTTTACAGTAATTTTCAATATTTGTTTTTTTTTTATTTTTAAGAAATTCCGTATAACAAAAAAACGAAACCAAAAACTAAAGTTAAATTATAATATGTTTTACAAGTTACAAAAATGATGATTAATAAAGCTTTAGGTTTATGAATAGTTTTTAAAAATTTCTTTTGCGGTTAATTTTTATTTATTTCTTTTACAAAAAAAAACACTTGGAATGGAAAAGTTTTCTTTTCAGTTGTTTTTATTATGCTTTAAGTTGAATTTGGAAGAACAGAAATGTATAAATTTAGAAATTTACACAGAAACGCAATATTGAAAACAAAATAATATAGAAGTTGAAACAAATACAAATTATGTAAATGATGATTGCAAAAAGGAAACGAAATTTTTACACACCCGTTTTAATTAGCACGTAAATTTAAAAGCACCCTAAATTTTTGATAAAAAGAAATAAACAACGCTGTTCACACAAGCTAAATAGCCTTAAGGCGATATCGAAATTAGACTATAATTCCAAAATTGTAGTCGATTATAAGTTTATTCACAAACCTATTTTAATAAGAATAATTATTTGCTATCGCCAATTTTATTAACAACAAAATCCTCTTGCAATAACTGGGCGGGATATTTAAACTAACGTGTTAAATAGAAACGGTTTCAAAGTCGGTTGTCGTTTGCGCCTTTTTAAACATGTCCTTTAGAGATTGTTTCCTTTCTCTCTCACTCACTCGTTCGCTCGCTCTTTTCTTATACAAAATTACATATATGACTTTTACTCTCTCATTTAAGATCTTCATTTCAAATGTCAATGAAACATTCTATGCGTGGCATCCCTAAGTTTAGTGTGTTTAAATGTATTATTGGCTTTTCGTATGTCTGTGGGTGCTTGGATGTGTGTGTGTGAGTGTCAAATTGATTTCTGCCCCCTTCCCAGAGCATTCTATCACACATTGCTGTCGGTGCCTACGGCTCCTGTAAATGAAAAGGGTTGGGCATTGTTGATAATGCCAGCACGATCGTTTGTCTGGGATCCAGTCGCAAAGCCGGAATTGACGGCAGCTTGTCTCATATCGGCCGCTGAAGCTCTGTAAATTAGAAAACAAAAAATTATGAAATCAGCAATCTAATTTAAATATTTATTATTCCTTTATAATGGATGGCGACATGCAATTTTGGGGGACGCTTTTAAAATGCTTTGCAAGTCACAACTAAAGACATAAAATATACAGTGAATCGAGTAGAGAAAGTGCAAAAAACTACACTAAATATTCAAATATCACTAAAAGGTGCTTGTGATGAGGTAAACCAAATTAAATTTAAATAAATTCAATGTAATAAATCATGGACAAAATTAAAATAAATTTGGTAATTCTTAAGGTTACCATGGAATTTCTAACCCAGTATTATTTTTAGCGGAATGGTATCACCAATTATCCCACAAAAATAAATAACACAAGCTATAGGGAATGTAATGAAATTCACCTTCAGGGAGAGGGGAAATCTATCTATAAGTGAAGGGGATCAATTAAATAAAATTCAACTAATCACTTTCTTTCTATAAATTCTAGATTGCGTGAATTGAATCAGTTTCAAACTTTAATGCTTAAAACCCAATTCTACTTTTTGGTGAAAGTGGATTCTATAACAAGCCTGTACGGTTTAAAAACGAATAACAGTTCTTGCATTGTATTGTTTTTTAAACTTTTCAGAGTGAATACGTTTGTAATTCCGTTTGTAGCATTTCAAATAACACATCGAGTATCCTGTATTAAAAGGGTAAATACTTAGCAGGGACATAAATACTGTTACAACATTGAACACACCCATTTCAATAGTACAACTGAACATACCCCGTTAATGTCATATGGGTTTTAAAAGCTAACCTCAATAGCGTTAGTCTGTAACGGGATTTTAAAATTGTTTCAACTTTCATCATGGAGTGGTCAGATAATGAGAACCGTATCGCTGTCATAGCGCTTTTCAAGTGTGAAATGAAAAAAAGCGATATTTTCAAAACGCTCCGGCCACTAGGGATTAGCCAGCCGCATGTTCGTCTACCGATGCATAC
The DNA here is from genome assembly GCA_963513945.1 of Hydrotaea diabolus. Taxonomy (NCBI): domain Eukaryota; kingdom Metazoa; phylum Arthropoda; class Insecta; order Diptera; family Muscidae; genus Hydrotaea; species Hydrotaea diabolus. Next base: position 8,251,355 of record OY740719.1, on the reverse strand, counting down.
AACTGTTTGAGGAGACTGGAGATGTAAAAGACCGCCACCGGTCGGGCCGCCCACGCTCTTTTCGAACACCACATGTCATCAAAGCCGTTAAATCAAGAATTCACAGAAATCCGCTCCGAAAACAGAAAATCATGGCCCGTGAGATGAATATCACACAAAAGTCCGTAAGTCGAATCATTAAAAAAAGACTTAAGGCTTTCAAACGACGTACCGGACATTTATTGACTGCAGCTTTAAAAAAAATAAGATTGTAAAATGCAAACGTCTTTTGGTGAAGCACGCTGATAACTTGCACAGAAAAATTTTGTTCACCGATGAAAAAAATTTTACCGTTCAGGAAAAATTTAACAAGCAAAATGATAGAGTGTATGCGCGGTCATCTAAGGAAGCATCTGAACTGATCCCATGGGTGAAAAAGGGTCATCAGCCAGCTGCAGTCATGGTTTGGTGGGGTGTCTCTTACGATGGGGTTACTGACCTGCATTTCTGCGAACAAGCAGTCAAAACATAGGCCAAAGTTTACCAAGAAACCGTTTTGGAAGCTGTTGTGAAGCCTCTTAACAATTCCCTGTTTCAAAACCAGCCATGGACTTTCCAGCAGGATTCTGCGCCGGCCCATAAGGCTAAAACGTCCCAGGCCTGGCTTCGAAACAATTTGCAGATTTGAACCCATTGGATTACAACTTGTTTTGGACAGTTTTAGAGGACAAGGTTTGTAACAAAAGATACCCCAACATTGGATCTCTTAAAACTGCTTTGGTTCGAGCTGTGGCCAATTTTCCAATGGGCGAGGTTCGTGCAGCTATTGACGATTGGCCAGTGCGACTTAAGGCGTGTGTAAAGGCAAAGGGCGGACATTTCGAATAATTAGATTCTTCTTGGATACAATAAACATCAATAAATATATTACAAAATATTTGGTCCAAAAACATTCAGTACTTTTTATTTTACAGCATAAAACGTGTGTAACAGTATTTATGTCCCTACTAAGTAGAAAGAAATGATATTTTTCAAAATGTTTAATTAAGCCTGCGTCAAAGAAGAACACTAGAGCATATCAATAATTCCGTGACGTTTGCAACCTCCCTCGTAGTTATATAAAATGCAACATTGTTCCCATCACGTACCATCTGTTAGTAGACTAATGTCAAATTTTGAGAGAGTTCCGTCATTAAATTTGGGTTTAACAGCTGTTCAAAAATACAACCTAGAGGATTTTTTAAAAATGGAAAAAAGTGAACTTCTTGTGCTCTTTAAACATTGTTTTTTGCGGGAAAATCCGTCCATCAAACCTAGGAAAAGCTTTATAAATACTATGGGGACTCTGCACCATCGATTGCAATGGTAAAAAAAGTGGTGTACAGACTTTCGTTGTGGTCGCACGAGTATAAATGACGCTGAACGTTCTGGACCGTCAATTGAGGTCAATACACCCGAAAAAGCGGAAAAAATTCACGATATGGTTTTGGCCGATCAAAGAGTAAAGTGGGTGAGATTGTTGATGCCATACGCATTTCATATGGCAGTGTGGTTTCGATTTTACATGATCGGTAGGGTTAAAGAAAGCCGTCAGCAAGATGTGTGCCGCGATTACCATTTCATCAAGATAATGCACGGGTGTACACGTGAGAAGTCTTAAATGGCATGAATTGGGTTACGAGTTGGTACCCAATCCGCCATTTTCTCCGGATTTAGTCTTCAGTGATCCGGATTTTGGTCAAAAAATGATATTTTCGGCCAGGGCCCATTAAAATTTAAAAAAAATACTTTTTAAAGCATTCCATTTAAAATTTAGAAAATTCGATTTGAAATTCAATACACCAAATTGAATTCTAAGGATACCAATTGATACAGGTCGGGCGATTTAAAAATTTTATTATGAATCGGATGTACAAGTACTTATAATTTTTCGAAAGATTAAACTTTGTCATTTAATATCACAACACAATATCATTCTTATGCCCAGCAAACTAAACATTCAGAATTCTGTACGACAATCTGCAAAATGTTCCGAGTTCGTAGCGCAAAACATATGAGAGGGTTGACAAAAATTTTGAACTACTTCTCTGAAAAAAAAATCCTCAGACAAATCGAACAGAATTCGTAACGATTTCGGTAAGAATTCTAGATAGAGTTCAGATTTTGTTCATATTTGTCTAATATCAGACATTGTCGGCAAATTTGGTTTACTGGATAAAACCAATTTTTTAGAACATTTTCGATTATTTCGGGTCGAATCTCTTCAATGGCAACTTTGATTTAATGTTTCAGCGCTTTAATTGTTTCTGGATGTTTTGCGTTCTGTGGCTCCCCACAGAAAATAATCCAAAGGGCTCAAATCAGGCGGCCAATTGTCATCACAATTTCGGGTGATGATTTAATTTTAAAAAACAGTGCATAAAATATCTATATTTGAGTTTGGTATGTGGCATGTGGGCCCGTCTTGTTGAAACCAAATGTCGTCCATGTCATTCTCGTGAATTTTTGGAAACGAATATTAGTTGAATATTGCGCTGTAACACCCCGTTGACGGTAACGGCGGCTCCCTGGCCCAATGATGCCTCCAGCTCAAAATCCACACCAAACAGTGACTCGTTGTGGATGCATTGGCTTCTCAGGTAGTCACGTGTGAGTTCTCTGACCCCTATATGTGGCAATTTTGCTTAAGCGAGATGAAAATGAAACCAAATGAAAATTATCATAGCGAGATGAGCTTTATCTGAAAACACGATTTTTGGGTAAAATTCTTCATCTCCTACCAAACCATCCTCAGCCCAATAGTCGAAGCGGCTGCTGTTCCATCGGATGCTGTTCCATCAGATGCTGTTTAAACCTTCCAATAAAACCAGAGATTTGAAAAAAAAACAATACCAGCATTTTTTTACAGTTTATTCAAATTTTAAATCGCCCACCCTATATTTGAACATAAATGAAAACGATATAACTCCATCCTAACATATGCTTTACCCTTTCCGAGTTACGACGATGTAGTGAAATTTCAATGTTGATGAAACTGATACAAAAGGAACGCATTCAAGTCCTATTATCATGACTAAAAACTGATTTTTAAAAGAAGGAATGGACTTGATTTTTGTTGACTAAATTCGGCTATACTTTTCAGGTTGATACTGAAATATGATTTTTAAAAAATATATATATATACAAGTACACACTACAAATTACCACTATAAAGGGCTGAACAAAAAAAAACAAAACCGGGAATTTTAAATCACAAAAATTAACATCTACAATACTGAAGATTAATTTCTGTAAAGGTAAACCAAACAAAGGAGATATCTACTTAATCGAAAGAAAAGAAATTGAAAGCGACTTAAATCAAATCTCCACATTATTGTCAAACTGCAGTTCAGTTTCTGTTTAAGATCAATTCTACGTTAATAAATACAAAAAATCCAAAGGGGGAAAGAGGAACTCTACGGAATTTGAATTTTTTTAAAACCCATAAGGAAATCTAAACTTTAAACGAAATCTCAACTGATAAAAGTTTCAACCAACAAAAATTAGGAAAATTTACGGTACACAAAGTTTCTAATGGATATTTGGGAAAAAAATTGGTAGTATTTGCCTTCTGTTTTATGTGATGGACAATTGAAAATAACGACGGACGCGCCTTTGTTGGTTCTTGGCCATGATTTGTGGGTGAGATTGTAGCGAGTAGCAGTAGGAGGCAGTAATGATGGATTGAGCTTTATGATGCCGTTGCTTGCAGTGTATTTTGCAGTTAGTTGGCTTCAGTATAATTTACACGTTTATTTTTGTTCACAAAAATGTTTGCTTTTGGTTTGGTATTGGCAAACAAACACAAAATTATATTTATATCAATATTTGTTTCAATTTGGCAGTATTTTATTTGTTATTGTTGTTGGTGTGTTCATGTTTATGATGTGAGTGTATTTATTAGAGTGTAGGGTGTTTGAAATATATAAAAGACATTTGGCGTCAACAGCAAAGATGTTCGTTAAAAATCTATTTGGTTTCTTTTCGCTTTGTTGGTAAATGAATTAAATTCGAAGCATAAACAGGGGATATGCAAAATAATCTTAAAAATCTATAAGGAAACTTAACAGTTGTTTAAATTTATTTAACTACCGAAAAAAAGAAAACGTATAATAATTGTAATAGCTAAAAATAATTAAATGAAAATAACACCGAATGGAGAAGATTCAAATTGTTTTTTTAATAGTTCAAATGCTGAGTTGGACTGAGAGTGTGCAAGAGATTTTTTTTGTTAAAAATCCTTTAAAATTTGGTAAAGTTGTTTCGGCCCTTGAACTACAAGAATAAATATGAATATATATTTATAAAGTTGTTTCTAATTCAATATAGGAATACAAACTATATATTTTTGTGAGTAAAGAAAGATTTACACATCTACTGAAAGTGTTTAGTATGTTTTTAATATTCTAAAAATGTGTTTACCAGTGTATGTAATCAGACTTAATTAGATCTGGCAGTAGATATTAATAATCTTAATAGTGCCGATTATACATAATAAAACTTTTTATTATAATTATTTTAACCAATCAACATACTTTAAGAGCAGAGATAGAAAACACATTTCAGAAATTCTGCTTTTACTTAAAGTTAAACCAAAAATGCTTAGCGAAAAAATCCCCAATGTAATTGTATTTTATGTTTCTAAACATTATATATTTTCCGACCTTATTATATTTAATCAGATCTGACTAAATATTTCGATATACTTTATTACTTTATACTTTATTTTCTGACCTAATTATATTTAATTAGATCTAACCACATATTTCGATATATAAAGCAAAAATTCTGCACGAATGATTTCAAATCGTCCGATCCACTATTATACTAAATTTTGCCGTGTTAGGTTTTCCAAACTTTCAGACCTTTGCCTACAATTGCTCTTAAAAGAAAACATAACTAAGGTCATCACTGAAATTTAGCCAGAACAAAGTTGAATGTTTGTGCAGTTTATATTTTCAAATAATTTATAGTTTCGTATTGCCAGCATAATAAAATTTAAAAGGTCTGAAGTCGGTCAAGGCCGTTATGTGAAACCACACATCAGTCTGAAGACTCTGCACCATCGTCCGGAATTTGGGCAAGGTTGGATTAATTATGTGACTTTTAGAGCGAGGGAAAAATTTCATGAGGCCTACAAAAAATAATTAATATGGTCTAATTTAATATGAGTTAGGCCGCACATATTATTGGATAGTTGGTGTTAGAACTCATTCAAAATGTGACTTGCGGATCGGTGGAAATGACCTTTGTACCGGGGCCATAACAAAAGATGAACTAGTTTGGTCTAGTTTAGTGGTTTTGGTAAATTTGCTAAAATTAACAAGGATCGGATATGATATGTAGCTTCTGGAACTTCATGGACTCATACCAGAAGGAACCTTCGTAAGTGGACTATAAACCATATAAAATTATATTTAATATACTCGTAAATTAATATATTTTTTTAATAATAATTTTATTTTCAATATACAAATATTTGAAATAAAATTCTAATATTAAACACCTAGACTTCGAGCTTGAAAAATATTTTTTTTTAATTTTAAATTATGTATATTTTTTTCGAATTACACCAGAGCTGGTTATCGGTCGCTCCTTCTATGTACAGAATTGTCCCAATTGCTGCAATCTTCGGCCTAAGGCTGTCACCCGGGCCCTACATGTGTGTGGCTTCAACAAAAAAACAACATAGGCCACTCAACGCATTTATGCCAATTTGTGCCTTCTAGACAGGCAGGAGCTTGAAATTGAGAGGAAACTGTGCATGGGATTTACATAAAAAATAGACCGTTATAATTCAATTTATTAGGTATATGCCACATATAACGCTGTATTCTAAATATAAGCAAGATTGGATTTAAAATGTGGCTTGCTTGTAGAGTGACAGAACCTCAAACTGCGAGGGATCTTTGTTGGTTCTTGGACCGAATTTAAGAATATATCTCACACAAACTAAATTTTTCTAAAAAAGAAAATAGCATGTTTTACCACAGTAAATGGGATAAATGGGGAAACCTCTTTAAGTGGTAAACCTCTTTAAGTGGGAATCTCCTCCGATCCTACATATCCTGTTTCGACGGTACCATTATCTTGTTGTTTTGTTTTTTTAAAACTTTTTTTTTGATTATTTTGAGTATCAAATTTGGCTTACATTTCAAATATTCTGCCATATATCCTTGCAAAAAAAATTGTAAGAGAATATTTATTAATCTTACGAATATCATTTATATCTAAAAAAAAATCGAATTTAGAAGCGAGAGGTTTTTCTGGCCACTGCATTAAAAAAAGTTCCCTTTAGAGGATTGTTTTGAAGAATATCTTAAATCTAAATGACTTTTTTTTACTTTGAAACGACACAAACCACCAGGGTACTAGAAAATAAGAAGTTTAACAACTTCCTAATCTTCGATTCCTCGCAAAGTTCATTCGATTAAAGTTTTTAAGAATTGGAAGAGAATGTTTATTAACTTTATAAATATCAAATATATTTAAAACTGATTTAGAAGTGAAGGGTTTTACTGGTTACTGCTCTCAATAAAGTTCCCTTTAGTCGGCATTAGAGGATTCTTTTGAAAAATATCTTAAATCTTAATGACATTTTTTTTACTTTGAAACACAAACCACCAGGGTATAGGAGTACTGAAAAAAGAGAAGTTTAACGACTTCCTAATCTTCAATTCCTCTTAGGAACTGTAAGAGAATGTTTATTAACTTTATGGATGTTTGATCCACAGAATCTTATTTAGAAGTGAAAGGTTTTCCTGGCCACTGTTTTAAAAAATAATTCCCTTTAGTCGGCATTAGAGGATTCTTTTGAAGAATATCTTAAATCTAAATGGCGTTTTTTTACTTTGAAACGACACAAACCACCAGGGTATAGGAGTACTGAAAAAAGAGAAGTTTAACGTATTCCTAATCTTCTATTCCTTTCAAATATTACTCGATCACAGTTTTAAAGATTACAAGAGAATGTTTATTAACTTTATACATGTTTAATATATCCAAAAAATCTTTGTTAGAAGTGAAATGTTTTCCTGACCACTGCATTAAAAAAAGTTCCCTTTAGTCACTATTAAAGAATTGTTTTGCAGAATACCTAAAATTTGAATGACAGTCTTTTCATTTTTGAGACGAGACAAACCACGTCGATTTATAAAAGTACTAAAAAAAAGAGGAGCTGTAAAAGTTCCCAAACTTCGATTCCTCTCAAAATTCATTCGATTAGTTTTAAAGATATCATGATGTTGAATATGAATCGAACACTATTAGAAACAACTAGAAAATATTTTCCACTCAGCATTTGAATATTTGATTTTTTTTTAAGTTTGGCGATGTTATTTTCATAAGCAATTTTAATTATAAAGGCCGTTTATGTATAGGTACATTTAGAATACACAATATGATATGAAAAAGGCAATGTAATTGCTTAAACAAAATGAATATATATGAACAAACCGAAAAGGTTTAAAAAAATAATAGGAAACTCATCAAATAAAGATTTCGTTTAAATGGGCTGATGATATTTTTGTTTTCAAAATTTGTTAACAATGAAAACTGAGCAAAAGGAATATTATACTCTAGGCAGCTGTTTAATACACAATTATTAAGTGGCATTTTTACTACATTTAAGTAACATTTTTCTTTCCTTATTTAGCAATAAACATTTTTATTTTTTTTTTGTGTGGAATCGAGGAAAGGAACTAACTACACCATAAAATGTAGCCGGGCCCTGTGAGTATTTTTTATGAGTATTATTTTAGTTATTGTGTATTTTTTTTTTCTTTGTCTTGTTTTGGAATATATTTTTGATGTTTTTTTCAAAAGGTACCTCTATTGTTGTTGTTTGAATGTTTTCAATTTATCGCACGTTTTATATACGAATAGGTTATTTCAGTTACAGTTAGCGGTTTCAGTTTTCAATTTTAGTTTTTGGTATGGAAGCAAAACTGTGTATGTGAAAGTGGGTGTAGTAGATGATGTGTGTTTGTTCAATCTGTGAGCGTTCGTTTTATTCATAATTGGAATCCAAAAATATATATTTTTATAAGTTTCATCTGGCTTGCCTGCTAATCAAAAGCGCTTCTTTTGAGATCAATTTGTGAGATTTTTTTTTATTGTTTTGAAGTAATTTCTTTTTTTTTAATGTCTGCATTTAATATTTTTTATTTAAATATATTCTTGGTGGGGCATCTTGTAACGGCTTTCAACGGTTGCTTATTATTTTTGTGTTTTTTTTATGTGTTTCTAATAAAAATGAAGAAAATCTGTTGCGATGAATGGGCGTGTTTTTTTGTTTGTTCTGTGTTCTTTAGTAAAACCTACTTTAACAAGTTTTCAGTTTGTTCAGTTTTGTTGGATTATTATAACTTTACGATTATTGTTAATTGTTTAGTAACGGCTGAGTTTTTTGTTTTCTTTTCTTTTTTTTTGGTTTGGTATTTTCGATTATTTGTTCTCTCTGATATTGTAACTTTATTTTTATTCATTTTACGCGTGTCTGTCTGTAAGTGTTTTTGGCCATAGGTTTGTTTTAATGCATTTATGTTGGACGCCAAACATCGGGATCTTCCATTAAGGTTATATGTTGATCGGTGCCCATTTGCATTTGTCCAGCACCGTCGGCTTGCATTTGTGTAGGCGATGTGGCAGCAGCAGCCATGTCTTCACGCGAAGCCCTTTAAGGGGTTTTGCGTTCGTGGTTTATAGCGTATCATTCGTTTTGGGAGGTATGACAATGCAGTACAAGGTGGTGGTGTAAACAACAACGCAGTAGTAGAGTGTGTATATACGGTTATAGTGTAAGGTAAGCATGTTTAAAAAATTTTGTTTTTTTTCGATTTTTTTTGAAAAAGATTAGGGAGTAGAAAAGAACAACAACAAAATTGTCAATTAATTTCCTTCTCAAGCTTTTCGGTAAGGTTCAATCAAGCCAGTTTTTGTTTTTATAAAGAATTCAGTATTGGATTTTGTGTCGAAATCGGCATTGAAGCGCTGACTTAAAGCTAAATGGTTAATACTCACTTTTTGCCCAGAGACATCATGCCATACACAACGCCAGTGCCAAAAACTAAGGCACAAGGGAATATGCTGCCCAAGGAAAAGCAGATACATACGGGGAACAAGGAAACTCTGCGAAAAGAAGACATAATCATAAGCTTGTTTCAAGAACTTAAAGAAATATTATGCTCTACTTACACGCAATAGAAGGCGGCACGATTCCACATGGGCCTTGCATCGACCATGTCGGCTATATTTCCGACATGGTCTATGCAGAAGAAACAACAGGGTGCCTCCAGCCCCATTACCACAAATCCGATGACAACTTGTAAAATACCGCCGATAAGACACGAAATATTTAATACTAATAAACTAAGCGCATTGAAGAGGCCAAATAATATACAAACTGAAAAAGACAAGAAGAGAATAAACATTAATTATATATTACAAATAAATATACATACGAGTATATACAGTCATGGACCAACAAGTAGGTTCAATATTTTAAAAATTTCAGACAATTTTATGATGCTATATTTAATATTTCTGCTGGGAAAGCGGGAAAGGAAAACAAATTAAAGATACATTTTTGGTTGTTGTACAAAAATAGTATTTTAAGCGATGTTCATGCTAAAGTAATTGTGACAATCTTATTTACTTCCACAAAAAACTACAAAGGAGTTTGACAGACGAAACGACTGTTGTTACAGATAAGAGACGAAACCATATTGGCCGGGGTAAAGCCTTAGGTTACAGTGCTGCAACTTTATAATGGAATATTAATAAAAGATAATTATATTTACTATTTTTTTAATTCTGTTAAAGGATTTTGATTCATAAGTTGTATGTATTTATGTAAGTACTATATTGCTATATATATTTCTGGCCTTGGCAACACTAAGTGTTGCCTAGCGCCATCTGATATTTCCATTGGAAAGTCTGACATTTTTTAGCATTAACGTACTCAGAACGTTTGACGTACGACCCTCATTTGTGTTATTTACAGTGACTTGAAAAAATCAATTTGGCAAAAAAAATGGAATTAACTCGTGAACATTTTCATGCGATCTTTTTTCACAACTTTTAACGTGACGACAAGAGTGCAACGATGAACTTAAATCTTTGTATGACAATGAAGCACCATCCTATAGCACTGTGAAAAACTGGTTTAATAAATTCAATCGTAGCCGACGCTCGCTCAAAGACGAAGGTGGTGAAGATCGTCCAAAAACGGCCGTTGTGCCAGGGAACATTGATGCCGTGCGTGAACTGATAATGCAAGATCGTCATGTGACATATCGTGAGATAGAGGCAAACTGGTTTAATAAATTCAATCGTGGCCGACGCTCGCTCAAAGACGAAGGTGGTGAAGGTCGACCAAAAACGGCCGTTGTGCCAGGGAACATTGATGCCGTGCTTGAACTGATAATGCAAGATCGTCATGTGACATATCGTGAGTTAGAGGCATCCTTGAACATTTCTTCCACCAGCATACATTCGATATTGCATGAACACCTGGCCTTAAAAAAAATTGTTTTCGTTGGATCCCGCACAGTTTGACAATCGCTCAAAAAAAAGGCTCCTGTGATTGATCCAAAGAAATTTTGAAAAAATACGACAGCGGTGCTTCAAAAGACGTTTATATAAGATCGTCACAGGTGACAGTGACAGGTGACGAATCATGGATCTATGCGTATGAGCCCGAAACAAAACAGCAATCGACCGAGTGGGTCTTCGAAGATGAGCCAAATCCAACGAAAATTGTTCGTGGAAGAAGCACTTCGAAGCAAATGGTCGCCTGTTTCTTCGGCAAAACTGGTCATGTGGCGACGGTTCCGCTTGAGCAACGTAGGACGGTCAATTCTGAGTGGTACACCACAATTTGTTTGCCTGAAGTCTTCGGAGAAAATCGAAAAACGAACAAGAGAAGACGAATCATTGTGCACCATAACAATGCGAGCACTCACACATCGGCTCAAACCAGCGCCTTGACCGGCCAAAACATTGAAATAATGGTTCATCCGCCGTACAGCTCTGACTTGGCACCCAATGACTTCTTTTTATTCCCGCACATCAAGAAAAAATGCGTGGTCAACGATTTCCGTCGCCAGAAGATGCTGTTACAGCGTCCAAAAGCCATGTTTTGGAGGTGTCTCAATCGGAGTGGAAAATGTGCTTCGACAATTGGTTTGGGCGCATGCAAAAGTGTATTAATCAGGCTGGAGAATACTTTGAAAAACAATAAAACCATTATTGATGTTATTCGCATTTTCATTATTAGGCCAGAAATATATATAGCAGCCCTCGTATGCGAAAATTTTAAAATGATTTATGCTTTCAAAACTGATGTTTTGACGATTTCTTTTTTTGATAAAAAAAACGACGATTTTCTGTGGTTTTTGGTTTGCTGCCCTGATGACTAAATCGTGTTAGAATTTTAAAGCATTCTGTACCAATCAACAATTCAAATTGTTGCAAACGGAATGAATGATAAATTTAGTACACACTCCTTTCTATGGCATAATAAAAAAAGCTAATTAAATCATGGCATAATCTGCTGGAAGGCACGCACCCATAACCGGGATTTCTGATGTGAAAGCGGATAACGACCTCTTAAAAATCCAAATGTGACGCGCAAAATAGAAAGGGACCTAAGGGTAAAAACCTATTTTGTTCAGGAGAGTCATTTTAAAAATTTAAATACGTGTATCTTTGGTGTACCATCACTTTCATAAAACGCGCATATCTCTGGGAGGGAACACTTTGGGGGCATGGGATCGGTCTCATTCGATGCTCAGATGTTGTCCATATCAAAAAAAAAGTGAAAATTGATTTTTTTTATCCTTAGGTTCCTTTCTCTATGCGCTGTCACAAATAACTATAAAAAGAAAACATTGTCATATTATTTAAAGTAATACTTTAATAAATCTTTACATAGCTTATCACCTAATCACATAAAAAAAATTTCCATATTTCAAAAATAGCTATATTTTTTTAAATAGAGCAAATTGTTTTGCATTTAGATCACTAAAGATGAAATGAAAACAATACGTATGCCTGATATGACATAAATGAATGAGTCATAGAGAACAAGTGTCAGTTTAAAACGTTTTAAAACTAATTTGATAATAGAACAAAACGTATAAACAACCCGTTTTGCAGTTATCACACGAATGAATCGATCCAAATATGAAACACCCCGCTGCCAACGATCTTTGTGGTGGTATTACGCCTGTCTGATTGGGAAATTAATGACTGACGTACGTAGGGGAAATAGCGGCAACGAAAGACGTACCCACACAGGCAAAAGTTTAACAAAAAAAAAAAAAACAAAAAGCCGGCAACAAGTTTATTAACCCAAAACTAACAACAAAGCGACGTCACACATGTTGTGTACATTTGCAGTTAAACACTTTCTAGGCAGACGATGCTACGGGGGGTGTATCGAGAGGGAACCGGTTTCGTGACTCAACAAGCCAGCCGGCCACCGTCAACGTCAGCGACATCGTACAACACTCACACACGCAACAACTCGCACGCATTCGTTTCATTTACATCATATTTATGATCGTTTTCGAAATGTGTCTGGCAAATCAGTGGAACCGTTATGACAGAGAGTGGTAAACAAACAAATTCAGTTTACTTAAGAAGCATCATTGCGTTTTAAAACGATTGTTGTCTAAATATTAGGCCACATATTCATAAAGGAGGACTAGGGCACGTTTTTAGAACCAGTTAGAATATCTTAACCCCCTACAGTAGTGTTTGTAAAAATGCCCTTCGTTCATTTCGCAAAACATCTGGTGAGAATAATCGATCATTCGAGCCCACAAATGTCAAAACCTACTGCTATTTTAAGTCTCAGTGTTCTCTTGCGGATTATACGCTACCTAAAGACTACATCCAGCCCGTGAAGAGAATATTTTGGCTGATGGGCGGAAAGTGTGGCTGAAAACCGTAACTAATGGTTTCGACGCCATGCTTCGCCTTTTGTATGTAAAAAATTGATAAAGCTAACCTATTGGCTGAAATGTTTGCAGGAAATTTTTCCTTGCCGGAAAGCAATCAACCACTCCCCGTGATCAAAAACCTAGTAGAGCCATGCCTCAGATATTTTTTGAACAAATGGGATTAAAATGGTTCTTGCGAATCTCAATGTTAATAAGTCCCCGGGCTCAGATGGGACTTAACCTTCAACCTTGCTTATCATGCAGGTGTCTTCCCAGCGTGTTGGAAGGTTGTCAATAATCCTGCGAATTATCGACCAATCGCGATTTGCTCTGCGCTCTCCAAGGTAATGAAGAGCATGGTCAACCACCATCTTCGTAAAAATCCTCCAACAACCTGCTTAGTGATCGACAGTATGGCTTCCGTAAAAATCGCTCTTAGGGGGACCTGATGGCTTTCTCGTCGGAGCGCTGGTGTCGGTCTATCCTCCAGTTTGGTAAGAGTAAGGTTGTGGCTCTGGATATCCCCAAAACCTCTGATTGAGTCTGGCACGGTGCACTCATATCGAAGCTGATCGCATTTGGTGTCGGTAATACTTTTGCTCGGTTTTTATCAAGCTTTCTTAGAGATCGTACTATAAGAGCTTGTTGGGCGAGACATGTATTCGAAGTGTCGAAAGAAGCACTCAAGTATATTGGTTTTCTAAAGCGGTGCAAGAAATACAGGGTGTCCGCCGGGAAGGAATACTACTTTGTTTTGCTTCCATTTTGGTAAACATTAGTGTTGACAGTTCATATTTGGCAGTCGTGAAGTAGTGACGTGGCAAATTTATTATGGAAAAATATTCGATAAACCAACGCATTTAAATCGTTAAAACATTTTATCGAAATCAATCATCGATTACTGTGACGATGAGAAAGTTACGTGAAATTTTCGGGAGAAACAACCTGCCAACAAAACTATTTTTTGTGTAGTGAATGATTTCGAAGAAAGTGGGCTCAAGCATGGACCACAACGCACTGCAAGATCGGCTGAAAACATTACTGGTGCTCAAGAAAGTGTTCAAAACAATCCATCAATCTCAATTCGACGCCGTGCTGAAGGTAATGAAAGATGTGCCCAAAAAGGGCTCGCATTTGTGAGGCTAAAAGAGGCGGACATTTATCTGATATTGTATTCCATACATAATTGCCAACATTAAATAAAACATTTATCAATATAAGATCCATTCTCTTTCATTTAAACAAAAATTATAACAAACAAAGTAGTATACCTTCCCGACGGACACCCTGTAGTATACCTTCCCAACGGACACCTTGTATTTTACTCCTTATGATCTTTTCAATATCTATACAACCTATATCAGGCCTATGTCGGAATACAACTCCCATATACATATGGGCAGGTGGTCTAAAAACATACTTGCAGCACTTGACCGTGTTCAAAGGAGAGCGATGGTACTGCTAAGTGACAGTGGGGTACCAAACTTAATTGTCTCCCTCGTCAGAATGTTTGTCGTTGTTCTATCGATACTTTCATGGTACGTGCTCCACGAACATCCACCGACTTATTCCTGACGTGAGAATGTGACTTTCCAGAAATTCACACCCGTTTGTTATCGATTAGCCGGTCGACCTCACTATACTTTGCACTACAGACCGAATTCGATTTTGTCCGTATGTGGAATCGACTTTCCGCAAATGTTTTTCCTACCAATTACGACATCCAGAAATTTAAAGCGAATATCCATAAACATGACTCCCTTTTTCGGCCCTCTGATTCATTACTTTCACAATATTACATCCACAAAAATTGATTGTTTGGCGTGGTTCATTGGCTAATCAAATCATTGGTCTGTGACAATGAACTTTTGGTTGTCTGAAATTAAAGCCCAATATGTCAATTAATTTTAACGAGACACTCGCTTCACTGCTAGGAATTTTAAATATCCGCATCCAAAGCAGTATCTGGCTCCGTATCCGCCAAGAAGATAATGATCTTGCGAGAGAGACCCAGCACTTCAAGAGACAGCGTCTAAAGCATCGTAAGAACCGGGAAGGCTGAACGACATTGATGCTGCTGTGTTGGCAGCGGCAATGTGCAGCTACAGTAGCGTCTTATTCAGAGAAGAAGACGCTACCTCGGCATCCAAAGCAATATCTGCCAGGGTGTCTTCGCAGTAGTCACCCCAACCACCATCTCATGCCTCCGCCAAGGCAGATAATGATGTGGAGAGAAAGGTTCAGCGCTACAAAAGACAGCCTCTAGAGCATTGTATCTGAACGAGAGTCACGCTGCGGTAGTGGCAGCGGCAGTATACAGCAACAGTAGCGTCTTATCTTCACCAGAGGAGAAGACTCTACCTCGACAGACGCGCAAGTTTCTCGCTCAGCTGAGATCTAGTTGGTACAGCTGCCTCAACTCATAGTACAATCGGTTTGATGGAGACGTCCCAGACGTTTATCCGGCATGCTACTTATATAAGGGACCACATGACGTGCTGCACCTTTTCAATTATCCTGCCAAGCCCACTAAGCTGACTCCAGGTTTCTATGGACGCATCCAGTGTCCCTCATCAGGATGTCGAAACATCTCCCCGATACTCAATATATTGTTGTAACAATAACAACAACAGCAAGATGCAATCCCACGGCAGCTGGTTCTATGGACCGGATTGACCTGAAGAGCAATTCTTCGACCAGGTCTCTTTGGGCGCATCCAGTTCAAATGAGCGTGTCCCTTACCAGGATGTCAAAACATCTCCCCGATACTCAATATATTGTTGTAACAATAACAACAAAAGCAAGATGCAATCCCACGACAGCTGGTTCTATGGACCGGATTGACCTGAAGAGCAATCCTTCGGCCAAGGACTGTCACCCTGGTCCATAGTTGCCGCTACAGCAACAAGACGATTCAACGGAAAACGCAGCACAAGATGCAATGGCTTCACTAAGAACTATTTTTGGTAAGCACCCTATTTTTTCGTTTCGAAGCTGTCAACTGACAGCCACGATCGTGTGAATTGACACCTTTATATACTTTTATTTTCTTTGAGGTTATGAGTGGTCTTTGTCGATAAGCCAGCTACCAGTAAAGACTTGGAAGGCATCATCATAGCGTAGTCCTCGATATCCAGTGACAATGCTGAAAAGAATGGATAGAATAGACGGCGTAGTCGCGGCCAACATTTGAATGAACAATTTAAATTTGAAAATTCCATTTGAAATTCAGAAAACATTAATTTAAATTCAAAATTCAAAAAACTGAGTGGAATCATCCATGGTTTGAGATTGTTAGCAACATCTCTAAAAAAAAGTGTACACAATCAGATCATTTTGCAGAATGGATGTAGTTTAAGGCATAGAATCACGTTAAATTGCAACAGAGCTATAGTGTGATGGTTAGTGTCCACTACTAGCATACAGCTAAATCCAAATTCAAATCCGGCTAAGAACATTTTCAGTTGCGATATTAAAACTTGGTACCGGTCAGGGAGTACAAGAATTATATCGTGTACAGCTAATTGATTTGAGGGAAGTTCCCCATTTGTTCCCTAAAAAGTAGTTAAGGAATATATGTATGAAAGAGCTTTTTTTTTGACGAACGTCAAGCATTAAACATAAAATTTCGGATTATGTGGTTGGGCTTAATGTGGAACATTCGGACAATCCAATTTTGTTTGGCTGCATAATCATCAGTTCTTTTGCGTATAGCGAACTAATAATACACGTCTGAGCTCTTCAGCGGAAATTGTACAGGGTAGAGCGCGGTAGTTTGCTTTTTTGCACTGCAGGCTGTGGCTGAACTGTTGGTCGAAGAGAGTGGAGAGTGTGAGTTATAGTGACTGACGGGAGATTTGTATTCGTCTGCCTTTCAGTTGCTATCATGCATTGGATACGTGAGATCAGGTCATTTTGTGTTGAAGCGTATTTTTACTGTGCAGTGCAGCGTGCTTTTCCTCAGTGGGTGTGTAAACAAACAAAATATGCGGTACTGGAGTGAAACAAACCCCAGAGAACTTCACCAGAGATCTCTGCATTCATATGACGAGTAGGCATCATTGGCCCTTACTTTTTCCAGGATAACCGTCTTGCCGTAACTGTGAACTCCGAACGGTACTGGACTATGATACAGGATTTTTTTCAGCCGACTCTTGAGGCAACGCAATTCGAGGATACGTGGTTCCAACAGTAAGGAATACATGGTTCCAACATGAATTGTTTGGTACAAATGTTTCCAGGACCGCTTAACTCTTTGATCCCTAGTGATTGTGTACCAACGAATGTGGAAAAATAAACCCCGAGAATTTGTGCGTTACTGAAGCACATCGTCCGTCTTGTACAATTTATCGTCTTTGCTATAAACTACTGCTTCGATATATTTTATGTTGTGGCACTCCAACCGATTGTATTTTCCCAGAATTCATCTTATCTCCAGCAGACACATGGCCATAAACAAAAACATTTGTTTATTTATTTTTCGCTGTACACTTCTTTTCCTAATTAAAAACCGCACGAATGTATGGGATATCGCTTATCGTGCAAATAAATAAATATGTACTACATATCACTTCCCAATCCCGATGAAAAGCTAGCACTAAGAAAGTAACTGAGGTTACGTCATATTTCTTTGATTTCCTATATAACTCCCGAGGGGGTTATCTGCGTCACTTATGAAAGTGTATTAAGTTCAATACTCGTTTCAGTGAATATTATTGTTGTCTAATTGGCTCTGTTGGAAGGCGAAATGAATCTATAGAAATGCAGAGGTTTTTGAGATAAACATACTTGTTCTGTAGATGTTTTGTATGAGTTTATCTAGCGTTATCTAAAGTACACAAATTCAATTAGGGAGTGGTAAATATTTTGTATGTTCTATGCTCTGTGGTACTAGAGTTGTGACTTTGCAAAACTAATGATGTTGGTTTAAATTTTACAATTGAAATTGTGCATTCCTTAGAATTGTTTGCCTTGTGTTGTTTGAAGAGACTAAACAAATTACCGCAATTCTTAATTATTTTTTTAATTAATTGTTAATAGAAATACATTTTTTATTTAATTTATTAATAAGTTAAGCCAACTGGTTCATAGCCAACTTTACGCCTTGAAAATGCAGTCTCCTTTTTAAATAATAAATTTTCCTTATGCTTCATAAAGTAAAGTCTATTTATAGTAGTCGTAAACAATAGTATGGCTGTTATTTATTTTTTGTGTGGAGAACCCGCTTAAGAAATCAAGGACTAGACATTTTATGGCAACATTTAAAGGTGTATACTTAGTAGGGATATAAATACTGTAACAACATTGAACACACCCATTTCAATAGTAGAACATACCCCGTTGATGTCATATGGGTTTTGAAAGCTAACCTCAATAGCGTTAGTCTGTAACGGGATTATAAAATTGTTTCAACTTTCATCATGGAGTGGTCAGATAATGAGAACCGTATCGCTGTAATAGCGCTTTTCATGTGTGAAATGAAAAAAAACGATATTTTAAAAACGCTCCGGCCACTAGGGATTAGCCGCATGTTCGTCTACCGCTGCATAAAAGTGTTTGAGGAGACTGGAGACGTAAAAGACCGCCACCGGTCGGACCTCTGTTCGAATACCGCATGTCATCAAAGCCGTTAAATCAAGAATTCACGTGAGATGAATATCACGCAAAAGTCCATGAGTCGAATCATTAAAAAAAGACTTCGGACTTGGGGCTTACAAACGACGTACGGACAATTATTGACTACACCTTTAAAAAAAATGGGATTGTAAAATGCAAACGTCTTTTGGTGAATCACGCTGATAACTTGCACAGAAAAATTTTGTTCACCGATGAAAAAATGTTTACCGTTCAGAAAAAATTTAACAAGCAAAATGATAGAGTGTATGCGCGGTCATCTAAGGAAGCATCTGAACTGATCCCAAGGGTGGAAAAGGATCATCACCCAGCTTGAGTCATGGTTCGGTGGGATGTCACACGTCCACACGCAAAACGAAATTATATAAATTCTTTAGATCCCACCTCCGAAAATTACTTCATGATCTCAATTGTGAAATTCATTATATTATGTAATTTGCTTCCATTAAATATTATATTGTGGTCCCTTGTTTTGGCAGTTTTAGGTCCTTAAGATCTTAAAGGCAATCTTGTTCTAGTATTCGTGTTTTGGTCACACGAATTTGTCGGCAATTGTGGGCAATAGTTTGAAGAAAACTTAAAAAGTGAGATTTCCAACAGTAATTCTCAAACGTTTTGTGAGAACCTGGTCTTAAAGAGTTCAGCTTTCCTTTCAACGATTGCTGCGAAGCTTTCTGATGAAGGTCGTCACGGATACGAAATCGCGATAAAAGCAGTGTGCTGCCACGAAAACCAATGTCACTTTGCCAATTTGTAAAAAAAATTGTCTTCTTTTAAAATGAAGATGCAAGAGGCCTTGAGCCGGTTTATCCCTGTTCAATGTGTTGTATAGCAAAAGACCGAAATAAAACAAACGAGCGAAACAAAAGCTTTGAGAATCATTTTATTTGCAGACTCGCCAAAATTCTCATTTACTTTCCTGAACATTCAATTAAGGACCAAACGGGGAACTTTTCATAAAAATCAATGTCACTTTGCCATTTAGTTAAAAACTTGCCTTCTTTTGAAATGTAGATGCAACAGGTCTTGAGCCGGTTAATTCCTGTTCAATATGTTAAAGCAAAATAACGAAATAGAACAAACGAGCTAAACAAAAGCTTTGATAAATAGTTTACTTGCAGACTTGCCTTAATGCTCATTCCTGAACATTCTGTTAAGGATCCAATGGGAATCCTCTTACGAATCCGTCAAATTTGCATATGCACGGTATAATTCATATACTCAATGTCCGGGACCTACGGTCTAATGGCGTTATCGATTGCATTTTTGGAGATGCCTTTTGGTTAGGTTAGGACTTGTACCGGTATTTAAGCTTGTAAAGTTAACACGAGATGAGGGTCCAATGTGATTGCCCTTTGTCTATGATAAAAATACGCTATAGACAGGGATCCAATGTGATTGGGGTTTGTCTAAGACAAAAATACGCTATACACTTCCTTTAAAAGGGCTAAAAATTAATCTTTTATTCGTAAAGTCGCCGATATTTAAGATGTGAAAATCTCGCTTCTGAAAACTATAAATTGCTGTTAAATAAAAAACAAACAAGTGCAGATAAAGATAATAGCCTTTAATAATTCTCCCCTTATTTCCTTGATCGTCAAATCAATTTCTCTCCTTGGACTGATGAAATATTACTATGGTGCGGCCGTGGAGCAATGGTAGCGCGCACGACTATCGCACAAGATCGCCGAGGTTCAAATCGAGATTATTAAGCACATCTAAAATTTATAAGCGACTGGTTTTGCACGCTATAGATGCCGGCGTTTTTACGAGAAGAAGATTTATCTGTAAGCCATGTAAAAGCTTATCTTTAAAATGTATAGGGTGATCCATCTAGAGGCATTTTTTCAGAACAAAAAATAAATAAAAATTCCAATCAAGTGTGGAATCTTTATTGGTAATTTGAAAGGACATTTTATGGCATTTATTTTATGAATATAATTTTCTTCAAATGTTGGCCGCAACTACGCATCAGGATTTTCATTCTGAAGGTCCAATTTTAAATGACTCGTTCGAGCATTATGACCGGTATGGCTTAAATGACACCCGTTATGTTGGCTTCCAAAACCCGAATCGTAACTGGTTTGTCAGCATAGACTTTGGACTTTACGTAACCCCTAAGAAAAATGTCTAAAGGAGTGATATCACTCGATCTAGGCGGCCGTCTCACCTGTCCAAAACGTGAAATTAGCTTTTTCGAAATGACCTCTCAATAGATCCTTTGTTTGAGCAGCTGTATGGCAAGTGGCACCTACCTGCTGAAAGCAAGTGTCGTCAAGATTAAGGGCTTCAATGTCAGGTAGCATAAATATCGATATCATGGCGCGATAGAGAGCACCATTCACGGTTACGTTCCGGCCATCATCATTTTTGAAAAAATATGCACCGACGATTCCACCAGCTTCTAAATCGCACCAAACCGTGGTTTTCTCTGGGTATAATGGCTCCTCTTGAACCTCTTCTTGTTGCTCTTCAGCCCAAATGCGGCAATTTTGCTTATTGACTTTGCCGTTAAGCAAGAAATGGGCCTTGTCACTGAACAAAATTTTGGTCGAAAACAGCGGATCTTCCCGTTTTTCATTGAACGCTCATTTCCACAATGCAGTGTTGGCAATTGAAGGTAGTTATTTTCAAAAAATAAATGCCATTAAATGTCCTTTCAAATTACCAATTAAGATTCCACATTTGATTTGAATTTTTATACTTTTTTTGTTCTGAAAAAATACCTCTAGATGGATCACCATATATTTAGCTGTTCGGAGACTGCGTTAAACAGTAGGCCCCGTTCTTCGTGTACAATTCAAAGTTTTGAGAAGTCCCTTTTGTTTCTTTTTTACTTGTTGGGGGGAAATGAATGTATCACTTTGCAAACCTACAGTTATTCCAGCAACTTGTTGGCTACTTCCACTTGAAGTGGCCTATGAGAAAGTAAAGAAGATATAAACATCTGTGACATCACATAAAGATAGGGACCTAAGGGTAAAAAAAATCAATTTTCACCTTTTTTTGATGTGGACAACATCTGAGCATCGAATGAGACCCATGCCCCAAAAGTGTTCCCTCCCAGAGATATGCGCGTTTTATGAAAGTGATGGTACACCAAAGATACACGTATTTAAATCTTTAAAATGGCTCTCCTGAACAAAACTGGTGAAGCCATTTTGCAACATTAAAGTTTTTTTTTAACATAACTATTCGCAATTCGATTAAGAAAAGGGATACATATGTATGTATATTTCTCTATTCCCATCCATGGTTTTATGTAATCTCTCGATGCTACTATTCATCGCTGTCACAGTAGTGCATAATTTTTATATACATTTTTTTTCGCATTAAAATCTGAATGACAACGACACTGTCGTCTTTTTGCCAGTTGCTGTGTGAAGCTTGAAAAACCACAACGACCAACAAAGCCATTGATGCATACACAGCAGTAACTTGAGACACAGTTTTTTTTTCTAAAGAAACCAACAACAGCAGCATCGACTGTTTATAATAATCTCTATTGAAAATGAAAGAACATCAATAGAGGAACGTAAAAAAAGAACAACAAATCTGAACTAAACTAGTTAAACTGAATCTGAAAAATAATGATACAAAGCTAGGGAATAGCATCCCGAAGCTTGTAGGGAAGGAGAGTGGCATTTTTTCGTTTCCACACAATTAAATTAGGACAAGAGCAGCAGCAGTTGAAATAGTTTTGACATTTTGTTACAAGAAAAAGTATCGGCAATACGGAAGTACAATGATAACCCATATATTCGGCTAAAGGATATACTACAGCAACGACACTGGCGTTGTTGTTGCTGCTACTGCCATATACGTATGTATACGTATGTTTATGTACACATGTTGGAAGGGACGACATGGAAACACTGAATGTGGGGGTGGTGGCGTGAGGGGGGCGTGAAAGTACTACATTGTGTATCAATGTCAACCAATGTGTACAACGTAAGCGTAAGCATAACGTAACAGAGCAGTGAAAGGAAGAAGAACGACCTTAAATTTTAACCCAACAAACATAACAGCACTCAAAACCTAACAAGCAGGCCAGCCAGCCAGCCTGACTGCTGCCAAACCAAACGACCCACTGATGGCCACCCACTCACACTAGCAGACTCAAGGAAGACAAACCTCTGCTTACGGAAAAACGAAACGTCGTCGACAACGACGACGTACCAACGAGCGTAATGAATGATAACAAGAGACCAGCACTAGCATACACACACACGCACAAACACCTCTTATCCGCCTCCACCGCATACTCATACCCCGTACACAGAAAATAAATCGAAGAACCCCAAAAAAAGGTACACAAAAAAATCGATCCAAACAACTGCCACATTTCAGAACCGAAACTTTTCTACTTTTTTTGCATTTTGGAACACCAATTGTTAGTGATATAACCAAGAACTGAACTTACAGAAGGCTCCCGCAATACCCAAGAATCGTACACCATATTTCAAATACCAAGGCTGGTCCTCCGCTTGTCCTCCAATCTGCTGATTGGGTCTAGCCATCAAGCTGACGATTTTGTCCGCAAAACTCTGCAAGAGAAGAGAACATTAAAGAGTTACACGTTTCGACCGGATTCCAGAAATGGACGTGTGTCCATTTCCAAACTGCTGCATCATCATATTTCATGTTGCAATTGTTCGTTGCTGGCATTGAAAGGGCCCTTTTTTCCTTTTCTTCCATCTTCCACCAGAGGATTTTCATTTGTTCTTTGTTTCAATCTTCAGTACCAACTCACCATTTTCTATTTAGTGTGTTTTTTCTACGTTAACTGAACTTTCAATTATTTATATTTGTTTTCTTATTATTCTTGATATCAACTTTTTCCAATATTCTTTCTCAATTCTTGTTGCACTTTTATAACTTTTTCTTCTAATGTTTTCCGCCTTCTTTTTTCTTCATTCATGTACAACCAGAAATTATTTTTCACTCACTCTTCTTCTCCTTATTTTGACGTTTAGCGATTGACTAATCGATTTTCAAGAACTTGAGTATAAATCGATTACTAATAAAATGTTTAAATCGGCTTCAATAATTTAAACGATTAACGGTGTTTTCTTGATGAAAATGAAATTAAAACAAATCAATAAAATATTGAGAATTTAAATCCGTAGCTTTTGATTTAAATTATTTATAATAAATTTTATTTATAAATCCAACAATTCATAGAGTTACATTAATCGAACGAAAAAGTAATCGAAACGCAAATATGGTTGACGTTGCAAAATAAAGTTCTATTGCAGAGTTACATAATATAGTAGTAGAACTTACAATACAATAAAAACAGGCGTATAGACATTTAAATTTATTGTGCAAAATTAATACACAAATCGAAATAACTAAAATTTTTGAAAAAAAAGCACTTGTTTAGATCGTCTGTTTTATTTCGCTCCGTTGTTTTTACACATTGAACAGAAATTAACGGGCTCAAGACCTCTTGTATCTATATTAATATAGAAGACAAGTTTTTAACAAAATGACAAAGTGACATTGATTTTCGTGGCTGCACACTGCTTTTATTGCGATTTCAGGTCCGTGACCACCCTCTTCAGAAATCTTCGAAGCAATTGTTGAAAGCAAAACTGAACATTTAAGGCTCTCCCCAAACTAATGAGAACTACAATTGTAAATCTTACTTTTCAAGTTTTCTTCACACAACTGCCCACGAAAATACAACTCATATTCTGCTTGGTTACGGTTGGCGTAGTCGTAATCTGACTACTGCGTTTTAACATTTTGTAAAATATTTGAGAGTTATCTTATGCTACTATACTGCCTGTAAAATAAGAAAAAAAATAAATATTGGCGAAAATTCTCTCTTAGAACAAAATTTTCCAATAGTATGCCAACGGACTTGCACTGAAAAATAAACTTTGAGAATGTTATCGGAAAGAAGTTGTCTATACATTAAAATTTGATGAATATTTTCTGAAACTCTAGGATAATCCCCGTAAACAATTTTTTTGTTTGTTTTTATGACTTCTTCTTATCTAAAAACCGATGAATGAGACCATTTACCAAGATTGCAATTAATTAAGTAAATAAGTGATATCTCAAATCAAAAGGCTTATTTGACAATAATTAAGACAACGATTGCATCAGGTACCATTAACCAAAAATATTAAACTATAGAAGATGGACGATCGGGAATTTATGGAAAGTTAAAAAACAAAAGAAGAGTATCAAGCATTTTGGGAAAGCTGTTTTTGTGTTTCAAAGTGTGAATTTAGTGTTTTCTGTTTTTTTTACTATAGATACTTACACCAACCAACAAGTGTCTATATGCCAAGCATGCTTTCCTGTGTTTAGCTGTTTCAAGCCAGTTTAAAGTTCTGTGCTAAGTTTTCATTTTTAAATACCCATTGAAATTTAATTTCTCCGCTTATCATGCACACAATCACTTGCATTTCTTATGGGAACGTACATTTTTTGTAGGATTTTACTGCGTACCAATAACAACAAATCAAATCTAAATTTTTCACGTGTTTCAATTTCAGAAACTCAAATTTCAGAAAACTCCATACTAACCTTTTGCAGTACGATTAAGCTTGTACAATGGCGCAGATGTATGTTAAGCAAAACTATATTTTTTCCGGCCATACTACATTTTTGATCAAACTATTACAACAGGTAGAAATCTTGATCCTGAATTAAAATATATAAAAACAAATTTTCGGACGGTCATACTTTCAGAGTTGCGGAATCCCCATCTAAACTAAAAGGGTATAGTTGTAAAGTTATTGGCAAGCCAACGATATACATATGTTATCGAAATGCTAGGGTAAAACTGCAAAGCCACACACTTCCGCAATTTAAAGAAAATAAACATTTTGTTTTTCTTAAATTTAAAATTTTTCTTACGTTCCGGAGAAAGTGATGAGTAGAAGAAAGTTTTAAAGATCAATTCCCTACTAACGCCTTTTGACTTTTGTAACAACCTGTAGATATGCAATGTATTTCAATTAGCAAATATTTGGCGGCGGATGT
The DNA here is from genome assembly GCA_963513945.1 of Hydrotaea diabolus. Lineage (NCBI taxonomy): Eukaryota > Metazoa > Arthropoda > Insecta > Diptera > Muscidae > Hydrotaea > Hydrotaea diabolus. The sequence goes on along the minus strand of OY740719.1, from coordinate 8,225,754 downwards.
GTGCCGCCATTTTGGCTTCAAAGTCTGTTGCATTCTTTCCTATTTAAACAGCTGTTATTTGTTTACATACAATTATAAATAATTTGGAATTTTTGAATAAATCGTCGAACTCTTTTTGAAAAGTATTTGCATGTTAAAATGCCTTACAGTTCTAAGGACCAATGTTGTTTATGTGCCCATAATACCACAGATCTTATAACAAAATCGTCACAAAAGTTGGAACTGGTGCAAGGCCTACTCAAATTAGAAGGACTACCACAGGTAAAACCTGACCTTTGTTCGACTAGCTCTAAAACCATTTTCCAACCATTATAGACTGCTGTCCATGAGAGTTTCATTTTCTAAAACGTCTTATACTGGCACTACACATTAAAAAGCCTTAAAGTGTACCTCGTCTGAAGGATTTTAAACTCCAGGGCGAGCCCAAAACTGAATGTGTAAAACATAATCATCCTGCATAGCAGAACTTCAATTGAGCTTTGTAATTTTCTCCTTTGGCCAAATCTAACAACGACTCTGCAAAAAAGCCTTTCTGCAAGTGGCAAGGATAGTCTTCGGCCGTGCTTAAAAGATTTCTCTTCTAGGACATGTTAAAGACAAGTGGCTACTCAAAATGTAGTCCTGAAATGAACCTGTTGTTAAAGATTTAATGTGTGGGACAAATTTATCGCCGTATACACTTACAAAAGGCTTCTTGCATTGTTGACCTTCGTTTTCTCTGGTCAAATTCAACCGTGGCTATGCAAAATATTTTAAATTTTCAGAATTTTGTGACGGGCTTAAATGCTTTCATCTGTAGGACTAATCCAACATTTTAACGTTACTGGTCCTTAAACGGTGTCAAAGGATTTATGCTCTTTGGCAAGCCCATCTCCGGCCCGACTGATCTTCCCTGGTTAGATCCAACATTGGTTTCGCATAATACTCGAAATGCATACTTCATGTCCGTCCTTTGATCGGTCTTAATAATAAAGCCTTGTTATGTACCCAACCCCAAAAGTTTAAACTAAAGCCTTCATATGTTGCTGAAGTTTATCTGCTCTGGTCAACCCCAACAGCGGGTATGCAACTGGTAGTAATGGATATTTTATTTTCTGGGAAAAGACCAATATCGGCTACGCAAAATGAAACAAATTTTCTTCAGGCATACGAGTATTGATTATCTCCCACGCTCCAAGAAATTCCTGTCGATACAGTCTTTTGTATTGGTCGATATTCGGGCCTTCTTAGGGATTTCTTTCTCTGGGATGTGTCCAACATTTATGCGTTGACGAATTTCACTAGGGTTAGTGGCTTCCTCGTTATACTCAGGCTTTTGTCTTCAAGATACGTTCATCAACAACGACTTTGCAAAACAAAGCCTTTCTATATGGGCTCTTCGGGGGTCAGACTTAAATAAATGCTTCTAAGGGGAAAACCTGACACTCGCCACCCGATAACAAACATTTTAACGGGCAAGGACTTACCGAGTTAATTCTCTAGGGCGAAACCAACAGCAACTATCCAAAATATAGCGTTCTTGCGCTGGCGTTCTTCGGCTATTACTAAAGATGTTTCTCACGTTTTTTTACAACAGCCTAACAGTACTGCAGGTGACAACGTTTGCCTATTTTGTCATGACGATTTGGAAAACATTCATCATTTTCTACGGCGAATTGCCACAAGACAACAGCAAGAACAACAAAACCTGACCATTCCCAAGACAACTGTTTCTATGCACCAAAATGATCCTCAGCAGCAATACTGCGACCAAGGCATGTCACTCGGACAGTATGTGCTGCCTCAGGAAAGCCTGAGTTCAGTATCAACGGGCGTGAAACAAAGTACACATTTAGAAAAGCAAGTCATCCTGAGAGATAAAACGACAGCCGGTTCTATGCACTGGAATGACCAGAAGCAGCAATACTACGACCAAGGCATGTCACTAGGACAGTATGTGCTGCTACCAGAACAAAGCCTGACTTCAGCATCAACTGACGTGAAACGAAGGACGGATTTAGAAAAGCAAGTCATCCCAAGGGATAAAACGGCCGATTCTATGCACTGGAATGACCTAAAGCAGCAGTTCTTCGGCCAAGGCCTACAACAACAGCACCAACAATTCGTGACTTTACCATCAATTGGTGTGAAACAAAGGACGGATCTGGAAAAGAAATTCATACCAAAGGCTAATTGTAAAGAAATATCAGAGAAATCTATGCCCGCTAAACGTCTTAGACGTCCTCCCAAACGTTATGTGGACGATGAATCTTTCTGCGACCTTTTAACACCAAAGCATGTAACATTTGTTAAACACCCGCAAAAAATACCAAAATTTAAATTGAACAACTTTCCTATAGTGGCCTACATACGATCCTCTGCAGGTTCTATAATAGGAGATCTATTTGAAGTTCATCATAATGGGAAACAGTCTAGAATCAGAATATTATGTCGCCAGTGTTCGGAAGTATTTACAATGGAAACAAATTTTCGAGAACACACTGCTACTCACCGCCGGGAGGACAATGAGAAAACAAATTTAGATAAGCCATCGGAAAACTTCTCCTATTTGTGTAGAATATGCGAAAAATCGTTTCAGGCGCATTATGCAGTGCGCAGGCATTTCAAATCAAGCCATAATGACGAAAGACCTTTTAAATGTGACCGGTGTTCGGCTACATTCAAGGTAACTTTAACCCTTCTAAGGTTTTGTAATATTTTTTTGATTAATACAAAAATATACATTATTCAATTTTAGTATGCGGTTAATCTGAACTATCATTTGGCCCGACATATGGATAAAAAGCCTTATCAATGTCCGCTGTGCGACAGGAAGTTTTCGTTGCGTTACGAACTGTCGGTATATTTAAGAATCCACACCGGAGTGAAACCGTTCAAGTGTCTGGTAAATTTGAAATAAAACTATTAAAGTTTTTTTATGATGAATCATTCTCTTTCTTCCCTGTTTACAGCTGTGCCCTAAGGCATTTGCCCACCGCTCAAACCTTGTCGTACATCGCCTAAGCCACAACCAGCAGTCCCTTCTAAAGTTCAACTGTGGCCAGTGCAAGGCTTCGTTTGGCAATCGCTTCTACTTAAAACGACACAAGAGAAGAGTTCACAAAAGGAAGGCTAAGACCACTGCTGACACAAACAACTTACAGGAATTTAATCAAGGCGATATAAGCAATAATCTTGAAGCAAATACTTGCGAAGTTTATGAAAAGTCTACTAAGGCGGCTACAGAAATCGATATCGGTGTCCCTACTTCGTTCAATAATGCTCCAGGAAATATATCAAGTCAGCCTCAAGCTTCCTTGTCTCACATTACAATGTTGCCCAACAGCTTTAAAATCATTGAAAATCCTGAAGTAAAGAAAATCCTAGATTTTAAACAGCATTTAGCGCCTGGAAACCTTACAGACATTATGAAGGCTGAAGAAGAAAACTTCGTCACCACCCATAACCAAGGGTTGTTACACAAAAGATCCTCTAACTATTCAAAAAATGCATCTATTAATACGAATGCAACTAATTCTCTAGTGAAAGGTGATAAACAGAGTTCAGAAGTCGCTATTTCGTATAAAATTTCTGACAGAAGAGTACCCAATGACAAAATCTCTTCAATTTCACAGCGAGCTATAAATACTCAAAAGATTGGAAAGACAATAATGAAACTAAATAATGATCCTTCTGTTTTACAAACGGCGAAATTATTTAAAATCCTTCCGATTCATGAAAATGTGTCAAATTTAAAACCTGGACAACCAGAAGGATTTTCTAACTCATCCACATATAAAGGCAACACAACAATTGATTCCCATACAGCAAACTCTTCTTCAAAGAAAACTTGTACACAAGATTCATCTAATCGATATAAGGGTGTAAATAATGAGAATTCTACTGTAAACACGCCAAGGTTAGGTCCAATAAATACCGAATTAAAGACTTTGGATAATTTCCAACCAACCCATGTAGCCAATATGGATTCCAGCAATAGCCCAGGTCAAGCTGCCATCAATGTGAACTTTGAAATATCAACAAAAACTTCTCTAAATAATAAAGTTACTACTAAAGATGTTCGTAACTCACCTTCTAGGACAAACCCAGCGCCCAATCTTACCTTAGTACCAAGCCAGTCCCTATTAAAAACAAATATTTCCACAAAAACGTCTTCCTCCTTAAAAACACCCCTTAAATTACAATTATCTCCCCATTCTCTGCTAAAGCCTCATAAGGAAATTCCTCCCTCGCCCTCTAAGCCGCGCATAACAAAAGTGGAAATTTTGCCTCCAGTGAATCTTCAAAGCATGCAAACTTCACTACCCAAAGAACCATTAACCTCAACGCCCCCAGTTATGGTCAAAATACCAACTGAATACAAATTCCAGTGCTCCAAGTGTTGGAAATATTTTAAACAAAAATCCGCCCTAAACAAACATGAGCGCACGCATACCGGCCAGAAACCCTATAAATGCAATTTATGCCCCAAAGCGTATGCGGATGCCTCGAATTACAAAAAACACAAACTTCTACACACTAAAGCCGCGGATGCTATGAATATTCCGCGTCCAAAACGTCCAGCATCACCGGCCTTATCCACTGTCTCCGATCCCGATCCTGATGGCATAGAGGCTATGCAAACTATACAGAGATTTGAATTTTCCTCAGGCGATGAGGATGAGATGGGCTCTTCGGGGGTCAGACTTAAATAAATGCTTCTAAGGGGAAAACCTGACACTCGCCACCCGATAACAAACATTTTAACGGGCAAGGACTTACCGAGTTAATTCTCTAGGGCGAAACCAACAGCAACTATCCAAAATATAGCGTTCTTGCGCTGGCGTTCTTCGGCTATTACTAAAGATGTTTCTCACGTTTTTTTACAACAGCCTAACAGTACTGCAGGTGACAACGTTTGCCTATTTTGTCATGACGATTTGGAAAACATTCATCATTTTCTACGGCGAATTGCCACAAGACAACAGCAAGAACAACAAAACCTGACCATTCCCAAGACAACTGTTTCTATGCACCAAAATGATCCTCAGCAGCAATACTGCGACCAAGGCATGTCACTCGGACAGTATGTGCTGCCTCAGGAAAGCCTGAGTTCAGTATCAACGGGCGTGAAACAAAGTACACATTTAGAAAAGCAAGTCATCCTGAGAGATAAAACGACAGCCGGTTCTATGCACTGGAATGACCAGAAGCAGCAATACTACGACCAAGGCATGTCACTAGGACAGTATGTGCTGCTACCAGAACAAAGCCTGACTTCAGCATCAACTGACGTGAAACGAAGGACGGATTTAGAAAAGCAAGTCATCCCAAGGGATAAAACGGCCGATTCTATGCACTGGAATGACCTAAAGCAGCAGTTCTTCGGCCAAGGCCTACAACAACAGCACCAACAATTCGTGACTTTACCATCAATTGGTGTGAAACAAAGGACGGATCTGGAAAAGAAATTCATACCAAAGGCTAATTGTAAAGAAATATCAGAGAAATCTATGCCCGCTAAACGTCTTAGACGTCCTCCCAAACGTTATGTGGACGATGAATCTTTCTGCGACCTTTTAACACCAAAGCATGTAACATTTGTTAAACACCCGCAAAAAATACCAAAATTTAAATTGAACAACTTTCCTATAGTGGCCTACATACGATCCTCTGCAGGTTCTATAATAGGAGATCTATTTGAAGTTCATCATAATGGGAAACAGTCTAGAATCAGAATATTATGTCGCCAGTGTTCGGAAGTATTTACAATGGAAACAAATTTTCGAGAACACACTGCTACTCACCGCCGGGAGGACAATGAGAAAACAAATTTAGATAAGCCATCGGAAAACTTCTCCTATTTGTGTAGAATATGCGAAAAATCGTTTCAGGCGCATTATGCAGTGCGCAGGCATTTCAAATCAAGCCATAATGACGAAAGACCTTTTAAATGTGACCGGTGTTCGGCTACATTCAAGGTAACTTTAACCCTTCTAAGGTTTTGTAATATTTTTTTGATTAATACAAAAATATACATTATTCAATTTTAGTATGCGGTTAATCTGAACTATCATTTGGCCCGACATATGGATAAAAAGCCTTATCAATGTCCGCTGTGCGACAGGAAGTTTTCGTTGCGTTACGAACTGTCGGTATATTTAAGAATCCACACCGGAGTGAAACCGTTCAAGTGTCTGGTAAATTTGAAATAAAACTATTAAAGTTTTTTTATGATGAATCATTCTCTTTCTTCCCTGTTTACAGCTGTGCCCTAAGGCATTTGCCCACCGCTCAAACCTTGTCGTACATCGCCTAAGCCACAACCAGCAGTCCCTTCTAAAGTTCAACTGTGGCCAGTGCAAGGCTTCGTTTGGCAATCGCTTCTACTTAAAACGACACAAGAGAAGAGTTCACAAAAGGAAGGCTAAGACCACTGCTGACACAAACAACTTACAGGAATTTAATCAAGGCGATATAAGCAATAATCTTGAAGCAAATACTTGCGAAGTTTATGAAAAGTCTACTAAGGCGGCTACAGAAATCGATATCGGTGTCCCTACTTCGTTCAATAATGCTCCAGGAAATATATCAAGTCAGCCTCAAGCTTCCTTGTCTCACATTACAATGTTGCCCAACAGCTTTAAAATCATTGAAAATCCTGAAGTAAAGAAAATCCTAGATTTTAAACAGCATTTAGCGCCTGGAAACCTTACAGACATTATGAAGGCTGAAGAAGAAAACTTCGTCACCACCCATAACCAAGGGTTGTTACACAAAAGATCCTCTAACTATTCAAAAAATGCATCTATTAATACGAATGCAACTAATTCTCTAGTGAAAGGTGATAAACAGAGTTCAGAAGTCGCTATTTCGTATAAAATTTCTGACAGAAGAGTACCCAATGACAAAATCTCTTCAATTTCACAGCGAGCTATAAATACTCAAAAGATTGGAAAGACAATAATGAAACTAAATAATGATCCTTCTGTTTTACAAACGGCGAAATTATTTAAAATCCTTCCGATTCATGAAAATGTGTCAAATTTAAAACCTGGACAACCAGAAGGATTTTCTAACTCATCCACATATAAAGGCAACACAACAATTGATTCCCATACAGCAAACTCTTCTTCAAAGAAAACTTGTACACAAGATTCATCTAATCGATATAAGGGTGTAAATAATGAGAATTCTACTGTAAACACGCCTAGGTTAGGTCCAATAAATACCGAATTAAAGACTTTGGATAATTTCCAACCAACCCATGTAGCCAATATGGATTCCAGCAATAGCCCAGGTCAAGCTGCCATCAATGTGAACTTTGAAATATCAACAAAAACTTCTCTAAATAATAAAGTTACTACTAAAGATGTTCGTAACTCACCTTCTAGGACAAACCCAGCGCCCAATCTTACCTTAGTACCAAGCCAGTCCCTATTAAAAACAAATATTTCCACAAAAACGTCTTCCTCCTTAAAAACACCCCTTAAATTACAATTATCTCCCCATTCTCTGCTAAAGCCTCATAAGGAAATTCCTCCCTCGCCCTCTAAGCCGCGCATAACAAAAGTGGAAATTTTGCCTCCAGTGAATCTTCAAAGCATGCAAACTTCACTACCCAAAGAACCATTAACCTCAACGCCCCCAGTTATGGTCAAAATACCAACTGAATACAAATTCCAGTGCTCCAAGTGTTGGAAATATTTTAAACAAAAATCCGCCCTAAACAAACATGAGCGCACGCATACCGGCCAGAAACCCTATAAATGCAATTTATGCCCCAAAGCGTATGCGGATGCCTCGAATTACAAAAAACACAAACTTCTACACACTAAAGCCGCGGATGCTATGAATATTCCGCGTCCAAAACGTCCAGCATCACCGGCCTTATCCACTGTCTCCGATCCCGATCCTGATGGCATAGAGGCTATGCAAACTATACAGAGATTTGAATTTTCCTCAGGCGATGAGGATGAGATGGAAAGTTATCTGTGGCAGGACGCTTTGCAACATTCCCTAATGAATGAGGAGATACGTGAGAATATCAAACGAAATCTCATGGCTATCAATAGTGCCATAATGCCGGCAGAAGAAACTGGCGAAAGTTTTAAAGGAAAAACTATATTTTCATCAAATTATTATTCAAGCGAAAATCCTGACTGAAGAAGTAGCTTAAAATAAAATACAGACTCTTGTTGAAAATGTACTCATATAGATAGTTTTTGTTTTTAAGATAGCCCAGGAGAAGTACTTTCCTGCAAGTTGATCAACAGCAACTTACTGCGGAACTTGTAGTGTAATTCATCATGCCTAGATGAAGGACAGTCACAATGGACTCTCAATTAAAATCCTGTTTTAAATGTATTTAATTTAATTTATTTATAAAAAACGTAATTGAGCCGAAAGACCACATTTATGTATGTATTTAATAAAGACAAAACAGCCTCAATGTAATGTGTAACCGTTTTTGAGGAAGGGATTTTGCATTATCATTTAAAATTACTACATTTCGAAAATAGTATTCAGTTTATTATCCGTCGACATTTTCAATTACTGCATAGGTCTCTTCAGCACTGCCACAATTACCCATGTTTCAGAGCCGGGATAGGTATTATAAACACGTTGTATAGATATTGTGGCTTTGTCCTTTGATTGAGGGCTATCATTTTTAGCTATTTGTTAAGCCCAAAGTTACACCTGTTTGCTATGTAATGCGATTTATTGTTACATACAGGGTGACTGATGAATACTGCTACATTAAGATACTCAATTGACTTTTGTTTCAGTGTATCGAAATCATTTTTCTTTTATTCATGTCAAATGAAATATTAAATAAAGCTTATTTAGTTTCAAAAATAATGGAATTTAAATGACACACCCCCCCCCCCCCCCCCCTCCTGCTCGTAGATGCATGTGCGGCATCTTATCAAAGAGTTATTCATTACTGCTTGGAGAGTTTAGACAGGAAAAGCCGCAATTGTTTCTCCAATGTATTGCTTTAGTTCATTAACATTTTTTGTGTTTTGCTCTGTAGACTTCCTGTTTGCATTAACCCCACAAGAAAGAGTCAGGTGACCAGGGCCAACGGAATGTGGAGTTTCTGTATGTCAGCTTTTTTTTTGGACATTTTCATCGCAATTCTGTCATAAAAGCCCGGGCGTATTCTGGAAAGAAAAATATTCTGAACATGCTCAAGTAACGGTCTTCAGTAACCGTAACGGTGTGACCGTTTTCTTCGAAGGTGTAGGGCCCGACAATGCAGCGTGATGAAACTACACACCACAATGTGGCACGAAGTGGATGCAATTCCGTCTAATGGAGTATCTGTGGGTTGGAAGCACTCCATATTCGACAATTTTGATGGACGAACAAAAACATATATTGTTGAGGTGACTGCCCCTGGCCGAAGAGTTTCGGGTCAATCCGGTACATAGAACCGGCAGTCGCGGGAATAAACGACAATTTGTTTGTTTATGTTGCCGTTTAAATCGAAATGGGACTCGTCAGACATGAAAAGACAGGTTAACATTTTTCCGTCCTCTTCCATCATTTGAAGCATCTTCTGGCAATATTCCAAGGGGATCGGAAAGTCTGCAGTGTTCAGTTTGTTGGCCATTTGAATTTTAAATGGGAATAAGTCCAAATCGTTACGCACAATGACTGTCTGCTTATACCCATTTGAGTAGATAAGCTTCTTTTCGAAACTCTTGGATTGTTTTGTATGGAAGCAGCGATTGTTTCCTCCGTCCAAACTGAAGGGTTTCGTTGCTAGGATCTTCTGTTGACAGTCCCATGCTCGGCAAAATTGTTAACAAGTCTCATTATGGTCCATCTGCTCGGAGGATTGCCGCCAAACGTGCGCCTATACTCTCCTTACTCATTTTTTCACAATTCTTTGCAGAAGAACATGTAATTGCTCAAAAGATTGTCCCATTCGATACAATCATGTGTGAGATGGCCGACGTCACTCTTGAAAGTCTGAGTAATGAGTATACTTTGGTTGGTACTTGATCGTCTTCTCCAAATGAAGCTTCTAGTGTCAATAGGTTGGAAAAGTGTTCTTACTGCAATTGCCGTCTCCTTCACCCGTTCTCCATTTCTATCGTTACAGGAATTTATGCTCATGTTTAGGCCATCAGTCGTATGTTAGACTTTTCAAGAGAAGTTTCGGGCATAATTTCTCTCCTGTAACTCGAAATCTCCTTAATTTTGGTTCTTTGATCAGATTATGTGCTTCTTTTATTTTCTTACTTTACGATATCGTTCCCATGCAGCGACTAACCCCTTCAGGGCCGCATTCTTTGTTTTGTAGCCTTTTTTTATAAATGGTGGTCCAAACCTAATGCATGATGGTAATTGTGAGTGCCACAATTAACATCGTGCATTAATTTGACACTTCTTGGTTTCAGTGTTTCCCAAATTCAACCAAATGTGTCCACACTGGATTCTTTAACAAGCCGAATTGTCGCATTTGGACAAAAGAGAATCCACGAGTGATTGTTAAGAAGCCTATGCATCCACAAAGAGTGACTGTTTGGTGAGGTTTATGGGCTGGCGGCATCATCGGGCCGTACTTTTTCGAAAATTAGGTCGGAAAAGCAACAATCGAGAATTGTGTTCACCATTGCGAGATTATAAGGGACTTCTTGTGTCCAGAAATTGAGGATATGGACCTAGACGATATGTGGTTCCAACAGGATGGTGCACTTGCCACACAGCCAACGAAACAATAACTCTTTTGCACGAGAAATTCAATGGCCGTATTATCTCACATCGTGGCGATGTTCATTAGCAGCCACCATCATGTGATTTGACACCGTTGGACTTCTTTCTTTGGGGATATTTAAAAAAAAGTGTGCGTCAATAAGCCAGGAATAATTTAAGAACTTAAGGATAAGATAATTCGGCACATTAACGACATTGAAACTCCGTTATGTCTCAGAGTCACTAAAAATATGTACTATCGGATAGAGGTATGCCACCGAAGCCGTGGCTAGCTTTTGGCCGACATTTTTTTTCACACATAATTCTCATAAATTCTTCTACGAGGGCTACCATAAATATTTCTGGCCTAATAATGAAAACGCGAATATTTATAAAATGGTTTTTATTGTTTATCAAAGTATTCTCCAGCATAATTTATACACATTTGCATGCGCTCAAACCAATGCTCGAAGCACTTTTTCCAATCCGATTGAGACACATCCAAAACATGGTGACGAAAAACGTTGACCATGCATTTTTTTCTTAATGTGCGGGAATATATGGCGGATGGCCCATCAATTCGACGTTTTGGCCGGTCAAAAAGGCGCTGGTGAGAGCTCGCATTATCATGGTGCACAATGATTCTTCTCTTCTTCTTATCTTGTTCGTTTTCCGAATTTCTCCGATGACAAATTGTGGTGTACCACTCAGAATTGACCGAACATATGACATACCGTCAGATTGAGCCATCCTTGGGCACTTCTTCCACCAGCATACATTCGATATTGCATAAACACCTGGCCGTAAGAATGGTTTGTTCTCGTTGGATCCCGCACAATTTGACAATCGCTCAAAAAAAGGCTCGTGTCGATTGATGCAAGAAATTTTGAAAAAATACGATCGCGGTGTTTCAAAAGACGTTTACACGATCGCGGTGCTTCAAAAGACTTTTAAAGGATCGTCACAGGTGACGAATCATGGCTCTATGCGTATGAGCACGAAACAAAATTTGACGAATACTCAAAAAAATGCTCGTATGGATTGGTGAGAAGAGATGTTAAAAAAATGTATAACTGCGGTAGCTCAAAGGCAGTGTATAAGATTGTCACAGGTGATGAATCATGGATCTATTCATATAAACCCTTTCAAGACGAGCCAAATCCAACAAAAGTTTTTTGTGGAAGAAGTACATCGAAGCAAAAGATTGCGTTTTTTTCCGGTATAACCGGCCATGTTGTCACGGTGCCTTTAATGAAACGTAGGAAGTCAATTCTGAGTGGTATACAACCACCAGTTTGCCAACAGCGGTTGAAGATATGAGGAAAGGTAATAAGAGAAGATGCATCATTTTTGCATCACGACAATGCGAGCTCTCACACACCAGCTGAAACGATGAGCTATTTCACCACTCAAGATGTCGAATTGATGGGCCATCCACCGTACAGCCCTGATTTGGCACCCAATGACTTCTTATTATTCCCTAGCGCCAAGAAAAGAATGCCTGAAAACAGCTGTTGAAGCCTTTAAAAATCATGTTTTGGGGGTGTCTCAATCGGAGTGGAAAAAGTGCTTCGAAAATTGGTTTGTGCGCATGCAAAAGTATTGATTTTAAAGGAGAATATTTTGAAAAACCAGAGAACCATTTCCAATGATAAATTATGTTTTTATTACCGGACTCGAAAAATGTAGATGCAAGAGCTCTCGAACCGGTCTACTCCTGTCAAATCAAACGACCTATATGTGACGCGCAAAATAGAAAGGGACCTAAGGTTAAAAACCATTTTTGTTCAGGAGAGCTATTTTAAAGATTAGGTCCTTTTCTATTTGCGCTTAGAATCGTCGACTTCACTTTCATAAAACGCGCATATCTCTGGGGGGAACATCGAATGAGACCGATCCCATCGGTCTCATTCGATGCTCAGATGTTGTCCACATCAAAAAAAGAAAAAAAATGAAAATTGATTTTTTTACCCTTAGGTCCCTTTCTCTATGCGCTGTCACATATAAGCAAACATTTATTCATTCAATTAGGGTTTCCAGCCAATACTAGGTGGAGGTAATACAAATTAGCAGTGATTGGAGTGTAAAGCTTCAGTGTTTTTGGGTCTTGCTGCACTGGGTAGGTTCCCAAATTTTTTTCATATTCATTAGCTAATTTTAAATAAAACAATTTCAGATTTGGTTTTCTTTTTGTTTTGCTGTTGTTTCGGTGTTTTTGTTTTCTTTTATTCTTTTGTTTATTATTCTTATTTCGTTTCGTTCTGTTTTTTTAGCTTTTGTCCAAAAGTACAAAATAAAGTCATGTTTTTTTTAGTTGGTTTGTTTCAGTTCAATTTCAATTTGCATAACAATAACACAGATAGTTAGAAAGGATGAATTCAATTAATGCCAATTACACATACATAATAAATATTTTCATTTGCAATATCTAGAAAATTCTGTTTTGAACCAGCCAATTGTCGTTGTGTAACTCTAATCGTATTTCCTGTTTCCGTCGCTTACAAATACAAATTGTTTAGAAAGTTAAACGGTAATCAAGAGTATTTATAATAAAAGGTAAAAGAAAGAAAAACTTAACATGTTCTTAAACATTAAAATAGAGGGGTCACAGAGGCAGGTGGTGGCGGCGGTGGAGTCATAAAGTAAAGTATCAAATAAACGAGGGTGTACAATAATTAATAGACGTATTTTGAGGGTACTCGTACTTGAGTTGTGGTGTAAAAGATTTAAAACAAATGCATGGCAAAAATACATAAAATTTATCTTAAATACAGTAAAAAGTAAAAAAAACACACTATATAATTAATTTATTATTGTGATTTGTGGTTGGGATGTTAGTTTAAAAATAAAATCAGCCAAAGGTTTTAAATTGTGACTGCTGTTCTTTTTACACATTCTTTAACTGGTTTTTCTCTTTTCTTTTTGGTTTAATATCACACAGAGCTGGAGTGTTTAGGCAAAAAAAGAAAACTCTCCATTTTTTTCTTTACCTTACAGAAAAAAGCTCTAAGAATTTGTTGGTCCTTAAAGTTTTAAAATCATTTCACAAATCGTTTTCATACTTAAGTTATTTTGTTTTTATTAATTTTTGAGTGTTTTGTTTTCAATATTTGGTGTTTTTTCTTTATTTATTTGATATGTTTGTGTTTTTTTTTTTGTTAATTCCAAGAGTGGTTCCACACACACAACACAATTTAAAACCTTTGTTAACATTAAAGTTTTTTTTTTATTTCTTTACTTTTCATGTCGGCTTAAAAATTATAAAACAATGTACGGAGAGGTACCACCTATGAACGCCACTGCTTAAAAGTGTATTTGATTTCATAATCAAGAGTTTATGGAATAAATATAAAGTTTATATTTCCATATGTGAACATGCTTAGCGGCTTTTATAAACACAGATTCACTTTTGTGGGCAAGTGATATTTCAACAGTCATCTCTTGTCTCCTCCCTGCTTAGCTTAAGATTTGGCCACACAATGTTTTTTGTTTGTTTTGTATTTTCTCCACATTATTCTGAACTCTAAAATAATATTGTTGTTGTTTTCTTTAGTTAATAATTTGTTTTCAATTCGAAATTAAACAAAAATATTGGTTGTAGTTAATGCTATTTTTGCTCTTAATGAACAAAAAAACTAAGCTTTTATTCTGCACTTTGTCAAAAAAAACGAAAGTAAATTATTATATATCTTTTGTTGTGTTACTTTCTTTCAATTAAATTTTTCCTGTTCTTGTTGGTTATTAAGAATAATTCTGGGCGGGGTCAATTCAAGGCAATACCGGAGATATTGCCACAATTATGTCGTATACCTAGGATTTGTTCCTTGGGCGGGCTTTCGAAAAAATTGACCCTACGAAACAAATGTTGTTTAGAAAACTTTGTTTTGTTTAAATGTTTTGAAAGCGTAGAAAGAAACTTGCCAAGCAATTGGTCTCAAAGAGTTCATCAAAGTGTTAAATGGCATTAATTGTTCTCTGTTGAAAAATTGTGGTCAATAACTTGTCAAGTTTTTTCTGCGCTGGCCAAGGGGGAATATGTATGGGCTACAGCGTTTTGAGTGGATATATTATCTCCTTAAATACAGTTTAAGAGATTAAAAAAATCATAAACTCTCTAGTTTGTTGTGTCTGATTCTCAAAAATCATAGACCCTTAACTTTTTATTGTACCAGATAATCAAAAATCATAAACTCTTAAATATTCTTTAAAACATGAAAAAATAATTTCAATATATTTTTTTACCCAAAGTAGTCTTGACGAACACTAAAATCAATTTCTACCACTGTTGCGTTTTCGCAACATAAACTTTCTAGTTTGTGTTGCCTGGTTCAAAAAATCATAGATCCATAACTTTTTATTGTACCAGATAATCAAAACTCATAAACTCTTAAATATGCTTTAAAACATGAAAAAATAATTTCAATATATTTTATTTACCCAAAGTGGTCTTGACGAGCACTTAAATCAATTTCTTCCACCGTTGCGTTTTCGCAACGTAAATTCACTAGTTTTTGTTGTCTGGTTCTCAAAAATCATAGACCCTTAACTTTTTTTTTGTGCCAGACAATCAAAGATCATAAACCCTTAAATATGCTTTAAAAACTGAAAAAAGAATTTCAATATATTTTATGTACCCAAAGTGGTCTTGACGAACACTAAAAACAGAGCTACATGGGTAAATATATACCAAATTTTTTCAATTTCTACCACCGTTGCGTTTTCGCAACATTTACTCATAAAGTCGAAAACGAAACCGTGGTAGATAGACAATGGGTTAATATATCGGAAAACAGTTTTATTTCTTTTAAATCGTTAGATATTTTTCTACATAATAAATCCTACATTGTGACTGGATTGAAAATCATTTTATGATTTTTATTTAACCGTGAAAAGAGTTTTTCAAAAATTATGAACTCTTCAATATGTGTTTGAGCGGATCGGTATTTTTCTAGCAAGTCAATGGATCGGACAAATGTTTTATTTACGAATTGATATTCTGCTTAAATTTATTAAGGGGACTTTAGAAATTGTGAATTCTTGTCTCTTAAATATGTGATAGAGCGGGTATTTTTCTACCAAGTAACTGGATCGGAAATATATTTAATTTCATAAGTTATTTCCTGTTTAATTTTTTTAAGAGGACTTTAGAAATTGTGAATCTTTTACTTTGTGTTTCAGCAGGTACTCTTCAATAAGTGTTAGATCTAGTATTTTTCTAGCAAGTAACTGGATCGGGTATACATTTTATTTTTGAATTTATTTCCTGTTTAAATTTTTTAAGGGTACTTTAGAATTGTGAATCCTTAACTTTGTGTTACAGCAGTTACACATAAAAAAAGTGTTAGAGTGGGTATTTTTCCACCAAGTAACTGGATCGGAAATATATTCTATTTTTTAATTTATTTCCTGTTTAAATATGTTATGTTGACTATAGAAATTGTGAATCCTTAACTTTGTGTTACAACAGGTACTCTTCAATAAGTGTTAGAGGGGGTACTTCTCTAGCAAGTAACTGGATCGGATATATATTTTATTTTTGAATTTATTTCCTGCTTAAATGTGTTAAGGGGACTTTAGAAATTGGGAATCCTTAACTATGTGTTACAGCAGGTATGATAATACCGAGAGAACTGAAAAAGCATTTTAGTCTTAGCTTAAGTGTCTTTTTTTTTAGTACTTGATGTACCTTGTAACTGAATTCGAAAAATATTTCAATCCCAGCTTTCTTTTTTTAACCGTCGTAAGAAGACCTTAAACAATTATGAAAGCCAAAGTAATAGTTTCCAGCAGTGACGATCCTAGTATGAAATCGTATCGGAAAAGACAGTTATTAGTTATATACTTGGTGAGGTCTTGTTTAAAATAGTAAAACAGTTTTGTTATTTAAAATAGTTTAAAAACTCCAAAATCTTGACCTACCAAAAATTAAATAACTCAAGAGTTTAATTTACAATTTGCAATTACTAAGAGCTGTTTTAAATAAGTTGCAGTGAAGTTTAAAAATTAAAACCCTTAGGGCACCCACAGAATATATATTAATAAATTTTAAAAAAAAAATATTTTTCTACACTCTTTATACACTGTAATAAATCTATACAACGAAATGACATACAAATAAATGAAATGAAATTGAATAAGATATTTTCATTTCATTCCTTTTTTCAAATTGTAGCTACTTTAAATGATTGCATCAGAAATTTTGGTTTTGGATTCAAAAAAAGCTTGTGACTAACACAATTAGTTTTAGTTGCTATATAAGCATAGGGAGTCCATGTTTATTGTGTCCAAATACGGAGGGGAAGACGTATTTTTTATTTTATTTCGCAAGTAAGATTTTTTACGCTGATTCTAGTTCTGTTTTCTTTACTTTTATGAAAAGTAAAAGATACAATTTAAACTTTATTTAATTAATTTTTTTATTTCTTGAATTAAGTTCAAGTATTTAAAATTTCCATGACGTTTAAGGAAATTTTGATTTAGTTTCTTTAAGAAACATTTGTAAGCCTTTTTTTATTCTCAGGCTATTATAATATATTATTTATATCGTAAATGATTGCAACTTTTAAAAATTTAATTTAAAAAAAAATCAAAGTTTTAAATTTGTTCGGTAACAAATGGGAGTATATTTTCTATGCTTTTCTTACTTTTCAGTCACGGCGATGAGTTTTACACCCGCTTTGTAACAACACTTCACTCGAACCTTGCGAAAATAATCGCACATTCTGTAAATTTAAGGATACGTATTAAAATTATTTCTCTACTGCTTAAATGTTTGGAAACTAAGCACTTAAAAATCTCATGACTGGAAAGTTACAAATAGGATAGAAATTATAACCCTGAATTAATTTCGTAGTGAAGTTTTGTTAATTTATAATTTTTCAAAAATTATTTAACATAAAATTGTTAAAATGGATAGTGATCGAAGAAATTTGTTAAAACAATTTATATTCAACATGGACTAGTGCAATTTTTGTTTTGAGTTATGCGTTAAATAGCAAGCAATAAAGTGTATTGCCTCAATATTCCTCTATCATTCCCTGTAGTTTAAAATTAGTTCGTTTTCTTTTTCAAAAATAGTTGTGTTTTTTCTATACTCAGACGAATTTAGTCGAAAATAATCTTTCCCAGTTAAATCACAACTTCCATTTTATACCGATCTTCAATTAGGCAACTCAAAACTTTTAGTTTAAATTTAGTTCGTTTTCTTTCTCAAGAATAGTTGTGTTTTTTTTATACTAAGACGAAATTAATCAAAAATAATCTCTCCCAGTTGAATCACGACTTCCATTTTAAACCAATCTTCAATAAGGCAACTCAAAACTTTTCTTTTTTTGTCCCAAAAATAAAGTTGTGACACTTATTTACTATAGTAATAAGTAGCAAATACTGATAAGTGCAATTTTTGTTTTGGAGTTATGCTAGTTAAATAGCAAGCAATGAAGTTTATTGCCTCAATATTCTTCTATATTTCCCTGTAGTTTAAATTTAGTTTGTTTTCTTTCTCAAAATAGTTGTTTTTTTATACTGAGACGAAATAAGCCAAAAATAATCTTTCCCACTTAAATCTCAACTTCCATATTAAACCAATCTTCACTTAGGCAACTCAAAACTTTTAGTTTTCATTTAGTTCGTTTTCTTTTTCAAGAATATTTGTGTTTTTTATACTGAGACGAAATTAGTCAAAAATATTCTTTCCCAGTTGAATCACGACTTCCATTTTAAACCAATCTTAATTTAGGCAACTCAAAACTTCTTTTTTTGCCCCAAAAATAAGGTTTTGACACTTTTGTTTTGGAGTTATGGTAGTTAAATAGCAAGCAATGAAGTTTATTGCCTCAATATTCTTCTATCTTTCCCTGTAGTTTAAATTTAGTTTGTTTTCTTTCTCAAAATAGTTGTTTTTTTATACTGAGACGAAATAAGCCAAAATAATGTTTCCCAGTTAAATCACAAATTCCATATTAAACCAATCTTCACTTAGGCAACTCAACTCTTTTAGTTTTCATTTAGTTCGTTTTCTTTTTCAAGAATATTTGTGTTTTTTATACTGAGACGAAATTAGTCAAAAATATTCTTTCCCAGTTAAATCACGACTTCCATTTTAAACCAATCTTAATTTAGGCAACTCAAAACTTCTTTTTTTGCCCCAAAAATAAGGTTTTGACACTTTTGTTTTGGAGTTATGGTAGTTAAATAGCAAGCAATGAAGTTTATTGCCTCAATATTCTTCTATCATTCCCTGTAGTTCTAATTTAGTTCGTTTTCTTTTTCAAGAATATTTGTGTTTTTTTTTTATACTGAGACGAAATTAGTCAAAAATATTCTTTCCCAGTTACAACAACACGACTTCAATTTTAAACTATTCTTTTTTCGCCCAAAAATAAAGTTGTGGTACTTTGACACTTATTTACTATAATAATCTATTGGGCTTTTTTATCGACCTCATTAATAATACTCCTTATAACTTTCAGTTCCTGGTACATTAATGTTAGTTGATTAAGAATTTGGAAATATAGCTGCACGTTTGTTGCGCAAAATAGGTAGTTTTATTGATCTGACACTAAATAAATATAAAGTGTTCCGCACAAATTTCATATTTACTTGACTTTTCGTCCTACATTTAGTTGTATTACTAAATCCAGAATCCTTCCTCACGGTTTATAGTTTCTGGTACTTTAATTTCGGTTGGTTTATACTTTGAAGATTGAGTTTAATTTTTTTTTGCGCAAAAAAATTTGCTGTTATTACTCTGACTCTAAATTAAAATAAAAATAGTCCGCCTTTATTCCATCACGACTTCACTTTTCGGTCTTTTGAATAAGACTTCTCATGATTATTTGTTGTTGGTACTTTTATTTTAGCAGTGTTAGTTTTTGTGTAGTTTACCTCAATTTTTTTGCGCAAACAAAATTTGTTTTTAAGATTCTGCACTAAATTGCTACAAATGTTTCCTCAGTTATCCAATCGATCAATTCAAAAGTATTCCTCATTATTATTCGTTCCTAATGCTATAATTGAAGTTGGTTTAGATTAAAAGAACTGTTCTTGAATATTTTGCCTTTATTAGGACTTTTTAATACCTCTTTAATTTTAATTCTTGTGTTTTGGTTGTTTAATTGGTTGAGAAATGGAAAATGAAGCACAATTTTGTGCGCATACTGTAACTTTGATAATTCCAAACTAATTTGAATTTAGTTGATTGATTTTGACTTTGAAAATTTAGTTTCAGCTTTTTGCGCAAACAATGTTGGGCTTATATTCTGACACTAAATGACGAGAAAAGTATTGATAAATTTCATTACAACTTATTTATCAAACTTTTTGACCAGACTACTTATAATTGTTATATTCAGATGGTTTACATTTTGAAAATTAAGCATCGGTTTATATTTGCGCAAACAATATTTTTTTTATTCTGATACTAAATGACTATAAAAATTTTTCGACCTAAATCCATCAAACATCTCTAAGATGATAAATCATTATTTTTCGTCCCTATTGCTTAAACTTTAGAAGAAAATTAAGATCCATTTTTTTTAAAAAAAAATTTTGAAAAAAGAAAGTATTTTTCTGAAAGTGTTCTGCCCTAATTTCTTCACGTCTTTTTGTCGATTTTGATGAACCCTTTTGTTGCGCAAAGAGTTGTTTTTTTATTTAAAAATGATTTAATTTGAAAGTATTCCATCCAAACTTCTTTTTGACCTTTTTAATTAAACTCCTGACGATTATTCTCTTATTTTTAGTAGGTTGAGTTTTTGAAAGCTTAGCTCTGTTATTTTGCGCAAACAAATTGAGATATTCTGTAAATAAATTACCTAAAAGAAGTTTTATACCTCAATCCCACATGGACTTTCTTTTACATTTTCGTATATATGGCTTCATAATTTTTTGATCGTGGTACTTTATGGTCAGTTGGTTTAGATTTTGAAAATTGAGCACAAAAAAGTTGGAACCAAATGGGACGACCAAAGAGGTGAATTTTATTTAAACTATATTATAATTATTTTTTAAAAAAATCATAAATTATTTACTCTCTATGTGCACGAAAATAAATTAATATTCAATATTTATAGTTAGATTTTTTATGAATGATGATTTAAAAGAAATTGAAATTGTTAAAAATATATTTTTGTGTACATAAGGTAATTAATTAACTTATGCATTTTGAAAAAAGTATAATACGAGTATAGTTGAAAATCACCTAGTTGGTCCTAAGATTCACCTATTAGGTAAAACTAGAGAATTGTTGATTTTTTTATTTTATAGAAATCCAAATAAAATAATATAAAAACTATAAAATAAAATGAATGAATGATGATTCAGAAAAACTGAAATTGAAATTTTTTAAAAATAAATTTTCGTGTACATAAGGTAATTAATTTATGAATTTAAAAAAAAATAACAATATTGTTGAAAATCACCTAGTTGGTCATCACTTATCACTTATGTGGGAAACTAGAGAATTGTTCATTTTTTTTGTTTTATAAAAATCCAAATTAAAAATAAATCGCTGGCCATACATATTCCATAGCAGATTTTAATTTTTTTTTATAAAATCCTTACAAGTTCGTATTTGTTTTAGAACATTTTTTTAAAAAAAAAACTTAGTATTGTACGTTTTTTCTTTATATCACTAAAGGATTGTAAAAATAATCCTTTATGCAAGTAAGCCTTATAAGTAAAGATATCTCAACAAAACTCACACATACACATTTAGGCATATGAATAACGTAAATTCGAAATTTGGCTTTATATTATTCAAATAGAAAATACAATTCTTATCCAATACTGTGTTTTGAAATACATTTACGCCAGAGAATTAGCTGGCACTTATTGTAAACTTGTTTTCTTTTCTTCTTCTAAAATAGTGGGTTCTGTTGAGAAATGTAAACTTATTCTATGCTGGGATCCCTTTTTCAAGGCTTCGTCTGCTGTTGTTTAGAAAAAGGGGATGGGTTTTGTTGTATTTGTGTGGGAAATCTTCAGTCAAATGATGGTGGAATTTTTTGCCAAAAGAAATAAATCCAATAAATTATTCAAGAAGTTTTGGTTTGTTTTTGTTAAAAGGAAGACTTTTTGGGAGTTTTGTTTGGGTTTCGAGTAGAGTATTTTCTAAATTAATTAAATTCGCATTGTTTGTTAGAGAAGAATGTGGGCTGGCAAAAAATTCCATAAGCATTTGACTACTACCACACAAAAAAGAAATAATAAAAATAATATCAAGATAAGCAGAAAAAATGACTTAATGGATGAAAGAAAAAAACTTCTAAAACAGAAACACAATTTTCAATGTTTTGCAAGTTGGGGAAAAATTTAAAATAGCAGCCATTTCAAAGGATTAATTTTACTGTTTTCCAGCTTAACTGCTAGTTTATATCTTTTACCAAGTTTTGTCCTTTCTGTCTTTCAAGCTCTTCTGCTTTTTCTTTGGATTTCCTAAAAACTAAAAAGTGGGAAGGGATGGTTGGTTTATATTCATTTTCATAATTTCCCTTTGAATTTTTCTAAAACAAAAACTTCAAAGAAATTCTTATACAAATGAAACAAATTGATATTTTTCAAAACTAAAAATCTCTTAGAAATAATTTAAAACCGCGTCTGCAACTTCAGGTTTTGCCTAAGCCATTTTTGTGCTTAATTTCAAATAAAATTAGAGACATCTCATTTAATCTTTAAGTCTGAATTTATATCTGCAAAACATTTGACATTTAGTTAATTTTTTGTGGGGGAAGGTTTGGGCGGATGAAAGCTAATGTTTAACATGATTTAGCTACTAAACCTACAGTTTGGATTGTTTTTCAAAAACTCTCCAAGAAAAATGGCTACGTTTACAAAATTGGCAAACAAAAATTATGTACATTTTGACAAAAGTTCTATTCAAAAACAAAATATTTTCTCTTTTTCAAACGTGTTTAGGGAGTTTTTGTTAATTTTTTTGGGAGAGTTTCTTAAAACTCTCATCGAGTGCATGCTCATAGTGTGTGTATGTAACAATAACTAAGCACGTGCGTTTGGACGTGCTCTGGCTCATAACATTCAGGCAGTTAGGATCAACTTTTTAAGCATACTCTCCAAAAGCGGAGACTTAATTATGAGACTTTTTACGGATGTTTTATGTATGTATAAAACCTAAATTAACATTGTCGGCAGTTGTTTGGTAATTACCAGAATTCTCCAAAAAAAAGTGGAGACTTTTTTTAAAACCTCCTCCTACAAGCTGCTACACAGCTAGCTTCATTCCTTATTAGAAATGTTTTAAAAAATATCAGTTTGTGGGGATGAATAGTGGGGGAATGGGGAAGGACAAACAAAAATATCATGCAAAATTAAAAAAAAAAATATTTGAACTTAAAAAAATTTTAAAAATCAAATCACAAATAAAATTCAAAATATTTTAGAAAAGATATATAAGCAGATATTAAGAAAATGATAAGTCGGCACTAAAAACAAGACTAAAGTTTTTTAAGTAGTTTGAGCAATTTTTTGAATTCGCATTGAAATAAAAAACTTCATTTCTTTTGGTTTACGGATTGATAGAAAATTCAATGAAAAGACAAAGTTAAAATAATAAAAAGAAGAAATTAAAAATATCAAGAACAAACTTGAAGAAAAAATGCTTATAGATCAAAAGTATTAAAAAGAAAAGGATAAAACTGGAAAATTGTACTCTCAAGAACGAATTCAATTTGTTTGTAAAAGTAAACAAAAAAGAAATAGATAAAACTGGAAAATGGTACTCTCAAGCTAAGAACGAATTCAAATTGTTTAAAATTAAATTAAAAATAAGGGAATAAATCAAACAAGTACCGATTACTCCAGAGTAATATCACCTCACATGCGTCGCGCGTCGTTTAATTTCATTTAAGTTCACCGTTTTTCGTTTTCCGTTGTGGTTGCAGTTTTTGTTTTATGTTTTTGTTGTAGGTATCACACGTCAGATCATACGACATATATGTGTATATATACATATATATATAGTTTGAATACTATATTATATTCATTATTGTTGTTGCTTGTGTTTGTTTTTGATTTAACAAAAAACATTGGCCATAAAATTTTTGGTAAAAGTAAAATTAGTCCATGAATTAAAACTCGGTGTAAAAGACTGTCTTTGTTGTTGGTGTTGATGCTGCTGTTGTTGTTGTGGCTGATGAGATGTTGATCTTTTCAAAATACGTAAATTTGTACCGGATGCCATGCGCTGCAATTGCGGCATTTGCTGTTGCATTGTATGCAAATCAGTGTGCTCTCTTTTGATCGAGGCCATATCTGGGAAATGCAATGATACTGATGAAGGACGAGGCTTAAGCTTAATAACGCCCCCAACGATGTCGTCGTTAACGCCACTGCCGCCGCCGCCACCATTCTTCAGTTGTGATTTGTTGTTGCCGTCCATGTCTCCGCCTCCCTGTAGAGGTTGCTGCTTAGGAGTGATGACGCTGGCATTGGCTATATTAGTGGCCATGGTCTTGTTAACGGCTGCGGCAGCTGCTAAAGCTAATAGATCGTTGCCACATAGTGGTGGTGGCGTCGGTGTCTTATAACCCGTATTAAAATTATTATTAGTTTTATTTACATTCAATTTATTGTTGCCACCACCACTAATGTTGTGGTGGTGATTGTTAGTAGTTGTAGTATTATTGTTGTTGTTGTTGCTATTGTTGGTACTCAACATCATTGTGGAATTGGTAACAATCATCGATTGTTGCTTTTGCAAACGCTGCGGCTGCTGTTTGTTGCCATTTGCGTTTTTGTTATTCAAGTGCTGCTGTTGTTGTTGATGCTGCTGATAATGTTGCTGCATGCAAATCTTATCACTTTGTGATTTGGCCCTTTGACGTCCATTCATGTTCAGGTTGTTCTGCTGTTGCTTTTGAGACGTGGCCAGAGCCGCCTTCATTTGCTGTTTCTCTTTGCGTATTAAATTGAATGAACTTATAATCTACAAGGGGAAAGAAACAATACAGAATTAGTTAAATACAGAAATGCAATTAAAGGTTAAATATCAAGAAAACTGAGTATAATTTTCCTCTGATTAGTTTTCAAGATAGACAGGGCTGTGATAGAAATCATGTCGGTTTTGCTAATTGTCGTTTTTGCAAACCAATGTTGGTTTCATTTGGTGTCATGAAACCAAGTTGGTTTTGTCCATTTCGAATGTAAATAAAACCAATGTTCAAATCAGCAGTTGCTGATAAAATCGATAACATTGGTTTTCATGACACCAAAGCATTTTTTCTTATCGTTTTCGAAACCAATAGTGACGGCATTGGTTTCTATGAAAGCCCTGAGAGTTTTTGGAATTTTTTCACCACTAATTTATGTGATGTCTCATCTTTTTCGATAGTAACTCCCAAACGCTATTACCGATTTGATCAAGAGTGGTCTCAAATAAAGGTCATTAGCTTCTCTTAAACTTGTATTAAAATCAGTTCAATAGTTTTGACGTTAGAGGCATTTTAAAAAATTGATTTTGTTGTGCAAATATTCCGATTTTAAATTGAAAAAAATATATATATAAACAACAATATAAAAATATATAAATAAATTGACCATACAGTATGGACATTCCCGAGCAAAACAAGCTATCGTTTAAAAAAAAAACTGGGCAACAAATGGTAAAGTTACACGTCCTGGTAAATTTTTCGATTTTCAGGGGTGCCTACGGCCGATTGTTTTTTGTAATGCACCCAGCATAGTCATGTATAATCATGGCTTACCATTTGTAGAGTCCACTAAACAACGTGTAGCTCTACCTTTTCTCACCCAATTTCAACATAACATGGTAGTTATTGTCCAAAAAGCTGAGACAGTCGGTTCAATGGACTGGATTGACCCGAAGAGCGACTCTTTGGCCAAGGGCTGTCACCCCGGCACACAGGTGGCGCTACTACAACAACATCTCATAAAAACATCAAAAAGAAATTCCAAAAGTTCTATCTTAAAACCTAATCAAATATTTAGGAGGCCAAAATGTATAGGAAAAAAATATTTAGAACTCTGGACCAGGAAAAAAAGTCATAATTTGTAAACTATTGTTATCAGTGATAGATTTTAATGTATCTCTTCACAAAATAAATCAGGTCTATTTATGTCTTCGTGAGCTTCCGTGGTGGATGGAAAATAAAACTTGGGTTATGTTTTAACCAAATCCTGCAAGTAGCGACCTCCTTCCACCTGATGATAAAATGTCTGCCGTAATTCCATTGTTTACTAACGCAAATGAAGTTCTGAATGTCATTAAAGAAACCGTGACTCCAGGTAAAGCACCTGGATATGATCTTATCACGCCCAAAATGATCTTGGAACTTCCTTATATTGCTGTGAAGTTTCTGGCAAAATTATTTAACTCTATTTTGAGACATGGTTACTTTCCTAAAGTGTGGAAAATTTCTATGATTCAGATGATTTTAAAGCCAGGAAAGGACAAATCAATACCTTCCTCATACAGGCCGATCAGTTTGCTTCCCTCCTTATCCAAACTATTTGAAAAAGTTCTTTTATCGAAAATAAAACCGTTCCTCGTGTCAAATAACATAATACCAGACCATCAGTTTGGATTCCGCGAAGGTCACAGCACTATCGAACAAGTAAACCGTCTGACCCAAGCATTTGAAAAATCATTTGAACGGCGAGAATATAGCTGCGCCGTATTCCTGGATGTTGCTCAAGCATTTGACAAAGTCTGGCTCTTTACCGGCAAATACGCATCGAATTCTTGAGTCTTACTTAGAAAACCGCAGATTCAGAGTCAAATGTGGACAACACGTCACCGATGACCGCGAAATACTAGCAGGTGTTCCCCAGGGAAGCGTCATGGGGCCTATCCTTTACCTTCTGTTTACCGCAGATATCCCTACCAGCCCAAACGTGCTAACATCTAATTTTGCCGATGATACCGCTATAATGGCCACACATAAAAAGCAGGACATGAGCAGGACACATGAATCTGGAGAATAAAGCCAATGAGGCTAAATGCACACAGGTAACTTTCACACTGAATTTTAGCACTTGTCCGACATTGAAACTAAACAATATCCCTTTTTCTCAATCTGATCATGTTTCATACCTTGGAATCCACCTGGATCGTCGACTCACCTGGAGAAGTCATATCGAAGCCAAGAAAACTCAACTGAAACTTAAGGTCCATCATCTTCACTGGCTCCTAAACGCGAACTCAAAACTAAGCCTTGAATATAAGGTCCTGCTATACAACAGTGCAATCAAACCTATCTGGTTATACGGTGCCCAGCTATGGGGCAAAGCAAGCTCGAGCAATCTCGACAAAATACAAAGAGTCCAATCGAAGACATTGCGGCTTATTACCGGTGCCCCTTGGTATATGAGGAATGAAAACATCCACCGAGACTTGAAAATACCTCTCGTCAAAGAGGCAATTCAAAAAATTAATATAAATCACAAAGAGAAGCTCGAACGTCATGATAACATATTTGCTAGACAATTATTGTGCAGTCCAAGCTCTTTAAGACTTCGGAGAAACGAACGCCGTGTTTTCTAATCTGCACTTGTGCTCGCCCGAAAGACTGTGTAGAATTCTTTTTTTCTACGTCACGTGGCTTAAATGCTCTTATAGGTGATCTTTAAAACAGTCAATATCAATCGCGGACGAACACTCAAAAAAGACTGTAGAATCCTTTATTCTACGTCACGTGGCTTAAATGCTCTCATACGTGATCCTTAAAACAGTCAACACGAAAAACCTACATAACCTAAATTACGTCGTCCACTCTGTTATTCTAGAGTTATCCGTTATACATACATAACTAGAGTGCTTCACTCTACATAATATCGCGAACACTCTGTAAATTACTGTAAGGGTCCTCTGGCCCTTTATCACGAGGTTTAAGCCAAACTAGGTTTAAAATTATCAGACATGTGATCCGTACCAGTTATATACTATTTTGACCAAATTAATTAAAATTCCTGCCAATAAGCAGAGATCCACATTACAAGAAATCCATACTAGGATTCATTATTGAATTATACTTAAGATTCGTATACTTATTGTTATGCTCCTTTGGAGCAGATTCAATAATTCAAACAAAGCTTATATATAAAAAAAATGTTTTAACTTCGGGTAAGAAAATCTAATATTTTTCAACGGCGGGTTTCCACCACGTAAAGGGCGGTGACTTTCGTTAAGTGATTAGTCTCTAAGCGATGTAAAAACTTCTCTGTAAAATCCATTTCCACCTCGTAAATGCCAGTGACTTTACAAGAGGTACAATTATTTTTTAAATTCATCTTCCACTGGATATATAAGAATTTATCGTGCACAGCTTACTGATTTGATAGACGACTTGCACAAATTCTGTACGAAGGCTACAAGTCGGCCTTAAGTTGGGCAAGACCGACTTATCATCTCTCACAACCGCTCTACCTCCTAGTATAGATAGAGCAACAGGAACTGAAATGGGCATGGATATGAAATACAAGAGTCGGAACTCGCCCGTAGTCCGAGCAGAGTTCGAAAAATGTGGAATTGGAAAAAGGCATATTAAATTTTACTGAAAATATAATTTAATTCTAAAGATAAAAGTTGTGTTCTGTTGGTACTAGCATACTCGTATATACTATAATAACTGATTGGCATCATGATTCTTTTGATTGAAAATTTGTAATTTGTAAATACAGAAAAAGTTATTCAAGAAATACTATAAGCAAATATTAACCGAGCTCGCTTTAACTCGCTAAAGGTAATTCATGAATTAATTTCTTTCAAAAAAATGTGAATTATTAATAACAAACAGGGTTAAAGATAATTATGTATAGTTTTCTGTAAACAAAAGCAAAATTCTTTTCTTGTATAATGGTGCGAATTATCGCGTTAGCGAACTCCTAAGCGAGTTGCCAATAGAACACGGCCAAAGTTAAGAGAAAATGTACCAAGGAACAGTCGTTTTGTGGGTTTTTGAACTATTGTGGCAAATAATTACTAATCTTCTTACATATCCCATTAAAGAACGGGTATATCCTTTCAAATTAGTAAGATAACCCCGATATAAACTGAGCCGGACCTTCTACCCGACACGGACTTTTATGCAGTAAAGCCCACTCCGAACGGTGATCATTGCAGATCGGTTGCTATTTTATCTTATTATAATAGATTGTTGAAAATGAGCCGAGACTGGAAAAATTTTGAATATTGGGAATATCATTCTGTTAATTTTATAATTGTAATACGGTCCAATTGACATATGTGACAGCTCATAGAGAAAGGGACCTAAGGGTAAAAAAAATCAATTTTCATTTTTTTCCTTTTTTTGATGTAGGTAACATCTGAGCATCGAATGAAACCGATCCTATGCCCCAAAAGTGTTCCCTCCCAGAGATATGTGCGTTTTATGAAAGTGAAGTCGACGATTCTACACCAAAGATACACATAATCTTTAATCTTTAAATCTTTAAAATGGCTATCCTAAACAAAACTGGTTTTTACCCTCAGGTCCCTTTCTATTTTGCGCGTCACATATATCTAATAGATTTGCTCCAGAATTTAGTATTAGATTAGTTCAAGGTACAGAGCGTAATGAATCCCTTAATATATGTATTATACTTAAAATACAGGGTTTTAAATTAAAAAGATCTTATTTAGTCGGAGTTTAAGTATTTCTAGTAGAAGCTTGGAAACTGTAGCCCTTCTTTGAGATCCCCTAGTATCAGCACAGTTTGATGTAGTAGCATCAAAATAAACAGTGGATCTTCTAAAACGACAGTATGGAAAACGAAATAGATCTCAGTATGACAGCTATGACATATTCTTAGCAGAACTCCCAATTTATTGTACGAGGGTTGCTATATATATAGCCATCTGACATTGGCATTGGAAAGTTTGACACTTTTTAGCATAAACGTACTCAGTACATTTTGACGTACGACCATCGTTTGTGTTGTTTACAGTGACTAGAACAAATCAATTTGGCAAAAAATGGAATTAACTCGTAAACATTTTCGTGTGATCATTTTTCAGAACTTTCGACGTGGATAATCACGACAAGAGTGCATCGATGAACGTAAATTTTTGTATGGCGATGAAGCACCATCCTTTAGCACTGTGAAAAACTGGTTTAATGAATTCAATCGTGGCCGACGCTCGCTCAAAGATGAAGGTCGTCCAAAAACGGCCGTTGTGCCAAAAAAAAACATTGATGCTGTGCGTGACTAATAATGCAAGATCGTCATGTGACAAACGGTAAGATAGAGACATCCTTAGGCATTTCTTCCACCAAAATACATTCGATATTGCATGAATACCTGGCCGTAAAAAGGGTTTGTTCTCGTTGGATCCCGCACAATTTGACAATCGCTCAAAAAAAGGCTCGTGTCGATTGGTGCTTCTAAAGACGTTTATAAGATCGTCACAGGTGACGAATCATGGATCTATGCGTATGAGCCCGAAACAAAACAGCAATCGACCGTGTGGGTCTTCGAAGACGACTCAAATGCAACGAAAGTTGTTCGTTGAAGAAGCACTTCGAAGCAAATGGTAGCCTGTTTCTTCGGCAAAACTGGTCAAAACTGGAAGGACAATTCTGAGTCTTCAGAGAAATTCGAAAAACTAACAAGAGAAGACGAATCATCGTGCACCATGACAATGCGAGCTCTCACAGATCGGCTCAAACCAGCGCCATTCTGATCGGCCAAAACGTCGAATTGATGGGTCATCCGCCGTACAACTTGACACCCAATGACTTCTTTTTATTCCCGCAAATCAAGCTAAAAAATGCGTGGTCAACGATTTTCGTCGCCAGAAGATGCTGTTGAAGCCTTCAAAAAACATGTTTTGGAGGTGTCTCAATCGGAGTGGAAAAAGTGCTTCGACAATTCGTTTGAGCGCATGCAAAAGTGTATAAACCAGACTGGAGAATACTTTGAAAAGCAATAAAATCGTTTTGATGATAAATTTTCATTATTAGGCCAGAAATATATGTAGCAGCCCTCGTAATATTTCATTTCATTTCTTATTGACATGTAATTCGAAGGTCATTTGGGGCCTATTAAAGCTAAATTACAATGTTTATCGAAAGGTCCATAAAAGGGTATACACTTATTAAAAATTATAAATTTTCATTAGAGACAAAAAACGATTTGCTCTTAAACAACTGAAGTGCTCTAAAACAGAGAATTTTTTTTGAAGAGAACGTGGAGAAAACAATGTAATATTTTTAACAACCCCATGTAAACCCATGTAAATAAAGATGGATTAATAAATAAAATAAAAAAAAAATTAAAAAAATTAAATTTGAAAATGTCGAGTGGATTCCCACTTGTTTAACAACTGCGCAACAAACTAAATAAGTCAAAAAGGGTTATTGGCCCCGTATGTTTAAGATGAGCGATCAATAGTTAATGTAGACACATGGCATTATAGCCAATTTTATTACGAATATTTGGCTAAAATTGGAAAGCATTAAACGATGGAATCAGAAAACGAACCTTATGGTCAAAGAAGCCAACTCTGGTAAAAATGGGCACTTAAATTAAAGCAAATTTAACTACGAGCCCTAGTATAGATTTATTTTGATGGTTTAGCAAAAATTGTGGTGGGACTCATACACTAAAGGAGCCTTTAAACGGTCCATTCCAATAAAGAATCCTCGGTGAAGAGTTTTTAGGAACTTAACAACTTTTTTTTCTTGTTAGTGGTATTTTAAATCCGATAAAGGTAGGATTATGTTCATTTTCATAAGCGCAGAGACAAAAATGGCTAGTTTGTTTATGATTTTTATGACAATCCAAAATAAATCTACTTTGTAGGATAGACGAATGGTCTAAATGTATTGTGGGACTGTAGAAGAGCGTTTCGCTGAAGAGCTCAAATGTTCTGCGAGTCACTCATATATTTTCGAGGTTATAAGAAACCAACAGTTCATATTAAGAGCATTACATATGGACTTTATAGAATAAATAAATGACAACCCATTTGATAGGCATGGTAGGGTATCCTTGACACCGTATAAACAAACCCCATGATGGGACAGGCACATGCTATTGACATGCCCGCCATCATGTTTGTTATCTTTTAAAAGGAACACTCACCGTTTCACCATTTTGTGGAACATTGTTGCATTGACTTTGGCTGTGAAACAATTGACGCTTGGATGAAGGGTTTGTTGTTGTATTATTGTTGTTGCTGTTGTTAGCGCTAAGAGCGCTATTATTGTTGCAACCGTTTATGTTGTTGGAAACTTTGCTGCCAGCAGCAACAATTTTTGAATGACGTTTTTGATTACTATTATTACAATTGTTGTTGTTGTTGTTATTATTACCACCACTATTTGTCGTGGTTGTCGTTGATAATGAAAATTGTTGTTGTTGATTTGTTATAGTAGAAACACAGTTATTGTTGCTGTTGTTGTTGTTGTTTGTTGTCTTACAATTACTTTGATTATTATTACAGATATTGTTATTGTTATTATAGTTAAAATTATTTAATTTAATACCATCCAAATCACCCATGGATTTATGGCGTTGTCTTTTAGAACGATTTGAATTATTGGAACATGTTGTATTCCCATTGCAGGATGTGGATGATGCAGCCAAAGCACCACCGTTTAAGGCATTTCTATCATCATTATTATTGTTATTATTACCATTATTATTAATAAAGTTATTATTATTATTGTTTAAGTTATTACGCTGCTGCAAATGCTTCGGTTTTTTACAACTAGATTTGGTTGGTTGTTGTTGTTGTTGTTGCTGCGCTTGACCTGTGTTGTTGTGGTTGTTGTTCATTGTAGTCAGTAGCGGCGAGGTGGATGTGGGCGAACCGCCACCACCGCCCGAGTATTTACGACGTGTTTCCACACCATTGCGTTTGTCATTAACCCACTTCTTTAAACGCTTAACAAATGGTATTATCATAAAAAAGGAATTGGCATTTATGCCTAATTTGGCTTTTGATATGGCATCATTACGATTAACAGGCAATGAATCAATGGGAAACCAATCACAGCATTTAATCTCATTACGCGTGCGTGGCGAGAATTTCGTTTCTAACGAAACATCGCGCACTATATACAAGCGTGTGTACTGATAGTTGATAACAGCATCAATATAATCATTTGGTGCAATTAGTTCGGTGATATCGTAACCGGTCTCTTCAAAAACCTGTGAAAGGCACCAAAAGAAAACATGTCAATTAGTAACACTGTTCGACAATAAATTTCCCCGCTAAAGTAGTAGCTGATTTTGATAGATTTTGGGCCTCCTCGTTCTCTGTTCGTAAAGAAAGTATACTTGGTTATAACCTTTTTAAGCACTTTTACTCGTATTTAAAAGGAAAAACATTAAAGAAGACTCTTCTCACATTGTCAATGACATTTCACCGATAGGATTTTTTTAGAAAAGTACCAAATAATGCTTTTCTTGTACATTCTAAAAGACATATCTTGAAGAAGAAACCCAAAACCTATGAGCATCAGTTGTTTGATTTTGAGTTCATATAAAGTTTAATATCCCGATATATGTACATACCTCTCTTGTGGCACAATGTGCCGGATCTTCGTTTTCATTAACCTTTCCCTTTGGGAAACCCCATGAACTTTTGGCAAAATATGATTGCACTAATAGGCAATAATTGAGATCCTCTGATATTAAAATCGCTCCAAAGGTGGGCACGGAGAGCTTATAGTTTTTCCAATCTTCCAAAATTTTATCAATCGAAGATAAATGTTGGCGTAGGAATGGTATATGCTGGAAGAAGAAAAAGCAATGAATAATCTTTAAATGAAAAAAAGTTAAATAAGGGTACAAGTACAATTCGCTAATGACTTTAATGGGGACTGTTAGTTGAGGCACAAATATTTCAAAAAGAGTTATGTTCAAGACGAGCGATCAATAGTTAATATGGATAGAAGGTTACTTAAATTATAGCGAATTTTACTAAGAAGATTTGGCTAAAATTAAGGACACATGGAACGATGGGATCAAAAAACGGATCAAAATGGTCAAAAGAGGCCAACTCTGGTAAAAAAAAGGCACTCATATTAAAGCCAATTTTACGTCGAATCCAAGTATGGATTATTTTGTGAAACCTGATTTGGCTGAGATTGTGGTCATTCTCATTGAATAAAGGGTCTTTAGAACGGAGCAACTTCGGTGAAGGGTATATAGAAACTTAACGACGCACAGTAAGTAGTCTAGGATTTTCATCGGCCAAAATGCTATAACTTTTGATCTTGTAAATATTTTTGAGTTCTGTAAAAATGGACAATAGTAAACAAGGACTCAAGAATTAATTTAAGCTTTTAACATTTAAACTCGGACTATTGGGAATATATTTTAGAAATAAGTCTGAAGACGACTTCTTTTCGTATTTTCCGATTTTAAAGAAAACTAATTTTTATCTTTTATATGGCGTCAAAATTTAGTTTTTGCCAAATATATTTTGGCTGTACCTACACCGAAGGAGGAACAGAAACTCACTTGTTGAGTGCCGACAGAAACATAAAAATGTCCTTGTAGTCACCACACGAACCAAAGACCCCATCAAATCCATTGTCAATAAACACAATATCGCATGTGCAATGCTGTCCTTTAAACCCTATAATTTGTCAGGATCGAACTGCATATACCCGACTCTACCTATGAAGACAAAAATGTCCGGGCATGGGCATTTTTTTTCTAGGTTCCACAATTTGTAATCCAATGGGTTCAAATCTGAACTGCCTGAGGGCCATTCTTTAGAGGAAGAGAACGCTTCAAATTGCTTTGAAGCCAGGCCTGGGACGTTTTGGCCTTATGGGCCGGCGTAGAATCCTGCTGGAAAGTACATGGCTGGTTTTGGAACAGGGAATTGTTAAGAGGCTTCACATCAGCTTCCAAAACGGTTTCTTGGTAAACTTTGGCCGATGTTTTGACTCCTTGTTCGCAGAAATGCAGGTCAGTGACCCCATCGTAAGAGACACGCCAACAAACCATGACTGAAGCTGGTCGATGACCCTTTTCCACCTTTGGGATCAGTTCAGATACTTCCTTAGATGACCGCGCATAAACTCTATCATTTTGCTTGTTAAATTTTTCCTGATCGGTAAAAATTTTTTCATCGGTGAACAAAATTTTTCTGTGCAAGTCATCAGCGTACTTCACCAAAAGACGTTTGCATTTTTCAATCCTATTTTTTTTTTAAAGCTGCAGTCAAAAAATGTCCGGTACGTCGCCTAAAAACCCCAAGTCCCAAGTCTTTTTTAATGGAATTTTGCGTGATATTCATCTCACGGGCCATGATTTTTTGTTTTCGGAGCGTATTTCTGTGAATTCTTGATTTAACTGCTTTGATGACATGCGGTGTTCGCATGCGGTCTTTTACATCTCAAGTCTCCTCAAACAGTTTTATGTATCGGTAGATGAACATGCGGCTAATCTCTAGTGGCCGGAGCGTTTTGAATATATCGCTTTTTTCATTTCACACTTGAAAAGCGCTCATTATCTGACAACTCCATGATGAAAGTTGAAACAATTTTAAAATCCTGTTACAGACTTATGCTATTGAGGTTAGCTTTCAAACCCCATATGACATTAACGGGGAATGTTCAGTTCTACTATTGAAATGGGTGTGTTCCATGTTGTAACAGTATTTATGTTCCTACTAAGTTTATGTGACAGCGCATAGAGAAGCCTAAGGGCTAAAAAAATCAATTTTCATTTTTTTTTTTGATGTGGACAACATCTGAGCATCGAATGAGACCGATCCCATGCTCCAAAAGTGTTCCCTCCCAGAGATATGCGCGTTTTATGAAAGTGATGTCGACGATTCTAAGCGCAAATGGAAAGGGACTTAATCTATAAAATGGCTCTCCTGAACAAAACTTTTCTCAACTTTTCACTTTTGTTTGATGTGGACATCATCTGAGCATCGAATGAGACCGATCCCATGCCCCAAAAGTGTTCCCTCTTACAGATATGCGCGTTTTATGAAAGTGAAATCGACGATTCTAAGCGCAAATAGAAAGGGACATTATCTTTAAAATGGCTCTCATGAACAAAACTGGTTTTTAACCTTAGGTCCCTTTCAATTTTGCGCGTCACATATACAATTAGGTAAGCTTTTTATTGTAGATCGTGTCACGCCAAACGAACGTTTTACAATTTTTTTAATTACATCAGTTTCGGAAACAAAAACGTCTTTCAGTAGCTAGGCTAGTCTGGACCTAATTAACCAGCCACTTCGCTACTTCAGCGCTAAAAATAAAATGGCTAAGCCCCTTAAGTCCCATGCTTCCGACCCCAAAACTCACACATAATCATATTGGCTATCGATCGACCTTTTTGACCCCTTTTTTAGCCTCATGAGTCAAAACGCCCAGCAAGTATGCCCTTTTTTGAGATATTAAGTGCGTCCTGGATATCAGTACCCATTTTAACCATTGATGGTCCACAAAAAATTAGGACCTGGAAATCAAATACTCAAAAAAGTGTACTTTTTTCGATGTACCTAAGTCCCTTAAATACTTAAAAAAGCGTACTTTTCCCGATGTACCTTAAAGGGAAACTTTTTCACCTTGTTTGCCAAGGGTGATAAGAAACCAATGTAGAAGAACACAGCGACAAACAAACTGCTCTCGCTGGGATCGCTCGGAAACATTTCTCAGGCACATCAATCCGAATCCTCAAAGGCCTAAATACAACATAAACTTTTCTCGAGAGCAATGCGTTCTTCTGGCCCGGCTTAGGGTTGGGAAAGCAATTTTCAATACACAACACTATTTCACAGGGTCAGCCCTAACTCAATGGTTTTTCTGTCACATTACCTTATCACATATTCTAACAGAATGTGCCCACTCTAAACTGGACGAACCACTTGATGCTTTACTGAATTGTAGATGTAACCGTATGACAAAAATTATTGGATGCTTGAAAAGACATGACAATCGAGATGTTAGACTGCTTCGCTTAGAACAGTCTCTATGCATATCCACAATACTGAACCAATTTTTCAATTTAACCGATAATTAGTTTTTTAAATCACTTGACTATCTTAATCAGCGGCGGGCACATATGGTCCTTGTTACCTACCCAGCGCCTTTAAACAATTTTGAGTATTTTTGCAAATTTACTTTGTTAGATACTAGATAACTAAATAAATAAATAATCACAAACAGGGACATTATCATACAAAATTTCATACAAGGTTGTTGTTCTAGCGTCAACTGTGTGATGTGGTCACAGACCTAGGCAGTAGAATTACTGCTTCGGGTCAACCCGGTCCATATATTGAAGATAAATATCCTAGGTATATAAGTATATGTTTTGCCGCTATCGTGCTATAACCAGACACATGGTAAAACGGGCATGGTTAGATCGTCTTAGAATTTGACCACGATCAAAAATATATCTTCTTTATACGATCTCCGATTAATATTTCGTGGTGTTGCAAACGGAATGAAAAATTTGGAGGGTATAAAAACGATCGTGAGATCGGTCATCATTGCGGCTTCAGTTATTTGGAGTTTAAGCTACCAAGCGATCAGTAGAACAATTAGGCGCCCCAGCAGCAAAAAGTAAAGTCGGACAACCGTAAACAACACCGCGAGGTTGCTAATTGGACGCTGGAAAAGTTAGCCTGAGGTTCGGATTTTGGCTGAGACTGATTTTTGGCTTAGCGCCTTTGTGAGATTTCGACAAACAGCCTTTTGTCAAAGGTCAGAAACAATATGCCACTAAAAAAAAAAGCTTGTAAAGGGTGTTTTTTTAGACGTGTGGTTTTCAATCTTGCCACTTTTTTCAGAGTTGGTCTGTTTGACAGCTGTCATTTGATTTATGCTCAGTTTTGTTTGTCATTTGATTTATGCTCAGCTTGGTTTGTCATTTGATAACGAATAGACTGACTTCGGAACAACGTTTGCAAATCGTTGTGAATGGGCCCAAAACGAGATGGCTACCGATCCTGCTTTTTACAAGAAAATTTTGTTCAGCGATGAAGCTCACTTATGGTTGAATGCGAACGTTAATAACCAAAATTATCGCAATTGGGATTAATGAAAATCCACAAGCCATAGTTGAGACGCCGTAACATCCTCAAAAAGTCACTGTTTGGTGTGCTCTATGGGCAGAGAGAATCATTGGTCCATATTTCTTCAAAAATGAAGCCGGCCATAATTTTATAGCCAATGATTAATGACTTTTTCGTGTCTCAACTGGAGGATGTGAACGACCTTTGGTTACAACTAGACGGCGCTACATGCCATTCGGTCAACAAAACAATAAATTTAGTGAAGGAAACTTTTGGTGAGCACATTATCTCGCGTCGTGGGCCTGGGGCGTGGCCTCCAAGATCGTGCGATTTAACACCGCTGGACTATTTTTTGTGGGGTTATGTGAAGTCGCTTGTCTACGCAGAAAAGCCCGACACGATTGGCGCCTTGGAGCAGCATGTTCGGCTCGTTATTGCTGACATACGGCCCCAAATGCTGCAAAAAGTGGTCGAAAACTGGATTTCTCGGCTGAAATTTATTCGAGCCAGCTACGGGAGACACTTGCCCGAAATCATTTTTAAAATGTAATGGCGCAAACGCTTATCATTATAAAAAAATATATATTCTTGGCCATAACATTTAAAAATAGGAACTGTATTTCTTCTTGAAAACCACACGTCTGAAAATACACCCATAATTTATTACAATATAGGAACCTGAGCCGCCCCTCCTTCCTTGTTCAATATATCATGCAGACGAAAATAAACAACAAACGAGCTAAATGTTATGCAGATTTTCTATAAAAGCAAGTTTAAGTCAAATTCTTAGAATGATACATCTTAATCATACTCGTACTATAAATCAAACTGATATTGTCTTTTGTTCCATTAAATGAAATAATAGAAATATAGACTCGATATTAAGAAACCACTTACCTGAAATAATTGCAAAGCAAATGTTTTAATACCACAAGTCTGAAGTTTATTGTCCTCTTCGGATGCACAAAAGAAATCCAAGTAGAACCAGTGTGCCAGTTCAATTTGAAAGCATATGCGTATCAAGTTGCTCAACTCCATATCGGGGACGTTAATTATGAAACGACTGGCCAGATCATCAAGTATATCGGACGGAATCTTAAAATTATTTTTGCTGCCACCATTACCACCATTATTAGCCACTGTTTGGGTTGTGGAACCTGTCGTCGGCTGCTGTTGCTGCTGTGGTTGTTGTGTTTGATTTTGTTTCTTTGTTGTTTTTATAGATAAGGCTTCGAGTAAAGCTGTAGTAGGATCTTTTGCACTAGAGGTGTTTTTTGTCTGATGGTGATGCTGTTGTTGCTGATGATGATTTGTTGATGTCGCATTAGTAGAGGAAGAAGAGTTATTAGAGGTGGCGGTGGTGGAGGATAATGCAGCGATAGCTGTTGACGAAGTCTGTTGTATTTTCTGATCAGGTCCATTGGCTGTTATGGTGGTGGTGGTGGTCGTGGTGGATGAAGCAGCTACGGCTGCGACATTTAGTAATCCGGTTGTTGTTGTTGTTGCTGACAATGTAAATACTTTGTTCAGTTCTTGTGTCTGTGGCGTATGTGATGGCTGCTGTTGCTGTTTCTTGGCCGTTGCGGCTGTTGCTGCAGTGTTGGGTTGTGTTGTCGATGATGACGCCGTTGTTGACGACGACGATGATGATGAGGACGACGACAGCGACAATGATGACGATGATGATACGCTTGCTGCTGATGAGGAAATAAAACCCTGTTGTGGCTGTTGTTGTACTGATGTTGATGGTGTTTTTGCTGCTGCCGCAGTGCGCTTGATAATGTTGTTTTTGTTGTTCAAAACAAGATGATTGTTGTTTTTGTGTTTATTGTTGTTGTTATTGTTTTTGTTTTTGTAACTGCTGTTATTGTTGTTGCTGTTGATATTTAGTGCATTTTTAAGCGTAAGTGATGCTAGGAGCGCTAGTCCATTATTGGAGGTTATAGCTGCAAAAGAAAAGTTCAGATTCCGATAAGACATTAGCATTTTTAATAGCTCATTGTTTGCTAGGCTTTAATCACAGCAAGCAAATATATAAGTATAAAAACATTAAGCTTATTATTGAAAAACACAATTCAATGCCCAGACTTTATATACGTACACAGTTCCCTAAACATTCTATTGAGGAACAAACATGGAGCTTTTCTCCAATCAATGTGCTGTGTACGATCTAAGACCTAATAGATGCAAATGTTTCTTCGTAAAAGACATGTCGACTTCTAAGTTATGCGTTCTATTTACGAACACCAATTATCTTGTCCCATAAAAATTATAAAGGATACCTGAATGTTTGCCGAAGAAAGTGTGATGCCGATAGTTCTTATGTACGTACTGTGAAAACAAACGTAATTTGGGCCATCACCACTTGCTAGGAGAAGAAGTCATGGCCCAATATCCAGAAAGGGTCGAAGTAGTGTTATGTACCTAGTAGGGTCATAAACACTGTTAGAACATTGAACACACCCATTT
Organism: Hydrotaea diabolus; assembly: GCA_963513945.1. Lineage (NCBI taxonomy): Eukaryota > Metazoa > Arthropoda > Insecta > Diptera > Muscidae > Hydrotaea > Hydrotaea diabolus. The sequence goes on along the minus strand of OY740719.1, from coordinate 8,185,625 downwards.
CAATAGTAGAACCGAACATATCCCGTTAATGTCATATGGGTTTTGAAAGCTAACCTCAATAGTGTTAGTCTGTAACGGGATTTTAAAATTGTTTCAACTTCCATCATGGAGTGGTCAGATAATAAGAACCGTATCGCTATAATATCGCTTTTCGAGTGTGAAATGAAAAAAGACGATAATTTCAAAACGCTCCGGCCACTAGGGATTAGCCGCATGTTCGTCTACCGATGCATACAACTGTTTGAGGAGACTGGAGATGTAAAAGACCGTCACCGGTCGGCCGCCCACGCTCTGTTCGAACACCGCATGTCATCAAAGCCGTTAAATCAAAAATTCACAGAAATCCGCTCCGAAAACAGAAAATCATGGCCCGTGAGATGAATATCACGCAAAAGTGCATGAGGTGAATCATTTAAAAATACTTGAGACTTGGGAGGCTTTTAAACGACGCACCGGACATTTATTGACTGCAGCTTTAAAAAAAATAGGAATGAAAAATGCAAACGTCTTTTGGTGAAGCACGCTGATAACTTGCACAGAAAAACTTTGTTCACCGATGGAAAAATGTTTACCGTTCAGGAAAAATTTAACAAGCATAATGATAGAGTGTATGCGCGGTCATCTAAGGATGCACCTGAACTAATCCCATGGGTGGAAAGGGTCATCACCCAGCTTCAGTCATGGTTTGGTGGGGTGTCTCTCACGATGGGGTCACTGACCTGCATTTCTGCGGACAAGGAATCAAAACATTGGCCAAAGATTACCATGAAACCGTTTTAAAAGCTGTTGTGAAGCCTCTTAACAATTCCCTGTTCCAAAACCAGCCATGGACTTTCCAGCAGGATTCTGGGCCGGCCTATAAGGCTAAAACGTCCCAGACTTGGCTTAGAAACAATTTGCCAGCGTTCATTTCCTCTGAAGAATGGCCCTCAGGCAGTCCAGATTTGAACCCATTGGATTACAAATTGTGGCCGGTTTTAGAGGACAGAGGTTTGTCACAAAAGATAACCCAACATTGGATCTCTTAAGACTGCTTTGGTTCGAGCTGTGGCCAATTTTCCAATGGACGAGGTTCGTGCAGCTATTGACGATTGGTCAGCGCGACTTAAGGCGTGTGAAAAGGCAAAAGGCGGACATTTCAAATAAGCAGATCCTATTAAAAAATATTTGGTCCAAAAACATTCAGTACTTTTTATTTACAGCATAAAACGTGTGTAACAGTATTTATGCCCCTACCAAGTAAGTCGACTTTCGACTATTCGATGAGAAAAAAGGATATGATACACACAGTCGCAGTGTGTGTAGTGGACAAACGTTGCAGCAATACGTTACTTTTACCGTTGCCTAGCATAATGCTACCAGGCAACCGTTGCAGCCACACGGCCATGTTTTAGCAAACATTGCTTCGTGTATAGCTGAGTTGCCACGTGTTTTTTTAAAACAAAAAAATTGCTGCAAGACGTTGCCTTCATGGTTGCCTTGTGTAAGAAGTCTGAATTAAGCAAAATGATGGGCGTTCTAAGCCACATCTCTCTTCCGCCGTGGAAAAGTGTGATTGAGACTACAACGTCTCTCAACCAGTGTTACCAGCCTAGAGCACATAAGGAGGATGTGTTGGTGCAGAATCAAGAGTTTCGTAGACGATATAGAACGTCTTTAACGAAAAAAACAAATTGACAACACATCGAACAAGAAGCCGTTAACTGGCTTAGTTTAAAACTCTTAGAGTATGTGTCCTTTCTTTTCGGCCGCCTCTATTGCAAACCAATAGGGGGATAAGGGGGGTGTGTTAATGGAGAATCGGGAGTTTCGTAGCGATATAGAATGAAAGAAAATTGACAAACCATAGAACAAAAAGCTGTAGGCATAAACTTAGTATGGGTCCTTTCTTTTCAGCAGCCTCTATTTCAAACCATTCATTTGACATATGGCCATGGTAGATGTCTGGTGCAGCTGACACGAACGACGCCCACCAAAAATAGCTTACAGGATTTTTAGAAATTGGCGCATTCTATACTTTGTTACTATGGTTGTGTATGGATGCAAGACGAGAGTAACTTCCACGCCCAGTCGGATACATCTCACGCATTTGAATCAAAAAAGCTTGTCAAACTTAGTGAAAATAAGTGGTGAGGAAACTTCGAACTTCGCAATTTTTGCAAACAATGTGCCGCATAGATTTAAAAAATAGGCCGCAATGTATGTAAGTTGAGAATTCTTCTTATGTTAGAGGACATGGTCAGAAACAAAATCTAAACTAGTACATCGTGAAGTAAAATGTTCTGTTGCAATTTTCCTTGAATATTACGACACAAGTCGATAAGATTTTAACGCCCGTTTGATTAAAAATGCTGATGATTACCATCAAATTCGCATGCAATATTCAAAAACATGTTTATATTAGGACTTTTTCTTGAAATCGTGGAGGTTTCGCAGAGATAACACAAGTGAGTCATTTGCGAAATAAAAAAAAATTAGGACCACTTTACACTTGGCGATTAATTGATCGTGTTATCTTTGAAATTATTGTTTGTTTAGCAATCTCCGCTAATACGAGTATAATCGACGGCAGATCGTCGTGAGACAAATTCGCAAAAATGTTTATGACTTTTAAAAGTACGCGAGCCCAACGTTCGAGTATGTAAAGTGGTGTATCTCCTCTATGTTTTCGAAGGTGACAAAATAGACATCATTGGAAAGCTATCGAAAGACCTTTAAAACAAGGTTAACAAATATCAGTCACAATTACCGCTCTACTTCAAAATGCTTGTTGGTGCGTTCGTCTTACGTCTAAATTAACTATTGTTCGCAATTGTTTCTCTTTTTTTAAATTCGATATCAGTACTCGAAATTAGAAAAATCCAAGTTTATCTTAATTAAAACTCCGTGCAAGGATTCTTTTCAAAATTGTGTGGCAATTTAGAGACGGAATCCCTCGACAATGGGTAGTCATCCTATTGCGAGGGCTTATGCTCTATAAGGCCGAGCTGATGGTAGGGATTCTCATCCATACCTTGAAGGATCACCCATGCCAGAAGGACATGGATGTCATAATGCAAGATCATTGATTCTGTTAGTTAGACATCTAGGTTTAACAACGCTAGTGTACCTCAATATACAAGTATTAAAAAATGGTTTGTTACGAAATCTGTAAGAAAAACCACTTTCCAAGATGCGAATATGTAGGGGAGAAAGTCAGGGAAAATATTTTAAAAGTGACTTCTAACGTACATCAAGAGTACAGGATTATTAGGAACATTTTTTCTTTAAAAAAACAACAAATCTGCAGGGACCGATGACAAGAATAAAGAGAGGTTAGGATGCTTTTGACTCCGTAGGGCTTGGCCCACTAGGGTAAAGTTTTATTTTATTTTAGTATAAAAAAATGATCTCAAGAGAGCGATCCGTAAGTTTTTATTACCCTTTTTGACGGACAACTAATGACTGGACAGATAAATTAAAAAAAAAAACGAATGACTAAATGGGCTGGTCTTGCCACAAATTTATTTTATAAGAATATAAAAAGATATTCCTAGAATAATACAAAGTATGCTAGGAAATGTATATATATTTAACTAGTCTGGCTTTGCCACAAATTTATTTTATAAGAATATAAAAAGATATTCCTAGCATAGTACAAAGTATGCTAGGAAATGTATATATTTAACTAGTCTATAATGTAAAACAAAAATTGATATGGGAAAATGAAATTGAATTGAATTGAATTTTGACTCCGTAAGCCGTAAAAACCAGTCACGACACTCTTGAAGATTTTAAGCCAATCAGTCTATGGTATTTTCTACTGAAAACCATGGAACGGTTATTGTAGCTGCGTCGGTAGCAGGTCTCAGCAAACTCGTTTCCCGTTTTTATAGACAGAAGACTTCAACAGCAATAAAATGAACAGCTATTCGATAATCGTTAGAGTGATTATAAGTCCCAGAGTTTGAATAAGTTATATAATACATACTCGTATACTTAGAATAAATTATATTAAATTTTTCAACTCAAGCTTAGGCTCAGGACAAGGAAGAAAATATTTACTGGCGGAACAACACCAGGGGAAGTTTTGTCTTCCGTAATGTAGCTTTGTCAGTCAATGTCATTCGCACGGGCTTTGAGCAATGGGACAGGAAGATAGTGGCATAATACAATAAAATTAGTATCAGGGCAGATTATCAGAGAGGTCACAAATGCAGCATTAATTGAAAAAATGTCAAAGGGCAAAAAAGAAAGGCATTGGGAGTCAACCCGAGTAAAACATAGCTAGTTCTTATTATGACTTGAACAATTTTTATTCTGCTTCAAGACCTTTTTGTTGTTTCTTTTTCAGAATCAACGTAAAAAATTGTTGAAATGTGTTGGCTTGGTTGCCTGGCAGACTAAACAGCTGTTTCTAAACCCGACAAGGTTTTTCTTCAGCAGCCTTTGGCAACGATTGCTTGGGCAACAAATCAAATGACTTATACGAGAGACTCATTTGTTTTACTCAGAATAACCTTTTGCGTATAGTCTTCGAACTGTGCATAGAGCAATCTTCAACGTGCAATATCATTACCAGCTAGTTTTGTTTGCTAGAAGATATCAAATAGAGAAATGCTAGCATGGCTGGATGGATAGGAAATCAAACTATTAAGGCTGGGCAAATAAGTAGGCGTATTTCTGGACATTAAAAAATAATTACCATAGAAACGACAATGCAGGAATTTTATAGCAAAAAATTACGCTGAGCAAAGGATCCATACGGGAGTTATTAGGTCAGTCCTTATGTACTGTGGTGGAGGGCAAAGGGAATCCAAAAAAAAAGCTGCAAAGAACCCAAAAAGTACAGAGGTGTGCGGCAATGAACATTACGTGAAGCGATGGCATCGTCCGAAAAATTGGCTCGTTGTCACCAGGCGAGCCACAAGACGAGCTGTACCTCTTTAATTGCCCGGCCAAGCCCACTCAGCTGACCCTAGGCCGCACCTAGTTCCAAAGGCACATTTCCTTCACCTGGATGTGGAAGCAGATCCCCCATGGACAAACAGGACTTAAAATAATCTATATATTGCTGTTATCACAACAACGGGCCCCAATCCCAAGCAATCTTAAGAAAGCCGGCTCTACGTACCGGATTGACCCGACGCAGCAGTTCTTTGGTTTGGGTCCATTATAAGATTTCCTCTTAGGGAAATTATTAAAGATAAGGCAGCCGGTTGCATTATCAGAGTCCATGAGTCATCTTTGCTCAGTCCAATGCAAAAAAGCCATACAAATTTGCTCCGAATTATATTTATATATAATTATATTTCATTGCATCAAAATTTTTTTTATCAAATATTCTAAAAGGATTTATGTACAAGGATCTGGGTGCGGTTTTCACAGCTGGTTCTAAAGTAACTGCAAGCACAGGAGCAAGTGTCTACATCGAAAGGGCTGTCTAATGAGTGAAGCGTTTAACAAGTGAAATGATTAGCGATTTTAAGGACTGTGGAAGCTATATCGTTTCGTTCCGAACCAAAGGTGTTAAGGAGTTCCGTTTATATTAACAGTCAGACGGCTTTAAAGGAGGTAACAAGACATCTGATAGTTGCCGAGGGCATAATAATAATTCCGTGACTTTTACAACTTTCCTCGTAGTTATATGAAATGCAACACTGCTCCCATCACGTACCATCTGTAAATAGACTACTGTCTATTAATGGGAGAGTTCGGTCATTTATCGTTTCGTTCCGAACCAAAAGTGTAAAGGAGTTCCGTTTATATTAACAGTCAGACGGCTTTAAAGGAAGTAACAAGACATCTGATAGTTGCCGAGGGCATAATAATAATTCCGTGACTTTTCCAACTTTCCTCGTAGTTATATGAAATGCCACACTGCTCCCATCAAGTACCATCTGTTAATAGACTACTGTCTATTAATGGGAAAGTTCCCTCATTTAGTTTGTTTTTACCAGCTGTTAAAAAATACAACCTCGTGGATTTTGTTAAAAATGTTGAAAACTATTTTTTTTTTGCAAAAAAAAACCGTTTTATTTTAATAGTCACGGAATTATTGATGTACCCCCTTAGTAAATAGGCGCCGACAGGCTTTAAACTTTCTTACTAGGAACTACATTTTTAGGCAGTACTGGGTCCTACCCCTCTGAGACGTGAGGGAGTGTGGTAGCCACCAAACTAGAAAAACTAGGAGCAGCAAGAAATAATGAGAAGGCAAACAAGTCGTTCAAACCGCCGGTTGGCTATTTTTCAACAAATAATTAGTAACGAGGAATCTATAAAAGCATGCTGGGCCTCCAGGCCATGGCTATATATGTATGTAGCAAAAATAATTGTACGGATAACACTAGACAGGAGGAGGCTATGACTTGTAAATGGGTATACAAAAAGGCCCAACAGATCTCCAATTCCTTCAGTACAAGTAGGGAAGAGTATAAAGTAGATGCCGTGAAGCTTGGTCTCTGTCGCTGTCACAACAGATAGAATTAACTTGGGGAAAGATTCCACGAAGAATAAGGTGAAATTTGCTAAGATCAAACTGCATACCGTCCTTTTTGTAAGCGGTTAATGATGGCTGACAAGAATAAACGACAAATGAAATATTTAAAGATGCATTACTCTTTTCGCCTTCATTCTTTGAACGTTAATTTGATTATCTCTCCAGGGGAATCACAACAGATCCTAAGGGTATGCACCACTCTTTTTAACCTTTAGGCGAAATAAAATGAAACTCAAATCTCATGGAAATGGATTTATACGATTAAGGCATACTATCATAAGCAATAACCTTACCACTAATGAAGAGTATGATCATATAGTTAGTTTCAGTGCTTCACATTAGAAAGGCCCTCAAACAGATGTCTAGATTTGTCAAGATTATTTATAGCAAAGATCATGTTCATAGTAGCGAAACATGATGAATCATGCAAAACAATTATAGACCACTGATAGCCGGTTCCTAGTTTATTGATAATAGAGGTAGCGTAATTTATTAAACAAACAGAGGTGGAAGAGGGTCGGTGGCATCACGCAACGCACTAAGGGTGACTCTTTTAAAAATTGTAAGCATTTAATGACAAAAGTTGAATTCTCTTAAACCATTTGTTTTAAAAAATTAATTTGAATTTACTTACCATTTTCATGTTTGAAACCTCCTGGTGAGTCCGAATTTAAGGCAATTTCCATGTTTGTTAACTTCTCGTCGCCGTTCCAATTATTTTTTTTCTCTTTCTTTATTCGTCGTTTGCTTATTATCACAATTTTATGAAATAACATAAAAAACTATTCCAAATTGTTCAAATTCCCACACTTAGTGAATTTTATACTTTTCGTTTTCTGCTGGTGATTCTTTGTCAATTTGTTAAGGACAACTTTTTTCCTTTTTCAATTATTACTGCGTAGAAAAAGTTTGTACAAATTCGTCGTTACTTCCTTCTCGTCCAACTTCTTTTCCTGCTGTTGTTGGGTGTAATGGTGACAGTAGAGAATGCACACAGCAAGGCAGGCAGTCGTCTTCTTCTTCTTTCTACGGTTTAGTGTAGCTGCCTGTGGTAGTGTGTGTGTGTAGTGTTGTTGTTCAGCGATAAAACAATAACAAGTAACTTCTTTGTTTTTTTCTTCTTTTTGGGCTTAAGGGGGAATAAATGGTATCTACCAAAAGACAAGCGAGAGCGAGAGAGACTGGAAAATGCTTTGAAGAGAATTAGTACTCTGCTACCAAACGCACGCACAAAAATATTGGATGTGTTGTTATCGTTAAAGATGTTGCTATTGTTTTTGTTGACGAATTAAAGATGGCTGCTTAAACACCGGATTTAATTTTACAATTTGTTTTTTTTCGAAATTGTCGTATTTTTACACGAATGCTTGACAGCACAAAACTATGTGGTGTTAATTCGCACTGACCTTCTGCACATTGAATTCTTTTGAACTTTGCCAATTTTGTTTTAGCACAATTTTTATTATTGTTTATTTCCTGCAGACTGTTTGCTGATGCTTTCAGTTTTTGAATAACTGCTAGTTGTTGCTGTTGTTTTTGTGGTTTTGCTTGTTTTCGAAAAACAGCCATTCACAAACAAATTACAAATTGTTCAAAACGAAAACAAACAATAAAAAAAATTGTCCGAAAGCAACAAAAATTGGTTTGTACTAAATATTAATATTAGTACCTCTCTTCTACCACTACGAATACTCAATTCTGTCTGAGTGTGTGTGTATGTTTTTAGTCCATCACCACCACATACACAGGCGATTTGCTTTGTATGAACTTTCTAAAAATTTTCCGTTTTTTCCACTGGCTTTTTGAGGTGTTAAAATCACAATTTACCGAAATAACTCAATTGTTATGGGATATATACACGATACTCTGATAAAATTCACTAATTTCTTTGCGTTCTGTAGCTTTTTCCTAAGAAATTGCCATATTTTACTCCTTGGTTTTTCATGGATGTGATTTGCTGGCGTTGTCGATTATAGACTGAAAGTCGTAGACACACACTAGAGAGATGACACTTTGCTCGCACTGAAACGTGCAGTGAAAGGGAAATTTTATAGAGGGCGCTGAATGACGGACAACAATATTATTTCATACTAAAAGATATACAGTCCAATACGGAGATTAGCGACGAGATTTCATTTCAAATTGAATTATTAGTTAAAATTAAACAAGTAGTTTTTGATTTTATTCATACACAGATAAAATTTGCATTAGTAAATTACAACTACTGTTACAATGGCAACATGTCTGTTGGTTTGCGTAGATTCAAAAAGAAAAATATGTCAAATTGATAATTTTATTTTACACAAAAAATTTTACTGCTTTGCAGAAAATAATTTTTTTGTAATGTAATGAAATCGTGAATTGTGCATGATTTAAAATAAAATTTCACCAGAGAAAAGTCTAAAAATCCGACAGATTAATTGTTTGCTTCGAATTCTCAGCGCACAAAGAATCATGTATTGAAATAAAAAATTATTTAAAACCAAAAAGGACAACTTCGAATACATTTACACAGTTTAATCTTTTTTTACACAAACCATCACACAACGTTGTGATCATAAAATACGCGATATCGAATGCGGTGATTAGGACACAGGTAAATTTATGGTAATTTACTGACAGGTAGTAAATACTAATACGAGTTTTAATGTTGATCTCCCAATGGACAGCTGAACTCAAGAGTGTTAACGTAGCTGTCTAAAGTCCTTATGCCATTCACTTCATTTCTCAGTTTTTAAAGCCAAGCATAATAAGGAGTAGTAAAACAAATGTATAGAGGGAAGATCTACATAAATTTGATATCAACTATTTGCTCAGATAAACTCTTTGTGATTATTCTCACATTTCTTACATTATTTTAATATATAAAACGTTTCACAAAAAAGCACACAAATTATTTTGTTAACAATATGAGTTATATCTAAACCACCACAGCGTAAGAGGGTTTAAAAGCGGTTTTTTCGCTAGTCAATTAAAACACGACAGTTTAAAGTATGTAAATTAAGAAATATTTAATTTCCGAATATACTTTGAACAGGGATTAACCGGCTCAAGACCTCTTGTATCTTTATTTAAATAGAAAACATGTTTTCAGCAAAATGGCAAAGTGACATTGATTTTCGTGGCTGCATACTGTTTTTAAAGCGTTATCAGGTCCGTGACAATCCTCTTAGAAAGCTTCGTAGCAGTTTTTGAAAGAAAACCCGAACTATTTAAGACCAGGCTCTCACCAAACGGATGAGAGCTACTGTTGTTAATCTTAAGAGTGAGTTGCATTCTCGTCGGCAATTGTGTGAAGACAACTTAAAAAGTAAGATTTACAACATTCGTTAAAGAGGGTTGTCACTGACCTGAAATCGCGATAAAAGCAGTGTGCAGCCACGAAAATCAATGTCACTTTGTTAAAAACTTTATTTTTTTTTTAAATATAGATACAAGAGGTCTTGAGCCGGTTAAACGCTGTTAAATGTGTAAAAGCAAAAGACCAAAATAAAACAAACGAGCTAAACAATCTTGAATAATTTTTTCCCAAAAACTATAAATATCAAAAACCAAGGGGTTTATAAAACTATTTGTCAGTTTTCCATAAACAAAATCATTTTTATAATTTTGTACAATGCTGTGAATTAATCTCTAGTAAGCAATCAAACACGACCAGTATGGCTGCCAACAATAGCGGGGTTCTTTTCAGGTATCTAGCTTAGTTACCTAGTTTCTGGCAACTTTCAGAAACATGTTAGATGATGACAGCAGATGGCAGCATAAGCCCAAAAAATGTTTGTTTACGAACAAAAAAAGGCAAAGCAAATTGTGAAAAACCAATTTTGTTACATTGTTAATGTTTCTTGTTTGTAAACATTTTATTGACAAATTGTATTTCGTTCAGTACAGCACTAAATATAAACTCTAGACAAGAACCATAATTATTTTATATTTATTTAAAGCCTAGTACTAAGATCGTGAAAGACTTTGACATGTATATCGCGTAGGAAATGACTCAAAAATGAGGGTTTGTCAAGATTTTTTTCAATTTTGAATTTTTACTGCAATTTCTCAGAACCTTATTGTTGAAGTTTGAGAATTCTTCACATGAAAAGGCGAACTCAGTAGCGGTCTTAAGAGTATAAATTATTTGAACACTGAATATTTGATACAGATACTGTAGTTATATATACAAATGTGCTACAACAACGACTGTGACCTTCATGAAGACACTATATTCTCATCCAGCTCATCTTCAGCTCATTCGCAAGACTTAATACAATTTATGGAAATAGTTTTCTGGCGCTTTTTCTATTTTCTTTCATTCTTTTTTTCTTGTTGTTTCAATAACAAAAACATATGTTTTTGATTTTGATCAGGTAACTCTAACTCGTTTCGTTACCGAGTAGCAGCCAACTCGCTTGCTACCGAGTAGCTTGCATACAAATACTTGTTTAGTAACATGAAAAGAACACGGCTATTGAGTGGCAATCAAAATACTGCCATAGCATAAAAAAATGACAACATTTTAATCAGCAGTTCGTGCGACTTTACCTTTTATTATTCTACCATGGTTGTATCTGATAGAATTGTTGTTGGGCAAATGACTTTACCTTCTATTATTGTCCACAATGTCGTGCAGTGTTGCATCTCTATGACGAACGAACCAAAGCAGAAACGAGAAGAAAAATAACAAGAAAAAATGACACACACTACATAGACAATACACACAACAACTACCAACTACTCACAACTTTTGCATAAAATTAAATATTTTGTTGATTTTGTAACAAAACCCAATAAGAAATAGTGTTTTTTTTTTACAAAAGTAGAGCAACAAAATAAAGCCCCAAATTGGAATAGGAATATTTTTACATAAGATGAAGTTGCAAAAAAATAATAAAATAAATGCTCCGGTTCCTTTTTTGTTGTAAACAATGAAAAATCTTCAAAAAAATGTTGGGAAATATCAATTTTATCGTGAATACAATTTATTTCGGATATCGAGTGCATGAGTTCGTCGCTGTCGTCGTTTGGTGCGGTGCGTAATTTTTGCCCGAAAAAGCTACAACTAACCCAGAACCCAGAAGAAAAATTATAATCAAGATAGAAAGTGCTAATTGAATGTTTATTAGAGTACAATAATAATCACAATTACCGTTACTAATGTAACCCAGGCCGCAGGCATTAATTATTTCGAGGTAATTTATTCAATTTGTGTGTTAATTTTGATTAAATGTCGATTGGCATGTGGCGCTGTCGAGTTGGTTGGTCGGTTTTTGGGTGGCTGTCGTCGCTCGGTCGGTTAGTACCCCAAATCGATTTTCATTCATCACCGTTGTTGTTACTCGGCATTTGTTTTGTGTCCCATGGCAGGCATGGGGGCATGTTTGTGTCCCATGCCCCACTACCTTCCCCAAACCTACACTACCGCCTTACCCCTTCCTTTCACGTCGTCTTCCATCATATGCAACTGCTTCTCATTCACCCATTCGCCGTTTTGTTTTCCTTCTAAATTCTAAGTATAATTTAAGGATCAAAATTTGTCAGTTACTCTGTTACACCCACGCTTTTAACCTGCTGGCAGCAGGTTCGCAGGCTTGCAGGTGGTTGTCGCCATCGTCCGTTGTTGAGTGTGGGCGTTTGTTTGACTATGCGTTCGTCGGCGTTCGGTTTGTTTGTATTCTAAAGGGAAAATATGACGTTTGCACTTTCTTGCTTTCTTGGCATGGTGCCTTTTAGTCCTTTGCATGCATTGTCGACGTCGTCATCATATCCTTGTAACGGTATTATTTTCATTACTCGGTGTTGCGTGTTCCACTTAGGCATCGTGTCATATGTATTGCCATTACAGTTTTATGATTATTTTAGTGAATACGAAATGCGCGAGTAGACGGAAAAAGAACACAAACAAGTCTAATTTTGAAAAGAAAAATAAATGAAATTCTTAATAAATATGTAAACACATACGCTGTAGTGTAAACAGTGATGGACATAAGATATGCAACTAGCAGGAGTAATTTGCAAAACTTTTAGAAAAGTTAAACTCTCTAAAAAAAGGTCAAGGAAGAAAAGTCTACTAAAGTCGGACGGGACCGGATATATACACTCACTACACCTTTCGACACCAAAGGCTGTGTATATGACCTATAATTCGTAAGTAATATCTCGGAATTATTGGATTTCCCTTCTTAAGGAAGCAAATTATTTATTTATTTAGAACCCAAATCTCTAGATGTCGAGGGCCGGCTTTTATGTAAAAGCAAATGCCATAGGCGCTAGTTTGAATACAGAATTATTGGTTTTCTTTCTTAATGATGCAGATTATTTATTTATTTAGACCCCAAATCGCTAGATGTCGAGGGCCGACTCTGTTGCCATAGGCGCTAGGTCGAAGACGGGCGCCAAAGCGAAATGGGGCATTTTTCAAACTGGCAGTTATATTTCTGAAAACGTACGGCTTGAATTGAAAACCGTTCGTATGGACCTATCCAAAGTTTCATAATTGGTCATATTTACTTTTTTTTAATGCCGTTGCGGTTAGAGTGCACTACTAGAAGCTTATCTATAAAATAAACCATTCGTAGCCGGCATTTAACCGTAGGTTCCGGTCAATGAGCATAGGAATCATAACGTGCACATATTTTCCTTATCCCCTTTCGCATTGTTTTTTAATGAAATATTGAGGAAAATGAGTAAGTTTTTGGATCTGTGTGTAAGACTATCATGCCAGTTAAACCAGATTCAATCCCGGTTAAGAACATCGAACATTTTTTTTCAGCGGTGGGTTTTTCACTTTGTATATGCCGGCGACTTTACGAGTTAGGGATTTATCTTTAAGCCAAGTAAAAAGTTCTTAATAAAATGCATTATTCGGTCGGAGCCGGCGTTAAACAGTAGGTCCCGGTTAGTGAGTATAAGAATTGAATCGTCCTGATTTGAGAGAAGTTTCTGCTTGTTCATTTAAGGGACTTAAGTGAGGAGTTGGGTTCTAGTGGAAAAATAATACTCTTGCGTAGGATCCGATAAAAGATTGAACTAGTCCAGCACTTAGGGCTTAACTAGTTGACTTGAAGAAGCCATACTAATAATAATGATATATGTATGTTACCTATTTAAACGACCATATTCTGTTTTGTTTTAAATTATTTTGTTTTGATTCGTTGGGTTTTTATTCAGTTTTTTACATATTTATTACAATTAAAATTATAATAAACTAACTTAAATGGCATCGAAGGCTATCGGCCGAAATATTGTGGTGGTCCATTTAAAATTTTAAATTTGAATGGGCTGTGAAAGAAAGTACTAATATTTTTTTTAAAATTTCTAGTTTTTTTGGAAAGGTTGAACTTTGTCATTTAATAATGGTACGCAATATCATTCATATGACTACCAAAACTGGCTCGGCAGTACCTCATCCGATCAACACAATTTTCGGTACATTTTGGATTGTTTTGGGTCGAATCTCTTCAATAGGTTTCATGTTTCAGCGCTTCAATTGTCTCTGGATGCTTGGCGAAACATTTATCCTAAATGGTATACCACAGAAAAAAATCCAAAAGGTTCAAATCACAGCTCCGAGGCGGCCAATTGACATCGCAATTTCCGTTCCTTATTCGATTTTGGTTGCGTTGGTTGTGTGACATGTGGCCCCGTCTCGTTGAAACAAAATGTCGTCCATGTCGTTCTCATCAATTTTTTAAAACAAAATTTTGTTGAGAGTGGCGAGGTGAAGCTGACGGTTGACGTTAACCGCGACGAAAGGTGGCCTATATGAGGCAATTTTGCAACCGAGGTGAAAATGAGCTTCGTCTGAAAATACGATTTTTCGTCTGAAAATACAATCTTCAGTCGATTAGGCAAAGCGAAAACACATAGGATGGTCATGAGTCTTGAGTTTTCGGAACAATTGAACATTGTAAGCCTTCATTACGCAAAATTCCTCTCAAAGAAGTGCGAGAAATGTTTACTTCCTGAGAACGATGACGAGTTGATGTTCTCAAACATAGCAGCAATGTTTTCGATTGACCGCCTTGGACGAGAACTCGGGTTGGTTTGTCCAATAACGATCCATTTTCATGACCCGCTTCACAAATTAACGCACAAACTTAACTGAAGGCCGATCTCCACATAAACTTCTTACAGTTTGATTAAAAGACTCACTTTGGAAGTAAGTTGTTGAATATTTTCCAATTTTGTTCGAGCGTGTAGCGTCCCATTTTGCAAATGTCAAACATAAACCTGAAAATAAAAATAAAAATTAATGTTATTCTACCTTTCAAAGTCAAAGGAATCGGAAGTTTAAATTTAATATTTTAAATGACCCACCCTAAATTATTTTTTATTGATTCAAATTACATAATGTGTGGAAATGATAAATATTTCAGAATCCATTTACTTAAACTCGATGTGGCCACCTTTTGACTCGACTTAAACCTTCAAAGGTTAAAAAATGAATTGCGTACTGCACGAATATTATCTTGTAGCATTTTGGTTCATACCCGTACAATGGCTTTCTTCAGCACATCCATATTGGCAAAAATTTTTAGTGCTCAACTTGCTCTCCAAAATAACCCTGATAAATATGAACCGATTACCCTAATTTTCTGCAAAATAAAGTAAAAATTAAAAAAAAGTATATACTTAGTAGGGACATAAAAACTGTTACACACGTTTTATGCTGTAAAATAAAAAGTACTGAATGTTTTTGGACCAAATATTTTTTAATATATTTATTGATGTATTTTGTATTCAAAAATAATCTACTTATTCGAAATGTCCGCCTTATGCCTTTACACACGCCTTAAGTCGCACTGGCCAATCGTCATTAGCTGCACGAACCTCGTCCACTGGAAAATTGGCCACAGCTTGAACCAAAGCAGTTATAAGAGATCCAATGTTGGGGTATCTTTTGTGACAAACCTTGTCCTCCACAACCGTCCACATTTTGTAATCCAATGGGTTCAAATCTGGACTGTCTGAGGGCCATTCTTCCAAAACGGTTTCTTGGTAAACTTTGGCCGATGTTTTTTACTCCTTGTTCGCAGAAATGCATGTCAGTGACCCTATCGTAAGAAACACCCCACCAAACCATGACTGAAGCTGGGTGATGACCCTTTTCCACCATTGGGATCAGTTCAGATGCTTCCTTAGATGACCGCGCATACACTCTATCATTTTGCTTGTTAAATTTTTCCTGAACGGTAAAAAAATTTTCATCGGTGAACAAAATTTTTCTGTGCAAGTTATCAGCGTGCTTCACCAAAAAACGTTTGCTATTTTTCAATCCTATTTTTTTAAGCTGCAGTCAATAAATGTTCGGTACGTCGTTTGAAAGCCCCAAGTCCCAAGTCTTTTTTTATGATTCGACTCATGGACTTTTGCGTGATATTTATCTCACGGGCCATGATTTTCTGTTTTCGGAGCGGATTTCTGCGAATTCTTGATTTCACGGCTTTGATGACATGCGGTGTTCGAACAGAGCGTGGGCGGCCTCAAACAGTTTTATGCATCGGTAGACGAACATGCGGCTAATCCCTAGTGGCCGGAGCGTTTTGAATATATCGCTTTTTTCATTTCACACTTGAAAAGCGCTATTACAGCGATACGGTTTTCATTAGCTGACCACTTAGAATTCCGTTACAGACTAACGTTATTGAGGTTAGCTTTCAAAACCCATATGACTTTAACGGGGTATGTTCAGTTCTACTATTGAAATGGGTGTGTTCAATGTTGTAACTGTATTTATGCCCCTACTAAGTTTAAATCTTATTGAATTTGACTTTTTTATGTTGGCTAAACTTTAAATCGAAAAGTACTTTTGATGAAAACATAAATTAGGACCGGTCTTGTAGATTTTCTCAATGTAAATAGTTAGCCCCCGAACATTTATAAAGCTCTATATCGCAAAAAGAGTATAAACAGTTATATAAATCAATACCCTCCTAATTTGGCATATATTACAGCTGATAAGCTATAAACCAAGTTTCCAAAAGCATTTTTATCATATTTTAACCAAGATGGACTGTATTTTTACACACCACCCTAGGTTGCTTTTGAGTTACTCAATGAAGATGACGGAAACTTACAAAAAATAAACAAAAATTTTATAGGCTTTATTCTAAACAATATCAGATGGTTTTACCGAGATAAATCTAATAATATACGAAACCAAAATCCATCTGTTTCTTGGCAAACAGTTTTTCATCTTTTGTTTAATCTTCTAGATCTTTAAAAAAATCTATTTGATTCTACATGTGGGCATATGCACACACAAACTTTGTGTGTTAAAATTCTTTAAAAAATTGATAATGCAAAATTAAAAGAAAATTCCGAAATTGCTAAGGCAAAATTTCACATGTGCGCTTTATGTGTGAATGATGTTGTTTGTTTAACCTTGTACGTTTAAAGATTTTTGGAGAGAAAAGAAAAGCAAATTCTAATTATATAAAGACAAACATTGTGTACTAATTAAAGGGGGTTTCGTTAAACATGTCCAAACTTCAGAATTGAATTGCTGCAAGCCTTTCAGCATGCTACAAATAGAACGATCTGTCTTATAAACATTTCTCCTTCCCTTTTTATATTAGGTATGCTACAATATTTACTGAGTAAAAAGTGCAAAAGGTTTTTGTCCACATTAATTTAAATTAAATTGTCCTAGAAAAATGTCTGCCTCCTTACAGAAGGTGTTATTCTCAGTGATGGAGTCGTGTTTTTAAATAAATAACACTGAGCAACAAAATTTGAAGAAAAATTTGCGACAGAAGGTTTGATAGTCGACTTTAGTTGATTTGGGTCTTCTGATCACCAATCTGGCCTCCGCTTAGGAGATATTGATATAAATTGTCATTTTTGTGTTTTTTTCGTGTTAGGAGGGGTCCTCCTTTATTTGTAAAAAAATTTCCAGTTTTCGTTGCAAAAAATTACTTTGAGCTACCTACATTTTTTGATTATTTACCAGTGTTGTATTTTCATAATGGGGAAAGGTTGTTCCCATTTCTGACTAAATCTTAAATCACTCAATAAAATTTAATCGAATTGTAAAGTTTATTAGCTTGTTAGGCGCTGATTTTAATATGCTATAAAGGAGTTATTAATTCTCCTATTATTAATTATTATGAAAATACAACACTGGTAAAGAATCAAAAAATGTAGGAAGCTCAAAGTAATTTTTTGCAACGAAAACTGGAAGATTTTGTAGAATTTAGCCTATGTCATTTCATTTATTGATGTTCTTCAACAATTCTTACCCGAAATGAAAGTGCTGCATATCGTTGAAGAAGACAATTAACTTCAAAACACCCCGCTAAAGATTGTGAAATCGGTTCACTAACAAAGTAGTTAGGGATCTTTTTATTAAAAAAAACGAAAATAAGGTTTTATGTGAATATTTCCTAAACTAGAGCGAATCTGGAAAATCGTGCTAAGCAGGCCCATATCAACTGAAGTTGACTAACAAATCTTTGTCGCAAATTAAGTGTTGACCAGTGTAATTAATATAACTTATAAATAGCAATCGCAAGGCTTCTCTTAAATCCGAAGGTAGTTCACGATATACATTTTATACTTACGGACTGGGATTTACTGTTTAGGGCCGTCACCGAACGGGTAAACCATTTAAAAGAGGAAACCTCAGCTAGTTTCATTGTACCGGTCCGAAGTTCAGGTCACAAATATGAATTGATCTCAACAAAACATTTTGAAGGTGTGGGCACAGGGCAACTCCTTTTTAAATGGACACATATATAGGTCCATTTTTTTGATAAAATACAAAGCACCTTCGTAATTTCAGAACCTGCAGCTCTAGAAGATACAAATTGCGTGCGTTTCTGATAAAATGTCGCATAGAACGTAATGGCCAATGACTAACGATCATAACAATCTGAAAAAAAAACAAAAAATCTTAAATATTTGAAATATAATTGACAGAAACTCATTTCAGTTCTCGTTCGTACATTTGGAAAACATAAATATTTTAAAAAGTTACTTATAAATGTTATTTTGCAAATGAAATTAACATCATTTGCCAGGGAAATTAAAAAAATGCAATTTGCTGCAGTGTGCCGAGCACATTTTCACAAAAAAGTGTTTTTTGTACCCGTATTTAGGAAAATCAAACATTTTTAAAACATAATTAACCAAAACATTTTAAAGTTTAGAAGAGTAATAAAGTATTTCAAGTACTACTAAAATAAAGAAGTAACGCCAATTTATATTTAACAAAAACAAGCTTCGCAGCTTATGCGCCACTTTTACATTATTCTTTTTTCACAATGAGAAAGCGAACACAAAAATATTGCGAAATCGAATGTTCAGTATTTACATGCTAACATTCGTTACAGCCCTAGTCCTATTTTCAGGTACTGCCGCTCTAGAATCTTATGCACGTTATGTGCGACCAAAAATTAAATACGGTGAAATTGGACCAATACTTTTATTAGACCTGCACTGAGATTTCTTCCACCTCCACCATTTGCATTTTTTTCAACACCTCGATATATAGATCGGAGACTCTTTAAAGACGAGTGGGCCATTTAAAATTTTAAATTTGAATCAGCTGGAAAAGGGGCACTGATAATTTTTTTCAATTTCTGGTTTAATAAGAAAGGTTGAACTTTGTTTTTTGAACATGGAACACCATCCGATGCATTTTCGCTTCGCCCAACACCATCCGATGCATTTTCGCTTCGACCAATAGTCTGAAGATTGTTTGGCAGGAGGTTGTTGTTGTTGTAACAACAATATATTTATTTTGAAGTCTTGTTCGACTATGGAGGATCTGCTTCGATATCCAGGTGGAGGAAACGCGCCATTTGAACTGGATGCGTCCACAGAGACCTGGGGGTCAGCTGAGTGGGCTTGGCCGGACAATTGAAGAGGTGCATCACATCATGTGGTCCCTGATGGCAGGCGGGACAGATGTCCGGAACGTTAGCATCAATTCGTGCCCAGTAAGAATTGAGGCGGCTGCACCATCCAGATCTCAGCTGCGCCAGAACCACGCGCGTCTGCCGAGGTAGTACCTTCTCTTCGGGGGATGTTCCCCTAGCACTACATTCACACGGTAGCTGGATACTGCTGCTGCGACATCATCGGCGTGAATGTTGTTCAGGCCTGCCTGATAGTTTCGATGATCTAAAGGTTCTCTCTTATACCGCTGGACTTCTCTCTCTAGATCATGAAGATTGTACCTGATCTGCCTCGGCGTAGGCATCCTGTTCAAGAGATGGTGGTTAGGTGTGTGGTGATGGCGTGTAAAGCAGTTGTTGTGCTGCTTGCGGAATCAATGCTGATGATCAGCACTAGGAAAGTGTTCGATCAGGCTGGGGAGGAGCAGTGCTTCAAACGTCTTTTCTACTGGAGAAAGCAATGAGATCGGTCTGTACGAATCTCCTTTACTTGGGTCTTTGCCTGGCTTCAGTAGCGAAACCACTCTGCCCATTTTCCAGGCATCGGGAACTTCGTGAGTGGCTAGCGACAGATTGAGCACTTTGGGCATGTACTCTACTTCCGGGGTATCCAAGTGCTTTAACATCAGCATTGAGATTCCGTCCGGACCCAGCGCCTTTGATGACTTTGCTCTGCGGAGGACATGGGCAACTTCGCCAACGGTAAATTGTGGTGGTGCCTCTTCGACTCGGAGAGCGCGGATACGACGCAATACTCTCCTTTTCGCCTTATCGCTCTCTGGGTGCTCAATAAAAAGCCGGTTAAAATAACACACGCACCGCTTCGGATCTGTCGCTGTTCTATCACCGAACGTGACAGCTGTCCGATCATCCTTCCTTACTGGGTTATAGAGTGATTTGACCGTTGTCCACAACTTACCAATTCCGGAACTCAAGTTGCACTGCTTTAAGTGGTCTGGCAGGTGAGAAGTTTTACCGAAAAATCATTCAGGTCAAACTCATTTTCATCTCGGTGGCTATATCAATAAGCAACAATGCCGCATATGGGGTTCAGAGAGCTCTCACGAGACTACTGAGAAGCCAATGCATCCACAACGAGTCACTGTTTTATGCGAATTTTGGGCTGGCGGCATCATTGGGCCATTTTTCTTCGAAAATGAGTAACGAGCCGCCGTTACCGCAAACGGTGACCATTACCGCGCCACGCTCAACGAAGTTTTGTTTCCAAAAATTCAAGAGAATGACATGGGCGACATTTGGTTTCTACAAGACGGGCCACATTTCACACAGCCAACGCAACCATTGATATTTTACACACTGTTTTTGAAAATCGAATAATCTGCCGAAATTTAGATGTCTGCGATGAGATTTGAGCCCTTCTGATTTTTTTCTGAGGGAAGCCATTAAGGAAAAATGTAACGCAAAGCATCCAGAGACAATTGAAGTGTTGAAACATGAAAACGAATTTGCCATTGAAGTGATTTGAATTGAAACAATCGAAAATGTACTGAAAAGTTGGGTCCATCGGATGAGTTACTGCCGAGCTAGTAGTCATGTGAATGATATTGTGTTTCATTATTAAATGACAAAGTATTACCCTTCAAATAAAACCAAAATTTTGAACAAATGATCAGTACTTTTTTACAGTCAATTTAAATTGCTCACCTTGTACTTGCTTAAAGAGCCACCGGAAAAAATGCGATTAATTTAATATCTCCACTTCGGGATCTTTAATGGGTACATCTAAACGCATCCAAAGAGGTAATGGTTTATGAACTTATAAGCCCTTGTGCATCAAAAACCGCTCTTACATTTTCTAATAAACCTGGACATATGATAACACAAAGTAATAAAAAAACCGTCATTAATCGAAATTTAAGTACATTTTTCAATATTTCTTTAAGAAACCACGTAAGTAATAACTAAACAATACTAATTTCTTTCAAAATCAGTAACTTAAGAAATGGTTCCTGGAAAGTTCTCATCTATTTAGAGTAGAGCACCCTTTGCTAAACGCAGTACAAACTCAAACAATTTAATTGAGTCAACAGAAAACATTCAGCAAGCGAAAAGTCAAGAAGACGAAAAAAAAACGCAAAGCAACTTTTAATGAAAGACGGGCAAACGACAGACAGGGCACTCAGGGAGGCGAGTAGCTGGTCGTCGTCACATAGCCGCATCCGCAATTGAAAAAAGTCGGTCGTCGTCACACTGCCGCATCTACAAACAGAAAATTCACAGTCATTTTCCTGTCTGCCTTCTTTCAACAATTCAATACGATATTGACTGCTGTTCTGGGCTTTATTTTTCAATATTGAAGAGGAGTAGGAGGCGACTATAGAAAAACTACAGGGAGTAACGAGTATCGCAGCAACCAAATAAAAGCGTTTTCCGATATGTGTGTCTATCGTAACCTTCGCCCTTTTTATTATTGCATATACGAGTACACTTTTATAAAATAAATATAATAGAGCATTGACTGACTATGTGGTCTATTAAACTGACAACAGTCGCAATAATAATGACGTTCGTGTAATGACTGACTGCCATGACAGCCAAGAAACGGCACTGAATAGGTGTCGTCAAGTGTGTAACGTTCTTTCGGAATAAGTATTCTTTTTGCTATTTTGTACGGAAGTTACTCGTACTGTTGTCATATGAGCGAAAATCAAATGGTTTTTTAATCAATACGAGAATTTCTTTCGCACGAATTCCAATTTTAACAAAGCGCCAGAGCAAGTTCCTGCGGTGTAAAGTGCAGAGTTTCCAAAACAATTTTAAATACTTGTTAAAATAAACGCCCTCATCTATGGCTTTCCTAAGTATTTAATTCTTTCGCTTTGGCTGTTTTTAAAATTTAAGTAAGATTAAAACTTTATCATTATGAATTAATTTAATTTTTCTAAACTTTCATCGACCATTAAAGAAAGATTATCTTAAATAAGTAAGTAAAAATAGATTGAAATGACTACAATATATCCAAAAAATAAAAATTAAATTGAGAAACAAATTAATTTTGATATAAAATTGATTTAAGACGTGGGCACACTACCGCGTTTTTTCTTACGCTGCATATTTCTCAACTTTCGGCACTTTAAAAACATTGGAATAATTTTCTAAAATATGCAATCAATGTATGGCAGTGCTTTTCTGTCCGGGCATTGCAATATAATTAACTTATTGTACATTTTAAACATATATTTTATTGGTTTTCTGCCTATAGGAAGTTGAAGGACCCATTGTAAGAAAAAAAAGCTCCAGTGAACCCGGGCCATGGTACAATAAATAAGGTACAGTCACTAGCCCAACAACAAATAAACAGTTCACTGTAAAGTCTCTTGAAAGAAAATGCCAAAATAATTTTTTGTGAATGTTTGATGATTATTGTGGAAGTTTGAAATAAAAATTAAGCTTCACAAACTTTTAAATTTCTACGAACCAAAATTGCAAATCAACTGAACGCATAACACTACCATTTTATTGTACCATGGCCCGGGCTCAAAATGCAATTTGAAATTACGAACTTGAGTATGTAATTTGAACTTGAGAATTGAAAAATTGAAAAGACGGTAGATACACAGTAATATTAAGAACCATAAATAGATATTTAATAAAAGATACAAAAGAAAAGAATAAAAGATACATAGAAAACTCTACTGCCTAAAGTAATTTGAAGATACAAAACAAAAAACAACAAAACAGACTTGGTTGCCATTTACGGTGTAAAGTCTAGATATTGTGACCAAAGGTCGAAAGAAAAATTGTCGGTGGGATAGAGAAAAACAATACGTATGTAAATTATATGGGGTCACCAAAAGCAAAGCTTATATTTTCGCAATGATGGAAAGGTTCTAAATTTTAAAAAGTATTACTTATATATTAAGATCCCCTTATTGGAAATCGTTAAGTTCAGCCATTTGCATTTTAATTCCTCCAATATAAAGCACTAGATTAGTTTATCACTGATTTGTAATAGATCCGCTATCATCAGTTGAATAGCTAACATAATCTTGGCGTCGGTCTAAATGTCGTTTTTACTGGTTCATTTTGCAAATGATTTATTTTAAAGAACACATGCAATTTAGGAAAAAGTGGAGTGCTTCTCTCAAATCAGATGTGAATTTCTTAAAGGTGCTTCTGCTTCAAACATTAAGAAATACCAGAATACTCAATTCCATTCAGGCAAGGCAAATGGTAATTGGGAAAAATTAGAAGAGAGGAATGACTGCCCTTAATCATAAATAGCTAACACAAACAAATTCCTTCTTCATATATAATGATTAGCCTCTTTCACTGTTAATCCAAACTATTTACATTAGTTTTCCTATCAGAATTAAAAAACTAGACGACTCACCCGGAGAAGACGGCTTTGCTTTAAAAACACAAATTGGCCAAGGGACAAGACAAGTTCGAGCAATCTTGCCAAAACCCAAGTTTCCAATCGAAAGCATTGCGGCTGTTAACCGCAGCCGCTTGGTATAAAATGAATAAGATTATCCTTCAAGGCTTAGAAAATACTCTAGTAAAGGGGCTCCTCTAGGCCCACTTAAGTTTTTAGCCTCACTAATCCGTATTGCCTTTTCTTCTAAAAGGTACTTAGTAGGGTCCGCTTGGCAAATTACCAGCAGTATCATTTAATCGCGATAATGCGCAGTTCGTAGGGTCTTCTTGGTCTACTTTAGTAGTAACTGACGACTCACGATAATTTGACACTCCTTTATTTAAATTTGTTATTTACGTTAATGCACGGCAAAACAGTTGACAACGCCAACTAAACTCTTCTCAACATACGTTGTAAATGATATCTATAGAGGGCTCTAAATGTGGAGTGTCTGTAGAGGTTGTAAAGGTGAATTGAATTTTCGTTGGCATTTGTTTAAAAAAAGCTTAAAAAGTGAGATTTACAACAGTAGTTCTCATACGTTTGGTGCGAACCTTATCTTAAAGAGTTAAGTTTTCCTTTGAACAAATGCTGCCAAGCTCTCTGATGAAAGTCGTCACGGAACTGAAATCGCTATTAAAGCAGTGTGCAGGCACGAAAATTAATGTCACTTTTCCATTTTGTTAAAATCTTGTATTCTATTTAAATGTAGATGCAAGAGGTCTCGAGCCGGTTAATCCCTGTTCAATCTCTCGATAATTTAAAAAATCAATGTGTTTTGGTGCCCTTGGTAGTTTGAAGTTGTATGGATGGTACGAGTATTTCACTGAACGGTATTCTATAATTTGAAGTCGTGCCTTCTTTCTTTCAATGGTTTGAAGCCGGTTATATCAACGTATGATTTTTCTCAGCTCTCACCACTGCAAGTATTGAAAACAACAAAAAAAACTGACCTTTTCTTTTTATGAAAATCGCTTTAAGGTCCGGGCACACTGAAGCTTTTTACTAACGCTGCGTTTTTCTAAACTTCCCGTAGGCTGAAAACCAATGCAATAAATGAGGAAGTTTTATAAAAATGTATAAAGTTACTTTGGTTGTATGTGTTAATGGTTTTCGGACAGCCAGAAAATCAAAAATACGCATCAAACCTTTAAATGCTCGATCCTTTAAATAAATTCTAGTTTATTCGAATTTCCTTCCCCCTACCTCTTGGTATACTAGTATTATTTTAAAACTCTAGTAACTTGATCGGCTACCCTGAGTTTCAAACTATCGAAAGATTTTACTTGGTTTAAATTCGTAATGTCTGCTGTTGCAGTCGAGAGTATGGTTACAAATATTCGCATTCGAATTATTTGCATTATATTGAACATTCGCTTTCGCTTTTGCAAAATACAATTTTGGAATATTCGCAAACAAATATTTCAGTTAAGGATATATAAGTAGTCACCTCCTCAGAATTAAATTTTTTGTGAATTTTTGTTAAAAAATGTTTGTTTTTCCTCAAGCCTTGCACTAAATCACTTTTTTGTAATGAAAATGTGTGTGACACATGGAAAACAAAAGTTTTTTTCTTTCCCTGGAATTATGTTCATTTCTAATATTTCATATAATCCAAAATTAATTATTCGTTTTTGGAATATTTGCTTTCGCATTCGCAAAAATGTATATTTCAATTTTCGTTTTCGCATTTGCTTAACCCATTTTCGTCACATCCCTAGATATTGCGTAGAGTCCCCTTCACCCACACTGAGTAGAGAATAGCTGCAACTACAGACAGCGTAACAGCGCACATGACGATAAATAAAACTTATACCAGCACTTTATATTCAAACCCTGCCCGCAATGCAGGTATGATTAAGGTAGGATAAGTTATCAATCACCCCATTTTTCCCCAATTTATGCGGGAAATTAAGCAAAAAGTGACGACGTCAAAAAATAATTATTAATTGTCAGGTGGGCTGGCTGGCCACAGGTCACTTTCTATAAATTTATTGTAAGAAATTCTATATAAATACGCTGTATATTAGAAAAACATTACCTGTAAATAGTCATACAATTTCTAAAATTCTCTTAAAAAGCAATGAGTGCAGGTATTACAAAAATCCGTAAAAATGTTGAACAGTAAGTCCCTCTCAGTGAGTATAATTTTCCTCTTGATCCTTAATGAAGTGTTGCGGGACTTATTCCTGACATGAGGATGTTTAATAAATTGTTGTGGGAGTAAATTAGAGTATATTTTAAATGACCTTTTCCTTAAAATTAATATGTTCCAAACAAACTATTTCCGACGCATATATCCAACACATTTTTAGTAAAAAACCCTTTACTTTTGAAATTGCTGAAATTGTCAAACAAAACACGACTATTGTATGTTACGACCTGGCTTTGCACCTGCGATATTTGTGTAGTAGAGACGCACACAAACCATGACTCCACGACGACCTAAGATAACTGCTAACGATCTTCTCTCGGTTTGATGTCTGCTAGTCAACCTTTGGCTGGTTCGACTTTTCTGCCGGTGTAAGCTGCCCTTAACTCGGCTCTCATGATAAACTACGCAATTTGTTTGCTCTTATTGCAAAAACAAAAGATAATTTTAAGAAACAAGAGACATATAAAAAAACATAAAACATGAGGAAAAACAAATTCATACACACAGGCATAAACGGCACAAACTGCATTTAAAAAACAATTTCACCCAAAACAACAAAGGGAACAGCAAAATAGAGACGTACAAACATTCCCCGCAAACATTTTTGATCGCGTATAAATCGTCCGCCAATCGCCAAAACGATTTATTAAACCGCGGCTATCATAATTGCGGCTATCATCAAATGCGAGTCCATACTCGTGTGCAGATGTCCAGTGCAAAGCGAATCGCTAAAATGAATCGCATGAAAATCTTTGTGATGTTTCGCCTACCAGTGCGACGGCGCTGACGACTTGTGCCGAATATTTATATGCGTTTTATAAAGGCAAGTCGCTTTGCACCAGTCAGCCACACACCCACGACAGCCGGTTCTATGTAATGGATCGACCCGAATGAAGAATTCTTCGGCCAAGGGCTGTCACCCCGGCACTATGTGCCGCTACACCAACAACAACACTAACGGGTATTCGCGTATTTCCTGCCTATGATAATCGCCACGACTCAATAAATCTTCCAGATGTTTGCCTGTCATTTTTTTCTAAATGAAAAACTTTGGTTCTGCTTGTGAAATTTGTTTATTTAACACATAAGAATTTATTACGCCAAGTTGAGAAAGTGATATCGTCCAAGTGGCCGCCGACAGAGTCGTTTTATAAAATTTTAAATCCCTCTTGCCAGCCAGGCGAATATTCTCTTTAAACCAAACCCCAAACCTCAAAAACGCCATAGAAAGAAGTCTAGAACGGTTAAATCGTATGATCAGGCCGGCAAGTGCATATCCACAAATACGAGAGATTAAGCGAACCGGTATTGCTTCCTTCGGAATGTTGGTTGTGGCTGCAGCAGTGGCGCCGTTCTGTTGCAATCACATGTTCTCCAGTCCCAATTCATCTAATGCAGGCTCTGTAGCGCGTGTCGTCAACATTCATAGTTTGGCGCGCAGTTTTCTCAAACTTAAAAAAATGGCCCGATTATTCCTCCAGCGTAAACAGCACACCTGCAGTAACTTTAAGTGGGTGTAATGGCTCTTCGTAAGGGATACAGAAATTTTCGATGCCCCAGAAACGATCGTTTTTAGTCACGTAACCGCTAAGAAGGAAATAAGCCTCATCGGTCATTATAATTTCTTATGAAGAATCGTCCACCTCTTCGTTGAGATTCAGGATAGCTTCAGCGTAGGTTAGACGCGTTTAACGGTCAACAGGTAACAGCTTATTCTGCACTTTGTAAGGGAGCATCTTCTAATCTTGCACCAAAATTCTGCGTAGGGACCGCTGGCTCTTGTCAAATTGCGTAACCCGTCATCTGGTCGATGTACCGAGCTTCTCTGCGACACATCTTGGCCAACACCAGCTATATTCTAACCAGAACGGCTTCTGCGGGACCGATCAGCCCTAGGAAGATCTCATGTTGTCCCAGTCTCTTCAAGGCAAGTGGCCAAACGCCGCAGTCAAGTGGTCCATTTGGTTCGGGCGGCCAGCAAATCTGCGAGGCATTTTACGTGATCCATCTAGAGGTATTTTTTCAGAACAAAAAAATATAAAAATTCAAATCAAGTGTGAAATCTTGAAAGGACATTTTATGGCATTTATTTTTTGAAAATAATTTCCTTCAAATGTTGGCAACTGTATTATGAGCGTTCGGTGGGAAACGGGAAGATCCGCTGTTTTCGTCCAAAATTTTGTTCAGTGAAGAGGCCCATTTCTGGCTCAACGGTAAAGTCAATAAACAAAATTGCCGCATTTGGACTGAAGATTAACAAGAAGAGGTTCAAGAGGTGCTTTAAACCCAAGAAAACCACGGTTTGGCGCGGTTTATAAGCTGGTGGAATCATCGGTGCATATTTTTTCATGAATGGTGCTTGCTATCGCACCATAATATCGATCTTTATGCTACCTGAAATTGAAGCCCGTAATCTTGACGGCACTTGATTTCAACAGGACAGTGCCACTTGCCATACAGCTGGTCATTTCGAAAAGCAGGAGAGTTGGCCGCCTAGATTGAGTGATATCACACCTTTAGACATTTCTTTGGGGTTACGTAAAGTCCAAGGTCTATGCTGACAAACCAGCTACGATTAAGGGTTTGGAAGCCAACATTACGTGTGCCATTAAAGCCATACCGGTTGAAATTCTCGAACGAGTCAGCCAAAATTGGACCCTCAGAATGGAAACCCTGATGCGTAGTTGCGGCCAACATCTGAAGGAAATTATATTCAAAAAATAAATGCCATAAAATGGTCATTCAAATTACCAATAAAGATTCCACACTTGATTAGAATTTTTATATATTTTTTTTGTTCTGAAAAAAACACTTCTAGATGGATCACTTTATCGACAAAATTATTCGCATATGCATCGCGATTTCATCCGCCCCGCGAACTCAATCTGATATGTGCTGGATTTTACTAGTGACTCACAATCACCACAATTTGATTTGGACTTCACTAAATAAAAATCTCCTGTTTCAAAATTCTGATTATGCTTTTCCTTTTTATGTTTCTTTTGAAAGAATCATATGACAACTGAAATAGAGTTGCCGTATATAACAATACAACCATTTAGTTAAACTTTTCTGTTCCCGCCTTCTTTTAAGTTTCGTGACACTCGAAAAACTTTCTAATCAAAACCACCAAACTACCAGGAAGTATCGCAAATTATTCGCCTTGTAGGTTTATCCTCCACAACTCTTCCAGTTGTTTGCAGGGTTATAAATGGCGAACCATTTTTCGCATTTCTACTCTCCCCTACACGTTTGCTCTCATACACACGCAGTTACATTAACAATAATGGCAACCCTTTTTCCGGCGCCCGCCCTTTCGTGCATATGCGGCGGACTTAGGCCGGACCCCAGGCCCTATACATTTAATAAGAAGTGCATACAAAATAAAACGACGATAAAACGGAACGAAGCGAGCAGACAAATAAAAAATAAGCAATACAAGCTCTATAAGTTAATTAACTTTAATAGCTGTGATTGTTAAGCGAAAAAAGTAGCCATAAGTATTTACACTTACATACACACACATATACGAGTGCATGCATCGACTCATGCCAGAGCAATACATCTCACAAGTCATGTCACTCACTCGAAGCTACTACTTTGCTTAGTTCTACACGGCCTTTTCTATAAGCCGGTTCGTCGGTCATGTGAAAATCATTCATTCGGGCTGGCAGGCAGAGACGAACAATTTAAGTGCACTAGAAAGTACGCTAAGCGGCAAACGCCAAAGCGCAAAAATTCACGTCAAGATCGAGTCTGAGATTTAGAACGGATAATAAAAAAAACAACGTAATTGCCTTCTTTTTTTTCTTAATTTGCGTGACTCAATGATTATGAATGATTCGTTATTTCTCTCTCGATGTTATTGTTTTTGTTGGCTGTTTTAATTAGTAACACATTTTTGGCATGATTCGCATTTTCGCCAAATGAAAGAATTATAAACAAAACATGTGTATGAATTCGCCGTGAATTAAGAGAGTGAAGAAGAAGTGTGTGAGTGAGTGTGCGTGATATCAGCAAACGCATTGTCACACAGTAACGCACAATTTATTAAATGACTCCCGGTAAATTATCAACAACAATTATCGTGTGGATGAAGAGGGAACTGGACACATCCCCTCCAACTACAACAATCAAACTAAGAACAATAAAAAGTTAGTGATTTATGACACTCTATATCAATTGACGGAAATATTAAAGATCCCGGTTTTTTTGAATGCCTGAGATCATTCCTGAGGTCATTCGGAGAATAATTACAAATAGCATACATATATGCGTATTTATCATCTGAAAAGTTTAAAAAATTCTTTGAAGTGCCTATGAAAATATTGATCGAGTTTTAAAATTACATCTAGTTAAGAGCCAATCCAAACATCCAGACATACTAATAATTTCTAGCTTAAAAAGGTGAGTGAAAGGAAGATCAATTTTGGCACTAAGTGCTGTTTATGGGGCGTGACGAAAATTTAACTATGAATATATAATGGCATATCGTCGAAATCATGCTATTTTGATTCAAACGCCATTTTCTGATATTGAAGAAAAGCATATTAAAATTGATTTTCTAACTAAACCGACGTAATTTCATAGTTTTTGTCATTTTATCTTCAGCATAGTCTCTAGATTCTTCAATCCATATGTATCTATATGTGACAGCGCATAGAGAAAGGGGCCTAAGGGTAAAAAAATCAATTTTCACTTTTTTTTTGATGTGGACAACATCTGAGCATCGAATGAGACCGATTCCTTGCCCCAAAAGTGTTTCCTCCCAGAGATGTGCGCGTTTTATGAAAGTGATGGTACACCAAAGATACACGTATTTAAATCTTTAAAATGGCTCTGCTGAACAAAACTGGTTTTTACCCTTAGGTCCCTTTCTATTTTGCGCGTCACATATAAATGATAGAAGGATCTATGACAATTATGTGTGAAACAAAATATTGGCCAAATTCTCGCCACGGCTTTGATGGCATACCTTTATCCGATGGTCCATAGTTTCAACGACTGAGGCATAATGTCAGGGGGCTCAAAAACCGGC
Source organism: Hydrotaea diabolus (assembly GCA_963513945.1). Lineage (NCBI taxonomy): Eukaryota > Metazoa > Arthropoda > Insecta > Diptera > Muscidae > Hydrotaea > Hydrotaea diabolus. The sequence continues at coordinate 8,154,677 of OY740719.1, read as the reverse complement.
TCCTATATACATGGACATTAGGCCGGATAATCAAATTAATAATATTGTCTAAATCTTTGGGGAATTTCCATAAAGTGGCTTTAAAGTACGGTGAATTCAATACTCTAACACTGCGATACTTTTCATTGAAATCTTTAAAAATGTCTCAAAAAGTGCCTTTATATTGGAGTTTACAAATTTTTGTTAATTTGAGAGTTACCTTCAAAATTTAACAAGTAAAAACATCTTTAAGTTCGACCAGACCGAGCACCATTCCCACCATTCGTCCCTACACTTAAAAACGCAAAAATCGTAATGTTTTTGTGACCTTTTGCCCATGTAGTAACCGTATGTCCATTGACTAATACGAGGGTAGCTGTTTATATTTCGGGTCCGGCAATTAAAACACAATAATTTAAAATTGGAAATGGTAAATTTGCAAAATACGATCGCGTTGCTTCAAAAGACGTTTATAAGATCGTCACAGTTGACGAATCATGGATCTATGCGTATGAGCCCGAAACAAAACAGCAATCGACCGTGTGGGTCTTGAAGACGAGCCAAATCCAACGAAAGTTGTTCGTGGAAGAAGCACTTCGAAGCAAATGGTCGCCTGTTTCTTCGGCAAAACTGGTCGGCTCAAACCAGCGCCCTTTTGACCGGCCAAAACGTCTGATTGATGGGTCATCCGCCATACAGCCCTGACTTGGCACTCAATCATTTTTTGTTATTCCCGCACACCAAGAAAAAAATGAGTGGTCAACGGTTTTCGTCGCCAGAAGATGCTGTTGAAGCGTTCAAAAACCATGTTTTGGAGGTGTCTCAATCGGAGTGGAAAAAGTGCTTCGACAATTGGTTTGAGCGCATGCAAAAGTGTATAAATCTTGCTGGAGAATACTTTGAAAAACAAAAACAAAAAACATTTTTGATGATAAATACATATGGGCATTTTCAATATTCGGCCAGAAATATATATAGCAGCCCTCGTATATTGAATTTTTCACCTAAAACACGCCTTATATTTAATTTATGTCAATTGCCAATTACTTACTCTGCTACTTATATATAAAATTAATTTATTTTTCTCTTCTGGTCACTAATTGCAGATGTCATCGCATGGAATTCTAGAATAGAGGGCAAAAAATGTTTACACCAATTCCCCGGGGTAAATTACACAAATGGAATTGTAAATATGAAGATTTGCTTTTACAACATTTCTACTCGTACGCATATGAGATAAAAACAACAGTACACAGTGAATAAACGATCATAATTCGAAAACTCATCGAAATTTCCCTGCAAACTATTACCAAGTAAACTTTTTTTAAATGTCTACAAGGCGTTAAAACAAACGCTACGATACATTATTTACACCTGAGGTGACACAAAACAGATTAAACGTTGCTGAAACTACACAAATAAGAGACCCCAAAACCGAAAACGTTTATTAAACTAAGGAAATTTTGTAAAAGGAAGGAACAACAAACAACAAGTCTTCAAGGATTGTTCCACGTCGACGACTACAATATAGCCATGAATTTATGAAATGATTTACATATATTTTTCTGCCATCTTTACATTGTCTACATCAATATTGCATTGTTTACACAACCTACTATTACTACTTTTACTATACAACGCTAACGGAAACGGAAACTTAACACAGTTCATCTAAACGGAAACGAAGCAGAAACTGGACAAAAACTAAATGAAAAAATAATACAAAAGAAACGAAATAATTCAGTTGTATTAGCCTAAGGAATATGAGGAGAACGACTTCTGTAATTGCTGTGGAAATCTGTGAATGAAGAAAGTCAATACACTGTTTAGCCTCGCACTTTATCAGCATCATCATCAGCACCATCGTAGGCATCGTTAAGTCTACGCCATAAACGAATGAATGTTCAACCTTTACACAAGAGGTTCAGAGATTTAAATGTAGCCCTGAAACTATTATCAATCACATTTCTTTTCAAGTCAAGCCATCAAACAACAAAGAAACCATTTCCACAATACTTCAATTGCTGCGCCTTATAAAACAGCTCCATTATCGACAGACAGACATACAGACATCGTGTAGAATTTTTATTTACATCGCCTGACATTTAATGGATAAATTTTGTGTAAATACGATCGGAGGAAACGTGAACAATGTTTAAAATACGCCAACGTAGCTGTCTTCTGTTGACATTAGTCCTAATTTTGCTGCCATGTGTTATTGTCCTAATGATTATGGGTCCAGAACTATCCACCGAACAATCGCTGTCACAACGCCTGGGTGAATGCCATATGCGCCTGCAGTACTTGGAGTCCATGTATCGCACGCGCCAGGAGGATGTGGCCTTATTGTCGCAATATCTTATACAATTGCAGAATACCAGCACCGGCGTAACCGCCATTCCGGGTGGTGCGGCCGCTGCCTCGCCAGCTGTTGTTGATAAGAACTCCTCTACTTTGCTGAATTCCGCCTCAGCTCCCTCCTCTCTGCTGGATGCTCTGTCAGCCGAAGCGCGCCAAATATTGCGCAACGCTTCACAGTTGCATTCACAGCAAATGCATTTGTCCGGTTCATCGAATGTCCGGCTGCCTACAGCCTATCACTTCCTGCCTCATCTATCGGATGATCCGAACTCGTTGCGTCCAGCTTTGTTGCGTTCCCGCGGACGTTCAGATGTCAGCATTGTCTTGGGCATACCTACTGTGGTGCGCGAAAAGCAATCGTATCTCTTGGGCACGCTGCACAATCTCATCGAGAACATGAACGAGGAGGAGCAGAATGAGACTTTGATTATAGTCTACATCGGCGAGAGTGATGCCGAGAGTGTCCAGCATGTAGCCAAGACAGTGGAAATAGCCTTTGAGCCATATGTGGAGAGTGGGCTGATCGAGATCATAGCACCGTCACCCTCGTACTATCCGAATTTCGAGAAGCTGCGCATAACACTGAACGATTCGTTGGAGAGGGTCAAATGGAGAAGTAAGCAGAATTTGGATTTTGCATATCTAATGGCGTATGCTCAGTCAAAAGGTGGGTAATAGACAGTAATGCATTTGTACAGTATACTTTTTCATTGATTATTATCGGAAATTTCACTTTAAGGTTTTATTCGTAATTCCACCCTGTATTACTATTCGATCTGTGCTCTGTAGTATTTTCAAAAGATAGACAGACGTTTTAAATTTTGTAATACATTACAGAGTAAGTCCCCGTTTACACGAAATATGGAAAAGAAAAAAACTTGCCTGTACCTAACATTTCTTTTTGTGTTTTTCGAAGTGTGAAGTTGGCCGCAGATTATTTTAGTATTTTTTTTTACACAAAAATCACAAAATATCAGTAAAGGCAATAATGAAAACAAAAATTGCCGTAACCGAATTGCCACAAAAGGCAAGTGCAAGAGCGAAATATAGAAATAAACGCAAGTAAAGTTGTCTCGTGTAAATGTGGACTGAATCTTATATTTTTTTTAATATCAGACTTTTGAAAATGCCTTAATTGAGTTCTGCATGAATTTGCAGCGTTGAAATGATTTATGGTGGGACTCTCCCAATTTAGGAGGTGTTTAAAGTAGTATGTCCACTGCATGAAATTGATAAAAACCAAAATCATAAGATAGCGTTGAAGATAAACGATAGTTATAGGTGGAATAAAGCTCACAAGGGACCATAGTGTGAGACTATTTTGTCCCCCAGTCACTGCGGCGCTGAAGGAAATAAGGCAGTCGATTAGCCAGCTAGTCTGGAATGACCTCTGCCTATAGGGGAGGCGGACTTGTCGTTTAAACCGCCGATCATATTTTTATTAGGAGAGACAAGGAAAAATCTAAAAATATATAGCCCAGAACTGAAAGGTTAGAATATGTTGCAGTGTATCGATGACTATCTGGCCTAGGTTAGATATCTGAAGAACGAATGTTTAGTATGAACACTGCATGAAATTCAGAAAAATAAACTTAATCAGCCCATACGCCACCACGTTTTCCCATCCAAGAGCATAAGATAGCGTTGAAGATAAAAAATAATTATAGGTGGAATAAAGCCCCCTTACTTTAGGACTATCTTCGACGCAAGTCACTGCGAGAAGAGGCGGTTAAACCGCCGATGAGATTTTAATTAGGATAGACAAAAATTAAAAATATAGCCCAGTACTGAGATGTTAGAATAGGTTGCAGTGTATTGAAGACCATCTGGCCTAGGTTGGATATCTAAAAAAGAATTTATTTAACATAAGATAACGTTGAAGATAAAAGATAATTATAGGTGGCATAAAGCTCACAAGGGGCCTTAGTGTGGGACTATTTTTGAGCCAAGTCACTGAGACGCTGAAGTGAATGAGGTACACAACGAGCCAGTTAGTCTAGAATGGCCTCTGCCTATAGAGTAGGCGGGCAGGTCGTTTTGCCCGCCGATCAGATTTTGATTAGGATAGACAAGGAGAAAAATACTATAATACTAGTGAAGCCCAGTACTGAGATGCTAGAATAGGTTGCAGTGTATCGATGACGAGCTGGCCAAGGTCGGATATCTGAAGAACGAATGTACCAGAATTTTGATGCAAGAATAGGGTGCAGTGTTTAGTATGAAAACTGCATGAAATCGATAAGCCCATACACCACCACGTTTTCCCACCCAAGAGCATAAGATAGCGTTGAAGATAAAATACAATTATAGGTGGGATAAAGCTCACAAGGTACCTTAGTGTAGGACTATTTTGGACACCGTCACTGCGACGCCGAAGGGAATGAATGACATCTCTGGACGAACAAAAAACATATATTGTTGAGGTGACTGCCCCTGGCCGAAGAGTTTCGGGTCAATCCGGTACATAGAACCGGCAGTCGCGGGATTGTAAAAAAAGTCATCATTGCAAAGTCATCAAAGGCGCTGGGTCCAGACGGAATCTCAATGCTGATGTTAAAGCACTTGGATACTCCGGGAGTAGAGTACATGACCAAAGTGCTAAATCTGTCGCTAGCCACTCACGAAGTTCCCGATGCCTGGAAAATGGGCAGAGTGGTCCCGCTACTGAAGCCAGGCAAAGACGCAAGTAAAGGAAATTCGTACAGGCCGATCTCCTTGCTTTCTCCAGTAGCAAAGACGCTTGAAGCACTGCTCCTCCCCAGCCTGATCGAACACTTTCCTAGTGCTGATCATCAGCATGGATTCCGCAAGCAGCACATCACAACAACTGCTTTACACGCCATCACCACACGTATAAGTCGCGGCCTTAACCAGAACAAGCCTAACGACAGGACGGTCCTCGTGGCTCTTGACCTCACAAAAGCTTTCGACACGGTCAATCATGCCACTCTGTTCGAGGACATTGAAGAAACGTCCCTTCCGCCCAGTTTGAAACGTTGGGTCGTAAACTATATATGTGGGCGCCAGTCATATGTAGAATTTAGAGACAGAAAGTCGAAGCCCCGTAGAGTTAAACAAGGAGTTCCCCAGGGTGGAGTTTTATCCCCGGCTCTGTTTAACCTCTACCTCTCTAAAATTCCTGCACCACCAGACGGCGTTGAAATTGTGTCGTACGCTGACGATTGCACAATTCTGGCGTCAGGACCTAAAGTGGATGACATTTGCGAGGAAATCAACTATTACCTCACTGACTTAGCACGTTTCTTCACTGCGAGGAATATGAAAATATCCGCCTCCAAATCATCAGCCACACTGTTTACTGCTTGGACCGCAGAGTTGCGGTTGTCACTCAATGTGAAAGTCGATGACGTCAACATCCCGACCACCAACTACCCCAAAATCCTTGGGGTCACATTGGACAGCCTTTTTAGATCCTCTGCACATGCTACAGCTATCTGCGATAAACTCAAAAGTAGGAACAAGGTCCTCAAGTCACTTGCCGGCAGTACTTGGAGAGCCGACAAAGAAACCTTGTTGACCTCATACAAAGCGATAGGTCGGTCTGTAGCAAACTACGCAGCACTTGATGGTCGGCGAACGTGAGTACGACGCAGTGAAAGAAAATTCAGACATGCCAGAATGCCGCCCTTAGAACATCAACAGGGTGTCTTCTTATGTCCTCTGAGGACCATCTACATGAGGAGACGAAGGTCCTTACCGTGCGCAGACACAATTTCCTGTTGTCTAAGCAATACCTGCTAGGGTGTTTTCGCAGCAGTCATCCTAACCACCATCTCTTGAACAGGATGCCTCCACCCAGGCAGATCAGGTACGATCTTCATGATCTAGAGAGAGAGGTCCAGCGGTATAAGAGAGAACCTTTAGATCATCGAAACTATCAGGCAGGTTTGAACAACATTCACGCCGATGATGTCGCAGCAGCAGTACCCAGCTACCGTGTGAATGTAGTGCTAGGGGAACATCCCCCGGAGATTTCACCTGAGGAGAAGGTACTACCTCGGCAGACGCGCGTGGTTCTGGCGCAGCTGAGATCCGGATGGTGCAGCCGCCTCAATTCTTACTGGGCACGAATTGATGCTAACGTTCCGGACATCTGTCCCGCCTGCCATCAGGGACCACATGATGTACTGCACCTCTTCAATTGTCCGGCCAAGCCCACCCAGCTGACCCCCAGGTCTCTGTGGACGCATCCAGTTCAAATGGCGCGTTTCTTTCACCTGGATATCGAAGCAGATCCCCCATAGACGAACAAGACTTCAAAATAAATATATTGTTGTTACAACAACAACAACAACAATGACATCTCTCTATAGAGTAGGCGGACTAGTCGGTTAAACCGCCCATGAGATTTTTATTAGGATAGAAAAGAAACAAATACTAAAAATATAGCTCTAAGATGTTAGAATAGGTTGCAGTGTATCGATGACCAGCTGGCCTAGGTTAGATATCTAAAGAACGAATGTACCAGAATTTTATTTATATAAGTACAGGGTGTCCGCCGGGAAGGTATACTACTTTGTTTTACCGCCATTTTGGCAAACATTAGCATTGACAGTTCATATTTGGCAGTCGTGAAGTAGAGATGTGGTAAATTTATTATGGAAAAATATTCGATAAACTAACGTGTTTTAATCTTTTAAACATTTCATCAAAATTATTCATCGATTACTCTGACGATGAGAAAGTTACGTGACATTTTTTGGGAGAAACAACGGGCCAACAAAACGCACTATTTACCGTGTAGTGAGTGAATGATTTCAAAGAAAGAAGATTTGTAGCTGATAGGCCCAAGCGTGGACCTTAACGAACTGCAAGAGCGGCTGAAAACAATCCATCAACCTCAACTCGATGCCGTGCTCAGGAGCTTGGTCTTCAAGGAACAACTTTGGCCACAATTTTGGACAAAGATTTGTATTTGTTTCCATTTAAGATTCAGTTGACACAAGAGCTTCTTCCACAAGACCATTTACGCCGCCGTACATATGTCAATAGGATGTTACATCTCGCCCATAACAACCCCGATTTTCATGAAAAAATCATAATGAGTGACGAGGCAAATTTCAATTTGAATGGATATGTGAAAAACGGTTCTGGGCAATAGAAACCCCTCAAATTATTCATCAATCACCTTTGCATCCATTAAAGTTGACAGTCTGGTGTGAAATTTTTCCAGGATGAATCATTGGACCTTCTATGAAAATGAAAACGGCGTAACGGTAACTGTCAATGGGGAGCGATATCGTGATACGATTGAAAACTTTTTAACGCCAGACCTTCATGCTTTGGCCTTAATTAACTTGTGGTATCAACGAGACGCTGCCACATCGCATACAGCCGGGATTACAGCGAGGCCTCTCTCCACAACAAGTTATTTCAAGAAATGGTGATGTTGATCGGCCTCCACGGTCGCCTGATTTGACTGCTGCGGACTTCTTTTTGTTGGCATTACTGAAAAGCAAGGTTTATGCAAACAAACCAGAAACGCTTGAGCAACTCAAACCAAATATTCGTGATGGAATTAATGAAATACCGCGTGAAATGTGCGAGAATGTAATCAAAAATGTGCTCAAAAGGGCTCGCACTTGCGAGGCTAACAGGCGGACATTTATATAATATTGTATTCCACACAGAACTGCCGACATTAAATAAAACATTTGTCAATATAAGATCCATTCTCTTTCATGTAATCAAAAAATATAAACAAAGTAGTATATATCTTCCAATACGCTGGATGCATGCCGGCCGTGGATCACAACATGATCGATTTGACAATGCCTTTGCCGCAGAATTTTTCCATCGGGTCGATTCGGTGCATTGAACCGACTCATGGGATCGATTTGATTTCTCCTCTTTCCATCAGGCCCGGGTTCCAGTCCTTGACCGCAGAATACCTCCTTCGTGTCGATTTGGTGCATAGAACCGGCTATCATGGTAATCGATTTGATTTCTCGTCTTTCCTTCAGGTGACATGTAACCTTATGAATTTCGTGATGTTGGAATCTAGTGCAACTTGTTACTTTAATTCTTGCGACGGCGAAATCGTTTAGCCTCATTCTATTGTTGAAAGTGTTGTCATTGATTCTAAACTTTCAGACGGTCGGGCCAAAGATACTTACCCTACCAACTTTGCCATTTAAATACCCACACGCGATTTTAATACCATGGCCAAGACAGTCGTATGTCCATTCTAGGCGCTCACACAAATTAGGCACCCAATGAATTCCTCACATTATGTCTTCTCTTCAATCTTTAAATCATGGAGACTGGTTACAAAACTGGTTCCAAAACTCTTACTGACATTGACTTATTTTTACTTATTATGGTTAGTATTTGTGGACTCAAGCTTTGGGTCGTTCGGACCTTATTTCTCCCACTACTTTGCAAATCATTAGAAGAACAGGCATTTCCAAAATCAATTCAGAATATTTTTCACCGAATTTTAATTAAACTTGTGCGGTTTTTGCTTAGTTTTCGGTTTAAACTACTTTCTTTTTTATTTCGTTGCAGTCCTTAGTTACCCGAGGAAGTTATTTCCTAAATTTCTATAACTAGAATCCTTTTACAAAATAGTAGATCTGTTAAGTTTTGTAAACGGTCCGTCGTCTTGTCAATTTAATTTCAGTTCACAATTAAGTTTCCATTACAACTAAAAAAAACTTATTTTAATAAAATTATCTTTTATAGTTTTTTACTAACATTTTTTCTCTCCCTGCAGGCACCTTTTACGTCCAACTGGAGGACGATATTCTAGCCAAACGCCATTTCATAACGACCATGAAGAAGTTCGCCATTACTAAAAGTGCTTTGACCAAACCGGATCAACCGCCATGGTTTCTCTTGGACTTTTGCCAGTTGGGTTTCATTGGAAAAATGTTCAAGTCCGCCGAACTACCCTACCTTATAACCTATTTCCAAATGTTCTTCAACGACAAGCCAGTCGACTGGCTGCTCGCCTATTTCATGGAGTCCAAAGTGTGTCGGAATGATCTCGATCAGAAGCACTGCAATCAGGAAAAGTCCAAATATTGGCTGCACTATAGGCCATCGCTGTTTCAGCACATCGGCACAAGTTCCTCGCTGAAGGGGAAAGTACAAAAGCTGAAGGACAAACAGTTCGGTTCCAAAGTACCCACCTTTTATGCGCACGCCCACAATCCGGGCGCCCAGGTGAAGACGAATATAGCACCGTACAAAAACTATCAACTAAAACGAGCTTATCGCGGAGAGACCTATTTCTGGGGCCTCCTGCCGCAGCCGGGCGATTTGGTGCAGTTCATTTTCGACAAGCCCACTGTGCTCAAGCATTACCTCTTTAGAAGTGGCAATTCGGAGCATCCGTCAGATCGTTTCTACAACACGACCATAGAAGTTCTACCCGCCGATACATTGAGCGAAAGTTCGCCCGTGTGGAGTACGTACAACTCGACCACGGACGGCTATCTAATAGTTGGTTCTTTTGATAGTATGGGCGTGGCCGAAGGTTCGATAGATTCGAAAATCGGTGCCATCAAAGAGATACGCCTGCACGTCCATGGCGACAGTGAGAATTGGGCGCTGCTAAGTGAAATCGATCTGCAGGCCGAGGGCAACAAGAGATGATGGGCAGCTTAGGCTGCCACCGGAATCAGGGTGAGGTTCGTCGCTGCTCTAGACAAGAGAGAAAATGCTTTCCGCCATGGTAAAATCCTCCTATCACCAAATCGTGTTGTATGGCATATTAGGCACGTTGACCTGCAATACTATTTGGAACATATTTTCATCAAAATAAGCTCGATGTGTGTTTATTTTCTAAGTGTTTTTTTATTATACATACATACACACCTACATACTTATCTATACTAGAAACAAGTCAAACATACAGCGTACATACAAACATATATATATATATACATATATATTTCTACTACTATGTGTCAGATGTTGTGACTAACCACTTTTTTATATGACGACGACAACGACGCCGACGATAAGGATAAATATGGAATTGTAAAAAGTATTTGTAGAGGGATTAGAAAGGATTTCAAAGATGGAGAAAAAAACAACTTAAACCATGGGGAATTCATTTAAAAAAGTTTGTTTTATGACAAGGACAGAACATGAATTTTTATATTGCTGGCCAATTAAAGAGAAGACACTTTGAAAAAAGTGTATCCCTCCCCGATTTTCGAAAAGGTCTGCAACGCATTGTCACAGAATAAATGGTAGACAACACACACATGTAGTCAAGTCTGCAAGTTCTCGAAAGAAAATCCCAGTTCTCAAAATTGTATAATTAAGAAATATAGCACAGTGCAACAATGAAATTATGGGATCTCGCTTGAAAAGATACGGGAATATCTCAGCGGAATCTTAGGGTTTTCTATATTTTGTAAATTCCTTGAGAGTAGTAGGATCTTGAACAATTTATTATGATTTCCATAAATTTTCAGTATGACCTCAAATTTTTGTTAGAACTTTCGTTTTTTTTAAATTTTTAATTTGATGGAAGATAAATAACACTAGTCAACGGTCAAAATGTACTCGGGATGCGATAATTTTTTCTGTGTAGATAACCTTGACATGAGCTCGAAAAACGCAATAAAAAATTTTTTTTTCGTTTGGTTTTTGTTTTATTTTTTTTTTTTAAATTTTAAAAATTTTTTTTTGGTTAATTTGTTTCGTCCGGCATAACTCGGGAACCACTAGCCCGATTTAATTGAATTAAATTTTAAAAAATTTAAAATTAAAATTCCCTTAATCTGTTCATATATTGTTTTCCTATACAAGCAACAGTTTCCAAGTTAAAAATGAATATATAAAGGAAAAAACTTATTTTTTGCCTAAAGATTTAAATTTTTTTTTTTTTTAAAAAATCCATAAAAAATCCAAAATGAAAAAAAATAAAACAAAAACCAAACGAAAAAAAAATTTTTTATTGCGTTTTTCGAGCTCATGTCAAGGTTATCTACACAGAAAAAATTATCGCATCCGGAGTACATGGAATTTTTTTCATTTTGTTGAGTAGTGTAATGAATGTATGCCAAAAATGTATTTTATTTTGAGACTTCCTTGAGAGTAGTAGGATCTTGAGCTATTTAATATGATTTCCATGAATTTTCAGTATGACCTCAAATTTTTGTTAGGACTTTAATGATGCGGTTTTTTTTTAAATTTTTAATTTGATGGAAGATAAATAATGAATGTATGCCAAAAATGTATTTTCAATGTTTGATGTAGAATTTTAACTATAAAAAACTTTAACAATTGTTTTTTTTATATTTTTAATTTAATGAAATGAATACTCGACCTTCTTTATCTAAATGATGAAATATTTGAATACTTAAGCCGTGGTTTTGTATTTATAATCTTTGTTTTATTCAATATTTCGCCCCTCTTTGAGAGACATCTTCAGGAACTGAATTTTTAACACATAAAACAAGAACTAACTATTCCGTTAAACTATGCTGACCAATGAATGGTTGGAATTGAATTGACTGACTCAAAACTGCTCAATACGTTCAGTTAGTTTCACCATTTTTTCATATTTTCTGCTGAATGGTGCATAGTAGATACAAGTAATCCCCGCCCGATTTTACAATTTTTTACTAAATTTCTTTATTTTTTTTTCAAAAGATAGAAAACTTGATTGAATGAAATTAAAATAATAGTAAAAAATACACCCCTTGAGATGTACTACCAGTAACTTGCTCTTACTTCGGCTGAGATCTTTACCAATTAGCCAAATATTAGGCTGGTTTTATTTAACAAGCGAAAAAAACTGCTTTTAAGGCGATTGTTTCAATTTTATTTATAAAATCTAAACGTGTTTTTTACTTTAAAAATGTTTGATACACGCGTCCAGGGTACAATAAACAAGGTAAAGCCACTAGCCTAACAACAAATAAGTAGTGCGCTTGAAGTCACTTGAAAGAGTATGCCAAAGATACATTTCCATGTTTGATGTAGAATTTTTACTTTATTATTGATTTACATTTTCCGTAATTAAGAAGCCGATAAAGCTAATTACAGTAAACTACAGCTTAGATAGAATTAATCTAAAGAAACATTTTAAAATTACCTGTAAAATTTGAAAAGTCAAATTACTACTAGAAAAAATTGTAAATCAGCTGCACAACACTCACTACCTTCCATGGTACAATAAACAAGGTATAGTCACTTGCCCAACAGCAAATAAACAGTTCGTTGGACTGTCAAAGTCACATGAAACGAAATTTCAAAAATAAATTTTTGTGAATGTTTGATGATTATTGGGAATGTTCATGGTACAATAAAGAAGGTAGAGTTATGCTCACAGCTGATTTTAAATTGTTTCTCGTAGTAGTTTAACTTGTCAATTTTGAAATTTGACAACGACATTTGTTGTGCAGCAAAGGCACATGAAACGAAATTTCAAAAATAATTTTTTGTGAATGTTTGATGATTATTGGGAATGTATATCATGATACGAGTACAAAAAGGAGGTAGAGTTATACTCACAGCTGATTTTATTTTTTTCTCGTAGTAATTTAACATGTCAATTTTGAAATTTGACCATAACGTTTGTTGATGTATTTAAAGGAAAAATTCTATATCCAACACTCACAATTTTGGCATTCCCTTTTAAGTGACTTTGACAATATAGCGAACTGTTTTTGTTGTTGTTGGGCTATTGACTATACCTTGTTGGTTGTACCATGTTTTATATAGAAATTTAGCTTTACAAACTTCAAGATTTTTTGTTTGTCTAATTTCAAATTTTAAAGTTTAAATTTTAACGAGAAAAATTGTAAATCTACCTTCTTTCTTATACCATGCTACCTTCTTTATTGTTCCCCAAAAACGTGTCAAAAATGCTTTGTTCAATTTTGAAGAAACAAAAGTTATTCAACAAAAACGAAAATGACTTTTGTTTTGGCGTATTTAAAGCTCTAAACACGGTTTAACGCTGCATATTTAAAGCATGTGATGAGAATATTTAAGAAGCATGTGATGTGAATCGCACGATTTTAAAATCAATTGCGATTTGAATATCGTACGACGTATTTAGCCATGTGATATAATTCGCGCGTTTTACTTACGATTCGATTTTGTCCAATTTGTATTCATAAATTGAAAACATGTGTTTTTACCAAAAAAAAAAATACCACCAAAAATAATCAAGGATAAATCTGACAAATCCGAATGTCTGGTAACGCCTAAATCTTAATATTTGTATTATATCGCCCATGGTACAATAAAGAAGGAAGAGCTATGCTAACAGCTGATTTTAATTTTTTTTCTCGTAGTAATTCAAATTGTCCGTTTTGAAATTTGACAAATGCGTTTGATGATGTACGAGTATTTAAATGAAAACTTCTATATCCAACATTCACAAAAATGTATTTTTGACATTCTCTTTCAACTGACTTTGACAATCGAGCGAACTTTTTTTTTGTTGTTGTTGGGTTATTGACTATACCTTGTTTGTTGTACCATGTTTTATATAGAAATTTAGCTTTACAAACTTCAAGATTTTTTTTGTCTAATTTCAATTTTGAAAGTTTAAAATTCTACGAGAAAAAATTGTAAATCTACCTTTTTTATTGTTCCCCATAAACGTTTAAAAAAATTGTTTGTTCACTTTTGAAGAAACAAAAGTTATTCAACAAAAACGATAACGATTTTTGTTTTAAATTATTTTTGCATCATTGAGATAAATCTTTGTCGATCCTTTTAAATAAAAAATACCAGTTCACCTCAGTGAGAGCTTGCGATTTCAAGTCACAAGTCATCGATTGAAGTCGTTATCGCAAATGTCGTGCGAAATGCGATTGCCATTACGTGGGCAATAAGTTTGTCATTCCGTTTGTAACACCTCGAAATATTCACCCTTATTCTGATTGTCGTCGTCAGGACAAAACAACGACATCTTGCGACGACTGTTGATACTTGGTATTCGCGTAGTCGTTTTTCGATAACTATTGACAACTATTGACACAACTCGGTATTCTCTAAATGATATTGACGTTGTTATTGAATTGATACGACTCTGTTTTTGTCGTCGCAGTTTTTGGTAACGACTAAGAAGTTTGCTGTTAAAATAAAAAAAACCAAAAGCAAAAGTAAAAGTGCAAATATGAAAATTACAAATAATGAACAGTTCCAAAAACTTGTTGAAGAGTTGGAGAAAAATCCATCCTTAGCAAAAGGTTTCAAAAGAGGAACAGTGCCAACAAATTTTAACCAGCAATGGGAGAACATTGCAAGTTTTTTGAATGCTTCCGGACCACCGAGTAGAGATGGTGATGGCTGGCAGAAGGTTACTAACGTATATCCCTGGTTTTTTGTAGATTAATAAAATTAAATATTTTCGTTAAGGTTTGGAGAGACTTAAAGTTCAAAGTCAAAAGGAAAATGGTTGAAAACAAATCGGAGATGAGAGCAACAGGTGGCGGTGTAAATAAATATATTACACTGAGCCCGTTAGAAGAAGCTGTTGCAAATCTGCTACAGTTTCAAAAACTTACAACCATAGCATTCAAACTAAAAAATCCTTTGCGATTATAGTACATATGCTGGTCGTCTTTGTTCGGAGCCAAAATTTTAATGTGGGTTCCATCCACACAGCCAATCACACCAGGAAATCCATTTTTTTCAAAAATATTCACTTTGGCTTCTGATTTTTCTTCATCGCTCATTTCAAGTTTAATCCAAAGTGGGCAAATAACCTTTTCCAACGCACTTAGAGTTTCCGACAGTATTCTGCAAGCAACCGGCTGCGATAGTCCAAGGTTAAAATCGTTACCAACACTTAGCTGATAGGATCCTTGTCCCAAAAATAATAAAGTGGCAGCTAACTTTATTCTGTTGGGTACACAATTTGACCTGGCTCCAATTTCCATCTCAGGAGCAATTTCCTCCAACACATAATTAAACGCATTTTTGTTTAGACGAAAGTATTTCTGAAATCTTGAATGAAAGAAAACTTTGTGATTGCCAATGGAAATTAATTAAACCTTAAACTTACTTGTTGTCTGGTAGTTTCATGACATCAGACCTATATCGCAGTGTCTTTCTCTGTAAAATAAGTTTCTTTTTATTTTATTCATCACTTGAATCAGAGGTTGAATCAGAAACAAAAAACATTTTTCAACAATTGGATGAATAGATACAAAATCTGATGCAAAAATGTTAGGTATGTGATTTTTTTTATTGAAGTTATCGATAAACAGTCAACGTCAAGACAATAATGATACGGAATACCAAAAATGCGTTGATGTGATATTATATTGAAACGAAGTAATATTGATATTAAATTGACGACGACGTTGACGACGACAATCAGAATAAGGGTGATTTATTGTGGGATGTATCCCCTAATATTTGGTTCGGGTCGGCCGAACTTACGAATTGTCCATTTGTTGAACTTGCGATGGTCTAAAATCCAAAAAATATATTAAGAAAACCTACTAAAAATTGGTTAATATTGCAATGCTGGCATAGCTAAGCCCTCTCATTGATGGCATGTTTTGAAAACTTATTTCAGAGGTTTTTGTTATACCCAAAGTTTTAAAATACGACGCTTAGGAAATAAATAGTGGGGCCGTATATTAACTTATTTTGGAATAAAGGCTTAGGCAAACACTGAAGCTTTTTTTTCTGACGCTGCGTATTTTTCAACTTTTAGCCATCTGAAAACCACTGAAATATATCGTTACCTTATATATAGGCCCTAACTCATAAAAAATAGTTGTACAGTAGAAGAAAAAAAAAACGTCATAAATCTGTAATAATAAGGGCACAAAATCTTTATAAATTCACATTTAATAAAAAAAATAATGCGTAATTTAGAGTTATACTTTTTTTTTAAAAAAAAGTATTATTTATAAATTTTGTATGAATTAGTGTTTTTTGAAGAGATATTTCATGGCAAAAATAAATGAGTTATGGCCTTTTTATATTAAGGCAACGATATGTTGAAAATTTACAAAAAAATTATGTTGCATTGTCGGGATAGAAAAGTCCTTCCAATAATTGTCTGTGGGGTTTTAACGTTTATTTCAACGGTTCCTTAGACTGCCGGAAGTTGAAAAAGAAAAAAAGCAGTAAAAAATGTTAAGTTTGGCTGTGCCGAACTTTGGATACCCTCCAAATTTGGTGCGGAAGTGTATTCTATATAGAAATCTTTATGTGCAAAATTTCATTTCGATAGGCTAAGCTTGTGGTGAGTTATCGTCATATTATTTCTCAAAGCCCATGAGACCGTTTGTGTGGGAGGTACCAGTAGGACTTTTCCGATCTCAACTGAATTTGGCGCAGAGGTGTGTTCTATATATAAATCTTTTTGTAGAAAATTTTATCTCGATAGGTCAAGTTTGTAGTGAGTTATTGTCATATTATTTTTCAAGGTCCATGAGACGGTTTGTGTGGGAGGTACCAGTAGGACCTTTCCGATCTTAGCCAAATTTAGCGCAAAAGTCTGTTCTATATATTAATTTTTATGCCGAAAATTTCATCTCGATATGTCAGGTGTGTGGTGAGTTATTGTTATATTATTTTTCAAGGCCCATGAGACCGCTTGTGTGGAAGGTTCCAGTAGGACTTTTCCGATCTCAACCGAATTCAGCGTAGAAGTGTGTTGTATATAGAAATCTTGATGTGTAAAATTTCATTTCGATAGGTCAAGTTTGTGGTGAGTTATAGTCATATTATTTCTCAAGGCCCATAAGGCCGTTTGTATGGGAGGTACAAGAAATAGTGGCTCAATCTAAGCCATTTTTACATAGATGATTGCGCCTATATAGAGATTATTATTTGCAAAATTTCAGTGATTTTGCTCAAGAAACTAGACGGATATTTTCAAATAAAAATCAAATTTTTATGAGACAGTGTCGGTTGAGGGTCTGCAACACCAACTTCCCGTAGAACTATATAGCCCATTTTCAATACCAACCATGCTAGGTTAACTACGCATGTTTGTGCCAAATTTCAGCACCCTAGCTGGTTTAATGCAGGCTCTATATTGTTTTCAACAGACGGACAGCCGGACAACATGGCTAGATCGTCTTAGAATTTTACGAGGATCAAGAATTTTGGGTCTCCGATGATTATTTCAAGGTGTTAAGGACAGAATAACAAAACTAATATACCCTCCATTGTATGGTGGAGGGTACAAAAAATTAGAACTGTGGACCAAAAAGGCTATAAACTAGTGAAATTAAAGAAATGTGATTATCGGTTCCGTAGTCATTTAAATAAAATTTAGCAAATACCACATTGTGATCCCAAGGATTATTCCGATATTACGATAAATGCCGTCGTCAAAATAATTTTATAGCCGGGGACAGAAACAGAACTCTTGCCGTTTTATTTGTCTTCTTTCTTGTTTTGTGACAACGAGCAATGTCTAGCAATTTTTTACATTTTTATATTTGCATAAAACTCCTAAACCCAATACTCATTCACAATGTACTCACCTTAAAGGATATTTTTTATTGTTTGAGTGATTCCTGGTTAGAAAATGTAACTGCTCCACCGGCTGTTATACCCAACCAAAGTCCATAGGGAATCTAATCCGATGATTATTTTAAGGTGTTACACACAGAATGACAAAACTAATATACCCTCCATTGTATGGTGGAGGGTATAAAAAGATTCAGTTTGTCCGGGCCTTTACAATTGAAGCTTTTTTTACGCTGCGTATTTTTCGACTTCCGGTAGTCTAAAACCCATTGATATAAACGTCCAAAAACCCAATATCAATGAATGGCAGGGCTTTTTTATGCCTACTCTCCATATTCAAATTAATTTCATAATTTTTCAACACATATTTTAGTGATTTCCGGACTACCCGATATTAAGAAAAACGCCACGTAAGACCAAGTTTCAGTGTGCCTGAGCCTTAAAGCTTTATTACGCTGCGAATTTTGTTGACTTCCGGTAGTCTAAAAACCATTGAAATACACGTCGAAAACCCAAAATCAATGAAAAACGTACCGTAAGAAAAAAAAGAATTTCAGTGTGCCCAGGTCTTTATTCTATACATAAAGAATTAAAAAATAAAACAAGATATGACTTATAATTATGACTCAGTATCGAAATAATTTTTAAATAGTTTTGGAATTTTTGAAAACGTTTTGAAGTTAAAGGCTTGAATTTTTTTTCGCCTTTTAAACAAAGCCCTTTCCATTGTTGCACTGTGTTAAACGACGACTCTCCTCCCCATTTGCCTTTTTGCAATTGTACAAATGTTAGAATTTGCAAATTGTAGTAGTTTATCATCAGAATATTTCATTTTCACACCATATTGAGAATTAATTTTATTTATCATTGTTTTAACTCGAATATTGTTTGTTTTTTTATTATTAGTTTTATTTTTTAAGTTTTTTATAATGTGTTTTTATAACTAGCAACTAGTTTAACATGCCTGAATTCTAAAGAAACACCCCCTCGAATGGAAAAAGCTCTAAAAATTTGTTTTATTTTTCTTTTTATTTTTTTTTAAATTAAAAATAAAAGCCACAATCTGTTTTTTTTTATTTTTCTTAAGGCTTGGAAAATGAAACAAATGCTATATTATGTACTGTGATTTGTTAAAAATTATTTTAAGTATTAACAACAAAATGACAAAATGAAAAAAACACTATTTTTTTAAATTTAAACACAAACCAAACCGAATATTTGTAAACGTTCAGTTACTAACTACAAAAATAACAACAAGAAAAAACAAACAAAAACTCGTATTATTATTAACAGCAGCAGTAAAGTGACGGTGTATAAAGCGATATATGTAAATTTGAAGCGATATATTTTTAAAAGGCCAAAACACAAAAAAAAGAAAAACAAATTCGTAAATGGAAACCAATTGTTTGCAATTAGACTGCTTTTTTTTAAATGTGTAAAGTAAGACAGACAGAAGATAGAGAGAAATAAAATAACATTGGTGCGCTAATTAATTCATTAAAAACAAAAAGAAAATATAAACCAAGAAAAGAAAACGAACCGAAACCAGTAAATACACGTTTGCTCAGTGTTCAGTGTTTAAAACATTTAACATAACTAACTACAGCAACAACAACAAAAATGCGTTAATAATTACCAAAAAAAAATAGCAAAAATAAATAAAGATTTTACCGAAAAACACAATTTTTAAATGTAAATTTTTTTAGATATATTTTTCATGTAGTTGTGTAACAAAACCAAATCAAAAATTTAAAAACAAAAACATAAACGCAAATTAGGCAAATTATCCCAAAAAAAACATAAAACGTTAAATAAACAATTTCAAAGAAAAACCAAAAACTAAGGAAAAATGGAGTTTTATTTGGAAAAAAATAAAAAAAAGAGATTTAATAACGAACACTAACCGCGAAAAGGACGTAAAGGTTTTTTTGTCTAAATCATCTAGGAGACTTCCATAACATTGAGTTTGCTTTATATAGGGTGATCCATCTAGAGGTATTTTTTCAGAACAAAAAAAAAATATAAAAATTCAAATCAAGTTGGTATTTGGAAAGGACATTTTATGGCATTTATTTTTTGAATATATTTATTAATTTATTTAGATATATTTTACAAATAAATCTATAAAATACATATTTTCAGAGGCGCGGGGTTATTTTTTGAATATAATTTCCTTCAAATGTTGGCCGCAACTACGCCTCAGGGTTTCCATTCTGAGGGTCCAGTTTTGGATGACTCGTTCGAGCATTTTGGCCGTTATGGCTTTAAAGACATGCGAAATGTTGTATTCCAAAACGTGAATCGTTGCTGGTTTGTCGGCATATAAAGGGTGTCCTAAGAAGAGCGCAGTTTTTAAATTTTACATAAAACACAGATATTTAAGAAAAAATCGTGAAACTTTATTATATCGTAAAGTAGACAGAATGAGGCTATGTATGGAACAATATATCATGCAGATGGCCGCCGCGTCTTTGCTGGCATGCACGCGATCTTTTAATGAAATTTTCAATGACCGTTTTGCATGAATGCTGCGGTATTTCATTAATGCAGCGTCCAATTTCGTCTTTTAATGCTTGAGTCGTCGTCGGCTTATTCGCGTAAACCATCGACTTCAAAAAACCCCAAAGAAAAAAATCTAATGGTGTTAAATCGCACGATCTAGACGGCCAATTCTGATCTCCAAAACGCGAAATAACACGACCGGGAAATGACTGATGCAGCAATTGAATTGTTTCTCTGGCTGTATGACATGTGGCGCCGTCTTGTTGGAACCACATGCCCTCCACATTCATTTCTTCAATTCTAGGCAAGAAAAAACTGGTTATCATTTCACGATACCAAACACCATTGACTGTTTGCGCTTGACCTGCCTCATTTTCATAAAAAAAGGTCCAATGATTCCTCCAGCCCAAAAACCACACCACACAGTGACACGTTGAGGATGCATTTGCTTCTCGTGAATCACTCGAGGATTTTCCGCACCCCAAATGCGACAATTCTGCCTATTGACGAAGCCATCAAGATGAAAATGGGCCTCGTCACTGAAGATGATTTTATCGGCAAAATCAGCATTTTTCATGTTGTCTCTCCAATACCCAATTAACGAACTCCCTTCGCTGTCCATGGTCAGCTGGCTTCAGTTCCTGAGTCAATTGAATTTTGTATGCATGAAGATGCAAATCTTTCGTCAAAATTCGCTGCAAAGTGGATTTGGAGACACCAATTTGCTGAGCTCGGTGTCGAATTGAGGTGGATGGAGTTTGAGCGACATCATCACGTACAGCTGCGACATTTTCGGTCGATCGACCTGGTCGATGGCGCGTTGTTGTCTTTACATCACTAACAGACGCAGTTTCGGCAAATTTATCCATTAATCTCTTTACAGTTGACTCTTTTGGAGCATTATTGTGACCCCAAATTGATCGCAATTTGCGAACTGTAGCCGCAAAACTTTCACCATTTTGGTAAAACAATTTCACAATGAGAATGCGTTGTTCATTCGTGTAGCGCTCCATTTTTACTAACCTCGTACCTTCTACTAACAAACAATAACAATTGTTCAAATGTCAAACAATGACACTTCGAATGTTGCCAGATTTAAAAATTGCGTTCTTCTTGGGACACCCTTTACTTTGGACTTTACGTAACCCCAAAGAAAAAAGTCTAAAGGTGTGATATCACTCGATCTAGGCGGCCAACTCATCGGTGCAAAACGTGAAATAAGTTGCTTTTCGAACTGACCTCTCAATAGATCCAGTGTTTGAGCAGCTGGCACTGTCCTGTTGAAACCAACTGTCGTCAAGATTATGGGCTTCAATTTCAGCTAGCAAAAAGATCGATATCATGGCGCGATAGCGAGCACCATTCACAGTTACGTTTCGGCCATTATCATTTTTGTAAAAATAGGCAGCGATGATTCCACCATCTTATTAATCGCACCAAACCGTGGTTTTCTGTGGGTATAATGGCACCTTTTTAACCATTTCTTGTAGCTCTTCAGCCCAAATGCGGCAATTTTGTTTTTTTGACTTGCCGTTGAGCCAGAAATGGGCCTCATCACTGAACAAAATTTTGGTCGAAAACAACGGATCTTCTCACCGAACGCTCATTTCTATAATGCAGTTGGCAACATTTGAAGGTAATTATTTTCAAAAAATAAATGCCATAAAATGTCCTTTCAAATTACCAATAAAGATTCCACGCTTGATTTGAATTTTTATATTTTTTTCTGTTCTGAAAAAGAGTTTCTGTAATACATTTAAAGTCGAAAGTTTTTTTAAATGCATACATACGAGTATACAGCGTTTTTCATTAAGGACATAACAATTTTATATATTAATAAACCACAGAATATTTAAGATAAAGGGTTCAAATTTATTCCAGGTGTAGTGAAAATCATACATTTTAAGAATGAAATTCGATTTCGGTTATATGACCACCACGAGCCCGTGTACAGCGATCTTTTCGTTGGACTCAATTTTCCACTTCTTTTGCACACATTTCGATCGAAACGTTGGCAATTTCGGGTTGTATGTTATCTCTGAGCTAGTCTTAAGTTGTTGGCTTGTTGGCATAGTTTAATGACTTGATGTGGACCCATAAAAAGTAATCCAATGGCGCTAAATCGCATGAACAAGGTGGTCATTCGACCGGACCATTTCTCGAGATAACACGTTCACCGAAATTGCCTTTCAGTAAATCGATTGTAACGCGAGCTGTGTAGCTAGTAGCACCGTCTTGTTGAAACCACATATCGGCGATGTCAAGCTCATCCAATTCTGGCCAAAAATAATTTTCTGACATGGCACGATAGCGCTCTCCATTGACGGTAACATGACTATTGTTTTCATCCACAAAAAAAAATACGACCCAATCACACATCCGGCATGAAAACTACACCACACAGTAATTTTGAAGTACATGTGGGATTGTTGCTGTCCAATAACGCATCTTTTGTTTATTGACAAAACCACTCGGCCAGAAATGAACTTCATCGCTGAAGATTATTTTTCAATGAAATTCTTGATTTTCTTGCAACTTTGCCATAGCCCAATCGGAGAAGTTTTAGCGTTTCAAATGGCTTTAGTTCTTGAATCAGATTGATCTTACAAAGGTGAAGGCCAAAATCTTTTCGCAAAATACGCCACAGTGTGGTTTAAGAGATGTGCAATTCCTGAGAATGAAGTGGAATCGACTGATTTGACTCATTTTCAACGGATACACTTACGGCTGCAATATTTTCATAGCTTCGCGCGATACGGCGTCTCTTTGGCGCCGGAACATGCAAAATTGAATCCAAATTTATACACTTGAGATCGCACAGCCTGTCGGGTGGGACGATTATTACGGCCGAAAATTGGAGTACGCGCTCGTAAAGTGCGACCACCGACTCAGAATTTCGTTAGTAATTTTTAATGATTTCCAAAAGTTGCTCGTAAGTGAACTTTACCACGATGAAAATGTTGATTTCGACTAACGTTTTGACACTGAAAGATCATTAAAAATGTTTGAGGGTGCGTTGACATAAAGTTACGAACTTGTTAGTTGCCTATTGGAAAATACCTTATTTGTTGTCGGGCTAGTGCCTATACCGTGTTTATTTTACTATGTTGTAGGTCTTGTTAACAACTAAAATATTTATTTTCAAAATTTGGGAGACCTTAATAAAGATAATCGGTCATGTGCTGGATTTCGACTTGGCTCGAATGTGAATCATTTTCCCATTTTTGGTTTGCGCCATTCCGAATACCCAAAAATATTTCGATCTAATGTTCCTTGGGAATTGTATTAGAAATAGAAATTTACCAACTTTATAAGCATAAACACATTAAAAAATGGCACAAAGTTAAAACTTAATATGTTGTTGATTTACATTTGCAAACACATTGTTCACATGAGTGTTTAATTAATTAAATAAAATAAGATAAAAAATGTTTATTTTTTATCAACGTTTCTCTGCTGTGATTAGTAATATTGGTCGCCACCAATTTATTTGTTAATTTTTGTTTCAAATGCAAAGTTTTGTTGATGGTAGAGATTTGGAGTCGATCCGAGAGTTTTACTTAAACTCGTTTTAAGCCATTTGAAATTTTAAGCCCAGGGATCTTACCAGCCGTCCTTTAATGCCATTGAAAAGTCAATTTGCCTTATGTGAATACAATTTAAAACGAACACCAAAGAAAATAAAGGCAAAATATATCATAAAGAACCATATTTTTGTTGTATTTTTGCTTACATTTCTTTTGGCCAGAGTGTAACCTTTCTTCTGTTTCGAAGACGCAGATCTTCCTTTCCGCAAATAACAACTAATGTGCGTTGGATGCGTTAATTCCTGAGCACAAATACATTCGGACATTTCGACAATGCCAAACAATTCTGCTTTTATATCCAAAGCATGTTCGTTCTACCACTGGGACCTTACATACGTTGCCCTGATTTTTGCATCGAACTCTCTGAACGATGACCTTATTGTTGATTAGTTTTTTAAATTAAATGAAAGTTGACTTCATCTTCCGCACCAGTGGCACTACAATAATCCTTGTTGGTAGTTACTTTTTTTTAGCGTTTTTTCAATATACATAAGCAAATGTTATAATTTTTAATTCATCGTTCACTTCACGCCAAACCTCACCAGTTCTTGACGGGCCATAAATTAAGACGTATCCTATTTCATTCCATTATTTTTCAAAATTACTGGTAAATGCTGTTGCTAACGAGGAATTGTTACTCAACTTTTTAAAATTTAGTTGGCGTTAGTGCGAGGATTGCTATTTACATTTCGGGTCCGGCAATAAAAGCACAATAATTTATCATTGGAAATGTTTTTATTGTTTTTTAAAAGAGTCTCCTTTAAGATCAATACTTTTACATTCGCACAAACCAATTTTCCACTCCGATTGAGACACCTCCAAAACATGATTTTAGAACGCTTCAACAGCTGCTTCGGATGATGTAAAACATTGACCACGCATTTTTTTCTTGATGCTAGGGAATAAGAAGAAGTCATTGGGTGCCAAATCGGGGCTGTACGGTGGATGGCCCATCAATTCGACATCTCATCGTTTCAGCTGATGTGTTGTGAGAGCTCGCACTGTCGTGTTGCAAAAATGATGCATCTTCTCTTATTACCTTTCCTCATTTCTTCGAACACTGTTGGCTAACAGATGGTTGTATACCACTCAGAATTGACCGTCCTACGTTCCACTAAAGGCACTCTGTTAACATGACCGGTTATACCGAAAAAAAAACGCAATCATTTGCTTCGATGTACCTTTTCCACGAACAACTTTTGTTGGATTTAGCTCGTCTTGAAAGACCCATACGGTCGATTGCTGTTTTGTTTCGGGTTCACCTGCATAGATCCATGATTCGTCACCTGTGACAATGCTATTCACTGCCTTTGAGCTACCGCAGTTATACTTTTTCAACATCTCTTCGCACCAATCCATACGAGACTGTTTTTGAGCAATCTTCAAACTATGTGCGATCCAAAGAGAACAATTTTTTTCACGGCCAAATGAACTTGCAATATCTTATTGATGCTTGTCATTCTTATGCCTAAGGATGCCTCAATCCCACGATATGTTACATGTCGGTGGTGACACAGCATCGATGGTTTCTGCTTGTCATTCTTATGCCTAAGGATGCCTCAATCCCACGGTATGTTACATGTCGGTGGTGACACAGCATCGATGGTTTCTGACA
Source organism: Hydrotaea diabolus (assembly GCA_963513945.1). Taxonomy (NCBI): domain Eukaryota; kingdom Metazoa; phylum Arthropoda; class Insecta; order Diptera; family Muscidae; genus Hydrotaea; species Hydrotaea diabolus. Next base: position 8,129,192 of record OY740719.1, on the reverse strand, counting down.
AAGTGACCAAAGTTGAACGTCCTTCACGAAATTCATCCTGGAGCGAGCGGCGTCCAATACTGAACTCTTGGCACCAGCGATTAATCGTGTTTTTTGATGCTGCTTCATCGCCAAAAGTCGAAACAAGTTGACTTAAACACTCTTGTCTCCCGTGAAAAGTTTCATCGCACGAAAATGTTTACGGGATAATTGCAATTTTTGACTGAGATGAATTATTCAACACACTTTAAACCAAACAATTTGCACTAAAATGACGATATGTTTTAAATGAAAAAATGCTAAAAAAAAAATATCAAACTTTCTAATGAAAGTTGCTGTTTGCATCAGGGCTCGAAATATAAATAGCAACCCTAGTACATGTTAATGTTACATTTTTCAATGCACCGTTCAGTTCACGACAAACCTCACCAGTTCTTGATGGGCCATGAACACTTAAATGTACTCCTATTTCATTCTATTATTTTTTAAAATTACAGGTAAGTGTTGTTTCTAGCGAGGGATTGTTACTCAACACTGCAATAATTAGTTGGCGTTAGTATTTTAATTTTTTCAACTTTTTCTGTTTTTGTTTCACTTTTTTAAGTCGTCGACAAAAACGGTGACGACAAAAACACTGTCCAGAATACCAAATATGTGACAATGTTATCGTTAACAGACGACAACGCCTACTGGAATACCAAAATTTCAATAGGCGACGCAAAACGGCGTCGTCCATATTCTCCTTGTTGGCGGATTACCATATTGCACTAGGTAACTAAGCTAGTAACCTCAATAGAACATGGCTATTGTGTCTTCAGTAGGATCTAAGCGATAAAACCTGCAAGGATTTCTTAAATCTCTATCAAGATTCTCTTTAGCTCTATAGAGGCTCTTGCTATCGTCCTTTTTACTGCCAATAGCAGGCGATGAAAACACAAATTATAGTTTTCTACAGGGTCCTCTTTTGTTTCGAATATAACTGTGAGTCTTACAATTATCTTCAATCAGGACTTTATTCTTCGCATATCATTGAGTTGATGGGGGGGGACTTTATTCTTCTTGCCCTTTAAAAAGTTCCAAACGTTTATCTTCAATCAGGACTTTATTCTTCGCATATCATTGAGTTGATGGGGGGGGACTTTATTCTTCTTGCCCTTTAAAAAGTTCCAAACGTTTTCGTTAATATTTTATAATTTGTATTTATTTTGTATACATTATATATGTTTCAGAATGTGTGCCTGTCCAATTGGAAATAGTGTGTTAATATGTATATATGAATATAATCGAATTACTGAAAAGATAAATATTTAGGTAAATGTATAATATATAGAGATTTGCTTCATCCAACATTTTTATAAATTATAGTTTCAAGATTTTGATCAAATTCTCGTTTAAATACTCTCATAGTTGTTCAACAATTTTTGTTTTTTTTTGCGTTCGCTTTCAATTTAAAACTACAATTCATTAATAATGGTTATAATAATAATAGCAGTTAAAGGTTTTTTTTTTTAAAAGGAGAAGTCGTCGATTTTGCTTTCGTAAATACCTTTAAAAGGGTTTGCTTGCGGTCGGCTTGTTAAACATAGAAAATAGTTTTCGGTTTGTTTTTGTAAAGTCTGTACTCTGCTATAATGGATTCGGCTTTATTATCATTTCATTTTCCATAAAGCATCTAAATCATTGAGAGGATCTTTAGTGGCTTGTTTCTCCTGGGCCGTCACTTGGGGTGCGATTTTCATTTGATACGATGTCATAATGCCTCCTGAAAAAAGCAAAGCAAAACATTCTTGACAAATTATTCACCGATTACGAGTTGTCACTTACTTTTGTTTAAGACATCATGGGCATGATTCAGAACAATTTGCAGGGATTGCTCCAAGGTGTCTATATCCCGCAAGGCCTGTTGGCGTTGCTGACAAATGCGATGCCACACATCGACCACATCTGAAGAAAGAAAGAAGGTTGAAAATCAGTAAGTAAGGCAAACATAAAATTATTTAAAACGACATTCGCACATCCAATGAATTTTACTTTCATCGGATTTCAGTTCTCGAAATCCATTGAATTTTTTTTTCAGTTGTATATGCGAATGCTATTCAACATGTTTTTGTACTTATTAAGACAGGTCTTTTGTTTTGTGTGGCCAATATGGCGCATATGGCTATGGCCACCAACTCTGATCTCTCCGAACCGGTTAGACAATTCATAATCAAGGGCGAGTTGGGAGCATTGAAATCCAAGCAACGCTGCTGGTGAGCCTGTGAGGCATTCCGTGCTATGCCCACGACCATTGAAGGGGTACTACAAAGACAGACTATTAAAAGCACAAGCAAAGAGAAAGTATGACAATCTGAGAATTATACCTTTTAGTCCAGGTTTTGATTTGTAGTATGGCCAACTCTACGATGGCATCGGAACCCAACATGCTAAGATTCAGTTGATATTCCACACAGTGGGACAATTGAATAACTTTGACACATTTCACAGTGAAATCGTCAAAATTTGATTCTTTATCCAAAGCAGGCCAAAAAGGATCCAACATCTTGGTTACATTGTAAACAAAAATTATAATATCCATTTATATTGTTCCAGCTCTTTGTTCTTACCTCATTTGGTGTATGCAGACTGAGCACAGTTCGGGCTTTTTGCGACCATATCATGGACCAAAAATCGTTAATTGTATTTTGTTGAGGTGTTTGAGCTATAATCAAATTAGGGCAACCACTACCCAAATTCTAAAAGAAGGGGCATCAAAACAAATCAAAGGTTATTTAAAAGAACATATCGTCTAACATTAGTGCCCACCTTTATATACGCTGCATTAATGTAATCATCGGTTTCTTTGTCCAATTTAACTCGTGCATGATCGTATGGCAAACAATCCAATGAACGATTCTTTTCGGGAAATAACTTGGCTATACTGGTCGTTCGGCTGCTGGCCTCTTTTGCCAGCAAATCCTGTAGTTCTTTCCATTTCGTTGACAAGGCTGTGTGGCCATTTAACATTTTCACATTCAAAGCATCCACAATCTTTTCAAAACGCTCCACTTCCTTGTGGAAATACTTTAGGACTTTATCATCCGTAAAAGGATCAATAGGTTTCAATTGGAATGCTGAATTCATCGAGGTTAAGGAATGTTTGTCGCTGACAGCGTGCTTATCACTGCTACGCATTGAAACGGAGTCCCAATCAAAGTTGTCGAGAGAACTGAGATCGGAACAGTTGGAAAGGTTGTCAAAACTGGCTTTGCGAACGGCTGGCGAGTCCACCGGTGATGTAAGATTAAGCGTTGACGTTGTGGGCAGATTGGTGTTAATAGGTGAATGTTGGCTTTGGACAATAGAGTTGACATAGTCCTGAAAAGAAAATCAAACAATCAAAAATCGTTACGAAATTTAGATTTTTAACCAAAACTTACCTCCACTTGTTTAGTTTTTTCGACAATTTCCGTTGGTACCTCTTCGGGTTTCTTGGGGGACGGCTCTGCTACGTGACTGGCCGGTGGACTGCAGACCACAACTGGTTTTAAAACCGGCTCCGGTAGAATAGGCGGTGGCACTGAGACTACACCCGAAAAATCTATATCCGTCAGAAGATCAATGTTGGAGGATTTCTTAGCGACCGTAGTAGGCTTTGCAGCCGGGTCTTTGGGCGGTATTGCATCCGTCGTATTATGCTGCTGTTGCGCTTCATGTTTGGGTGTTGTTGGTGTATGTTGGCTACTGGTAGCATAGGTATTAACACTTTTAGTGGTCTGCGTGTTTGCCGTGGTTCCCGTGCCACTTTGCATATAAGTCGTGGATCGCTGTTGCTGATAATAATGTTGCTGCTGCTGAGACAAAGCGTTGTCGACCACCGCGTTGGTCACTGGTAGTTGTGGCGGAGTCGGTTGTGTAATTTGTGGCACCGCTGGCGAGCCATCGCCATTCGCTTGATAGCCATATGGCGGATTGTAGTAGTTATCCGCTGGAGCCTGCAAATCATCAGCGCCTGTTGTGACTGTTGTCTTTGTGTGTGATATTATGGGGGACTGAAAGGAAAAATTCGTTACAATTTAGATTTACTCATAGATATTTTCTTTCCAACTTACGTCGAATCCTGTTGACAAATTTGATTTGCCCGAACTATGCGAGTCTGTTGTTCCCACTTGTGAATTGATCGGTTGAGCTCCTGTGGTATACTGACCATAGAATATTTGGTTGTTGGGTGCCGTCTGCTGATAACCACTGCCGTAATCAAATGTGCCCGTTTGTGGATTGTAGCTATAGCCCGGATGCATAGTGGACGAAGAGGATTTTCGTGAGGCATTGCCCGGTGTATCAGGTAAAGTATTAGCAGCGTTGACTGCTGCTTGCACAGGCGGTAAATTGCTAGCAGCGTTGTTGGCCAGGTTAGCCGCTTGAGACATGTTTTGATTAGAACTTTGCAATGGTATAGGTTGAGCGGGCAAATTGTTCACATTTACACCTGAATTCAGGTTGAGGGGCTGTTGTCCTAGCGTTTGGCTAGCAGGAGCCGGTGGTGTTGCATTTTGTTGCTGTTGCAAAGGCTGATTATTGACAATGTAAGGTGCCTGCAGTGAAGGGGGTGGAACTTGGGCCGTCGACGGAGAGGCATTGGCTCCAGCCTGATTTGTGGCTACATACAAGGGTTGACTGGGAGGTACATTATTCGCTAGAGAAGGACTGTTGTAATTTGTTTGAAGGGTGCTTTGTTGATAATTTGTCGATAACGTTCCCGTGTTATTAGTTCCATATAAATACTGCTGCTGGGGCGCAAATGTAGTAGATGCCGTGGTTACCACAGGTTGGCTGTAGACTTGTGTAGAATTCAGAGCTGGTGCTTGAGAAGAGTACACAAAGTTTGCCACCGGCGTATTGTTGGCCAAGGTGCCTGATGAATGGTAAACCGCTTGTGGGACAGTATTCAGTGAATTCTGTGTCATATAGGGCTGTTGCTGTCCTGCAGTGTTGGCCGTGTTATAAGAAACCATCATTTGTTGTTGGTTGTTGTAGTTGTTTTGTGGCAAGTTTCCCACCGACGCACCTGCAGCATAACTTGACTGATTGTTATTATAAACATTGGGATTTTGTGTCATATTTTCACTGCCATTATGAGTGATTTGGTTATAACCAGCTGTCATGTTATTACCAGTTCCCGGCTGTAAAGCCATACCAGCCACATTGGCATTTAATCCGGTAAATTGAGAATTTGGCGAGGCTTGAGGCTTATAAGCGGGTGGAGCCACATTTTGTTGATATTGATAGTACATGGGATTGGTGTAGCCAGCCGCATTGGGATCATAATATTGAGTTTGTTGTAGACTGTACGGCGGCGGTGGTTCATTGGGACCCACTGTAGGTGGCACAGCATTGCCTGTGGGGCTGGGGTAATACGAGTTGCCGGAACAAACGGCTTGGGTTGGATTTTCCGAACCCAAAGGATTTGGTCGTACCGGTGGAATATACTGCGTTGCATTGCCACCATAACCAGCGTGTGCGCTTCCCATTGCGGCGTTTTTCTCTTTAGCTGCATTCTTAGCTTTCATATAGTCCCTTAGCTTAGGTGTGTTTGAAGTAGTGGATACAGGCGAAGGATTGTTAAGGTTGTACGTGTCCGGAGGTAAGGGCGAGTGTGTAGGTTTGTTGGCTACACTTTTCAAGCGCTGTTGACGCTCCTCAGACTGCACATCGCGAGCGGATTTGCAACGGGAGAGTAGTTTTTGGACGTTTGCTAAAGGGGGATATAAATATCGTGTTTTTAGTTTTCCCATAAAAAATCACTACACTTACCTGACAATTTATTATAGAACTCCAAGCCTTTGGCCGATTTGGCCAACAAATCTTCATAGACATCATAAGAGGCGGCCAAGGAGGCAAAGAAACTTTCCCTCTTATGCTTGACATCGGCCAGAGTCTTAAGGACTGGGGCAGCCTTGGCATAAGACTCGGTCAATGCTTTCAGTATATTCTCCTGAGCCAAAAGATTTTGATCAATCAGCTGCGTTAAACGTTCATGTTTGGCCATTTCACGATCGAACAAACCTTGCAGCTCCTCCTCACAATCGTGTGCTATAATTTTGGTGGTAATGTCATCCTCATTGACGGCTATACGCAAATCTGCATGAAATTGTGAGCGCTGTGCCTTCATTTCGTTGACTTTGTTGACAATAAGTTTGACATCTTTAAATACCTCGGCTGTATTAAGTTCCGAACTTAGTTTGGGCACCGATTGTTGTATCTCCTGCAAGGGTTTGGCCAAGATTTTCAAGTTGTTGATGTGCAGTTCCATGGCTTTGCGGAGCGTATCATTGGATTCGCCAGCTCTATTATGAGCTTCGGTATATTTCTGAAACTCACGAGCCAATTCGGTAATGTGAGCATTGGGCGTACGCTGTACACCGGTAAGTTGTTGAAATTCCTTTTCTTCTTTATCTTCTTGGGCTAGAATGCTGGCAATTTCTTTAAGGTTGGCCTCGACATCGGTGCAAATTTCAGCCAGGCGTGACATGGACACCACCAATTCCGGTATGGCCGTAGTATTGGCGTTTAATGCAGCACATCGGTCCACTATACCTTGGGGTATTTTATTTGCCTTTTCCTCGTTGATATTCAAGTTGTCCAGCGTAAGCGAGCTCATGAAACTCGCCAACTCACCATCTTTTTCCTCAATTTTGCCACCGTATTTACGCAATAGCTTGGCCTTTTCTTCGCTATACATGGAACTGGCCTCATGAGCTTTCATGGGCACTAGACGGGCAAATATATCCTCTCCGGCTACGTCGGGATCTGTAACAGAGAAGCCAATGCCGTTGACAAGATTGGCACCTTGAACGGCACTTATGGTGGCCAGCTCAGGTATGGACTCGTGATAGATGAATTCATTTTCATTTTTAGCATTTTTACGCTTGGCCTCTACGACATCGGCGGTGAATATTAGAGATTCGTTGATCTCTTTTTGATCCGGCAAACCTTTGGACTCTTTGCGAGCCTCCTCTAGTTTTTCCCAGGCAGCCTAAAAAGTAAAGGTACGAATTAAATGACAGAACTGTTAGATATTATAAGTGTTCTTAGTGAAACTAATATTTATGAATACATAAATGGTAACTTTTGACGGATTCCTAGTGTTTAAATTGTGCAATGATTAACGATTTCATCTCTCGTCTGCATTTGCGAGGTAAAACCGACGTTGAGCAATGCCAGATATTTATCAAATTTGAAAATATTGTAAGGAAAAAAAGGATTCCAAGAAAAAACCGGGTGAGGAAAATATAAGACAGATTTTGCTGTTATCGTCTATTGACACATTTTTTGAGACAATCGATTCAAGTCTATATTGAACTTACATCTCGAGCTATTAATTTGATTTTGAGAAAAGATAATTTACACCATATTTCCTTCTGAAATTCCTCTATAATGATATCTGTAACTTGAGACCGCGAAGTTGGACGGGTGATAGATATTCAAAGTTTTAGCAAAAATTTTGAAAATGAAAGTTTCACCAAACACATACAACGTAAAGAATCCCTAAGGGAACTGCAGAGACAATTACCCTGAATCTACCCAATCGAGGATGGATGAAAACAGACCCTGTCACAAAACTATTTCGGTATGCATATAATGGTGCCAATTACATGAAATTTCAATGTCGTCAAATTCGCTGTATAACTTCGCGCACAAAAGATTTTACATATTCGCAGATTTCAGCTACCTTTTTAGCAATATCCGCTTTGAGCGGATTTTGTTTAGAAATCTATTACAATTTGTATGAAAATTTACATTAAGATCAAGTATTTCAAACAATCAATCAATGGGATGGATAAGATGGGTTCTGTGATGGCTATTCTATTTTATGGATACAATGACACGTTCGGTACCTGTCCTTTTTGATCAGTCCCGTGATTGATCACATGGTATCAGAGTAGTGACAATTGACGCCCTCCAATGACAAAGCCATGTAAAAGTTACCGGAACTTAACATATACTCGTAGTTCGGTACGTACTAGGACCGGTCCCCATCCATGAGGGACCTATCACGCGACTTGTGCCGTACAGGTCCAATTTCCCGTAGGGAAGTTACTAATCACATTACATAAAAATACATTAATCAGTAGGACTCTTGGAAATAATACAAATTTTCATCGTCCTTTATAACCGGTTGGTTGAGCTTTTTTTTCAGAATAATAGTTGTATTGGCAAAAAGGCCAATATCTTAACTAGAATTAAATGCGAAGATGACTTGCTATTTATAAGCAGAAGTTATCCCATAAAGATGACAATCACTACTGGGTTTTGGCAAGAGAAAACATGAGAGGAGTCATGACTGGACTGGATAGGCAGAAAGGCGGTACGTATGAGTATACGAGTATCTCGAAATAACCACTATAGAAGCTGCAATGGAAATTACGAGAAAGAATCAGTTAAAAATCTTTTGTACGAAAGTCCGTATCTATTGGAACAAAGATTCACTGATTTTGGGAGCAACTTCCTAGACGACTTTGAGCTTTGAGGGTGCTACAGCTTTTTTAAATTAGATTTTTTAAATCTTTCTGAACGAACATCCAACGTTCTCGTCTTTCTTTCTTTCCTTTTCAAATTCAACGTTTATATAGGGTGATCCATCTAGAGGTCCAATTTCCCGTAGGGAAGTTACTAATCACATTACATAAAAATACATTAAATCAGTAGGACTCTTGGAAAGAACACAAATTTTCATCGTCCTTATAACCGGTTGGTTGAGCTTTTTTGCAGATTAATAGTTGTATTGGCAAAAAGGCCAATATCTTAACTAGACTGAAATGCGATTCTTTACCTATCTACAAGATGACTTGCTTCTTATAAGCAGAAGTTAGCCCATAAAGATGACAATCTCTACTGGGTTTTGGCAAGAGAAAACATGAGAGGAGTCAGGACTAGACTGGATAGGTAGAAATGCTGAACGTATGAGTATACGAGTATCTCGAAATAACCACTGTAGCAGCTGCAATGGCAATAACGAGGAAGAATCAGTTTAAAATCTTTTGTACGAAAGTCCGTATCTATCGGAACACTGATCTTGGGAGCAACTTCCTAGACGACCTTGAGCAGGGTGCTACAGCCTTTTTAAACTAGATTTATCGACCCCGCAAACATGTTTTTAATCTTTCTGAACGAACATCCAAAGTTCTCGTCTTTCTTTCTTTACTTTTCAAATTCAACGTTTATATAGGGTGATCCATCTAGAGGTTTTTTTTCAAAATAAAAAAAATACTAAAATTCAAATCAAGTGTGGAATCTTTTTTTTATTCATTCGAAGGAAATTTTAAGTCATTTATTTTTTGAATAAATTTTCCTACAAAAGTTGGCAGCAACTACGCCTCAGGGTGTCAATTCTGAGGGTGCAGCTTTGGATGACTCATTCGAGCATTTCGACCGGTATGGCGTGAATGACACGCGCAATGTTGGCTTCCAAGACCTCAATCATAGCTGGTTTGTCAGCATAGACATACGATTTCCGTAGCTCCAAAGAAAAAAGTCTAAAGGTGTGATATCAAACGATCTAGGCGGCCAATTCACCGGTCCAAAATGTGAAATTAGCTGCTCTTCGAAATTACCTCTCACTAGCCATTGCTTGACCAGCTGCATGGCAAGTGGCACCGTCCTGTTGAAACAAAATATCGTCAAGAATACGGGTAAAAAGTCCGATATGATAGAGCAAAAGCGAGCACCAAAAAAATACCTCTAGATGTATCACCCTATATAAAGAAAATATACCACATTTGGCAAAGAAGAAAGTTATTTTTTTAAACATCTTTCAAGTGCTGGAAAACTGCAAAATTTTGGATGAATTACACTTTGAATTACCGCAACCATCTACCAAATCCCCCCAGATTTACTACTCTGAGAATACTTTTCCAAAGATGAAATAGTTACTAGGCATAGATCGATTCAAGTGGAATGATGTAGTCAAATGGAAACTATTTTGTATATTATGTGAGATTTTTAGATGACGAGCTAAAAGAAAGCATAATGAGAACGAAGAAACGCTGTTTCATATAAGTATCGAGCTTTAAGGAGACAACGGCCGTGTTTTATTGGTAACTCGCTCGTTGATAGGACATATGCTTCTCTGTTTAAATAACATATATCAGAGGCATTCTATGGAAGCTCATTTTAGTCCTATTCCTTGCAGTGTTAGGCAAACATTGTGTCCTGTAGTTCAATTAAAAATAATCTGCTGATGTACAGACATAGCTACGGCTAATGATTCTAAATTGGACCTAAGACGACCTCAGGCACATTAAAATCGTAGATTTGCCTTAACTGCTCCTATTACAAACAAGTTCTTCTGGATCTCCTTAAGACAAGTTCATCAAAGTAATTTGTAATTTGTTTTATTACTTTCTAAATCTTATCGGTTTGTCCTCAGTCGTTAGTTGTCTAATACAAAAACATTCTTACCTCAAACAATGTGACACGTTCACCCATTTTCCTCTGCTCCTCGGCATGTTGTCCTTGATACAAATACAGAATGCAATTCAAGTATGATATCTTAAAACGCACATATTTCTTCCATTGTTTGTACACCGACGAATCCACCACCTGAGCAACGGGGCCATCATCACCACCCGTCAGCAGAGCCGCCAAAGCAGCACCATAATACACCGCAATTTGGGCCGTTACTTTGGCAACAATGTTCGGCTTGCGATTGTCAATCAATGATTTTTCCAAAATACATTCCTGGGCCTGAGCCAAGGACACCTGTTGCATGAACACCAACAATTCGGTGGTGAAGCAATCGCCAAACTCGTCCATGTTTATGTAACGCTCACGAATTTCACCAAAAGACCAGGCGGCACATTGGAAATGAGTGCAGGCCAGTTTCATACCCTCCACATCGGAACGGTTAACGGATGCCCCCGCCTGCGTGTGAGCCGTGGCGATGTTAAAGAGAACGGCTGCCTGTTCATAGCCGATGTCATTGAATTCATGTATTTTGTTGTTGTACAAATCTTTCCAGGTAAACTGAAAGATGACTTTCTTGTCCCGCAATTTCGGAAAACGATTCAGCAACGATTCCAGTTGGCAAAAGTAACGTTTCAGTATAGCACAATTGTCCTTGGGGGTATTCAATGCCTGATTTCTCAAAGTCTCCAAAGCAAAAAGCTCTTTGGAGTAGCTATCGGGATTTTCCTGGTAGAACTCCGCAATGTACTGTAGGCCGCAACCGAAAAGATAAAACAGATACAAAGGAAATTTATAGAAAATAAGAACACAAAGGGAAATGAAAGAATATTTACCAAACAAACACAAGTAATACCACAATAAACATAAAACAATCAAAAAAGATGAGTCAGTCCGTTTTTCACTATGACCCAGACCCCACCCCCTCTTTTCTGAGCATTACACAAAGTCGGCGTATTTTTTCTTCTTAATTTCGAAAAAATTTGCGCTACTCACTCTCTTTAGGCCGGAAAAAGACGTGCCTTCCGGACTGGTCTTACTGGGAAACCAGAGCATATGCAGCCGTGGAACAGCCTCCATAATTGTGGCCAATCCAATTTTTTTCACTGCCTCTGTGAATTTCGACTTTCCTTTTACACTTTACTTTTTACTTCTTTCTTTTCTTGTACTTTTTTAAAGTGAAGCAACAATAGCTCTCTTAAATATGTTGTCTACAATTTCATGATCTTTTGTTGATTCTTTTTACAAATCTTATTACATTAATGTTGTTAATTTGGTTTTGTCTTGAGAAAATGCGAAAAATTAACTTTATTGGGTAGCGAATGACAGACAAATACACGAACAACAACAACGACTCTAAAGTGCAATCAGAAATGGTGTTGCCAATTAACAAAAACATTTTAACAGCTGGGGATTCCACAACAGAATAAACAAATTTTGGCAAGGGAAAGGAATATTTTATTTTGTATTTATAAAATATTTATATTTTACAAGAATTATCAACGCATAGTCTTGTATAAACCTAGTGGGCATATAGTTATAGCTTATGGAATAAACAGAAGGTGAAGTTTAAAAAAATCGTAAGTGTGTCGCGTAAGTATTTAATTTTGCAGATGATACAAACATTTGTTTTATTTTTTGAAGCACTAAAATTTAATTTGAACTCAGTACTGGCGATTACAGTAAATGTCTTTTTTAATGTTTTTGGGAATTTTTAATGTTGTTTTTTTGCAGTCTCTGGGAATTATTGTTTTGCTGAATTAGTGGCAACACAGTTTTCGATGTGCAAAATATAAATGAAATGCATGGAGAAATTGTGCTTTAGGCAATAGTCAAAAGATGGCGCAAGCGAATACAAAATAAAATGGGTTATGCCAAATGTTCAATATACAGGGATGTCATAGAAACCATGTCAGTTTTGCCAATTGTCGTTTTTGCAAACTGTTGTTGGTTTCCGTTGTTGGTGTCATAAAGCCAAGTTGGTTTTGTCCATGTCGTATGTAAATAAAACCAATGTTCGAATCAGCTGTTGCTGAATAAACCGATACCATTGGTTTTCATAGCACCAAAGCATTTTTTCGTATCGTTTTCAAAACCAATAGAGACAACATTGGTATCTATGACAGCCCTTATAGACTGTTTTTGGACGTGTGGTTTTTGATCTGGCCACACTTTTTTCGGAGTTGGTATTTTTGACAGCTGTCACTAGATTTTTGCTCAGTTTGATTTGCTATTTCATAATGAATAGGCTCCGGAATAACGTTTGCAAATCGTGGTAAATGGGCCCAAAACGAGACGACCACCAATCCGATTTTTACAAGCAAATTTTGTTAAGCGATAAAGCTCACTTTTGGTTGAATGGAAGGTACGTTAATAACCAAAATTGTCGCATTTAGAGTAATGAAAATCTACAAGACGCCGTTACATTCTCAAAAAATATCTGTTTGGTGAGCTCTATGGGCAGAGGGAATCATTGGTCCATATTCCTTCAAAAATGAAGCCGGCCAAATGTTGCAGTCAATGTGGAACGCTATAGATCCATGATTAATGACTCTTTCGTGTCTGCATTGGAATATGTAGATGTGGACGACCTTTGCTTCCAACAAGACGGCGCTACATGCCATACAGCCAAAGAAACAATCAATTTATTGAAGAAAACTTTTGGCGAGCGCGTCGTGGGTCTGTGGCGTGGCCTCCAACATCGTGCGACTTCACACCGCTGGGCTATTTTTTGTGGGTTTATGTGAAGTCGCTTGTCAACGCAGATAAGCCCGACACGATTTACGCCTTGGAAGGGAATATTCACGTGTTATTGCTGACATACGGTCCCACATGTGCAAACATTGGTCGACAATTGAGCCTCTCGGCTGAAATTTATTTGAGCCAGCCGCGGCGCGACTTACACGAAGTTATTTAAGACATAATGGCAAACCCTTATCATTATAATAAAGCTCAATTCTTGGCCATAACTTTAAATTATATGCGTTTTATTTCTTCTTCAAAACCTCACGTCTGAGAAAACAACCTTTATTTCGAAATGTTTTTTGATGAAACAAATTTCTGTAGCATTAAAAGTTTTTTCCGGCATTCCAGTAAAATTATGCAATTGCGTAAAATTCCGCTGTCCACTTATAAGTACAAGTTTAAGTTTAATGAGCAGCTCTGCTTTAAGTTAATCTATATTTGTAAGCTGAGTAATTTATCTTGCCGCACTAAGGCCATCTTTTGTCAAATGCTGGAAGCACTTGAGTTCGAGCGTTTTTTTGTGTTCGGCCTTTGACCCAATATATTGTTAAAGGCCGAATGTCGAAAAAATTTATTTAAAACATCTAATTTCATATCAATTATCCTTAAACGACTCAATTTTTTCCTATCCTCTTAGATTTTTTTTTTTAAAAAATAGAAATGTTTAAAAATGAAAAAAAGGAAAGTACATTTTTGGTAAGAAACCCGCGCTGATAAACATAACTACTTTAAAGTATTCTGAAACTTTGACTAATCTTTAGTGCTTTCATTTTCAAAACATTTAAATTGTTTTTATTTTATAAACACAAAAACTCAAGCACAATGAAAATGTTAACATTCGGCTTTGATTAAAAATATAATTCGGCCGGACATTGGAAATTACTCAATATGGCCGCATGGGTCGTGTCTTTACTAAATTATTTTAAATGACGTATCCATACCAAAATTTTAAAGAATTGAGTACAGTACATGATACTACAGTACTGTACGTAGTAATTTTTTTAACTCATTCTAAACCAGCAAACATTTCAGTTCGTTTTTACGTTCAAGAGTTTTACCCATTATATTATCAACACGCCCAGATTCATAAGAAAAATATAGGGTGGGCCATTTCAAACTTTGAATTTAAATCAAACAAAAAATACTGATATTTTTTTTAAAATTTCTGGTTTTATTGGAAAGGCTGGACTTTGTCATTTAATAATGGAACACCATTCGATGCGTTTTCGCTTCGCCTTATGGGCTAAAGATTGTTTGGCAGCTGATGAAGAATTTTACTGAAAAATCGGGGTTTCAGATGAAGCTCATTTTCATATTGGTGGCTATGTCAATAGGCAAAATTGCCACATATGGGGTTCAGAGAACCAACACGTGACTATTGAGAAGCCAATGTATTCACAACTAGTCACTGTTTGATATGGAATTTGGGCTGGCGTTATCATTGGGCCATTTTTCTCCGAAACTGTGCAAGGAGTCGCCGTCACCGACAACGGAGAGCGTTATCGCGCCAAGCTCAAGGAATTTTTTTTGTTCCCAAAAATTGAAGAGAATGACATGACCGACATTTGGTTTCAACCCACATGGCAGACAACCGAAGCAATAATAATTATAATCAGCCGAAATTGTAATGCCAATTGGCCGCCTCGGACGGGTTATTTAAGCCCTTTGGATTATTTTCTGTGGGGAACCACTAATGTTAAATGCTACGCAAAGCATCCATAGACAATTGTAGCTTTAAACATAAAATCGATGTTGCCATTGAAGAGATTCGATCCGAAACAATCGAAAATGTACTAAAAAATTGGAGGTACTTCCAGTCAGTTTATATTCAGTTGTGAATTTTACTCAGGGCTGACATAGAAACCAATGTTGTCACTATTGGTTTTGAAAACGACAAGAAAAAATGCTTTGGTGTCATGACAACCAATGTTATCGGTTTTATCAGCAATAGGTGATTCGAACATTGGTTTTATTTACATTCGAAATGGACAAAACCAACATTATTTCATGACACCAAAAGAAACCAACATTGGTTTGCAAAAACGACAATTAGCATGGTTTCCGACATGGTTTCTATGGCAGCCCTGATTGTCTTCCATAATTAAATTCAAAATTTTCAATAAAACCAGAAATTTGAAAAAATTACCAGTACTTTTTTTACAGCCGATTTAAAATGTTAAATCGCCCACCCTGTATTTTAAACTGTTGAACTTCATTGTTCTGGATTAGCAATAGATTTTCGATCCGCTAGAAACCTAACATAATTTTGCTGCGTTTGAAGACATATGGAAGACCACTAGTGTCCACGAACACTCAGGGCTGGCGAAGACAATCGTAAGGCAACTTTGTGGCGTCTGCAGACCAGCGCGAGTACGAGTAATCAAGGTCACCCAGAAGCCAAATGAAAAATTGAAGCAAGAAACAGCAAAGCCGATATGCGTCGTCAATAAACCTATGGAAGTATTCCAGGGACACACGGATGAAAAGGACAACCGGTGGCCGAATTCATGGAATCTGAACACCTGCGTATTTAGAGGTCAGTGAAAACTGTTGACAAACTGGAATATATTAAAAAAATATTTGTTAAAAATAATATAAAGTGGCTGTAGTTCAAGTGATTACTTTTCTATATGTGACGCGCAAAATAGAAAGGGACCTAAGGGTAAAAACCTGTTTTGTTCAGGAGAGCCATTTTAAAGATTGAAATACGTGTATCTTTGGTGTACCATCACTTTTATAAAACGCGCATATCTCTGGGAGGGAAAACTTTTGGGGCATGGGATCGGTCTCATTCGATGCTTAGATGTTGTCCACATCAAAAAAAAGTGAAAATTGATTTTTTTTACCCTTAGGCCCCTTTCTCTATGCGCTGTCACATATATTTCATTCGTCATTAGAGTTTTGATTGCGAAAAAAAAACAAGTTGTGGTTTAAGACATTACAAAACCTTTTACATTCCGTTGGAATTTACATGATCTCAACGGATTTCTATTTAATACTTGTCCTTTGTACTTATGTATATGTAAAATTAAATTATTTCTGCTGAAACAAACCACATTTCCCAGCATTGTTTTGAGTGAATGACATTGACAAAATGCAACATTTATTGTTTAGTCTTACATTTCAAAAAGTTGAACAAAAAAAATAACACTATTTATTATAAAACAGAGCGATGACTACCAAACAACCAAGCAGTCGTGAACACTGAGTAAATGTAAGTGTAAACATTTCCTTAATTTAAAAGAACACGCGTTTTCAGACATACTAAATAAAATATTTCGTTTTTGGTTTTTGATGTTTAACACTAAAAAACGGAAAGCTTAACAAAAATGCCACCACCACAGGGCATTTTTGCATGCGTCCATGCATATATACATACATGCACAGAGTTGCATGTTCCACACCAAGCCATCCAAAAACATCATTCTAAAAATTGTTCTATGCATACAAAGTACTCTACGTACAAACGAAACAAACAGCGGAATTATTAAGGCCTTCTCCAGTAAGGCCTTTCCTGTTACGAGTCTATCTAATTTTTTTTGTATTATCGTCGTATTTATCATGATCATGACATCATGAAATAAAAGTACTGAATGTTTTTGGACCAAATATTTTTTAATATATGTGACAGCGCATAGAGAAAGGGACCTAAGGGTAAAAAATCAATTTTCACTTTTTTTTTTTAATGGGGACAACATCTGAGCATCGAATGAGACCGATCCCATGCCCCAAAAGTGTTCCCTTCCAGAGATATACGCGTTTTATGAAAGAGATGGTACACCAAAGATACACGTATTTAAATCTTTAAAATGGCTCTCCTGAACAAAACTGGTTTTTACCCTTAGGTCCCTTTCTATTTTGCGTGTCACATATGTATAGATGTATATTGTATCCAAAAAGAATCTACGAATTCGAAATGTCCGCCTTTTGCCTTTACACACGCCTTAAGTCGCACTGGCCAATCGTCAATAGCTGCACGAAACTCACACATTGGAAAATTGGCCACAGCTCGAACCAAAGCAGTCTTAAGAGATCCAATGTTGGGGTATCTTTTGTGACAAACCTTGTCCTCTAAAACCGTCCACAATTTGTAATCCAATGGGTTCAAATCTGGACTGCCTGAGGGCCATTCTTCAGGGGAAATGAACGCTAGAAAATTGTTTCGAAGCCAGGCCTGGGACGTTTTAGCCTTATGGGCCGGCGCAGAATCCTGCTGGAAAGTTCATGGCTGGTTTTGGAACAGGGAATTGTTAAGAGGCTTCACAACAGCTTCCAGAACGGTTTCTTGGTAATCTTTGGCCAATGTTCGCAGAAATGCAGGTCAATGATCCCATCGTAAGAGTCACTCCACCAAACCATGACTGAAGCTGGGTGATGACCCTTTTCCACCCTTGGGATCAGTTCAGATGCTTCCTTAGATGACCGCGCATACACTGTATCATTTTGCTTGTTACATTTTTCCTGAACGGTAACAATTTTTTCATCGGGGAACAAAATTTTTCTGTGCAAGTTATCAGCGTGCTTCGCCAAAAGACATTTGAATTTTTCAATCCTATTTTTTTTTATAGATGCAGTCAATAAATGTCCGGTACGTCGTTTGAAAGCCCCAAGTCTTTTTTAAGGATTCCACTCATGGACTTTTGCGTGATATTCATCTCACGGGTCATGATTTTCTGTTATCGGAGCCGATTTCTGTGAATTCTTGATTTTACGGCTTTGATGACATGCGGTGTTCGTACAGAGCGTGGGCGGCCCGACTGGTGGCGGTCTTTTACCTCTCGAGACTCCTCAAACAGTTTTATGCATCGGTAGACGAACATGTGGCTAATCTCTAGTGGCCGGAGCGTTTTGAAAATATCGCTTTTTTCATTTCACACTTGAAAAGCGCTATTACAGCGATACGGTCCTCATTACCTGACCACTCCATGATGAAAGTTGAAACAATTTTAAAATCCCATTACAGACTAACGCTATTGAGGTTAGCTTTCAAAACCCATATGACATTAACCGGGTATGTTCAGTTCTACTATTGAAATGGGTGTGTTCAATGTTGTAACAGTGTTTATGACCCTACTAGGTACAATGTGTGCGAAGGCTGGTTCTTTCGATTACCATAGTAGGCCTTTGAGAAACCTCCTTCCGTCGCTGTGTGTATACTATTTTTAACTGTGTTTGTGTGCGGCCTTTTCTTTGATGCCAGTCATTTTCTTTTTTACGTTTGGTGGACCAGATATATGAACATGTGCAACGTACGTAATATATCCTGTAATTCGAAAATACAAATTCATATAAACAATTTTGTTTTTGCTAAATCAACAATTTTCAATGTCTTCTTCCATTTATATTTATTTAAAAATAGTCGAAACAACTGTTAGTTAAATTAGACCGTGTATGATTTTCAGCTGTTCTATTCTTTGCTGCCAATTCGCCTTCAATCTTCTTATGCGATACTGCATTGACAACACTAACAACACACAGTTTTATGGTGATTTCGTTTCTCAATTAAAATGTAACCCTCTACCTCGGTAAAAATGTCACATTTTTACTGACTTTAATTGAGTTTGGGTCTGTTGGAAAATAAACTGTTTTATGGAATAACATTATATGAGTGGAGTGACTACAGGAAATTCGACATTTTCGCACGCGTTGCATGCAACATTTTGACAAATAAAATCAAGGTATAGCCGTAGGGTTGCACATTTTTTTTTAAAAAACCAACGCGAAAATGCGGGTTAAGCGCAGCATGCAGAAATACTGTAAAATTGTTTTGTACAAACGAAAGCACAATTAGCTACACATTGTTCTTTAACTAACTTTAGCTGATAGTCCTTTTGCTGCATAGAAAACAATTTTAGGCAGCTGTAGATTTTGTTTCGCAAATCTATGGCGCCTTTGGCGTTTGCATTGACTTATGACAGAGTGTAATTATTGGATTAGCTAAAGACAACCAATTATAAGCCGGCACTGGTTTATCTTTGGTTTACGGAACCTCATACTTTTCCGCGATCGGCTGCTGTTTAAAAAAAACAATAGCCGTGTTCTTTCAAGGTTACTCGCTTAGCTATATAAGGCGTGTTCTATTGGTACTCGCTTACTAAACGAGTATGTGGTCGCTAAGACGATTTTCATAATCGGCGATTATGATTTATATATAATCTACGAGGAATTATATATAATCTAAAATGATACAACTGTTTTCTTTCAGGCTAAATTAATGTGTTTTGCCAAAGAGACTACCTTATTACGTCAGATACAAGTATTTATATTCATCATAGATATGAAATGTTAAATATTTAACATATTTTTACATACTCGTAATATTATTATTTTAAGAACGACTCAGTCGATATTTTAAGTTTAAATCAGCGACGGTAAGGCAAAACAAAAATTTATCGGTGGCGGCGCGCCTCCTGCTGTTTCCACTTTATTGTTTCTCTTTGTATACACCAAAGAGTATTGAACAACAATAGGGTTCATCGGCAAACTCGATAAAAGTAGACAATAAAAAATTATAAATCGTATAAAAATAATTAATTGTTACTCGTACACTGTTGCTCTGTAAAAATATGAAATATGTCTTTGACTTAACAGTTTGAGTTGAATTATAGTTTGAGTATAGTAAATTGACCGATGATACCTCTTCTTGATTGATTGTTTTAGAGTATGAATAGCAGGGTGTATCATGTTTGATATTTTGTTGGAAATAACGCGTGATCCATTTCGAGGTTCCCTACTTTTTTAAAGAAAAAAACACAGTAAATTCAAATTGAATGGGAAATGTTTATTATCATTTGTAAGAAAATTTGTTGGCATTTATTTTTTGAAGATTATGTCTATCAAATGTTGGCTGCGGCTAAGTCTCAGATGGTCCATCCATTGAGTCCAATTTTCGATGACTCGTTCAAGCATTTCGACCGGTAACTGGCGAATGACACGCGTTTTGCTCCAAGGCCTGAATCGAAGCGGGTTTGTCCGAATAAATTTTAGACTTTACATATCCCCACAGGAAAAAGTCTAACGGTGTGATATCACACCAAAACGTGAAATTATTTGCTCACCGAAGTGTTCTCTCAATAAATCCATTGATTGATGCGATGTGTGGGAAGTGGTGTCTTGTTGAAACCAAATGTCGCCGAGATCACGAGTTTCGATTTCAGGCATCAAATAGTCGGTTATCAATGCACGATAACGGTCGCCATTGACGGTTACGTTCTCATCGGCATCATTTTTGAAGAAATATGGACCGATGATTCCACCGGCCAACAAACCACACCAAACCGTTGTTTATTCTGGATAAAGTGACAGCCCTTGAACCTCATCTGGTTGCTCTTCGTCCCAAATGCGACAATTTTGCTTTGAGCCAGAAATGGGCCTCATCGCTGAACAAAATTTGGCTCGACAACGTCGGATCTTCTTGGAACTTTTCAAGAGCCCATAGAGCGAAGCGATGTCGCTTGGGAACGTCGGACGGCTTCAGTTCTTGCACAAGCTGTATTTTGTACGCTTTCAATTTAAGATCTCGACATTCCATACGTCAGTCCGAGTTGCTGCGAACGGCGCCGAATCGACTCTCCACGGTCTTGGTGTACACTTTCAGCTACGGCCGCTACATTTTCTTCACTGCGTGCCGGACGTGGTCTATTCGGTCGAATATTATCCAATAATGAATGCTGGGTCTCAAAATGGGTGATGGTGTTGCGAATAGTACGCTCAGTAGGCCGATTATGTTGACCATAAGTTGAACGAAGTGCACGAAACACACTCCTCACAGAACGTGAATTTTCGTAATAAAGTTGAACGATTTGTAAACGTTGTTCAGGCGTAAGTCTTTCCATGATGAAATGCCAAACAAAACTAACCAAAAATAACATGACAGCATGACACGACTCACACGTGATCTGTCAAAAAAGGCTATCGAAATAGTATCTCTTCTTGGATCACCCATTATAAGTTTGGTAAATCTAACTCGTTTTTTTTACCGACTTGCGGCCAAGTCGCTTGTTAGCCGAGTAACTTCCATACAAATGCTACGTAATTAAGTATCCGGATACGAACACAGGTATAGTTTTGAGGGACTTCAAGCTTAATATATCTGTTGCCAAAACCGACTATATAATAAATATTAATAGTTTTATCTACACCGAATAAAAGTCTGTTGTAGAATAGTTAAGAAAGGCACAGTGCAAAAACAATTTTGTAGTATATTTTTTATGCTTTCCCGGCTACCGGAAGTTCAGAAAAGAAAACGTTTGAAAAACGCGTGCCGCAGTGTTGAAAGTTATCAGATATTATAAGTACATTTCTTATGCTTTATTTAATTTTACTCCAATATATGTGTTTATGTTTCGAATAATGCATTTGCTTTACTCGATCTTTTTTGGAAACGATGAACAGTTTGCAGGGTTGGCATGATGACATCTCGTAGATTAGTTTATTAAGAATATATAAAATAATATGTAACCACAATTCCTTTTCCGTTTACCCCCTTCCTTTGGCGCGCACGATGTAAGACGAAAAACAGACCGCAAACGATGTGTCTTTTCTAATTTTTAACATCCAAGCAGTTGTGAAGGGTTTTTGCACGTTTTCATATTTTTAATTATGAGAGATGGGAAGAAAAAAAAAGACAGTTTAATTAGAAATAATTACACAACATGTCGGAAGGATGTGCGCTCAGTCACCGCCGGTGATGCAGCAGCTGATGATGATGCTGATGCTGCTGTTATTGTTGCCCTCAAGTCAGTTAATTAAAAATAATGCATTACAACGATGCATTGTTTTTATCGTTGTGTAGAAACCTCCAAAAATGTCCCAGTATTTGGTTCATAGTTAAATATATTTTCCGTTCAATCCATCTGTTAAAGATGATACTCGAATGTTGATATTCTTTGTTGTGTTACATTGTCAATTAGCCTTTACTCTAATCCACTCTTTCCTTTGTCACTTATAAAGCTTCAAAGGTATTTTTTTTATTTCACATCAGTTGTCGTTTCTTCTTTGTCCGGAGTTCAATTCCAGGGGCATGTGTTAGCAGACAATCATGTTGATTGTTCTATTGCCGTCAGAGGAAGTGTTGAAAATTGGTAGGCAACAAAGACAAAGAACTTTTGACAATCTGCCTCTGAATTTGACACTAGAGACATGTCATAAGGATGGTTAAGTTGCTGTGCATTCCGATAATTTAATTGGAAGGCTTTTAAGAATTTGAAGAGTTTGGACAAAAATTGAAAAATGTTTTGGTATGTATGCAAATGATGAAATTGTATCCCTTTTAGAAATGGATATGAGCCACCGACGAAAGTTTTTTTTATTCCATGTGACACGCATCGTTTGTCAGCAAATATGGTTTAGTTTCTGGTTTAAAGTATAGTACGGAAAAAAGTAGAACATTTTTATACCCTTCTCCGATCAGTGGATGGTTGAGTAAATTAAGCAAAATTAACTATCGGCCCATAAGTTCTCGAACTCTTGTCGGATACTCTCTTTGGCACCTTTAGATCCGAGACTTCACACAAGAAGTCTGGAACGGCATTTGGCGATACTCAAACGAATTATTTAAAACTTTCCTTGTCAAACAAGTAGATGGGCCACATTTCCTTCAACTTGGAGCGAACAAAACCTATAAGAGTTCAACTACAAAGGTAGAATAATTGAAGCGGTTTTTAATAATTTTTAATTCTTTTGAAATTATGAAGGCTGCACCGGGTCATCAAATATTGAATCAAAGACTTAAAATCACTGTCAGCAAAGCCTTGGCAATGTTCCATACAAAATAGCCGTATTTTTTGCGGTAGCTATGTAGTTACTGTTTAGTTTGCAGTATGGTAACCTGGCAACATTGATCCAATTAGTATGGCAACATCATTTTTCCTTGTTTACACCAAAGAGTATCGAACGACAAGAGGGTTCATCGGCTAATACGCCAAGAGCAGACCATAAAAAACAATAAATTATAATAAAATAATCAATAAAATATAATAAAACAACTAATTTGTCGGCTTAATATGTAATCCTGCTAACTCCCTTTCAGCTTATTTTACAGGAGAGACAAAAAACTTATATTTCATATTTGCAGCTTAAGACGAAAACTAAAAATATAGTAAAAATGTACTGGATTTATTGGATTTAGCAGTTTTTTTATTATTGTATTTAGCAGTTTTTCTTATCAAACCAAAACTCAAGACTCAAATTGAGGAAAAACTACAAGCTGTTCAACGAGCAGTATCTTTCTCCATAACACGGCATCATAATCTCAATTTACTTTAAAAGTGAATTTAGCAGGTTTGCCCATTATGCCGACGAATTGTGACACTTTTACTTTGTTAAAATGTGTAAAAGTCAACGTATAGTATAACTTATCTCACATCGTGCAAATGTACGTCATACGAATTTTCCGATGAGATCTCTTCTTGTTAAATGATACATCTATATCCATCAAAAAACATATGTTTATGTAAAAAGGGTTGTGTCCTGTTTAATTTTTGTTGAAAAAATAAGTTTGGTATGTATTATTCGTTTGTTGAGCGAATTGAAGCAAATTCGCTTGCTCACCGAACTTTCATGGAAATTCTAGTTCAGTAACATGGAAAGAACACAGCTAATATAAAAGACAACGGGTATACGGGTTGCTATATGTATTTATGGTCTAGGCAGCACTAAGTGTTGCCTGGCGCACTCAAAACTTTTTGACGTACGACCATCATTTGTGTTGTTTACAGTGACTTGAAAAAAAACAATTTGGCAAAAAATTGAATTATCTCGTGAACATTTTCGTGCGATCATTTTTCACAACTTGACAAGAGTGCATCGATGAACTTAAATCTTTGTATGGCGATGAAACACCATCCTATATCACTGTGAAAAACTGGTTTAATGAATTCAATCGTGCGTGAACTGATAATGCAAGATCGTCATGTGACATACCGTGAGATAGAGGCATCCTTGGGCATTCGATATTGCATTCGATGGCCGTAAAAAACGTTTGTTCTCTTTGGATCCCGCACAAATTGACAATCGCTCAAAAAAGGCTAGTGTCGATTAGTGCAAAGAAATTTTGAAAAAAATGCGATCGCGGTGTTTCTAGAGACGTTTATAAGATCGTTCGAGGTGACGAATCATGGATCTATACGTATGAGCTTGAAGCAAAACAGCAATCTACCGTGTGGGTCTTAGAAGACGAGCCAAATCTAACGAAAGTTGTTCGTGGAAGAAGCACTTCGAAGCAAATGGTCGCCTGTTTCTTCGGCAACGCCGGATGGTCAATTCTGAGTGGTACACCACAATTTGTTTGTCGGAAGTCTTCGGAGAAATTCAAAAAACAAACAAGAGAAGAAGAATCATTACGCACATTTACAATGCGTGCTCTCACACATCGGCTTAAACCAGCGCCTTTTTGACCGGCTAAAACATCGAATTGATGGGTTATCCGCCGTACAGCCCTGACTTGACACGCAATGGCTTCTTTTTATTCCCGCACATCAAGAAAAAATGCGTGGTCAACGATTTTCTCGCCAGAAGATGCTGTTGAAGCGTTTAAAAAACATGTTTTGGCGGTGTCTCAATCGGAGTAGAAAAAGAGATGCTAAAAGTTTTCTTCTTATATACACACGGTGTTTGCAAAAATGTATACTTTTTTTTTAATAATTAAAGATGTTCTTATATCCGTAACTTATCTTTAACGTAATGCAAAAATCAGTTTACTATCTCATAACGTATTTCAATATTAATTTATATTATTATCGTTGTTAGCTGGCCAACCAAAACATATGTAAAACTTGTAGATTTCGCTGATAAGCACCGTAGTTGCCAGATTTTAAATTCTTAAAACTTGAACACAATTCTTATGTTCTTCTATCGGTAACTTACTGTTTCTAAATTTATTTTTAACGTAATGCAAAAATCAGTTTAATATCTCATAAAGTAGTTCAATAAAGATTTATTTTATTATCTTTGTTAGCTGGCCAACCGCAACTTATGTACAACTTGTAGATTTCACTGTTAAACATCGTACGTAGTTGCCAGATTTTAAATTCTTAAAACTTAATACAATGCCCTATTTACTTTTATGAACATCCAATTCCAACCAAATTATTTCGCTTCTCTATTGTTCTTAACTGTATTTGAAGAAATTCTAATTAAAAATCGTTATTTAATGGCACATTATTTACTTTAGCAGTCAATACCAAAATGGAAAGGACTAACAATTACTTGACTGACTTTAGTCGCCCTTTTCCGTTCATTCTTTCTCTCCCTCTCCACTTCCTTTTCCAATTTTCCATATAACAACCCACTTTGGCTCAGGCAATGTGCAATTCAATCAAACCGTTCTTGTTCTTCTAGTAGTTTTAAGTTTAAACAATTTTCTCTTGTTTCGATTTTTCTCTCGAATTTTTCGCAGAATCTATAAAATGTTCGTTACTATTTTCATTAGATTTCTTCACAAGCTGTATTGTTGCTTTTGTTTAACCAGGACGATAGCGACAAGGACAATTCTGTTTTGTATTTTTTGCCATGGACTCCTTTTTGTGCGCCAAGACTGTCTTTTAGAGTTAAACTGAAAGTTTAACGAACAATTTTAATTATGTTGGTCAATGCAGCGTAATGGCACATTGTTCAATAACGAGAGAAAAGACAATATCGACAGCTAAGCAGATGCTGCTGCCAAAGTAGCTTTGTTTCGTTTCTTAGACTGCTGGCAACTTTCGAACAATAGAACAGAAACGGTTGCTTTGGTGATAACTTTGCTCCAGTGCGGCAAAATTTCCATTATTACCACAGCCACCTTCTGTGAAGGAATTCGTTATGGCGTTGCTCTAGGTGAAGCAGCAACGAAGTCGCAGTGCATAAAGTGGTGGTAATACAATTCTAATTAGAATATTTTTCAGTATTGATTTTTCTTGGACCAGCAACTGTGTCAAGCCCCCTGCCTGCTTAGCTAATGCCCGTTTACATTCTCATCGAATTAAAGTTTTGCTGGAGTTGTCCACCCGTTCGAGCGCATGGTTCGTTGGAGAAGATTTGGCGTTGCATTTTTTCGTGTTGCACATTTGTATCCTGTTTGAGATATCCTGTCTCGGATGCATACCTTTTGTGATTATGTACACCGTTGTAATAACTTTGTGCTGCATGTCAAACTACTTTTTGTTTTTGTTAATGATTTCTGTTGATTTTTGTTTCAATGCCATTGATGACTGCCTGAAAAATAAGTTTTAATTGGATTTTAAGATGAATACAACTGTGCAAATTATTGATGAGTGACAGACAGTTTTGTGAGAAAACTCTTGCTAGGTGAAAAGTTCAATTAAATTTATGTTCGATGGGTAAATGTTTGCAAGAGCAGCTGGGAAATGAGAAAAAAGTATTTTGTAAAATATTGAAGTGTTGGTTTTACTTGGTCGCTATCGCTGACCTGGCCGATGAATTACTGCTTCTAGTCAACCCCTGTCTGCCGCGGGATTGGTATAAAAGTCTAAACACAGAATAGAGAGCGCTGATTGCTGTTCAAATTTAGAGTCTAAGTTTAGTTAAGTAGTAAAAAAGCACTTTAAACCTTCAGTTAAACTCACTTTTCTCTACATGTGTCTTTAAACTCTTCTCACATTTCTTTACTTCGAGAAATGTATGCATTTTTTCTTTTTATTTCTGTTTTACATTAATAATAACGAAATGCGTTCTAACGCTTTTACAATAAACAGCTGATTTAGTTCACAGTGGCTGCTATAACAGACATCTAGTGTTGCCATACCTACAAACCATATCATTAAACAAGAGCACTTCTGGTGTGCAACGAAACACTTTTTATTGTTTTTATTGTTTCTCTACTTCGCTTTCACTCACAAACTCGTATCTTTCTTGGTATCCTTAGGCCTGCTACTATGAAGAATTTTTTATTTTTATTTTATTAAATACCAACAGGGAGTAAATTTACTTTATTTTTTTTTACCTTTTCATCGTTTACAAATGTTTCGGCCTAACACAACAAACCGACACCATGGGATTTTTGCTGTAAAAATGGCGAGCTTAAAACAAAAGCATGTTAAGAATGTGAATGTGTGTTTGTTTAAATAAAATAGTGACTGTAACATATACATTTCATTATGACGGGTTTCTTTTCCGGAGATGTGCGAATACGTATATAACATAGTCGAAAGTTTTAATAAAAGCCGCCATGTTTTCATGGGATAATGTGTTTTCTGTCTGGACCCTACAAAGGCAAGTGGTCATAGTTGTAGAGACGTGTGTGTTATAGTTGTAGAGACGTAAAATAATGATAGAGATTTAAAGCGGTTTTTTGGAAGGCTATTTTTTTTGGAAATTTCAAAATGCACGACCAAGACTTAGGTACAACTTGGCTATACTGAGTTCGTTTAAAGTAACTTAACTAGCGAGTTGGCCTCAAGACGCTAAAGAAACGTACAAGAGTTACCAAACTTATTTACCCACAAAAAGTCAAACACGAGACACCCTGCTGTATCATGAGTTCGTTTTAAGTAATTTAACTAGCATTTTTAAGGAAGTAACTCGGCGCAAGTTGGCCTCAAGATGCTAAAGAAACGTACAAGAGTTTCCAAACTTATTTTTATTTACCCACAAAAAGTCAAACACGAGACACCCTGCTGTATCAAAACATAATTTTTTTTTTTGGGATAAGGGAAACTATAATTCGTCTCAAACTGATAAATTCTGAAAACATCCTACACATTTTTACAAAGCTAAAGTGTAGCCAATAACAAAGTTATTACGAGTATATTTCATTGATTATTTTTTATAGTTTATATCAATTTACAGTTTTTTATTGTCTTCTTTTGACAAAGTTAACTGATGAACCCACTTGTTGTTCTACGAGTATTCTCTTTGGTGTATGCAAAAAGAAACAATGTTGTCATAAAAGTCTCAATTTTGTTCAATGTTGCCAGAGAACCAAAATGCAAGCTAACTAGACAACTATGCTAGTAACCTCAAAACTGGGTAATAGTACAAAATGACGGCTGTCAACAACTAAGCTAATAACCTCAAACAAGATAATATTACAAATTGAAGGCTGTGAATAGCTAAGGCGAACATTCCTAAACATAAAAGTGCGAAAAGCTGATAGTGATAAACCTGAAAACACCAGAGGGGGCCTTTTGAGAAAAAAAAAATATTTTGGAAACCGCTGAAGGAATAGTTGATTGCATAGGTCACGCGGACGAAGCTAGTAGACTATTCAGATAACATTAATTCCTGCAAAAAAGGCACATTTTAGTGATTTTTGTTTTTTGAAGACCCAGTTGAAATTTAATTTTAAAAACCAAAGGTACATAAAAATATAACATTCAAAGAATATTGTATTAAATGTTCATGGAGAATTATTAAAAAATACGCAATGACAGCAGTTATTCGGAAGCAACTTGGAAAAAAGTTGAATTGCAGTTTTCATCATAACTCCGAAATCAAAAAATTAAAGTTATTTTGTTAGATAAAAAACTTAATTTTTTTTTATTTTTGGGAACACTGAAGATAAAATCTCGATTTTTCTAATAAAATTGTTAAAAAAGAAATATAAACAAATTTAAAATTCGTCGTTGCCTAATAAATTTTGTGCACAAAAGTTTCAATATTTGAAAGAGATTTTGGAAAAAACGATTTTCAGTTTTTAATAACTCTGAGTCATGTGTGAGGCGCGGCTACATAAACTGCTGTAACTTTGATATTTTTGCCTCAACTTATCTCGAATTTTTACACAATATTCTTAAAGGTCCTTCGTTACTCCCTTACACAGTTGCGTCTTCATATTCTTCTGGTTTTATACCAACCACCAAGGTTATCTTAAGTGCATTAAACACTGAATTTTCTAACAGAGTTCATTTATAGTTTTCTTTGTAACCGAAGCATAGAGTTAAAATTATAATGCATAAAGATTTCGGCTTTGGCTAAACTACCGATTCAATCGCTGCGTTGACAGGAGTTGTCAGACAATAATCCCAGAAAATATACTTAATTCGAAGTGCTTTCCAAGGATCCGCTTTTTATGTGCTTCCAAAGGTTGCCTTTGAATTTTGTGGTTCTCAAATATTGCATTAAACGTAAGAAGCTCTTTTGGCTGGTGACGATAGAAGGTCTCGGGCCCAAGTACGGATATTCATGTACTTTTCTGTAAAATAATGCTATATATTTTTTAATTTGTACTTAATTTTTTATAAAAATATACCAAAATAACAGTTTCTTATAAATTGTTGCAAAAAATAATACTAATGTTAAGCCCGTGTATTGCGTCTGTGTTGTGTGTTGCGCATAGGGTTGTACAAGTTGATTTTCGACTAATCGATTAATCGACTTTTGGGGTGTAAAACGTCAAAGTCGGCAAGTCGACTTTTGGTTTTTAAAAAAGGCTAAAAGTTGACTTTTTCCTGTCGATTTAAGTATTTTAACTTCAAATATTTGTAATTGTCATCTAAACTAAACAATGCACTGCTTAAATTTATTATGCGCTTTCATTTATTATCGACGAATGGAATAAACATACGTTTTATTTTATTGTTCGAATACAATTGAAGGACTATCTGAAAGCACCGCTTGTTTGTCGTAAAACAAAAATAATCCAATACTTATAGTATGGAGAACAATGGAAAGCGAATAAATAAATAGCAAACAAAAAATGTCAATCTTCTTCAGTTGGATTATTTTTATTGCCGCTTCTGTCCCGCATGAGAGATTTTTTTGGCATGCAGTTCTTATTGGTAACCTAATTTAGAGCCAGATTTCTACAAAAAAAATTTAAATACGATTATCTTTTTGAGATCAATTTATGCGCACATGTGCTTCAGTGTATATTAATCGACTTCTTTAAAAAATCAAATTTGTTTTAAGTTTTTAAAACAAAAATATTACTGCTGTAAAAACTACTTAAAATTGCTGATGTTTATTTGTTTATCATCGCTCTACCTTCTTAAATAAAAGTTTTTATACAAAAAAACTAGTTTTTATTCCAAAATATTTAATAATTTATATTAAAAAGCGAAAAGTTTAAAAGTCGACTTTTAGTCTTAAGTCGCCATACGATTTAGTGGCCATAATTCACTGCAGAGAAAGGCATAGACAACAAAGGCGTTGGTATACAAAACTGGAGGTCGAGTCCTATGAGAAGCGTGTGTAAAATTCGTTGGTCCCGATCCAATTTGAAAGCACTTCCGGATCAAAACTTTCGTATCTTTTTCACTTCTTTGGATGGTA
The DNA here is from genome assembly GCA_963513945.1 of Hydrotaea diabolus. NCBI lineage: Eukaryota > Metazoa > Arthropoda > Insecta > Diptera > Muscidae > Hydrotaea > Hydrotaea diabolus. Next base: position 8,098,814 of record OY740719.1, on the reverse strand, counting down.
TTTTTTACGTGGAACCTTTAATATTTTTAAAGCAGCAATGCTTAAAGTGCAAAAGCAGAAAAATTTAGTACGAATATCTTAAGGGATTTAAAAACCAACTCAAAGTATTTACGATGGTTGCTATATATATATTTCTGACGTAGACAACACTAGGTGTTGCCTGGCGCCATCTGACATTTCCATTGGAAATTTTGACAGTTTTTAGCATAAACGTACTCAGATCGTTTTGACGTACGACCATCATTTGTGTTGTTTACAGTGACTTGAAAAAATCAATTTGGCAAAAAAATGAAATTAAGCCGTGATCATTTTTGTGCGTTCATTGTTCACAACTTTCGACGTGAATTATCACAAGAGTGCATCGATGAACTTTAATCTTTGTATGGCGATGAAGCACCATCCTTTAGCACTGTGAAAAACTGCTTTAATGAATTCAATCGTGGCCGACGCTCACTCAAAGACGAAGGTCGTCCAAAACGGCCGTTGTGCCAGAGAACATTGATCATCATGTTACATACCATGAGATGGAGGCATGCTTGGACATATCTTCCACCAGCAAACATTCGATATTGCATGAACACCTAGCCGTAAAAAAGGTTTGTTCTCGTTGGATCCCGCACAATTTGACAATCGCTCAAAAAAAGGCTTGTGTCGATTGGTGCAAAGAAAAAATACGATCGCGGTGATTCAAAAGACGTTAATAAGATTGTCACAGGTGACGAATCATGGATCTAAGCGTATGAACCCGAAACAAAACAGCAATGGACCGTATAGGTCCTCGAAGACGAGCCAAATTCAACGAAAGTTGTTCGTAGAAGAAGCACTTCAAAGCAAATGGTGCCCTGTTTCTTCGTCAAAACTGGTCATGTGGCTACTGTTCCGCTTGAGCAACATAGGACGGTCAATTCTGAGTGGCACACCACAGTTTTTTTGACTAAAGCCTTTGGAGAAATTCGAAAAACGAACAAGAGAAGACGAATCATTGTGCATCATGACAATGCGAGCTCTCACATATCTTCTGAAACCAGCACCATTTTGACCGGCCAAAACGTCGAATTGATGGGTCATCCGCCGTACAGCCCTGACTTGGCACCCAATGACTTCTTGTTATTCCCGCACATCAAGAAAAAATGCGTGGTCAACGATTTTCGTCGCCAGAAGATGATGCTGTAGCGTTCAATAGCCATGTTTTGGAGATGTCTCAATCGGAGTGGAAAAAGTGCTTCGAAAATTGGTTTGTGCGAGTGCAAAAGTGTATAAATCATGCTGGAGAATACTTTGAAAAACAATAAAACCATTTTTGATGATATATATTCGCATTTTCATTATTAGGCCAAATATTATATGTTATTAGAAGGTACAGAGAAGAAATGAAAAATACCAGAGTCCTGGATGTACATAAATTTAATTTTTACATTCAAAGCTTTAAAGGTTTTGTTTTTTCATTCAAACATGAGTTTGTTTTTAAAGAATTCATGTTTTTAATTTCGTAATTTTTTCCTCTCTCTTTTATTTGATTTATTTGCCTCTAGTGTTCTTTTTTGTTCAACTATTTACTTTCTATGCCATAGTTTTCCAACAATATTATGGCCTTTTCCCTTATGTAGCGCTCAATTTAATGCTAAATCGTTGGAAACTTTTAATTAAAAAAAAAAACAAGTACTTGTAATGTTTTACACAGGGAAAAAATTCCGTTTTTTTCGTTAAAAGCATACAAAATAAAATAACTACTACAGCTGCAGCAACAACTATGGCGACTAGCGCTACCGCTGCTATGCACTACGGGAGCAGCCAGCTTCAAAACTCTGCCATACACACATACACACTCTCAAACTTGTATATGCTGCAGCTACTCCACGGATTCTCTTACCACTTGAATGCATAAAGAAAAATAGGAGTTTTTTTCAAGTTGCCATAATAGTATTACCATAGTTAGTAAAGTAAAGATTGTTAATTACAACAATCACGCAGGGTTGCATAGCACAACACTCGGCGAAAGGAAAGAAAAAAAGAGAGAAACACTAAAGCTTACTGTGAATAATTTCCAGATCACTTTTTGAATTGAATTTCTTTGCGTATTGCGTTTCTAGTAACGTGGGGGAAAAAAACAATAATCAAAGATTTAAAACATCACACTGAAAAATTGCGGACAATTTAAGAGATTTTTTTGTTGTGTTCACTTTGCTGCTCACTGCAGGGTTGTATTTATGGTGCAATTCACCTGAACGGATGTAATATTTTGTCATTTTGTGTTTATTTCCGCTGTTTGTCTGTTCCCGCCACTCAAACGCACAAACACACATAGACTCTTAAAAAAAAAACACACACACACAATTACACGTACGTGTTTTGGTGGGTGGCTTCATAACCATAAAAACCTCAATTTTTGTTTACCAACACAGATTTATTTTAAAGGTTATGTTGCCATTGCAGTCGTTGTCGTTATAGTTTTTGTGTGTTTTTTTTGTTTTGGTCTCGCTACCTTTAACTCTCTTGTTTTCATGATTTCTATTCCAACAAATTGTTCTCGATGCGGTTGTCCACCATTGTTGTGTGTTGGCCATTGTGCAGTTCGGAAAGAGCACCAAAAAATGCTCAATACGGAAATGTTTAATAGCGTTTATTGCCACATAAAAGTAGTGAAAATTCATATTTTCCCCCCATGTTTTGTGTACGCGTAGTTGTGTGTGTGTGAAAACCGAAATATGAGGTTTAGTTTAGTGACCATTTTTAATAGATTTCGTATACGTTTTGTTGTTGTCGCGGGCGTTCTCATTGTGCCCATCATGCCGAGGTAAGTTGGCTGAAATACCCACACACAAATTTGGAAAACGGAATTTCCTTTATTTGCTATTGTTCTTGTTGCGGTTGGGAACTAGGAAAAAATTATAATTACTAGAAAATGTGTTACAGGAAATATTATCCTTTAATGGGTTTTAATGAAACAAAAAAAAAAGGTTTGTCATCCAAACTGATTCCGGCAATAAAAACCATTTCAAATATTGTGGGTCGTTTGTTATATGTAAAGGTTGTGCCATTTAAAATTATAAATTTGAATCGGCTTTAAAAAAAGTAATGATAATTATTTATTTTCAAATTTCTGGTTTTATTGGAAAGTTTGGACTTTGTCATCTAATAATGGAACACAATATAATTTATATGAATACCACAACTGGCTCGGCAGTACCTCTTCCGATTAACCTAATTTTTTAGTATATATATATTTCTGGCCTAATAATGAAAATGTGAATATTTATCATCAAAAATGGTTGTTTTTCAAAGTATTCTCCAGCATGATTTATACACTTTTGCATGGGCTCAAACCAATTGTCGAAGCACTTTTTCCACTCCGATTGAGACATCTCCAAAACATGGTTTTTGAACGCTTCAACAGCATCTTCTGGCGACGAAAATAGTTGACCACACATTTTTTTCTTTATGTGCGGGAAAAAAAAGAAGTCATTGGGGGCCAAGCCAGGGCTGTACGACGGATACCCCATCAATTCGACGTTTTGGCCTGTCAAAAGGGCGCTGGTTTGAGCCGATGTGTAAAAGCTCGCATTGTCATGGTGCGCAATCATTCGTCGTCTCTTGTTTGTTTTTCGAATTTCCCCGAAGACTTCCGGCAAACAAATTGTGGTGTACCACTCAGAACTGGCCGTCCTACGTTGCTCAAGCGGAACAGTCGCCACATGACCAGTTTTGCCGAAGAAACAGGCGACCATTTGCTTCGAAGTGCTTTTTCCACGAACAACTTTCGTTGGATTTGGCTTGTCTACGAAGAACCACACGGTCGATTGCTGTTTTGTTTCGGGCGCATACGCATAGATCCATGATTCGCCACCTGTGACGATCTTATAAACGTCTTTTGAAGCACCGCGATCGTATTTTTTCAAAATTTCTTTGCACCAATCGTCACATGTCTTTTTTTGAGCGATTTTCAAATTGTGCGGGATCCAACGAGAACAAACCTTTTTTACGGCCAGGTTTGCAAACAATATCGAATGTATGCTGGTGGAAGAAATGCCCCAGGATGCATCTATCGCACGGTATGGCACATGACGATCTTGCACTATCAGTTCACACACGGCATCAATGTTTTCTGGCACATCGGCTGTTTTTAGACGACCTTCGTCTTTGAGCGAGTGTCGGCCACGATTGAATTCATTAAACCAGGTTTTCACGGTGCTATAGGATGGTGCTTCATCGCCATACAAAGATTTAAGTTCATCGATGCACTCTTGTCGTGATAATCCACGTCAAAAGTTGTGAAAATTGACCGCACGAAAATGTTCACGAGTTAATTCCATTTTTTTTTGCCAAATTGAGTTTTTCAAGTCACTGTAAACAACACAAATAATGGTCGTACGTCACAATGTTCTGAGTACGTTTATGCTAAAAAAATGTCAATCTTTTCAATGGAAATGTCAGATGGAACTACAAGGGTTCGGTTGCAAAAGATAAATTTCGGTTGCAATCACAAAATGTTTATAATCGTAATAGATATTCGGTTCGAATTACCACAAGATGATAAATATGATCATCGTATCACAACGGGTGGTTGCGGTAACCAATAGTTTTGCTATTATTTTGTTGTGTTAAGCAACTATTAGTGATGATAACTAAAACTTGATCTGCATTTGTTTTTTTTTTTTGAGAATAAAATAATTTTAGTATTAGTGATGGTATGTAGAACCGATGCTACAGTTCCAATAACATAAAGTTACAGAGCACGAATTAACATTCGGTTGTTCTGATGCAATACACGAGGTGCAGGTAACCTCAATCATTCGGTTGGTAAATCCGATTCTGGCAACCAGTATCAGGTCTCTGCGTGTGATCACCATTTAGCCGAACCTGTGCAGAATGTTGAAACGAGCAAAATAAATTTTACACAAAATGCACATTTGAATGTCAATATAAATGTCTAAAAGCTCGCCGTGACGCCTTTAATAAAGCAGCCAGCGAGTCATAAAAGTTATTTACATTAACCCTATTATTATGTACCTTCAAACGACCTCAGATCAAATTCTTCAATAATATAAGATATGTAAAATCGCACTGACTCTCAATATCCCTAAATAAATAGCCTATATAAGCATATTTATATTTTTGTTATACTTATATAAAAATGCTATTTAAATGCCTCGATAACATTTTTCTTTACGATCTTTGCCATCATAAAAACCAATTTATAGGACATTACTGACAAACAAACTTTGGCAATCGCCCTCTGTGCCTCACATCATTTCAAATTCCACATACTGAAGTGGACAGTTATGACAATTTCCAGTTATGCATTATCCATCGCGCTGTTCGCTATAAAAATTTGTTTACACTCTAACCAATAACACTTGTTTTTGTTTCATTTCGATATAAATGATTTTTATAGGATTTTGATGGTTAAAAAAGCAAAGGGGCGCAAAATATTTTTATTGTGCAACTTAACGTTATGTCTTCTACGGTTTGTTAATGGTCCAAACAACGAGGGTCTAACGGTATTTTTAGTTATAATTTTATTGTTATGTTCATACAGCTTCCGATCAGCTTTTGTTTATCGCAAACTGTGGGAACTCTGTGTTTGGCTCGGAAAACAACCGCTGCAATGCGAAACAGCTGATTTGTCTTAAAGGCCGATTTAACGCTGGTCCAAAGTAAAAAGTAATAAAAAGAAAAAGTTGCAAAGTAAAGCAGCAGCAAATATCCTTGTGCTGAGCGTGTGTCTGCAAGATAAACACGCATACATACATACACATATAGGTATGTCTGTGTGCCACATGTGTAACTAATAAAACCTCTATATTGTGTTAGAACACATGTTAATTTAACACCAAAACAACAAAGTCCAAGATAATATTTCTATTTGCTATAAACAAACAGACAATGAAAACCAAACAATACTTACAAAAATACTAGATGGTATGAATCGGTGTGGACCAGCAGCAGCACAGCAGACACAGGAAAAACTTTTCATGTTTCTGTGGTACGGTCACTAAAGGTACTCACTTCAACTAAATCGAATCTATTGAAGACGTAGAATGTGCCTAAAGAAACCTTACAACAGTCGAACCTGGAAAAGTGTGAATCCTCTATGAGTCGGACAGTTTTGAAGGACCCTGCACACTTTGAACAAACAATAAAAAGAATCTCTTTAAGCAGGAGTTTGAACCATTTTAAGTGCGACTTGATTTTTTAGCATTTACCTCTGTAAGGGGAATTTTTTTCTTGTTTACCGCTATGAGTGGGAATTCACTTTTTATGCTGTACCTCTTTAAGCACGATTTTTGTCTTTTTTCTCTTTCCTCTCTTGTTTTTTTGCTATTTATTAAGGGAGTTTTTGCGGAGTGCGATGCAGGGTTGTCAGGTTTGGCGATTTCTCGCCCAACGAGTTCGAAGAACTTTGGCGACTTTGATTTTGGCAATTTGGCGATAATCCTGGCGGATTTAATGAAAACGCCCTAATTTAACTTTTAAAGGTCTTAATATAAAAGTAGCTTACCCTAAAACGCCGAAAGTCTCAATTTTCATGAAAGATTGAATGACTCCGTTTTATGTATTTTGTACCTTCCATCGTAGGATAGAGGGGCAAAGATTTTGGCAATAGTATCACTGCGGTTATAGATTATCGGTTTTTTTTTGGGTAATTTTGACCAACAATTTGGCGAAAGAGGCACTGACGACTGATGCGATGTTGCGAGCGCTCGGTGTGTTTGCTTTTACTTTTAATGTTTACAAGATCATATTTTACTGTTAGTAATCTTTTAAATCGAGCTAAGGAATTTGAATTTAATGACAATAAAGAGATTCTAAGTATGTGTCACATACAAACTGCCTTTTTCGAAAAAAATAAGAATGCTTTACCTCTTTAAAAGGAATAATAACACAGTACAACAGCCAATCTGGGGGGTGAGAAATTCCAAGTCAGGGTGATGGTACTAGGTCAGTATATTATGACCTTTTACATTTTTTCCTTATCTCGATGTTTTTTGCTTAGTTGTAAAATGTTGGCAAAAACGTAGTTTGACATAACTCGAGAACGACTAGTTCGATTTTGCTGAAATAAATTGAGAAAAATTAATAATTACATTTTCTTTAATCCATTAATATACTGTTTCTCTACCAAATCAACATTTTTGCAATTAGAAATAAATTTATGAAGAAAATTTTGCCAATTTTTTTTTTTTTAAAACATATAAATCCCAAACGGAAAAACGTGTAGAGTCTTATAACTTTCACGTAAAGTCACATAACCTATAAACAAAATGCGACATAGATCATAGAAATCGATTAACGCGTTCTGCTTTTATTTAGAATTAAGTGAAGGAATTTCTCACCCCCCAGACAATAACCCCAAAAATGTTCCACAGTGTAATCAAATAACCTGGATAAGTGGGAAACTGTATTAGTTGAGAAAACCCCTTTAAGTGGAAATAAACAGGAGGACCTTTGCGTTTACACTTATTCTGGTCCAACTGTATAAATCGTAACACTGGCTTTGTCTCATTTAAATCGGTTTTACGTTGAAAATTTAGCTTCTCGGATTCGCTCCACCGAATTCATATTTTGGTGGTCAATCTAGTGGACCAGTGACTGCTATTTCACGCTTGAAATCTTGAAAGAAATTCAGTATCTTATCTCCTTGAAACAAAATAAACCGATTTAAATTTGTAAAGGGTGGTCCAACTATAATGCACGATGTTAACTGTGAGTCACACCTTAACGTCAAGTTTTTTTTTGCCCAACTTAATTAGACATTTCTTTGTTTCAGTGTTTGGCAAATTCAACCATAGAGTGTTACATAATTCAGCGGCGCGTTAAGGTTATTGAAGATTTTTACGAAATGAGAGTGCAAATCAAAATGCACTTGGGGAGAAATGTGCGCACATTTTAGTAAACCGAGTCTGTAGAAAATGTGCAAACACCTGTACATTAGAGCGTACCAGGTTACAAGTGAAAAAAAAAGTTCGCCGTACACCTTCGAATATGAAGTATTATTGAAAGGTAGTTTCAAAAATTTTTTTTTTTATTTTTTTATGCCGAACGTAGGGGTCGCGCTTTTACATTTTTCTATATAACTTCTGCATTTATAAACGGATTTTATAGTGTGATACATCGATGTTTTTGTCTCGACGAGGCCGATTTTTTTGTCTTTGAAGTCATTGAGCTCAAGCACCCCGCGCGAGCTTTAATTTTCTGATATTAGAGTGGTACATTAGGGTAGTAGCAACTGAGATATGATGGGTAAGTACCAGAAGGGGGTGCTTGAGCTCAATGACTTCAAAGATAAAAAAATCGGCCTCGTCGAGACAAAAACATCGATGTATCACACTATAAAATCCGTTTATAAATGCAGAAGTTATATAGAAAAATGTAAAAGCGCGACCCCTACGTTCGGCATAAAAAAATAACAATCTTTTTTTTGAAACTACCTTTCAATAATACTTCATATTCGAAGGTGTACGGCGAACTTTTTTTTTTGAGGTACGCCCTACTGTACATGCTCGCCCAGTTCGTTATGGGGAAAACATTGATGAAGTTCGCTAGAGTGTGGCTAAAGAGCCGTCAACCTCGACTCGTCGTCGTGCTCAACAACTAAACATCTCACGAACAGCAGAAATGAAGTTATAAATAAAGATTTGAATTTACACGCTTACAAGGTTCAGTTGACTAAAGAGTAGTGTTATTAGGGTGGGTCGATTTAGCAATCGATATTGTGCCATCGATTATTCGAAAACTTTTGGCATGAGAAATAAAATTTCACTACGTCATATCCAAATAATCATTTTAGAGGCATCCAAATTTAATTTTTTTTAAGGTTTTTTTAACAGGTAATAAAAAAATATATTTTTTAAAAAGTACCTTTCCAAAGTGACATACAATACATACAAATATATAATGCCACAAACAATATAACATGAGCTCGTGAGAATAGAAATACGACTGGAAGATTCGTAGAGGATCCATTCGAAATTCAGGCGCCTCGAAAACGATTTTGTCGAAGAGGAACTTTTTTCTCATGCCAAAAGCTTTCAAAAAATCGATGGAACAATATCGTGTTATCTCACGTCGCAGCGATGTTAATTGGCCGCCACGACCATGTGATTTGACCCTGTTGGACTTTTTCTTTGGAGATATTTAAAAGAAACAAATCAAGAGCTAAAGGAGGAGCTAAATCGGCACATTAACGACATTAAAGCTCCATTATGTCTGAGAGTCATTGAAAATATGGACCATCGGATAGAGGTATGCCACCGTAGCCTTGGCGAGCATTTCGTTTCATAAATAATTGTTAAAGATCCTTAATAAAAACTATTAAGATAATTCTCTGAAACATTTTGTTTTATTTACAATTTACATTGTGGGGTTTGAACAGGGATTAGCTGGCTCATGACCTCTACATCTACATTTGAAAAGATGACAAGTATTTAGATGGACCACCCTTTATAACTGGCTTCTTAGATAATTTTCACATCGGTGGCAAGCAAAACTAATGCATCTGCGGATTTGGAAACCTAGAAGTGTTCGTCGAGCAAACCATTACTTTTTTTTAGAGATCGACAGGTAAGGACTTTAAATCGGTAATATTGGCGAACTTTTTTGGGAAATATGGCGAACGTTTCTTGGAAAATATGGTTTCAAAAGAATGGCGCAATTTCACCTCAATCGATCGATTTTGCGCGATAAGTCGGGCAGTTTTATTATCAGCCATTATGGCGATATCAATAAGCCACCTTAAAGTTGAGTTGAGAAATTTTAATTTTTTTTTTGTTGGCTACGGTAAAGAAACAATGTTCTGCCAACAATTTAGAACCTTAATGTGAATATCGAGCCATAATTGAGATAGAGCCTGAACAGAAAAACAATGTGGCCATATTACTCTCAATTTTGTTAAATGCTGCCAGATGACAATGTTGCAAACTGGCTAGGTTCACCATGTTCTTGGGACATTAAGTTGGCAGGAATTTAATTGGGTTCCATAAAAATGAGGATGTTTGTTAGTTTTATTTAATTTCAACACTAATCAAGCCTTTAACTTATTTAAGAAAAACGTTTTACACTGTAAGGTTGCTATTTTTGAAGTTAATACCCCTAGTGTTCACATATTGGTTCATATGTGCGAATCTTCGTGGACTACAATGGGTAAAGTCAAAATAACAGAAAATCAATTTGGAAAAATGCAGTAAAAATAATGTCAGAAACAGGAAACACAAACCAACATTTACACACACTCACTCACACACACATACAGAGAATCTTCCATAAAGGAATACAATCAAATAAAAATCCCGAGCAAAAATGAAGCAAAAAGGATGTGCATGGCCAAAAAAAGGGTAAAATTAATGTATGAGGTTTCGTCCGAAACCAAAACAGAAAAACTACAAAAAAAAACAATCCGTTAAAGTTTATTATTTTTAAACGTATGACTGGCAAAAGGATGAAGAGGAGAACAAGAGTTTGCAGTTTATCCTACGCCAGACAAGAAAAAAAAAACAAAATGGAATAGCAGCCATTACCACAAACATGCTGTGCGGCTATGAGCACATTCTCAAAATGCCGAGAAATAAATGTCTTGGTATTAATTAGCCGGTACGTATATCCCTTTTGACTACTTACACATACTTGAGCTTTTCTTGGTAGGGTCCTTTTTCGCCAATTCGTTTTTAAAATCACTTATAAAAACTACACATGTCGTCCATGTCTGCTGTCTTCCATTCACTAGCTCGAGGACGATTTCAAATGAGTTTGAAAAAAAACTAAGGAAAACAGAAAACGTTTTTTGGCCCACGTTTTCGTGTTACATTTCCCAACTGATGATGTATTTTTCTCGTTAAGAGGGTTAGAAAAATAATTGAATGAATGGATGGAGGATAGGGAAAATATTTAGCCAGTTAAGGAAAATTGATAAATTAAGTGTATACATTATAACCGCAAATTTGTCACATGATATATAAGGAAAGACAGAAGCAGAACAAACAACAATAAAGCGAAATGATTAAGAAATACAGCAATAACTCAAGCGAATGATATTTTTAGGAAGAAAATTGAATTATTACAAAATACCCTGAAGACGTAGGGAAAATATTAATTTGTTGCCTCGTTCTTATGATTTTAGACGTTATGTCTGCGTTTGACATTTTTGATGTGATGCAAATATATCTTTTAAACTCGACGGATTTATGGCCATTGTTAAAATGGTAACCAGCCCATTAAGATATCAGTTAGCATTGAATTGTTTAGTATAAGTCACATGTTTTGACCAAAAGGGTCGAAATTTGGGTGCATGGGTAAAAGCCTCAATCTAAGACAAATCTTAAGAATTGTTCTGTGTTCTTTTCAGGTTCCATAATTTATATGTGATAGCGCATAGAGAAAGGGACCTTAGGGGCCTTAAAACCAATTTTCACTTTTTTTTGATGTGGACAACATCTGAGCATCGAATGAGACCGATCCCATACCCCAAAAGTGTTCCCTCCCAGAGATATGCGCGTTTTATGAAAGTGATGGTACACCAAAGATACACCTGTTTAAATCTTACAAATGGCTCTCCTGAACAAAACTGGTTTCTACCCTTAGGTCTCTTTCTATTTTGCGCGTTACATATGGAAGACACCCGGTACGAATCGACGAATTCGTTGGGTATCCATCGTCACGAGTTGGAATAATTGAAATTTTAAATCAACCCTAGCTAAAGTTAAAAAAAAAATTTACAAAGCAAAAATGTAGCAGTAAATTTAGTTATTATCTTTCATTGAATAATTAATAAAATCTACGAGGGCTGCTACATATAGTTTTGGCCTTACAATGAAAATGCGAATACTTGTCATCAAAAATGGTTTTATTGTTTTTCGAAGTATTCTCCTGCATGATTTATACACAATTGTCGAAGCACTTTTTCCACTCCGATTGAGACACTTCCAAAACATGGTTTTTGAACGCTTCAACAGCATCTTCTGGCGACGAAAATCGTTGACCACGCATTTTTTTCTTGATGTGTGGGAATAAAAAGAAGTCATTGTATACCAAGTCAGGACTGTATGGCGGATGACCCATCAATTCGACGTTTTGGTCGGTCAAAAAGGCGCTGGTTTGAGCCGATGTGTGAGCGCTCGCATTGTCATGGTGCACAATGATTCGTCTTCTCTTGTGCGTTTTTCGAATTTCTCCGAAGACTTCAGGCAAACAAATTGTGGTGTACCACTCAGAATTGACTTTCTACGTTGCTCAAGCGTAGCAGTCGCCACATGACCAGTTTTGCCGAAGAAACAGGCGACAATTAGCTTCGAAGTGCTTCTTCCACGAACAACTTTCGTTGGAGTTGCCTTGTCTCCGAAGACCCACACGGGCGTTTGCTGTTTTGTTTCGGGCTCATGCGTTTAGATCCATGATTCATCACCTGTGACGATCTTATAAATGTCTTTTGAAGCATTGCGATCGTATTTTTTCAAAAATTTCTCTCCACCAATCGACACGAGCCTCTTTTTGAGCGATTGTCAAATTGTGCGGGATCCAACGAGAAGAAACCTGCAATATCGAATGCATGCTGATAAAAGAAATGCCCAAGGATGCTTCTACCTCACGGTATGTCACATGACGATCTTGCATTATCAGTTCACGCACGGCATCAATGTTCTCTGGCACAACGGACGTTTTTGGACGACCTTCGTCTTTGAGCGAGCGTCGACCACGATTGAATTCAGTTAACCAGTTTTTTACAGTGCTATAGGATGGTGCTTCATACAAAGATTTAAGTTCATCGATGCACTCTTGTCGTAAAAATCCACGTCAAAAGTTGTAAAAAATGATCGCTCGAAAATGTTCACGAGTTAATTCCATTTTTTTGCCAAATTGATTTTTTCAAGTCTCTGTAAACAACACAAATGATGGTCGTACGTCAAAACGTTCTGAGTACGTTTATGCTAAAAAATATCAAACTTTTCAATGGAAATATCAGAAGGCGCCAGGCAACACTTAGTGTTGCCTAGGCCAGAATATATAGCAACCCTTGTATATTAAGTAGGGACATAAATACTGTTACACACGTTTTATGCTGTAAAATAAAAAGTACTGAATGTTTTTGGACTAAATATTTGTTAATACTCGTATATTTATTGATGTACTTATATTGTATCCAAAAAGAATCTACTTATGCCCGCCTTTGGCCTTTATACACACGTCTTAAGTAGCACTGGCCAATCGTCCATAGCTGCACGGACCTCGTCCTTTGGAAAATTGGCCACAGCTCGAACCAAAGCAGTCTTAAGAGATCCAATGTTGGGATATCTTTTGTGGCAAACCTTGTCCTATAAAACCTTCTACAAATTGGAATCCAATGGTTTCGAATCTGGACTGCCTGAGGGTCATTCTTCAGAGGAAATGAACGCGGACAAATTGTTTCGAAGCCAGGCCTGGGACGTTTTAGCCCATAAGGCTAAAACCTGCTGGAAAGTCCATGGCTGGTTTTGGAACAGGGAATTGTTAAGAGGCTTCACAGCAGCTTTCGGTTTCTTGGTAAGCTTTGGCCTCGTAAGAAACACCCCACCAAACCATGACTGAAGCTGGGTGATGACCCTTTTCCACCCTTGGGATCAGTTCAGATGCTTCCTTAGATGACCGCGCATACACTCTATCATTTTGCTTGTTAAATTTTTCCTGAACGGTAAAAATGTTTTCATCGGTGAACAAAATTTGTCTGTGCAAGTTATCAGCGTGCTTCACCAAAAGACGTTTGCATTTTTCAATCCTATTTTTTTTAAAGCTGCAATCAATAAATGTCCGGTACGTCGTTTGAAAGCCCCAAGTTCCAAGTCTTTTTTAATGATTCGACACATGGACTTTTGCGTGATATTCATCTCACGGGCCATGATTTTCTGTTCTCGGAGCGGATTTCTGTGAATTCTTGATTTAACGGCTTTGATGACATGCGGTGTTCGAACAGAGCGTGGGCGGCCCGACCGGTGACGGTCTTTTACATCTACAGTCTCCTCAAACAGTTTTATGCATCGGTAGACGAACATGCGGCTAGTTCCTAGTGGCCGGGAGCATTTTGAAAATATCGTTTTTTTCATTTCACACTTGAAAAACGCTATTAGAGCGATACGGTTCCCATTATCTGACCACTCCATGATGAAAGTTGAAACAATTTTAAAATCCCGTTACAGACTAACGCTATTGAGGTTAGCTTTCAAAACCCATATGACATTAGCGGGGTATTTTCAGTTCTACTATTGAAATGGGTGTGTTCAATGTTGTAAGAGTATTTATGTCCTTACTAAGTAAATGGCATAAAAAGATTTGAATTTTTGTATTTTTTTCCTTTCGAAAAAAATACCTCTACATTGATCACCCGTTTTATATACATATACAGCGCATAGAGAAAGGCAGGCACCTCCTAAGAGTAAAAAAAATCAATTTTCATTTTTTTTTTTGATGTGGGCAACATCTGAGAATCTAATGAGACCGATCCCATGCCCCAAAAGTGTTCCCTCCCAGAGATATGCGCGTTTTATGAAAGTGAAGTCGACGGTTCTAAGCGAAAATAGAAAGGGACCTAATCTTTAAAATGGCTCTCCTGAACAAAACTTTTCATCAACTTTTCACTTTTTTTTGACGTGGGCAACATCTGAGCATCGAATGCAAAAAGAAAGGGACCTAATCTTTTAAATGGTTCTCCTGAACAAAACTGGTTTTTAACCTTAGGTCCCTTTCTATTTTGCGCGTCACATATGACATTACCGGGGTATGTTCAGTTCTACTATTAAAATGGGTGTGTTCAATGTTGAAACAGTATTTATGTCCCTACTAAGTAAATGGCATAAAATAATTTAAATTTTTGTATTTTTTTCCTTTCGAAAAAAATACCTTTACATTGATCACCCGTTATATATATATATATATGTGACAGCGCATAGAGAAAGGGACCTAAGGGTAAAAAAAAATCAATTTTCATTTTGTTCTTTTTTGATGTGGACAACATCTGAGCATCAAATGAGACCGATCCCATGCCCCAAAAGCGCGTTTTATGAAAGTGAAGTCGACGATTCTAAGCGCAAAATGAAAGGGACCTAATCTTTAAAATGGCCCTCCTGAACAAAACTTTTCATCAACTTTTAATTTTTTTTTTTGATGTGGACAACATCTGAGCATCGAATGAGACCGATCACATGCCCCAAAAGTGTTCCCCCCCAGAGATATGCGCGTTTTATGAAAGTGAAGTCGACGATGCTAAGCGCAAATAGAAAGGGACCTAATCTTTAAAATGGCTCTCCTGAACAAAACTGGTTTTTAACCTTAGGTCCCTTTCTATTTTGCTCGTCACATATAGAGAGCCGACATTTAAGACAGACCATGCAAATAGAGAGGAAATGACAAACAAAACCAGCAGCGCCGCCGTTAATTTTATATGGCTTCAATCTCTGGCACAGATGTTTGGTTAGGAGATTTAAAATATTACAGTTTTTATACGAGTATATACGAGAGAGAACATTTTACTGTATGTTTACCCTATGTTATCGGAAAGTGAGCCACCGTAGTGTGAACGGCTTTAGTGTAAACGGCATTTACACTAGTAAACTCAGGCAATGGGAAGATTCCAACCGGAAACTTCTAAAGATTTCATTCTCCTTACAAACACCAGCCAGCTCTGACGACTGGATCTCAACCAACTCTCATGCAAAATGCATGCCACTGCACTGCGTAATCTGGCGTTTAAACGCTTTCTTTCAATTACACCACCAATGTTCGCATTTTGTTGCCTCTAATCTTTACTGTGCATCCGCATTTCTGCATTTTTGTTTTTACAGACTAAACGCATTTGTTATAGCCCGCTACTATGTCCTCCCGGCCGCCAGCGAATGTGTACTCGTGCGTGTATGCATGCATGTACACTTCCTTGCGCGACGAGTTAAGTGCGCATTGCTCGGCGGATAAATCCTTGCCATGCCATAAAAACAATTTTTATGGTCAGCCATCAAAATATACAAATAAATTGTAATAAAAATGTGGTTGATTATAACAAATTTTTATGCTACCGCACACACACACGTACATATTATTATGACCATATTTGGTGGGTGGTGGTCAGAAGGATGGATGGGATGGTATGGTATGGCAACATGAGATGTGGAAAATAAAGCGAAACGCAAAAACAAAGTGTTAGCACATGTTTTAATTTGTAGCCATAATCATAATAATAATCGTCATCATCATAATAACGTCGACGACAACGAAGAAATAAATGTTTAAATATTTTTTTTGTGTTTTTGATGTACACAAATACCTTAACAAAACATTAGGTAAAATAAACATTTACGCGAAGAAATAAAAATATTATGCCCGGAGGAAGTTAAATTTGAAGTGTATCGCCGCAACAGATTAAAAGCGTTGAATGTGCTTGGCCTTTATGGCTATTACCAGGAGCTGGAATACCAGCATCTATTGTGCTCATCCAGGTAAAAATTAAAATGCACCACAGGTGAACACTTGAGATATGGGTCAGCAGATATCATCATCCATGGTATGGCGGAGGGCAGTTTAAACAAGTTAAACCCTGGTAATGGCAATTTAAATATTCAAAATAAATACTGTAGATAAAATCGATGAACAACTATTCAAATAACTGCTTTAAAAAATGCGAATCTCTAAAACTGAATATCCGTGCCTGAGGAGAAATCTTAAATTAAGCCCACCTGTTTGCTGCTTTATATTTACTACAGCCCTAGTCCCTGTTGAAACAAGCTGATGTTAAATGTTTTCTTTTATTCCTCATATTACTTTGCAAATGTTTTACCAATTTATGGACAATTTTAATGCTCCCTTAACGTAAGCTTACGAGTTCAGATTAAAGGCTGCCGTTTGGCGCACATGTCAAGACAGCGGTTGATTTTCACAGAGTTACATTTGGCCCCGGCCATATTGCCAATGTAATGTTTTTCTGTTTTGCATATTTAATAAAACGCTTAGTGAGTTTGTAAATAAAAAATAAGTGAAATTGGAAAATAAAAACGTATTTTATTTCACACATACCTACATTTTGGGGAATGTAAATTTTATCACAATTGCATGGAGTCTACAACAGATGCTAAATAGTAGTTTTTTTAACCAAATTATTGGGGAAGATGGGTTTTCTTTTTATAACGTCTCCTCTAATGACTAATGATACAGGCTTTTATGTCAATCAAGTCTAACGCCTCTGGTTGTGATGAGATATCTCTTAAATTTCTTAAAGTAGTATTTCCGTTTATATCAAATCACCTTCTTCATTTAGTGAACACTATAATAATGACTTCCTGCTTTCCTAATGATTGGAAAGTAGCCATAGTGACACCAATTCAAAAGAAGTCAAGCTCGAATTCTACTGACAACTTAAGACCCATTTCTTTGCTTCCCATCCTGTCAAAAGTTGTGGAAAATATTCTTAAGCGGCAGTTGTTAGACCATCTTGAGAGTAAATCGCTGCTTAATGATTGTCAATGTGGTTTACGCAATGACAGGAGTACCTCTGTTCTTTTAATTGACCTTACTGACTCAATAAGGAAGAATACTCATGATCAAAAAATGTGTATGGTTTTGTCTTTGGATTTAGAAAAAGCCTTCGATAGGGTACATTATGGAATTTTGATTAATAAATTGCACAAAGATTATGGACTTGGGAAAAGTGTCTGTAGTTTAAGGCTTTCTTATTTATGTGGTAGAAAGCAGTTTGTTCGTGTCAATGGAGTCGCATCGTCTGTTTTGTCTGTTAGGAGTGGGGTCCCTCAGGGCTGTCCTTGGTCCAATTTTGTTTGTGCTGTTTATTAATGACCTTTTCAAAAGTCTAGGCGATTGGTGTACATCATACTCTTTTGCTGATGATGTTCAGCTATTATTTTGCGGAGAACTCCAGTATTTGGATGTTTTACAAGCAAAAACTAATTATGTTTTAAAATTATTGAGCGTATGGATGTTCTCTAACAAGCTTAGTATTAATTCTTCTAAAACAAAGGCAATACTGTTTTCATCATCATCTTCTATCAACCTAGATTTGCAATACAATGGTACGTCTATAGAACTCGTTCAGAGTATAACGTGTTTGGGAATACTACTGGATAACAAATGTTGCTTTGAGCAGCATATTCGCAGTATTGCTTCACGTATTAGTTTCACACTTCGTCAACTATACAACACCAATTTAGTTTTACCTCGTTGGGTAAAAACAATACTGGATCATGGCTTAATTATGCCAAATATTTTGTACTGCCTAGAGGTATATACAGGAACTACTCAAAGTAATATGAATATTATAAAGACAGTGCTTCATAGAGTTATGCGCTATGTATATTCTGTTAAACCGTATGCTCACATATCGCCGTTTGTGATTGACTTTTTTAAGCTGTTCCTTTGTGGAATTTGTGCACCTTCGGTTGCTATATTTTTTTTACAAGATATACAAACTTCAATCTCCTTTGTTCCTAGCAAACTCATTTGTCTTCAGTCACTCAATTCGCAAGAGACAGTTAATTATTCCAAAGGTAACACCGCTTATGGATCGATCATTCCTCGTAAGAGTAGCCCGACTATATAACATTTTGCCAAGCAGTTTAAAAACGTTTAATTTGTCTTCCATGTCATTTCGTAAACATTTAATGGAACATTATCGTTCAAGTACGGAGTAATGCTTTTATTTATATGTTTTTTTTTCTTCGGTTTCTTGATTATCACTTATATGCTTTCATCAGGTTTTGTTTCTCTTTTATTAATATATTAGGATTATTTTAATTTATATTATTTATTTGATTTTATACTGAATTTTTTCTAGTAGTTTATGATGTTCTATTTAACATTTTGATGCATATTGTAATTTAGCTTTAATAGGCCCCAATGTGCTTCGAATTACATGTCAATAAAGAAATGAAAGCTGCTGATATGATAGGCCATATAAAGGGTGGACCATTTAAAATTTAAACTACCGATTACTTTCACTTTGAATGGTAGAATAACTTTAATTTTTATTTTCCGATTTATGTTTGACATTTGCAAAATGGGACGCTAGATGCTCCAACAAAATTGGGAAATATTAAAAAATTACTGCCAAAGTAGTGAGTCTCTAACGCAAACTGTAAGAAATTTACGTGGAAAATTTTCGAGAAGAAATTGGCCTTCAGCATAGTTTGTGCGTCAATTTGTGAAGCGAGTTCATGAACATGGATCGTTATTGGACAAATCTACCCGAGTACGTTGTCCTCCAATGTGTTCAATTGAAAACATTGCTGCTGTGTCTGAGAATGTCCAACACGCAGAGCATATATATGGTTACTACGAGGGCTGCTAGATATATTTCTGTCCTAATAATCAAAATGCAAATATTTATCATCAAAAATGGTTTTATTGTTTTTCAAAGTATTCTTCATTTTTACACTTTTTGCATGCGCTCGTAGCACGTTTTCCAATCCGAGTGAGACACCTCCAAAACATGGTTTTTGAAGGCTTCAACAGCATCTTCTGGCGACGAAAACCGTTGACCACGCATTTTTTCTTAATGTGCGGGAATAAAATGAAGTCATTGCGTGCCAAGTCAGGTCTGTACGGCGGATGACCCATCAATTCGGCGTTTTGGCCGGTCAAAAAGGCGCTGGTTATAGCCGATGTGTAAGAGCTCGCAATGCCATGGTGCACAATGATTCGTCTTCGTTCGTTTTTGAAATTTCTCCAAAGGCTTTAGGCAAACAAATTGTGGTGTACCACTCAGAATTGACCGTCCTACGTTGCTCAAGCGGAACAGTCGTCACATGACCAGTTTTGCCCAAGAAACAGGCGACCATTTGATTCGTGCTTTTTCCACGAACAACTTTGCTTTTGCCACGAACAACTTTCGTTGGATTTGGCTCGTCTTCGAAGACCCACACGGTCGATTGCAATTTTGTTTCGGGCTCATACGCATAGATCCATGATTCGTCACCTGTGATGATCTTATAAACGTCTTTTGAAGCATCGAGATCGTATTTTATCAAAATTTCTTTGCACTAATCGACACGAGCCTTTTTTTGAGCGATTGTCAAATTGTGCGGGATCCAACGAGAACAAACCTTTTTTACGGCCAGGTGTTCATGCAATATCGAATGTATGCTGGTGAAAGAAATGCTCAAGGATGCCTCTATCTCACTGTACGAGGTCGACCGCAAAAGTAACTAGCCTAACATAAAAAGAACCGTTTTTTTTGGAATTATTATTATTTATTTTTCAACATAATCTCCTTCCAACTCAATACACTTCATCAAACGTTTTTCAAGTTTTTTAATTCCATCCGAAAAATAAGATTTTTCAAGACCTTCAAAATATGCCTCAGTTTCAGCAATAACCTCGCTATTGGACGAAAATTTTTTGCCATCGAGAATTTTTTTTAAATTTGGAAACAAGAAATAATCAGAAGGAGCTAAATCTGGACTATATGGTGGATGCGGAGCAATTTCAAATCGTAGTTCGGCCAGTTTTTGTTGAGTTAAAAATGCAGTGTGTGAAGGAGCATTATCTTGATGAAAAAGAACTTTTTTTTTCTAAATGCGGTCGTTTTATCTTGATTTCTTCACTCAACCGATCCAATAATGCACAATAATATTCACTATATATTGTTTTTCCTTTCTCAAGATAATCAATAAATATTAATTATACCCCTTGCATCCCAAAATACTGTGACCATTACTTTTCCTGCTGACTTAACAGTTTTCGCCTTCTTGGGACCACTTTTACCAGCTTATATTTATTGTTTTGACTGATCTTTGCATTCTGGGATGTAGTGATGGATCCATGTTTCATCAACAGTTATGAATCGGCGCAAGAACTCTATTGGATTACGCTGATAAATCGCTAAAAGCTCCTCGGAAGTGGTCCAACGGACGATTTTTTGGGGTAAAGTCAACAAACGCGGCACCCATCTTGCGGATAGCTTTTTCATGTGGAGTTCATCATGTAAAATACTCCAAACTTGTTTTTCGTGTATTTTAACAATATCAGCAAGTTCTCTGAGCTTTATTCGTCTTTCTTTGGTCACTTCATTAAATATTTTTCTAATGTTTTCAATAGTAGTAGCAGTTTTCGGTCTTCCAGAGCGTTGTTCATTTTCCGTACTTGAACGACCCATTTTAAATTGTTGAACCCAGGATTTCACGGTGGCGTATGATGGTGCATTATCACCATGAACAGAATCCAATTCACCTTTGATTAATTGTGGCGTACAACTTTTCATATAAAAGTGTTTAACTACCGCACGAAACTCTTTATTTTCCATTTTTCAAAAATTATAAAACTTGTTGACTTCAATCACCTGTAACAAAGAAAATAATCATTAAATATTTCGGAAATTTTGACAGATGGCTTATAAAAGATTGCTTTTAAAAAACAAAAGTTGCTAGTAAAACAGAAAATGTGCCAGGCCAGTTAGTTTTGCGGTCGCCCTCGTATGTCACATGACGATCTTGCATTATCAGTTCACGCACGGCATCAATGTTCTCTGGCACAACGGCCCTTTTGGGCGACCTTCGTCTTTGAGCGAGCGTCGGCCACGATTGACTTCATTAACTGAATTCCAGTTTTTCACAGTGCTTTAGGATGGTGCTTCATCGCCATACAAAGATTTAAGTTTATCGATGCACTCTTGTCGTGATAATCCACGTCGAAAGATGTGAAAAATGAATGCACGAAAATGTTCACGAGTTAATTTCATTTTTTGCCAAATTAATATTTTTAAGTCACTATAAACAACACAAATGATGGTCGTACGTTAGAACGTTCTGAGTACGTTTATGCTAAAAAAATGTCAAAATTTCCAATGAAAATGGCAGATGGCGCCAGGCAACACTTAGTTATATAAGTATATAGCAACCCGTAGTTGGGTAGATCGGATGAGGTACTGCCGAGCCACTTGTGGTAGTCATATGAATGATATTGGCCGTGTTTTATTGGTAGGTCGCTATAGCGATAACTTCACAATATTAAACAAGAATAAGAATATAAAAATGATTTTGTGTACAGAAAACTAAAGAATTTTTATGATTTGTTTTAAATCATAAAAATTCTTGGAAGATAGTTATTCAAGAATAAATATTAGCGAGTTAGAGCCAGCTCGGTTATTACTAGCTTATACCACTTCTGGAATAAGTTTTTTTATTACAAATTATGAATTTTAAAATAAAATGGTATGTGCAATCTGTTCATGTATACCAAGAACTTTCAAAAAATTCTCGTAATGTTTTAAAGTTATCGCCTTAGCGACTACTTACTCATTTGTTCAGCGAGTTCCAATAGTACACGCATATTCCATTATTAAATGACAAAGATCAGACTTTTCAAAAAAACAGAAACTTGAACAAATTATCAGTACTTTTTTTACAGCCGATTTTATGGCCAAAATTTAAAATGGCCCACCCTTTAGTACCAGTAAATCTTTTTTGAGAAAAATAATTTTTTGATAAAGAATTTAGGTAATATTAGGCTATGTTTATATAAGCTATATAATCCAGATTATCTTTCAAAACTTGACTGAACTTTTTTAATTCTAAAAGAGTTCAAATTAATCTCACTCTCATACCGCTGCCATTATCGGCATACAATTTTTAAATGTAGCCAAGGCCTAACAAATTAATAAATCGGTACGTTTGTATAATAACAAGCAGTTAACAAAATATTCGTTTTATTTAAACCTTAACATTATTGGGGCTTGTTAAAGTACAAGCTAAATTCTTTCATTACTATTATTTTTCCAAAGAACTTCTTAGTTTTTCTTGAAAAAAAAAACCAAAGGTTATAAAATTTTATGGTCGCTTCGTTGTCGAAAGAAAGTACATATCAATAACCCGCAAGCAACAGCCACCACCACTCCTTTCGGTGTTTAAAGCAAAAACATTTATGACTACTTTCCGTAATCACTTGGCAGAAAAAAACTCATGTTTTTGAACTCCTACTAAATGGCTGTGGGCGCTGTTCGGTTCTGTTCGCCGGTGTTCTATTCTAGAGAGCCATTAAAATTGCGTTCCAGTACTCATGTTTGGTCATAAACAATAATGACTGGTATTATTATTACTTTTGGTTTTAACTAATAACAGTTATCAAACCAGAAATGTGTTTAACCTCTGTCACCACCCTTCTCCCCTCTCAAGTACACATGTACGTGTATGTGGGTGTAACCATTGCAGCGGACCGAGTGCAACTGGCACCATCCATGGGCTATATCATGTCATTCTTACGACCACCCATTCACACACGCAGTCGAACGGCTCGGCAGTAATCAACCCCCCCCCCATTAATGTGCGAAAGTTAATGTGTTTTCGTAATAAAACATGAAATTTCATCAAATGGCGATAACCAAATGCGAAAAAGAACAACGAGAATGAACAACCAACCAACCAGCCAAGCCATAATTTTCATAATCTTTACGAGAGCTAATGTCGAAGTGTTTGCAAAAAAACCCAATTTACCAAGTCCGTACGTTGGGTTTTTGTTCTGCCTTTTCGGAGCACATTTCCTCTTAAATTTATGGGGAAATACTTGTGTTTTAATAGGTTTTGCTCGAAAAATGTTGATGGTACAAATTTGTAAAAAGGGTCGTATTGTGAATATCTTTTTTGTGGTCTGATATATTTAAATGATGTGTGAAAACCACTTTAGTTTGAAACTCAATTCAGAGTTAATTTTCGAGGGTGTAAGTATCAAATAAACGTCCATCTTAATAATCTAACCAGTAAAGATCAAAAGGTAAATAAGTCCGACAAAGCGTATATGGGAAATACTAATGAACATAAACATTTGGCAGTGAACACTACTACTCTGCTGTCGTCTGACCTTAACTCACTTCCGGAAAATGGAAGCGTAAGAGTTTGATAAATTAATATGCAATGATCTGGCAAGCTCGCATATCTTTGCGAAAGCAGCCGCTGTCCTAAAACGGTAGTTTTGTAAAAATGCAGCTTAAAGAGTATGCATTTCCACACGCAGAAAAAAAAGTATGTTGTGATGACAATATTCGAAAGGGATACTACTATTGTTGGGTATATGGTTGTGCTACAACAATATTATGGTCCTCACAACAATAGTATGATTCAAATACAACCATACTATGATCCTCACAATAATAGTATGATTCACACATAACCATACTATGATCCCCACAACCATAGCATGATTCACACTCAACCATACTATGATCTCCACAACCATAGTATGATCCTCACAACCATAGTATATTTCATATACAACAATAGTATGGTCCTCACAACCATAGTATGATTCACACGCAACCATGTTATGATCCCAACAACCATAGTATGATCACACACAATTAAAATATGATCCCCAATATTATTTAATAAAATTTGTTTGAGTTGTCGACAATAGATTTGAATTATGAAAATTATTTAAAAATACATTAAATTCAAAATATAAGAAGTGATTTATTTCACAGTAGAAAAAATAAGTTAAAATAAACGTAAGCGTTTTTATTAAAAATATTTCAGATAAACAAAGCCAAAACAGCTTGTTTAAAAATTTTTAATTTCGATAAAAAAGTACTATTATTGCATTAGATCCGTACCAATAACATTTGTTCTAAAAAACATATTTCAATGAAGAAAAATTACAATCATACAGTATGATTGCCGTAATCATATCATTGTTAACATAAAACGCAAAACACAATTCTTTTGTCGCACTAACCATATTTATATTGTTGCTTTAACCATATTTTCATTTTTAAATTTGGCAATAATACTACTGTTACATTTCAACAATATTAATATTGCAGCAATTATACAATTGTCAAAAATAAAGTCAGTTAACAATGCTATGGTTGCGACGAACATACTTTTGTTGTGGAGAACATATTAATATTGTCGTGACCATGTAGTAACCATGTTTTCTCTGCGTGCATAAAGAGGTTATATCCGCTCCATTTTCATTAACAGCCTAGACAGACGACAGAGTAAATTTGCAGTATCTGCATTTAGTAAACAGCTGTTTGATAGTAAACAACTGCTTGTCAACTATTCTTTTTTGCCAACAATATAAAAATTGTACATGCACTAATAACTATTAATCTGAACGTGTAGGGTTCACATCTTGAGTGGTCAAATTGCTCATCAAGTGCTCATCGTTTTAGCTCGCATTGTCGTGATGCAAAATGATCCGTCTTTTTTTATCTTTCCTAATTTCTTCGAACACTGTTGGCAAACAGATGGTTGTATATCACTCAGAAATGACAGTTCTTCATTCCACTAAAGACAATCTGTTAACATAGCCGGTTATACTGAAAAAAACGCAATCATTTGCTTCGATGTACTTCTTCTTCTACGAACAACTTGCGTTGGATGTGGCTCGTCTTGAAAGACCCATACGGTAGATTGTTGTTTTGTTTCGGGTTCATATGCATAGATCCATGAGTCGTCACCTGTGACTATGTTATACACTGCCTTTGAGCAATCTGTGAAAAAATCCATACGAGCCTTTTTTTGAGCATTCGTCAAATTATGTGGGAGCCAACGAGAACACACTTTTGTCACGGCAATATCTTATTGATGCTTGTCATACGAGGGTTGCTTTATTTATTTCTGGCCAAGGCAACACTAAGTGTTGTCTGGCGCCATATGACATTTCCCTTGGAAAGTTTGACATATTTTATCATAAACGTACTCAGAACGTTTTGACGTACGACCATCATTTGTGTCGTGCAATCATTTTTCACAACATTCCATTTGGATTATCACTACAAGAGTGCATCGATGAACTTAAATCTCTGCATGGCGATGAAGCACCATTCCATAGCACTGTGAGAAACTGTTTTAATGAATTCAATCGTGGCCGACGCTCGCCGAAGGTCGTCCAAAAACGGCCGTTGTGCCAGAGAACATTGATGCCGTGCGTGAGCTGATAATGCATGATCGTGACATGTGACATACCGTGAGATGTGACATACCGTGAGATAAAGGCATCCTTGAGCATTTCTTCCATCAGCATACATTCGATATTGCATGAACACCTGGCCGTAAACAAGGTTTGTGCTCGTTGAATCCCGCACAATTTGACCAACGCTCAAAAAAGGCTCTTGTCGATTGGTGCAGAGAAATTTTGAGAGAAAAAACGATCGAGGTGATTCAAAAGACGTTTGTAAGATCGCCACAGGTGACGAATTATGGATATATTCGTATGAGCCCGAAACGAAATAGCAATCGCCCGTGTGGGTCTTTGAAGACGAGCCAAATCCAACGAAAGTTGTTCTTCCAAGCAAATGGTCGCCTGTTTCTTCGGCAAAAGTGGTCGTCAGGTGGCGACTGTTCCGCTTAAGCAACGTAGGACGGTCAATTCTGGGTGGTACACCACAATTTGTTTGCCTGAAGCCTTTGGAGAAATTTGAATAACAAACAAGAGAAGACGAATCATTGTGCACCATGACAATGCGAGCTCTCACACATCGGCTCAAACCTGCGACTTTTTGACCGGTTAAAACGTCGAATTGATGGGTCATCCGCCGCACAGCCCTGACTTGGCACCTAATGATTTCATTCTATTCCCGCACATCAAGAAAAAAATGTGTGGTCAACGATTTTCGTTTTCGAGGTGTCTCAATCGTAGTAGAAAAAGTGCTTCGACAATTGGTTTGAGCGCGTGCAAAAGTGTATAGATCAATCTAGAGAATACTTTGAAAGGCAATACAACCATTTTTGATGATAAATATTCGCATTTTCATTATTAGGCCAGAAGTATATGTGAGGCGCAAAATAGAAAGGGACCTAAAGGTAAAAACCAGTTTTGTTCAGGAGAGCCATTTGAAAGATTTAAATACGTGTATCTTTGGTGTACCATCACTTTCATAAAACGCGCATATCTCTGGGACGGAACACTTTTGGGGCATGGGATCGGTCTCATTCGATGCTCACACGCAGAAAAAAAGTATGGTTGGGGTGACAATATTCGAAGAGAATCATACTATTGTTGGGTATATGGTTGTGACACAACAATATTATGATCCTCACAACAATAGTATGATTCACACATAACCATACTATGATCCCCACAACCATAGTATGGCTCACACATAACCATATTATGATCCCCACAACCATAGTATGATTCACACTCAACCATACTATGATCTCCACAACCATATTATGATCCTCACAACCATAGTATGTTTCTCATACAACCATAGTATGGTCCTCACAACCATAGCATGATTCAAACACAACCATACTATGATCCCCACAACCATAGTATTATTTACACTCAACCATACTATGATCCCCAAAATTATTTATTAGGATTGGTTATTGTTGTTATTCAAAAATAGAGATTTTTATTAAGTATGTTATTTTAAATTGCATTACTATTAGTTCGTGGCCAGATTTGAGGCCATGTTTTTATTAAACATTTAATTCATTTAATATATATTCCAACGGTTAAAAATACTTTTAGTTGCCAGCAGGGGTGAATGCTAATTCACCATCCGTAGACACCAAGTAACGAATGTGATTGAACCATGATCAATCGCTATATACTTAAGTGCAGGCAGATTTTAAATAAACGAGAACCAGTCGGTATTAGAGTATTTCACCGAACAAAGTCAGCAACCATTCACTGTATGGTGTGTATGTGTTTTTTTGTATATCAAAAAAACATACGCACACACATTAATGTATGCTCTATAAAACCAGTTTCGTTATGTCCAAAGTCGCAACCATACTGTATTATTGCCTTAATCAAATTATTGTTAACGAAAATTTTAAATAACAATACTTTTGTTGCACCAACCATGTTTATATGGTTGCTATAACCATATTTTTATTTCTAGATTTGGTAATAATACTATTGTTACATTTCAACAATAGCAATATTGTCGCAATCATACTATTTTCAAAATTAAATTCAAAAAACAATACTATGGTTGCGGCGAACATGCTTTTATTGTAGAGAACATATTATTGTTGCGGTGACCATAGTGTAACCATATCTTTTCTCTGCGTGCAGATGTTGTCCACATCAAAAAAGTGAAAATTGAGTTTTTTTTTACCCTTAGGTCCCTTTCTCTATGCGCTGTCACATATATAGTAGCAGCTTGTAACTCAGGCAGTTTTCGTAGGATTATCAAGAAGTATACCACGTTGGAATCATTAAAGTGAGTTCTTTATAATATTGTGCAAAAACTAGTGGGAGAGCTCCAGAGTCGGGCTACAATTGGCAGTCGAAAACCAAGATGTCACCATTTGGGGTCAGTAACGACCTTCATCAGAAAAAACATCAGCAAAAACATTTTCAGGAAATTTATTTTTTTTACCCTTATTTAATTTGTATGCACCCAAGAATTCACCATAACCATGTTGTGACTTACGCGGGGAATTAAACTCACGACTTAAGAGGTGGGTGGGTTGAATTATTTACGATGTTTTGGTTTCACTTTGAAGTAGCCTTCTGAAAGATCGCCTTAAGCTTAGCAATCAAGCAGATGGCCAAAGACCTACATTAAAATATGTTATTACACCTTAAATCCGGTGAATTCAATTCACGGTGGTTTTCTGAACAGTGCCGCTAGACTTCATTTAGCCGTGTCTACCAAAATCTGATTTCTTTGGCTTCCATAGGAAGTTTATGCTCAGGAATACATGAGTAATAGCTGAGAATAAATCTAATATTAAATCCTTTTTTGCATTTGCTTCTTTTTTCTCGTCCTGTATGCAGTATGAATTCGCATGTGTTATTGCCACCGTATACACAAAACGGGGTTTATATTTTTACATCATGTTTAATAGGATTTACACTATTTTATTCAAGCGTTTCGTTTTCATATTTCATGTTTTTTTGCACTATTTTTCGCTATTGTCTAAGTGTGTGCTGTTGATGTTATTTCTGTTAGAAGAGGATCAACGCCATGGCCACCAACCAGCCAGCCAGGCACCCAACAGTAGCAGGCAGGAGCAGCTGAAGCAGGACTTATAGTGCTTGGAGAGCAGTAAAAAATCACTGGGGTTTTTTATTGTTATAGAAGAGGTTACACATTTTTACCGCCAGCTTATTTTATTCCGACGGGTTTTTGTTTTGGTAGAAAATATATATGTATTTATGGCATATACGAGACATACATAAACACACTCATACAGCAACGACCGCCACCACTACACTTACATATACCAAAAACAACTGGCTCCACACTTAGACACTTTAGCCGTTTTTGTTGGTGTTGTTAATAAGTAAATGCAATTATTCTGGTGTCTTTTTTGTATGTACGAATACGTTTTCGCAAATAAATACAAACGTGAGTAGATGAGGAGGTGTGTTTGTAGTATGCGAGTGTAGCTGCCTGTGTATGCGTGTAAATCTATGGTCATTTTATGGCATTGTCATCACGTTTAGAAGTGATTAAACTGAATTAAGATTATTATAGCACGGCGGCGGGAAAAATCACCTAAAAAAATATGCATGGGATTCGTAGAAAATAGCTTAAATAAGTAAAACGGATGGATTTCAAACGCTTAAAATAAAGTTTATTATGCGAACAGGTTTTTTCAAAATCGTGTCGACACAAAATTTTAACAGATTATGAGTAATGCGCACTGGTCTGCGTGAATTTCGAAGGGTTGTGGTGGACAAATATTTTACCTGACACAGTATAACATGTGTTTAATGTTTTGGAAAAATAAAAGTTGTTATTTGTAAATTCAATGTAGGCATGGAGCTAATATAGATTATCAAAATTGAATTTATTAAGTTCTTGAAATAAAAAACACAAAAAACACTTAAAAAAACGTGAAATCAAAAAAATACTACACAAGTTCGTTGTATATCATAGAACTGTGGGCCGCCGCCGAAGTATGCAAGACTATCATGCCAGTAAGCTTAGGTTCAACCACGGTAAAGAACATTTAACATTTTTCAGTGGCTGGATTTCACCTCGTAAAAGCCGACGACTTTATACGTGAGACATTTATCTCTTAGCCATGTAAAAACTTTTCTATAAAAACTTTGAAATAAACTTAGACGTAAATGCATAAAATCAAACTGCATTTAGGTATTACAGTCTGGCAACACTGTCATAATTTAGCACAAACAGCCGCTGTAATCACAAACAGCGGCTGTTTTTAATCAAAAATTCTCGAAATGAATTATGCCCTCAACGAAAATATTATACCTACAAATTTCCACAATTGTATTGCTCTTGTTTTCGACTGTCCTACTGCGATCCCAACTTGTAGCAACACGGTTATGGCAAGTACAAGTTTTACATTGTGGGCCAATTTCAGCAAAAGTATTTTCAGTTTTCTTTCAAATAAATTGAGATTTTCGCCAACAGTAAAGCTGCTAGTCGTAATTTCTTTCTTGTATCCATTTTATAAAGAAGTTAATGGCAAAAAAAGTTGACAAACAGTTGTTTACAATCAAACAAACAGCTGTTTACAAAATGCAGTTAACTAAATGCAGCTACTGTCGTCTGTCACCATAAAATTTCTATTTGCATTCGTACATTTTTAAAGTAAATTAGCTCTGTCGTCTGTCTACGCTATTTTTTTTATTAGTTTGCAATATGGTAACCAGGCAACATTGAGAGTAATATGGCAACCTTGTTTCTCTTTGTATACACTGAAGGAAATTGACCAGCAGAGGGTTCATCAGCGAATAAGTCAAAAGCAGTCAATAAAAAAAAATAAATTGTTAAAAAAAACTCAATGAAATATAATAAATCAACTTTGTATTCATTTGAGGTAATTTATAGTTTCTTTTATCTCATCTTTTGCAGATGTACTTAATAAGAATGGATCGATGAGACCAATTAGCCCAGTCAAAAACATCATAAACAAATTAAAAGGGATCTCTTCTTGTTCGATTATTTCTTTGTATACTTAACAAAAAGCTGGTTTTTATAATGCAGGATGTGTCATGTTTGAATTTTTGTTGGTATGATAACCTGGCAACATTGAGAGTTATACGGCAACATCGAAGGGATTGACCATTAAAAGGGTTAATCATGGAATTGGTCAAAAGCAGTCACCAAAATAATATGAATTATAAAAAATATACTCAATGAAATATAATAAATCAACTATGTATTAGTTTGAGGTAATTTATGGTTTCTTTTATCTCATCTCTTGCAGATGTACCTTATACGAATGGATCGATGAGACCAATTAAAACATAATAATAAGCAGATAAAAATAGACCTCTTCTTGTTCGATTATTACTTTGAATACATAACAAAAAACAGGTTTTTATAATGCAGGGTGTGTCATGTTTGAAATTTTTGTTGGCGTGGTAACCTGGCAACATTGAGAGTAGTATGGCAACGTCGTTTCTCTTTGTATACACCGAAGGAAATTGACCATCAAAAGGGTTAATCGTAGAATTAGTCAAAAGCAGTCAATAAAAAAAATATGAATTTCAAAAAATTTTTAATAAAATATAATAAATCAACTATGTACTCGTTTTAGTTTGAGGTAATTTATAGTCTCACTTATTTCTTCTAGTGCAGATGAACCCAGATGAGACCAATTTGCGGAGTCAAAAACATAAAAAACAAATAAAGGGATCCCTCTTCTTGTTTGATTATTTTTTGTATACATAACCAAAAATATGTTTTTATAAGACAGGGTGTGTCATGTTTGAATTTTTTGTTGTTGGAAAAATAAGTGTGGCAACTCTAAGGCTTGAAGTCAACTAGCTTGCTAACCAAGTAGCTTTCATACAAATGTAATGTAACTTGAAAAGAGCACAGCCAGTATATTGGACAACTAAAATTCATTTATAGTCAAATTCGGTTCTTGCTATGAAAAGATTTTCTGGATGTTTATTTTTCATGTGTATGCATGAAACGCCGCCTGCTGTTTGGAAATATTCGCCTTGTATATCCAGCTGTTTGGAAATATTCGCCTTGTATATTCAGCGATAGAAATCGTAATCATGAAACATTTTTAAAAATGCACTTCCATTTAAGAAACTCATTCACCGATATTATCAAGTTTGACCTTTTCGTATTATTATCGGCCATGTTAAACACTTTAGGACAGAACTGTTTCCTTCTTTTTTGATTTTTGACATTTTGTCAGAAAATAAGGCAATAAAACAAGATAGGGGTCAGACATAAAAGGCTGTCAACCTCGTTCATTTAAACATTAAGGCATTTTACGATGCTTTTCGAAAATTCTATAGAATTTCTTCGCATTGAAACTGATACACATGTATATTAGGGTAGGTGTCATTTTTGTGGTGGAAATGGATTTCAATTTGCAATGTTAACATTAAAAAGATGTTGGTATTTAAGTATAGTTGACCTTATTTATATTTATTTGACCAAATAATATTAAAGCGTACCGGCTCACTTTTTTGTTAAATAAATAATTTATTTCCTGACGATGATCGTCGAAGGCGTTCGAAATATTGGAAAACAAATATAATAAACAAAATAAATCTTTTTTTTTGTTCATGACCTCAAGATAGACAATTCAGAAAAATATAAAGAAATTTAAAAAAAATAATAATAATTGAAATAATCAAAATACACTAGCAACTGCCAGGCAGCGGTAATCGCGATTATAATTTCTGATGCAGATATAGTCTAACTACTAGTCCAAATCTAAAATTATTTACTTTAGTTGTGCTGTATACAGTCAAATACTAACTTTTAATACGTTTTTAAATGTTACTGGTTAAGTTGCTAGCATGATAGAGTTTAATTTTAAAATGCATTTAAAGCGGATTCGGGAGAAGACTTCGATACGCAAGGCTTTAACAATTAATTGAGGAAAATAAGTGATCTAAATACTCCACTTAAATTAAATAAGGAAAATAAGTGATCTGAATGCCCCACTTATTTTTCTCATTTACTTGTTAAAGCCTTGACTTTCGCAGTCTTCTCCCGAATCCGCTTAAAATGCATTTGAAAATTAATCTCGATTATGATGGCGACATTGCCAGTATGATTTTAAAGTCATGTTTTACGATTTTTTAAATATCGTTAAAAAGTATTGAGACTTCAAAGAAATAAATAAGAGATGTCTTCAAAACTAACATAATTTTCCCACAATGGCTAGCGTGTTTTGATATTTTGATGTTTTGTTTTAAATTAAAAACAAAAACCTCCCAATCTAATGTAGCTTTGAGTTTTCATCCTTTTATTTGTATACACTTAACATCAAGGATCGAATTTATTTCGTTGCAGTAACAAAAGAAGCAGACATCTTTCCTTCCGGCATATCGAAATGCTCTTCTAGCAGCCAGTTTGTTTCTTTGGGGTTTTCTTTTCAAATTGCGGAGTTTTTTTTTTGCCAATATGATGAAATTCTGACAAGTCATCAGAGTCTGCTTCTATTATGATGATTTATAATCAAATATGAAATCTTATTTGTATGTTGGTGGTATGCAAGGATGTGGCGTGCGTTCTGTCTGTGTTGGAGCATTTCGAAACGCTCAGCAAAATGAAAAAAGCATTTCTTCCTTCTTTGCTGATGTTGTTACAGAAGCTTAAAAGTATTTGCCGAACCCGAAAACTTTGTCTATTCATTATTTGCCAGTGTATTTTGCATAACCAGAAAAACGCAACATTCATCATAGAAGTTGAGCGGGCTGCTCTTTATTTTCTTCCTGCCTCTTTGCGTATTCCTTATTTGCGTTTCACTCGGCAGGCGGGGGGATGCGGTGTGATTGAATGCCACCAAAACGGAACAGTTTGACTGAATGATGGCTAACGAAACTTAATTCAATTAGCTTAAGCAAACATTTCACAAAACTCGCAAGCAAATCCTTTAAGGATTACATCATAGTCGTAGAGCAGCAAAGTTTATTTATTAGAGTTAAGACAATTTCGAAAATTATATTTTTCCAGCGAGATTTTACGCGTTGCCATTATAATGGAGCAAACACAAGGTATTTGCGGAAGTAAGCAAATATCCTGTAAGACTCAATTTGTAAAAGGGATTTTTAGCGGAATGTCGAATGTATTTAACCTTTAATGTGTAAGGATTATTATTAATATTTTTTCTTTTTATTTATTTTTACTTGTGCGGTTTAAATGAAAGACTCTGCTAGAAGTTTTGACGAAAGGTTTGCAAGGACGTCATTTGGTAATACAAAACATCTGTCTAATTAATACAGCGGCTGTTTTAAGAACTTTTAGTGTTGCCAGATCACAAACTTCGAGTCATTTTTTATGCGAATGCCAAATTGTGTGGGATTAAACGGGAACAAACCTTTTTTTTCGACCAGCTGTTCATGCAATATCGAATGTATGCTGATGGAAGAAATGCCCAAGGATGCCTTTATCTCACGGAATGTCACATGACTATCTTGTGTTATCAGTTCACGCACGGCATCAATGTTCTCTGGCACAACGGCCTTTTTTGGACGACCTTCGTCTTTGAGCGAGCGTCGGCCACGATTGAATTCATTAACCCAGTTTTTTACAGTGCTATATGATGGTGCTTCATCGCCATACAAAGATTTAAGTTCATCGATGCACTCTTGTCGTGATAATCCACGTCAAAGGTTGTGAAAAATGATCGCACGAAAATGTTTACGAGTTAATTCCATTTTTTTTTGCCAAATTGATTTTTTCAAGTCACTGTAAACAACACAAATGATGGTCGTACGTCAAAACTTTCTGAGTACGTTTTTGCTAAAAAATGTCAAAGTTTCCAATGGAAATGTCAGATGGCGCCAGGCAACACTAAGTGTTGCCCAGGCCAGAGATATATATAGCATACATCGTATTTGAAAGAAAGCTTCAATTACTTTTGCCGAAATTGTCGCAAAATGTAAAACTTGTACATGCACTACCAACCATAAATCTGAACATGTTGCTACAAATTGGTGTCGCAGCCATAATACGACACTGAAATAAGAGCAAGTCAACTGCAGAAATTTGTAGGAACAGTCGAACTCGGATAAGTGGAATGGCAAAGCACCGCCAGTTTATTCCCACTTAAAGAGGTTTTCCATTAATACAGTTTCACTCTTATTCAGGTAAACCTCTTAGAAAAAAACAAAAAACAGAGAGCAAAGAGACAAAAATCGCACTTCAAAAGGTACAGCGTAAAATGGGGAATCCCACTCATAGGTAGCTGAGATAAAATGTCCACTTATAGAGGTATATTCTAAAAAATCAAGTCCCACATAAAGAGTTTCAAACTCCTGCTTAAAGATTTTTTTTTGAAATTTATTTATTCGAAGCGTGCTGGGATGGCCAAAACTGCCCCACTTATAGGGGATTCCCACTTACGCAGGTCCTACTTATCCAGGTTCTACTGTATAATATTTTCGTGGAGGGTATAATTTATATAGAGAATTTTTTAAAGGAGCGCGACAGTACTATTTGGTAATGGGATTTTTTAAATTTCTTTATTCGAAGCGTGCTGTGACGGCCAAAACTGCCCCACTTACAGGGGATTCCCACTTACGCAGGTCCTACTTATCCAGGTTCTACTGTATAATATTTTCGTGGAGGGTATTGTAATTTATATAGAGAATTTTTTAAAGGAGCGCAACAGTACTATTTGGTAATGGGATTTTTTAAATTTCTTTATTCGAAGCGTGCTGTGACGGCCAAAACTGCCCCACTTACAGGGGATTCCCACTTACGCAGTTCCTACTTATCCAGGTTCTACTGTATAATATTTTCGTATAATTTATATAGATAATTTTTTAAAGGACCGCAACAGCACTATTTGGTAATGGGATTTGACAACAGCCGCTGTTTGTGAGTACATCGGTTGTTTGTGATAAGTTGTGACACTGTTGCCAGACTGTAATACCTTAATGCAGTATTAATATTAACATCGTTTGATTTTTTTGCATTTACCTCAGAGTTAATGCAGTTTGGGATGATGTTGGGATGACACTAGTGAACTTGCATCAAGTCTTCTTATGCACATTAACATTTTTTCTTTAGTCATTTGTAAAAAGAAGTGAATCGCTTAGCATTTTAATGCATTTTGAAAATGTCATATTTGATGAAATAAAGGGTGGTTACATTTTAAGGGCCGATGTTGATTTGTCGCGCAAAGAGGCCATTGTTTCGTTAGCTGCGTGGCAAGTGGCACCGTCCTGTTGAAACCACACATCGTCCACAACCATATCTTCCAATTCGGGCCATAAAAAGTTCGTTATCATCTCACGATAGCGAACACCATTCACAGTAACTGCCTGATTGGCCACAATTTGGAAAAAAATACGGCCTGATGATGCCGCCAGCCCATAAACCGCACCAAACGTTCACTCTTTGTGGGTGCATTGTTTTTTCGACAATCACTCTTGTATTATCATTCGCCCTAATGCGACAATTCTGCTTATTGACGAATCCCCTGAGGTGAAAATGTGCCTCATCAGTGAAGATGATTTTCTTCGAAAATTGATTTTCATTTTCATAAGCCCGAATAACTTTAACGCGTTGCTCGCTTGTGTATCTTTCCATGATTCAAATTGAGTTAGTCTGAAATTGAGGAATATCAAATGATATGCAGAAACAAACTTGACGTTTAGGTGTGGTTCACATTCAACATCGGCCCTTAAAATTTAACCACCCATTAGAACGATGTGTTTTCTAAATACAGCGGTTGTTTGGGTACTCTGTAGGAAAGCCACGGCACATTTTTCAACCAAAGCGAAGTGTTTTTTAAATACAGCGGTTGTTTGGGTACTCTGTAGGGAAGCCACGGCACATTTTTCAGCCAAATCGAAGTGTTTGTAAATACAGCGGTTGTTTTTTTGGCAATCTGTAGGGAAGCCATTGAACATATTTTACTCCAAAAAGTTTCAAAACTCAAATCATCATTTAATTTACTTTTTCCAAAATTGCCATTGACCTTTTCCCCAAACATATGCATATTTATTTTAAAATCGATTCGTTTATATGGTCTCCAGAGTATTAGGGGGGTCACTCTCTATGGCCTGAGTTCATATTTGGCAAGTCTGTGTAGAGGGGGGGCAAAATTTATGATTTTGTTCTGCTTCAAAGCCTCAAGTCGAGTAAGTATTCACTCAATGGTTAGCATTTTAACCACAAAATATGTTGAAAACATTGTCATCGGCACACATGTCTAGGAATTCAACCACACACACACACATAAAAGCCATTCACAGATTCAAATCTATGGACGTTGGCATTCATGGTGTGCGGAAGTCTAGAATACAATAGATACTCAAACACACATACATGCATGTGTGTGAAGTTTTTAGATGGTGCGTATGTATTGTGTATTTTGCCTATTTATTTTGTGATATTTTTATGAGTTTTCATATATTTAATATTGGTAACAAATGTCTCTTGTGGCATAATTTGTCTATAAATTTTTATTGAAATAAACAAACAACAAGATTATTCTCTACTTGACTTTTGTTGTTGTTGTCGCTCTTGGTGCTGTTTGGGGGTTAAATAGGGGCTTTGGAAGAGGTGGCTAACCCAGGGGTTGTGAAATGATAAATTTGTTTTATTCGTTTTTGAAAGATTTATACAAATATATTTTTATTGAGATGAATATGACAATTTTACTTGCTGTTTGTGTCATATCTTTTCAAGGGTATAGCAGAATGCTGAGAAAACACGACAGATGCGATATCACACTGGTAGAGTAAAATCATAAGGTGTTTTATATAGGATGATCCATCTAGACGTATTTTTTCAGAACAAAAAAATTAAAAAAATTCAAATCAAGTGTGGAATCTTTATTGGTAATTTGAAAGGATTTATTTATTTTTGAAAATAATTATTACAATAACTGTTGGCAACTGTATAATGGAAATGAGCGTTCGGTGAGAAACGGGAAGATCCGCTGTTTTCGACCAAAATTTGTTTAGTGATCTCTGGCTCAACGGCAAAGTCAATAAACAAAATTGCCACATTTGGGCTGAAGAAGAGGTTCAAGAGGTGCCATTATACCCAGAGAAAACCACGGTTTGGTGCGGTTTATAAGCTGGTGGGGAATCACCGGTGCATATTTTTGAAAAACTGATGATGGCCGGAACGTAAATGGAGCTCGCTATCGCGCCATGATATCGATATTTATGCTACCTGAAATTGAAGCCCGTAATCTTGACGACACTTGGTTTCAACAGGACAGTGCCACTTGCCAGCTGCTCAAACAATGTATCTATTAAGAGTTAATTTCAAAGACTAGCTAATTTCTCGTTTTTGACCGGTGAGTTGGTCGCCTAGATCGTGTGATATCACACCTTTAGACTTTTTCTTTGGGGCTATGTAAAATCCATAGTCTATGCTGACCCAGCTACGATTCAGGTTTTGGAAGCCAACATTACGCATGTCACTAATGCCATACCGGTCGAAATGCTCGAATAATTCATTCAAAATTGGACCCTCAGAATGGACACCCTGGGGCGTTGTATTGACCATAATTTGAAGGAAATTATATTCAAAAATAAATGGCATAAAATGTCCTTTCGAATAAACATTAAAGATTCCACGCTTGATTTTAATTTTTATATTTTTTTTTGTTCTGAAAAATTACCTCTGATGGATCACCCTATACTTAAAATTTTTACTGCAAATTTTTACTCTTGGAGGATATAATTCATATAGAGAATTTTTAATTGATAACAGCCACTGATTGTGAGTACAGCGGCTGTTTGTGCTAAATTGTGGCAGTGTTGCCAGATTATTATACCTAAATGCAATATAAATTCAGTTTGATTTTGTGCATTTACTTCAGAGAAGATAATGCACGTTTGGGAGGAGATAATGTCTGCTTAAATCTGAAGAGTATTTTCAAATTTGTTTATACTTTTTATATTACAATAACAATTATGCCGATTAGTTTTTTCAAAAGACGCCTTTTTTGCATCAATATTTTCCGAAAAATTGTAATTTCAAAAAAAAAATATACCAGCATTACGCGAATAGAGCGATTATGTTATGTAAATATCTTTAATTTCTTGATTTTGGATGGTCCAACACCGAGTTACGAGGGGACCCGCTATGCTGCTTTTTTCCGAGACTCTGCCTAAAAATTGCTGTATTTTTTAAAATTTCTTTATGAAAAGTTAACCAAATATTCTTCATTACTTAATGTACCATTGGGTCTAAAAAAATGATTTTAACTGTGACGTTAATGAAACTTATTAAAAATTTGGCTTTTTATTGAACGATTTAAGGTTACACTTCCTCAAAACTGAGAATAATGTGGCAATGTGGTTTCTCTTCGTTACACGTACATCGAAAAGAATTCACCAACAAGAGGTTTTGTTGGCGAACTCATCATTGTTGGCGAACTCATCAAAAGTGAAAAATAAAAAACAGTAAATTGTAGTAAAATAATCCATAAAATGACGAACAGTTTTTATTCTGGTTCGAGACCTTTTTGTTGTTTCTTTATTAGAATCAACTGAAAAAATTTGTGAAATGTCTTGGCTACGGGAATGATATTGAGCTATTAAGATTGCTCTTCGCTCAGGTCGAAGACTATACGCAAAGGGCAATTCTCATTAATCATAGTGAGGCTCCTGTATAAGTCATTTGATTTGTAGCCGAAGTAATCGTTGCCAAAGACCGCTGAAGAAAAACCTTGGCGGGTTAAGAAACAGCTGTACAGTCTGCCTGGCAAACGTAACCAATATATTTCACCATTTTTTTTAGTTGATTCTGAATAAGTAACAACAAAAAGGTCTCGAACCAGAATAAAAACTGTTCAAGGCATAATAATGATAAAAGACCGAATAAATGTAAACAAAACAAAAACATAATCCATAAAATTTATTAAATAAATTATTTGCCGCATTTTTGCATTGTAACAATGTAAAGCATGTCTTTTATCTATTCGTTCAAATTTATAAAAATATTCGCTTATCCCATCACGTGCTCATGATCTCGACACCGATAGGACCTCTCGTTCCCTGATTCTTTTTTAGTATACATTTATAATACTTAACAAGAGCAAGAGACCTTCTTGACGGCTTATCAATACCATATATTGATATGCCGCCCACCCCAGCGGCGAAACGAGCGTCTACCAGGCGGTGATGTATTTGCTTTAACTTAGCTGACTTACTTTTTCTTTTCTCCATAACAAACAACAACAAACCTGATCTTATTTAGTTGTGGAGTAATTCACTCTTTGAAAAATAATAACAACAAATGATCACAATAAACCAAAAACTTAAAGAATAAGGCATATATTTTTATACAACAGGGTGTGCCATGTTCAACTTTTTATTGGAAAAGTAAGTCTGGTAACTCTGGAATACGCCTAGAAAAGTAAGTCTGGTAACTCTTATTCGTTTCTTAAGCGACTTGAAACCAAGACGCTTGTTAACTAAGTAACTTCCTTACAAATGCTAGTTTAGCCGCCTCAGACGAACACTGGTTTTGTGATTTCGACCACTGCTTTTGTGTAACGGTCAGAAATCCCCGTAATTAATCAGTTTACCTGTCTTAACCACCCACTTCGTTTTAATCTCATCGTTTTTGTTAACCATTTAAAAGTATTCTTTTTTAATCTTTTTTCAATGTTTGCCCTACCCTTTTTGAGAATACAACATAAACTCCTTTTTGGACACTATTTTAAGGCACACACTTTGGACAAATGATGCTGTATTGGTGTGCGTGTATGCATACAAATAGAACACACACACAATGCACAACCAACCACAAACAATTTTAAATAAATGGGAAAATTCCAAATTAAAATTTCACACTATGCTACGCACTGACCTTTTACAGTAAATCTCTTTGAAAGGCGGTACAATCGAGGCAAGAGATTGGCAACAAACTGTCATGTCAGATTGATGTGATCTTTTATTTTTGAAAGCACCCACCAGGAGGAATATAAACTCAATCCCTCCCGCACGGCATTCGTTGCGTCCAGTTGTCCACTTTATACAGCATTCGTTCTATACTTAAAACGTTCTATCCTGCTGCTGACAGTATTATAATTATGGCATCAAAGCTTTAAATGAACTTTTGTTAAGCGTTAAATTGTTACCGAAAAGTTCCCATTGAGACTGGTCTACCCTCTGGAATACGCCTAGAATTGATTTTAAATCGTCCACTTGTTTTAAACAATAAAAATAATATTATCCCTGGAAAAGCAAACGCACGCCCCCGTGTCCCAGGACTACGGATACCCTGCAACAATTTGCATACGATTTATTTCCACTCTGTTGCATGGACTGTTTTTAATTGTGCAAATTTATTTGTATATTGCCTCGTAAGCAATTTGGCATAGCACTGGGCAAATGTGTGCGTGTGTGTGTGTGCAACAATTCAAATAATTCACGTTTTTGCAACAACAGCAACAACCAGAGAGAAAAAAACCCCGAAACCCCCGTTCAGTCCGCCTCGCCCATTCCAATGAGGTTGCACAGAGCCACATTGCGTTGTATAAATGAACAAATGAATGAACCACTGAACCTACTACTGAGCGCACAAACGAAAGAAACAATGAATGAACGAATGAATGAATGAGTGTTATAAACATTTAAATGCACCTCGTTAGTTGAACATAAATTGTAATTTATTGTTGTTAGATATAGACCATGCCATGCCATAGCTTGCTTGCTCCAGTAAATTTAGCTACGGCAGCAACAAAGCCTCCTTCACGTTCTCATCCTATTTCCAGCAAGCTCAACTCTTGTCTATTCCCCACCCTCCCCCCGACTCTGGTGAATTTTTTCTACCACTGCTTGTTGTTTTCAATAATAATTTACACTCTGAATGTACGCAGAGGTGAGTGCAGCTTAAAACGAATGGCTACACTGCGTATAAGTGATATTGATCTACCATTGCCAAACCGAACAAAGGTTCGAGGGCAACGCACACCAGCTCTCATGCACCGTCCGAGTATGACATTCACACAAAACACACAATCGCACACCCAAACAGAGTACACACACGGAAGGAGAATCTCTCTATTGAAGTACTTTTCGGCCATAAATTTTGTATCACTCTCTACCCTCTCTCTGTGTCGGCTTGTAACTCTTTTGGGGCGCAAAAAAAGAGGAAGGC
Source organism: Hydrotaea diabolus (assembly GCA_963513945.1). Lineage (NCBI taxonomy): Eukaryota > Metazoa > Arthropoda > Insecta > Diptera > Muscidae > Hydrotaea > Hydrotaea diabolus. The sequence continues at coordinate 8,056,870 of OY740719.1, read as the reverse complement.
AAGAGTTGAACAGCCAACAACTCTATTAGCTGTTGTTTTTGTTGTTTCAAAACAAGAGGAAATTACTCTTGTCTTTGGATTCGGAGAGGGGAAACTCTCTCAAACCCCAACCCATTATGGCATGATTAAGTGCAAAGGTGTGTGCGAGTGCGTGTGTGCCCAAGTATGAGTACACACTGTGACTTACTCCGTGTGTGTGTGGAAGTATGCGGATTGGGTTACCTGAGTTCTTGGTATTTTTGTTGTTGTGGTGCCAGCAATTGCCTCATAATTTACACGATTTACAAGCATAAAACAAAACTGAGCATACGACAGACAGTCTCAGGGAAAAATGATGATCCCTAGATGCAGAGTATATAGAAATTTGAATAGATAATTTTGAAATCTTTATCTGCAACTAATAGTGTGTGCTTTGTGCTGATACGAGGATGGTTGTTGAAAGTTTGTCGGAAGCCAGGCTGGCAGTTTTCTTTAGCTTGGACAAAAAGGTATAGAAATATTTTTATAAAAATTCTCAGCATGTTTAAAATTCAATATACCTAAACCTATTTTAAGTTTTTATAAATATGACCTTCAACGTTTTGTTTTTATGAAGTTTGCCCTATCCATAATTATACAGAGATTTGTGATTGAAAGCTTCAAAACACTTCCAATAAACTGTGTATGGCTTCATTTTTCATGTGGTTTGCATAAGAAATCACTGCACGCAGAGAAAAGATATGGTTACGCTATGGTCACCGCAACAATAGTATGTTCTCTATAATAAAAGCATGTTCGTCGCGACCATAGTATTGTTTTTTGAGTTTCATTTTGACAATAGTATTATTGTCAAATTTAGAAATGAAAACATGGTTGTAGTAACCATATAAACATGGTTGGTGTTACAAAAGTATTGTTGTTTAAAATTTACGTTAACAATAATTTGATTACGGCAATCATACAGTATGGTTGCGACTATGAACATAACAAAACAGGTTTTATAGAGCATACATGATATACAAAAAAAAAACACATACACACGATACAGTGAATGGTTGTTGTCCATTAAAAAAACAACACAATCGGAAGGTAGTTCGAGAGATTTTTATTGTGTTTTCTTTGTTCGGTGAAATACTCTAATACCGACTGGTGCTCGTTTATTTAAAATCTGCCTGCACTTAAGTATATAGCCATTGATCATGGTTTAATCACATTCGTTACTTGGTGTCTACGGATGGTGAAGTAGAATTCACCCCTGCTGGCAACTAAAATTATTTTTGACCGTTGGAATATATATTTTTGTTTCTTGAATTAAATGTTTAATAAAAACATGGCCTCAAATCTGGCTATGAACTAAAAGTAATGCAATTTTAAATAAAATACTTAATAAAAACCTATATTTTTGAATAAAAACAATAAGCAATCCTAATAAATAATTTTGGGGACCATTGTATGGTTGAGTGTGAATCATACTATGGTTGTGGGGATCATAGTATGGTTGCGTGTGAATCATACTTTGGTTGTGAGGATCATACTATGGTTGATGAGAAACATACTATGGTTGTGAGGATCATAATATGGTTGTAAAGATAATAGTATGGTTGAGTGTGAATCATACTTTTGTTGTGAGGATCATAGTATGGTTGTGGAGATCATAGTATGGTTAAGTGTGAATCATACTATGGTTGTGGGGATCATAGTATTGTTGTGCCATAACCATATACCCAACAATAGTATGATCCTCTTCGAATATTGTCACCCCAACCATACTTTTTTTCTGCGTGTGTATATGGAGAACACAAGACTTTTATCGCCACACAATTCGCCGAAGACACCTAACGACTGCATAAAAATGATCAAATTATTATTAATTCCATAAAGTCAGTGACGTTGAATCGGAATGTGAACACCAAATCAATATTAATTTCCGCAAAAATCACATATTTTTCAAAAAATTACACATTTTAAAAAAAAAAAAAAAAATATTTTTTAACGTACTCGTATATCAGTAGGAAGAAACAAATATTTTAACACATGATGTTAGCACTTGGTAGTCTCTAACAAAACGCGCAGTTTTTTTTTTAAATCTAGCAAAACCCCAGTTTTTGTGATTTTATACATTTTTAACTTTGAACGGCCACAGACTTCGCGCCCCCTGACGAAAGTGTATAACACGAATGGATTTTGCATTTTAAACTAGTCATATGTTCTGAATGTTATACGGAGTATATATACCACAAGGAATACACTATCGTCATTATAGTGATAGATCGATAAAAAATAGAAACTGTTTAATGGCTATCGACTAACGAGCAATTAGTTATCAATGGGTCCGAATATTGAAAACGTACCTAAAAAATGTTTTTGCTCAAAAAGTTTATAAATCTCATTATAACACCGTTCGGCAGTAAATTTGACGCATAAACTTAACCGCAGACGTTCAAAAGAATGCACAATGCACCATTTGAAGTACAGGACCTCAAAAGTTGAAGTTATGTTTTTATTAAAAAATATATATAAAATTAGTAAGTTATCCCACAAAGTCGACTTTTGTATTAAAGAGGAAAATTAAGGCTTTCATTTGCCTATTTTAGTTTTATTTTATTTTCGAAAAAAGAAAATGAAAAATGTCCTTTTTAAAAATGTTCCCTTCAAGTGTAGCGCAAAGTTATTCTTTAAAAAAAATGTGTTCAATAACTAAACAAGGAGTAACTCATGGCACAATTTTATATTTCTAGCATTATTATTTATGGAGAAAAAATTGGGGTTTCAACCTTACATCGAATTTTTTTTTTATTAACCATAAGAGCTAACCATTCTCTCCTACAGAGACGGTGTATTACCCAGATATTCCCCCATTTACTAGTCGCTATTAATGGTCATGCATGTCCCAGTTTGCAGATTGCTTTAATCCTAAGTCGCTCCTATATAAAGGACATAAAAAATGTCTTCAAAAATTTAAACTTCATTATTTTTTAAGTGTTTCGAAAAAAATATCCTGCATTGGAAAGCTTGAACGTTTTCATTTAATAATGGAACACCATCTGATGCGTTATTGCTTCGCCCCATGGGCTGAAGATTGTTTGGCAGGAGATGAAAATTTTTTTGTTTGTGTCTTCAGATGAAGCTCATTTTCATCTCAGTGGCTATGTCTTTAAGCAAAATTGCCACACAAGGGGTTAAAAAAAATCCACACGCGACTATTGAGAAGTCAATGCATCCACAACGAGTCCCTGTTGGTGTGAATTTTGGGCTGGCGGCATTATTAGGCCACTTTTCTTCGAAAATAAGCAAGAAGCCGCATGCACCCACAACGTGGATTTTTGGCTGACGGCATCTTTAGGTCATGCTTCTTTAAAAATGACCAAGAAGCCACCGTTACCGTCAACGGTGAGCATTGCCGCGCCATGCTCAACGAGTTTTTGTTTTCAAAAATTCAAGAGAATGACATGGACGACATTTAGTTTTAGCAAGATGGGGCCCACATGACACACATCTAACGCAACCATCGACATTTTACGTACTTTCGAATAATCAGCAGAAATTGTGATGTCAATTTTCCGCCTCAGAGGAGTTGTAATTTGAGCCTGTGGATTATTTTCTGTGGGGAGCCATTAAGGATAAATGTTACGAAAAACACCCAGAGACAATTGAAGCTTTGAAACATGAAATTGAAGTTGCCATTGAAGAGATTCGATCCGAAACAATCAAAAATGTACCTACAAATTTGGGTTGATCGGATGATAAATGAAATTGTGTTCCATTATTAAATGACAAAGTTCAACTTTTCCAGTAAAATCAGAAATTTAAAAAAAAATTATCATAACTATTTTTTTACAGCCGATTGAAATCTAAGGCTGATGGCAGAGTACGCAGAGCGGAGCCGAGCCGAAAGCTGATTGAAATTCTTAAAACTGTGTACATACAAGTTAGTAGAAATCAGCTTCGGGATGGCAGAGTGCGCGCCGAGCCGAGCTGAAAGCTGATTGAATGGTACAAAACTGTTTTGAAGCGTTTTTCGTGCTGATTGGTGCTGACATTTGATTGTATGTGTAAAAAAATGAGTTGTTTGTAATTTGTAAACGGTTCTTGATACTGGTGAAATAATTCTCTCTGTTTTGTTTCACAATTTTTTCGAATATTGAACAAAATTATTAAAATTTGATCAATCATATTTATAATTGACTGACCATTTATAGTTCAGACTAATCAGAAATGTCCATTGTTAAATTAATTAATTAATGACATTATTGAATAACCAAAATTTTGACTAACAAATATCAACTACAAAATAACAAAAAAAAAAAATATAAAGAAACAAAAAACGCACAGAAAAATCAGTAAAACAGTGCAGCTTCAGCGCCGAATTCAGCGTTCACTCTGCCATCCCCAAATTTCATATAAGCATGAAATAGGTTCGGCTCGGCTCCGCTTTGAGCGCGCACTCTGCCATCAGCCTAATGTTTTCAATGGCCCACTCTGTGTTAAACATTCTGACCCCAATGAGCATTTACGCTAAATAGCCCATGGAGCGTATGAGCTATAAACATATTTTTTCTTTCAAAAATATTTCTCATACGCCACCGGTAACATATGTTTTTTAAAATTCAACTAACAAAAACACATAAGTACATTATCTTTAAAATGCTTAACTAATCCGCGATTTTAAACATTTCCTTCTTAGTTTTATTCCAACCAACACTACACTCGTTCTTTTGTAAAGGGTGGTTAAATTTTAAGGGCCGATGCCATTTCTTGTACCATTCTGACCCTTTATGACGTTTGGAATGGTCAAGAGGCTTTAGTTCTTGAGTCAATTGCACCTTGTAAGCGTGTAAATGCAAGTCTTATGCATAATGTTCATCAACGACAAGCGCGAGAGGTGCACTAGTTGTGCACGACGACGAGCTGAGGTGGGCGGTACTTCAGCCACACTATCGCGAACAGCAGCAATATTTTCTGCAGAACGAGCTGTGCGAGCACTGGTGTTTTCACATTTTCTACAGACTCGGTTTGCCCAAATTTTTGCACGATTTTTCCGATTGTACGCACATTTGGACGATTAAATTGAACGAAAAAATTACGAAGTGCACGATATGCATTTTCATAATAGACCTGAATAACTTTAACGCGTTGCTCGCTTGTGTTACTGTTGTCCATGGTTCAAATTGAGTTAGTCTGAAATTGAGAAATATCAAATGAAATGCAGAAAAAAACTTGACGTTTAGGTTTGGTTAACATATCAACATCGGCCCTTAAAATTTAACCACCCTTTACATTAACTTCTGCTCCTTACCTCATAGGCACAGCTGGGTTGTTTCTATATTTTAATTGGTCGTGTTGTTGTCTCCCGAACGAACGAGCGAGCTATCACATTTTATTATAGAGCAAATTTATTATGTGCCCTCTTTGTTAGAGCGTTCGATGTTCGGCTTCGATGCCGCTTCCCATTCATCGTTGCGTTCCATACAGGTGTCAATGATTATTCATTGATAGAACTCTATTCTGACATTTCATAAAATATCGTACATATGTATGGATGTGTGTGTGTGTGTAGATATAAATAGCCCTCTCTGCCACAATGTCTGCAGGTGTATATCCTCCGTACGTGTGTGTGTCTATATGGGTAAGAGTGTGTGTGTGTGTGTTCATGCAATACACCTGATTATTGTACGTGATTTTGTCATTTATCTATGGCACTGTGTGTGCTCAAACCCAAAGTGTCACCTCACATAAACACCCCTTCCCCCAACAATAGTGCCAAACGGTACCGTACCATAGAGAGAGAGAGAGAGAAAGAGTCATAGAGAGTGTGTGTGGGGGCATACAAATCAATTTTGAACAGACAAAAAATTTATTACATGAAATTTGCATATGAAAGGATATTGATTTTGTCCATGTTCCATAGAGTCAGAGGACCAATGTCGTGATGGTAGTGGTAGTTACACACATGTCTATCTACATACATATGTATGGATGGCAGTAAGAGTGTGCTTGTAAGCATGATGAATGTATAAGTGCCTGCATGTGTTGTTGTTCAAACGATTGACATACACACACTCACACTTGTGTATTTATTTTGTATTTAGTAATGTTTGTCGTTTTGTTCGTTTCTTGTCATGGATGTTGTTGCTTGTTTTTTTGTGTGGATTTTATTGGATATTGAGTGTGTGTGCCAACCAGAGGTGTTTTCAGTTGGAATGTGTGTCATGCCAGTGTTTCGACAATATTTGTATTTATTTGTCTGGCTGTGTGTCCGTCTGTTTGCCCGTCTATCCTCCTGGCTGTCTGTCTGCTTGTCACTTCTATCTATTAAATGACAATTTAAATAGTTGTGTAATAGCAACATTTGAACAAGTGTTATGTTGTTTCACTTTTTTTCTCTCGTTCTCTCCTTCTCCTTCTAACTCTGTCTCGAAATGGCAATAAATTTCTAACACATGATTAGGATTTCAAAACAATCGAGTATTTTGACACTGGAAATCCTTGAAATTTTGCCAAAGGAATGCAAAGACATTTGTCAGCAGTGAGGGAGGGGGTTGAGTTTTTGCGGATTTGGGAAATTGATATAGTCATTTTATTTTTATTATAAGTTTTGCAAAGAAACTCATGACTACGCCTAAACTCTGGGCCTTTAAACGATTACAGAATCCGACTACGAAGTCCTGTTAAAAAAACTCGTTAATAGAAAATAAAAAAAGAAATCTTATTGCATACAATTTCGAACGTGAAATGCTGGACTTTTCACATAAAGTAACGTGACGGGTGTTTCATCTAGTGTTTTATTTTTGAAACATGTTACTGTCGATCTTACTCAAATTTAGTTTAGTGCGTTATAGGAGATTTATAATCAAGTCTTAAAGATTGGATCACATCGGGCCATGTTTTCATATTAGTCTCAACCTAAGTGGAAAGTGTTGGAGGTTTTTGAACCAAACCCTGGGTACATCTTCAAAATAAGGTTAAGGCACAGAAGTTAAACGATTATTGTGTCAAATCTGTAAACGACTTGTGGCAGCAGATCGGATCACTGTTAGTCATAACAGTAATCGTTTCACTTTGGAATAAACCACAGAAGTCGAAGTTCTCAATGTAATAACAGACATGGATAGGACTAAAGGCCCAGGATCTGATGGAGTGGCCGCTTTAAGCAAAGATTTTTAATACTGTGGCTACTTTGGATTACCCAAATATATTGAAAACTCATAAGATTATTCCCATTTCGAAGAACAACGCAAATAGAGTGGACAAATTTAGACCACTATCCTTACTACCTTTAATTGATTACACTGGGCCAATCGGTATGATTTTCAGACGGGCTGCGGAACTAAAGAGGCTTTCCTTAATGTTGTGATTTGTACAGGGGGGGGGGGGGGGGGGCTAGAAGTTACCATCGGTTTTTAAAATTGAATTACTTTTCGTTTATATATTTTTTGTATTTTTTTTTCAGATTATATAAATAACACTTGGAGAATAAATAATAGAGAGATTCACAACTGAACAAAGAACCAGAATAATAGCATTTTATTATTAAAATCAACGACCAATTATTTTAACGCAAACGCATGTTCATTACTCATGCGTTAAAATAATTGATCGCTGATTTTAATAATAAAATTCTTCTATTCTCATTTTCATTTGAATGGCTTTGTTAATAAGCAGAACTGTAGGTTCTGGGGCTCTGAAAATCAAAGAGACATTCATCAATGCCAATTGCAACCCATTAGGTGTACAGTATGGTGTGGGATCACACCTGCAAATATCATTGGGCCTTACGTCTTCGAGGACAAAAATGGAAGTGCTGTAACCGTAAATGGAGAGCGGTATTTTTTACGACCTGCTCTTAAAAACAGGCCTGAGATGTGGCTTCAGCAGGACGGAGCCACTGTCCACACTGCCCGAGACACAATGACACTTTTAAGTCAAATTTTTGGAGAGCAAATAATTTCCAGAAATTCGGAAATTATTTGGCCAGCGCGATCGCCAGATTTGTCAGCACCCGACTATTGTCTTAAAGGTTATTTGAAGGAGCTGGTATATGTGCACAAGCTCTAGACAATCATTTAACACAAGGCCAACATTGTTGCAGAAATTCGAACGCTACAGCCACATTTTGAAAGATGTTATGGAAAATGCTCTAAAACGAGCCCATCATTGCGAAGCTGAAGACAGGGGACATTTAAGTGATATTATTTTTCATACTTAGTGTAAAAATTTTCCATTTTGTATATTACATAATCAGAGAAAAAAATAATAAATGAAAAAGTTATTAAGGTAACTTTTGACTTATTTGTACAAAATTTAAAAAGCTCCTTTTCAATTTATGTTTATGACCGCTTCACAGTGGCTTAGAATAATCTTTATTCTTTAAAAGGCATATACAAAGAACGACTGTTTGGTGCGGTTTATAGTCTGGCGGGGTCATTGGACCGTACTACTTCAAAAATTAGGTCGGCCAAGCAAAGCAGGTAAGCGGTATCGCAGCGAAGCCATGGCGAGCATTTGGTAGATAATTTGTTTTACACATAATTTTTGTAGATCCTTTTATCATTATAAAAAATTTTGAGATAATTCTCTGAAAACTTTTTGGTTTTATTTACAATTAACATGTTGGACGACCGATTTTCTGTAAAGAATTTATAACGCGTTATACGTTTAGAAGTTTCTACCAACTACAATTGAATGCATAACAAACACAAAAACTTTCATATTTCGGTTTTGGTTATGCCTCGTTGCTTTACACCTTTCATTGAGAGAGTATTTATAACTGAGTGTAACAACATTATTCTCTCAACTGTTTACCGAACATGAGTTCGAATAAACGGGTGAGAGCAGATGATGAGGTAGCAAGTACTCGTACATCAAAACGTAACCCCAATAACAATAACTACTACTATCCTCTCCAAGTGTTGGATAAAGAATATGATGCGGATCAAAAAACAGCTGATCCGGGTAACGAAACATCGAAGAAAAAACATAGTCCACCTATAACTATAATAAAAAGTACCACAGAACAAATTCAAAAAATATGTAAACTCGCGAAAGTTATTCGGTATTCCATTACGAAAATATCGATCGGCCATAAGCTATTCTGCGAATATCAATTTGATTTCGACAACATAATCAAATGGCTTAAAGTGAAGAAGTTGGAATATTTTTCCTACACCGCAAAAAAAAATCGACCCTTCAAACTAGTTCTGTCAGGCTTAGATAAAACAGAACCAAGTATTGTAAAATCTGAATTGATTAAACATGGATTATTGTGCCCGGACGTTTAACTAGTGAAACGAAAATCCATCGTTTACCTAACAAAAAGCTCCGCATCATTAAATGAGTAAAAGGAAAAATATAACATTATCAACTACATCCGAGTTAAGTGGAGTTTACAAAGTAAAACTCCAAGCAAAATTACACAATGCCATAACTGCCAGATGTTTGGCCATGGCTCCAACAACTGCAACGTAAACACTTTCTGCGCAAAGTGTGGTGGTCAACATGCCACATTACTTGCAAAGAGACAACAACCAAATGCGCCAACTGTGGTGGTGATCACGTATCGTCTGACTCAAGATGTCTGAGCAAAGCTTCATACATCAATCTGAAAAATCGGTATTCGAATGTAATCAGCCGGAAAACAACTACATATGTGACGCGCAAAATAGAAAGGGACCTTAGGTTAGAACCCAGTTTTGTTCAGGAGAGCCATTTTAAAGATTAGGTCCCTTTCTATTTGCGGTTAGAATCGTCGACTTCACTTTCATAAAACGCGCATATCTCTGGGAAGGAACACTTTTGGGGCATGGGATCGGTCTCATTCGATGCTCAGATGTTGTCCACATCAAAAAAAAAAAAAAGGAAAATTGATTTTTTTACCCTTAGGTCGCTTTCTCTATGCGCTGTCACATATAGAAAACAACTACATCAGATCAACATTTTGATGAATACGACATTCCTGCGGGATGTCCTCAGGGATCTTGTTTATCCCCAATTCTGTATAACATATACGGGATGCGAATCTTCAATTTTCGCGGATAATACAGCTTTTTTGAGCTCAGGGACGATTCCAACAGATATACTATCAAACTTGCAGAACTCTGATTATTTCAATAAATGGAAGATTTTAGTTAATTCCGCCAAGACTTCCGCAAATTTCTTTACCAGGAAAAGGAAACGTATTTTTCTGCCGCAGTCCAGGATTAGGGTTGCCAATGCTGATATTGCCTGGGGAGAAAATGTAAAACATTTTAGAACTGTTTTGGATAAAAAATTGATTTTTAATGACCACGTGTCATACACGATTAATAGGATTAATATGAATACCCGGATTCTTTACGCTTTCATAAACCGAAACTCAGACCTTTCCATCTATAACAAGATGTTAATATTTAGACTTATCTTTCACTCTATTCTCTTTTACGACGCTCCAGTATGGCACGACGCTTAGGATTGCCACATTATACGACTCCAGGTCTCTCAGAATAAACGTCTCAAATTAATCTATAATTTTTCATGTTATTATTCTACTAGTCGTCTACACTCACTTCACAATGTCCCTTATGTTAAGGATAAAATTAATATTATAACAAATAGATTTTTTTGAAAAATGTTCTTATTCGAAATTCGAACACATAAACGCTCTAAGTACTTAGAACCTTTTTATCCTATAACCCCTCTCTCTCTTTTACCTTAACAATATAAAATTGTTTAACTAAGGTTTTTTACTATTGAATATAACTTTGTTCTATGTTTAAGTAGTTAAGTCCGAGGGACTAATCTCTTTACCAATACTGTTATAATTATTGTAGTATTGTATTGCAGTATATATGTGACAGCGCATGGAGTAAGGGAACTAAGGGTAAATCAATCAATTTTCATTTTTTCCTTTTTTTGATGTGGACAACATCTGAGCATCGAATGAGACCGATCCCATGCCCCAAAAGTGTTCCTTCCCAGAGATATGCGCGTTTTATAAAAGTGAAGTCGAGGATTCTAAGCGCAAATAGAAAGGGACGTAATCTTTAAAATGGCTCTCCTGAAAAAAAACTGGTTTTTAACCTTAGGTCCCTTTCTATTTTGCGCGTCACATATATTGAATTGAAAAAAATGAGTTAACAAAAATTTACATTTTGACCAACGAATTCGAATCCTAAGCCACACTACGCTCTAGAAGTCGCAAATTAAATACAATTATACTTTAATTTTGGGTTATGCCCTCAGACAAAGGACAATTTCCTGTCGCTCTACAAGCTCCATTTTACACAGGATCTGGCTCAGAATTAGTATTAGTGTAAAATAGGACCACACGACTCCATGTTTTAAATATCCCTTATTGAAAATGTCCCTCCATATTTAAGGCCCTGCCGTCCAAGAAGTTTCATTTTAAATCAGATCTTTGATAAGTTCCATTCAGTAGCGACGATGACTTTACTGTTTACCAAACTAGGGTAGGGTCACATATAGCCGGCCCTGACTGACTATATGAGGGTTTTTATACTACATATGTATTTTAAAAGTTATTTACTCACGTCGGCCATCTTAGTATTCAGCTTTAAGCAAAAGAATGTGTTTTTTTTTTCAAAGCTGACAATTGTCCTATCACACAATTGTCTATGCTTTTTTTCCTGTAGTTTTAGTAGTTCTTGCACCACCCTCGTATATACGGCTCGTATGGTGGCAGTAGACTTGGTGCTCATTTATTCATTACTTATATCTAATGTAATTTTCTATAATTTTGTAAATTTGTTTAATTTTCATTAAATAAAGCACACACAAAAATAAACGTACATAGACCTATACACACACATGTACGAGTATGTATTGTCATAGGCATTTGTACTAGCCCATGTACATATACATGTATATAAGTATACAAATGTACAGAGTAATTATGCAGACATTTTATAGAGTAAATTAGTTTAATTTATATTTTACGGTCAATATCTGCGTGTGTGTGTGCATACTTAGTGCCTTGTGAACATGTCTGCGCGCGTGTTTGTGTATGTGTGTGAGCACGTGCGTTTGTGTGGTGCAGAGTTATAAACAATTATTTGTGACTCACACACATTCACACATATTGATAGTATTTGTTTGTATTCTATGAATGTGTGAATGCTTTGGTGTAGTACAAAACAATTGTTAACTTTAAATTTATATTTGCGAGTATTGTTTTGTGTACCTAGTGTAAATTACTTGTTAGTGATGTACTTATAAAGTTAACGAATACGTTCGGTGCAAAAGGGCATAGCAAAAATCTTACGAGAGAATGACATCCAAAGGTGGTAAAAGCGGGCATAAGAGCATCTTACGAGAGAATGACACACAAGGAAAGATAAATTGCCTGGAATTGCATTATAATGAGCAGATATATTATCTAGGAGTCTGAAAATATCCTTGTTATTTTCAAGAAAAAGGGCCAGAGGCCCAAAAAACAACCATGACATATTCAGCATAAAGTTTGTAGTCGATTTCGTGTTTGCATTAGAGAAATTTGTAAGCAGTCTCCAACTTCATTTCACAGCATGTGAAGATTTTGAAAAAACTCTATAATCTGAATTAAGATACGAGGGCATATCAATAACACTGCTCCTATCAAGTTCCATCTGTTAATAGACTACTGTCAACTTTTGAAAGAGTTCCGTCATTTAGTTTGTGTTTAACAGCTGTTCAAAACAAATAACCTCGTTCATTTTGTTAAAAATGGAAAATAGCGAATTTCGAGTGCTCATTAAACATTATTTTTTTGCGAAAAAAAAACGTCGTTCAAACCAAGGAATAGCCTGATGAATACTATGGGGGCTCTGCACCATCGATTTCAATGGTAAAAAAGTGGTTTACTGACTTTCGTTGTGGTCGCATAAGTACAGATGACGCTGAACGTTCTGGACGGCCAATTGAGGTCAGTAAACCCGAGAATATGTCGAAAAAATCCACGATATGGTGTTGGCCAATCGAAGAGTAAAAGTGCGTGAGATTATTGATGTCATACGCATTTCATCTGGCAGTGTGGTCTCGATTTTACATGACCAGGATTTAAGACAGCTGTCTGCAAGATGGGTGCCACGCCACGGTTGCTCTCAATTGACTACAAATGTACTTATAAAGGGTGTCCCAAGAAGAGCGCAATTTTTAAATTTTAAATAAAACACAGATATTATATCGTAAAGTAGACAGAATGAGGTTATGTATAGAACAATATATCCTGCAGATGGCCGCCGCGGCTTTGCTGGCATGCACGCGATCTTTTAATGAAATTGTCAATGACCGTTTTGCATGAATGCTGCGGTATTTCATTAATGCAGCGTCCAATTTCGTCTTTTAAGGCTTGAGTCGTCGTCGGCTTATTCGCGTAAACCATCGACTTCAAAAAACCCCAAAGAAAAAAATCTAATGGTGTTAAATCGCACGATCTGACGGCCAATTCTGATCTCCAAAACGCGAAATTACACGACCGGGAAATGACTGATGCAGCAATTGAATTGTTTCTCTGGCTGTATGACATGTGGCGCCGTCTTGTTGAAACCACATGCCCTCCACATTCATTTCTACAATTCTAGGCAAGAAAAAACTGGTTATCATTTCACGATACCAAACACCATTGACTGTTTGCGCTTGACCTGCCTCATTTTCATAAAAAAAAGGTCCAATGATTCCTCCAGCCCAAAAACCACACCACACAGTGACACGTTGAGGATGCATTTGCTTCTCGTGAATCACTCGAGGATTTTCCGCACCCCAAATGCGACAATTCTGCCTATTGACGAAGCCATCAAGATGAAAATGGGCCTCGTCACTGAAGATGATTTTATCGGCAAAATCAGCATTTTCATGTGTCTCTCCAATACCCAGTTAACGAACTCCCTTTCGTGTAGCGCTCCATTTTTACTAACCTCGTACGTTCTACTAACAAACAATAACAATTGTTCAAATGTCAAACAATGACACTTCGAATGTTGCCAGATTTAAAAATTGCGTTCTTCTTGGGACACCCTTTACTAGTGTGACAACTTTAAAGAATTGTTTAACCGAAATTCCAATGAGTTTTTGCGGCGTTTTGTAACTGTGAAATGAAACATGAATCCAATACAGCTCCCCGGAGACCACGCAGCGGTTCTCCGAGTGAACCGGCTTCGAAGAAGGCCAAGGTGTCTTTGTCGGCGAATAAGGTGAGGGAAAAAGTTTTTTGGAATGCACGCGGGACAATCCATATTGATTACATTCAAAAGGTAAAAACAATAAACGGCGGATATTATTCCAACTTATTGGACCGATTTAAGGACTAAAAAAAACGAGCAAATATGGCCAAGAAAATAGTTCGTTTTCATCGAGATAATGCACGGGGGGTGCACAGTTGTGCAGTATCAATGGCAAAATTGCATTAATTGGGTTACGAATTGGTACCTCATTCGCCATATTCTCCGGAGGGACTATTTCCTATTTCCAAACCTAAAGAAATGGCTCGGCGGAAAGAGATTCAGCTCCAACGATGAAATTATGGATCAACTAAATGTCTATTTTCTGGACCTGGAAATATCTTATTTATTGGTAGGGATACAAAAAAAAGGGGGAAACGTTGGACTAAGTGTATTGAGCTAAAAGGAGAATGTGTTAAAAAAAACTGTGTTTTATTCGAAAAGTCACGGAATTTTTGAACTGCCCTCGTATGATACTTTTAACAATAGTATGATTCACACACAACCATACTATGATCCCGACAACCATATTTTAAATCAAACACAACCATACTTTGATCCCGACAACCATTTTATGATTCACACACAACCATACTATGATCCCGACAACCATATTATGATTCACACACAACCATACTATGATCACGACAACCATATTATGATTCACACACAACCATACTTTGATCCCGACAACCATATTATGATCCTCACAACCATAGTATGTTTTACATAAAACCATAGTGATCTTCAGGAACATATCTTCATCCTTACAACCATCAAATGTTTTACATTCAAACATAGTATATTCCCCACAACCATAGTATAGGGTGATCAATCTAGGCGTATTCTTTCAACATGTTTTTTCACAGAAAAAGCGTGAGTTGTGTTAAACTTTATTTTTTTCACTATTGTTTGCCATTTCATTATGGAAAGACTTACACCGAGAAAACCACGGTCGAATGCTCGAGCGTGACATCCAAAAATTGACCCTCAGAATTGATTGATACCCTGGGGCGTAGTTGGTGCGAACATGTGAAGGAAAATAATGGTTGATCCAAGTAGAGATACTTTTTTTAATAGCCTTTTTTTGGCAGATCACGTGTGAGTCGTGTCATGCTGTCGTGTTATTTTTGTTTAGTATTGTTTGGCATTTCCTTCGGCGCCGTCCGCAGCGATTCGGACTGACGTATGGAACGACTTGGCGAATTTTACGTCGAGATCTTAAAGTGAAAGCGTACAAAATACACCTTGTGCAAGAACTCAAGCCGCCCGACGTTCTCAAGCGACATCGCTTCGCTCTATGGGCTCTTGAAAAGAAGATCCGAGGTTTTCGAGCCAAATTTTGTTCAGCGATGAGGCCCATTTCTGGCAAGCAAAATTGACGCATTTGCGACGAAGAGCAACCAGAAGAGGTTCAAGAGCTGCCACTTCATCCAGAAAAAACAACGGTTTGGTGTGGTTTGTGGAAAGGTGGAATCATCGGTCCATATTTCTTCAAAAATTATAACGGTGAGAACGTAACCGTCAATGGCGACCGTTATCGTGCCATGATAACCGACTATTTGATGCCTGAAATTGAAGCTCGTGATCTCGGCGACATTTGGTTTCAACAAGACGGCGCCACTTCCCACACATCGCATCAATCAATGGATTTATTCAGAGACACCTTGGGTGAGCAGATAATTTCACGTTTTGGGCCGGTGATATCACACCGTTAGACTTTTTCCTGTGGGAATGTGTAAAGTCTAAAGTTTATGCGGACAAACCCGCTTCGATTCAGGCCTTGGATCAAAACATTACGCGTGTCATTCTCTCGTTTCCAGTCGAAATGTTCAAACGAGTCATCGAAAATTGGACTCAACGGGTGGACCATTTGAGTAGTAGCCACGGCCAACATTTGATAGACCTAATCTTCAAAAAATAAATGCCAAAGAATGTTCTATCAAATGATAATAAACATAAAGCGGAAAACCCCGCTTCGATTCAGGCCTTGAAGCAAAACATCACGCGTGTCATTCGCCAGTTACCAGTCGAAATGCTCGAACGAGTCATCGAAAATTGGACTCAACGGATGGACCATCTGAGACGTAGCCGCGGCCGGCATTTAATAGACATAATCTTCAAAAAATAAATACCAAAGAATGTTCCTTCAAATGATAATAAACATTCCCCATTCAATTTGAATTTTCTGTTTTTTTTTCTTTAAAAAAAGGGAACCTCGAAATGGATCACGCGTTATTATCAGCACTTTATTTTACAGTTGATTCAAATTTAAAAAGCTTAAATCGCCCACCCTGTACGGGTCCAAAGAAGATTATTTTAAGAAATTTTGATTTGCAGGTAAAAAAAACTATTCTTGCGTAGGATTCGTAACAATAACATTATTCCAAAAACCATATCCAAGTTTTTAAAAATTACAATCATACAGTTTAATTGCCGTAATCATAATATTGTTAAAATAAATCAACCACATTTTAATTTTTAAACGTGGCATTTATACCATTGTAAAATTTCAACAGTATTAATATTACCGCAATCATACACTTGTCAAAATAAAATTATCAAAAACAATACTATGGTTGCGACAAACATGCTGTTCAGAGAACGTATTATTGTTGCAGTGACCATATACTTAGTAGGGACATAAATACTGTTACACACGTTTTATGCTGTAAAATAAAAAGTGCTGAATGTTTTTGTACCAACTATTTTTTAATATATTTATTGATGTACATTGTATCCAAAAAGAATCTACTTATTTGAAATGTCCGCCTTTTGCCTTTACACACGCCTTAAGTCGCACTGGCCAATCGTCAATAGCTGCACGAACCTCGTCCATTGGAAAATTGGCCCCTGCTAGAACCAAAGCAGTCTTAAGAGATCCACTGTTGGGGTATCTATTGTGACAAACCTTGTCCTCTAAAACCGTTCACAATTTATAAACCAATGGGTTTAAATCTGGACCGCCTGCCTTACACACGCCTTAAGTCGCACTGACCAATGGCCACTAGCTGCACGAACCTCGTCCATTGGAAAATTAGCCACAGCTCGAACCAAAGCAGTCTTAAGAGATCCACTGTTGGGGTTTCTTTTGTGACAAACCTTGTCCTCTAAAGCAGTCCACAATTTGTAATCTAATGGGTTCAAATCTGGACTGCCTGAGGGTCATTCTTCAGAGGAAATGAACGCTGGCAAATTGTTTCGAAGCTAGGCCTGGGACGTTTTAGCCTTATGGGCCGGTGCAGAATCCTGCTGGAAAGTCCATGGCTGGTTTTGGAACAGGGAATTGTTAAGAGGCTTCACAACAGGTTTCAAAATGGTTTCTTGGTAAACGTTGGCCGACGTTTTGACTCCTTGTTCGCAGAAATGCAGGTCAGTGACCCCATCGTAAGAGACACCCCACGAAACCATGACTGAAGCTGGGTTATGACCCTTTTCCACCGTTGGGATCAGTTCAGATGCTTCCTTAGATGACCGCGTATACACTCTATCATTTTGCTTGTTAAATTTTTCCTGAACGTTAAAAATTGTTTAATCGGGGAACAAAATTTTTCTGTGCAAGTTATCAGCGTGCTTCACCAAAAGACGTTTGTATTTTTTAATCCTATTTTGTTAAAGCTGCAGTCAATAAATGTTTGGTACATCGTTTGAAAGCCCCATGTCCCAAGTCTTTTTTAATGATTCGACTCATGGACTTTTGCGTGATATTCATCTCACGGGCCATGATTTTCTGTTTTCTGAGCGGATTTCTGTGAGTTCTTGATTTAACGGCTTTGATGACATGCGGTGTTCGAACAGAGCGTGGGCGGCCCGACCGGTGGCGGTCTTTTACATCTCCAGTCTCCTCAAACAGTTTTATGCATCGGTAGACGAACATGCGGCTAATCCCTAGTGGCCGGAGCGTTTTGAAAATATCACTTTTTTCATTTCACACTTGAAAAGCGCTATGACAGCGATACGGTTCTCATTATCTGACCACTCCATGATGAAAGTTGAAACAATTTTAAAATCCCGTTACAGACAAACGCTATCGAGGTTAGCTTTCAAAACCCATATGACATTAACGGGGTATGTTCAGTTCTACTATTGAAATGGGTGTGTTCAATGTTGTAAGAGTATTTAGGTCCATACTAAGTAGTAACCTTATTTTTTCTCTTCGTGTATATTTGTCAGCACTATCGTGCAATAACAAATTGTTATAATCAATATGTGTTTTCGGTATGAACACGAACGTATAGATTTACACATAATTTATAGTACAATTATTTGCTAATAGTATTTCATAAATTATGATGGAATTATGCACAATTGCAAAAATTATTACTGCAAATATTAAAATTAATGTCTCTTTAATATTATAAATATTGAGAATGTGCGGAATATTTCGCCGTTTTTTTTTTTAAATAAAAACCAGAATACAAATAAAAAAGCTTTAGGGATATTATTTGAACACTTAGCTTTAACCTGTAAAACTTTAAAAACCCCCCTTGAAAGGCAAACACTTATAGATTTGACTTGATTACAAATTCTATGCCAATTTGAAAAAGTTCTTCAAATTCATAGAAATTTTCACACAATCGCTTTCACTTACTTCCTCAGTCGGCCCAGCCCAGCCGCTGCGATTAGAGCAGTTAATATTTTATTACTAATTGTTAACTTGCAACTGGCAATTTTGAACAAATTTTAAACAATTTGTAAAGTGTTCTTTTTTTGTCGCCTTCTTCGGTTATTGCTTCTGCACTCGCTCTTCCCCACTCTCGCTATTCTAACAACGCCATTAACAGAAAACTTTCTATGCTAAATGAAAACCCATTCATGAATGTTTCAAGTGGCCAAAAACAACAACGCCACGCCAAGCCGACATCAATGTAAGGGTAAAGGGACGCTTACTTTAGTCTAAGTGTCAAGAGGGGCGAAGCGTGGTGGGGCGCTAGGGCAAGAGACGTTTGGCAGTTTGAAAGAAGTGCAAGCGGGGGTATGGCTGTAAAAACCAGTCGGAAGCAAAAGTGAAATGTAATAAATTTTTTAATAAAATTTACAATTAGTTGACAACTTTTTCCAACTCGGTTTCTATTTTTGTTACAACGAACTTAAATAGTGCGTTGAATGCTCCTGTTGTTGTTGTTGTTGTTTGGCACACGCTACGTTGAGCAGGGTACTGTTCTCACCACACCACACACACACACACATCAGCATTTTATGAACTCGCAGCGGCGGAATGAGGCATTTATCAGATGTGATGGAGGCCTGGCATGTACTAACATTTCAACATTGCATCCGATTAAAATTGCTAAAGTAAGAATTTACACGTGTATTCTTTACACCGAGAAGAAATCTATTAAAAATCGGTCCGAACTAACGGGTGGCCCAAATAAGACCAGCTGATGTGAAACACAAATAGCTTTTTTTATTTTTTAACATAATTTATTTTTTCTTTTTGCAGATTATAACTGAACTCTTGGAAATTTAAAATAAATACGTACAGTCCACAACAATGCATTAAAATTATCGATGATTTTTATTCTTCTTCTCAACGATCAATTGTTCTGACGCAGCGAAATTATCGCCGTTTTTTTCACGTAAGATCAGCGCCCACATCTTCTATGATTACAAGTTTAGTTCGCCGTTTTGAGGAACTGGGTTCAGTTGCCGACCGTCCAGGAAGAGGAGCTCATCGAAATATTCGTACTGAAGAGAACGTGGAAGCTGTGCAGCAGCTTGGCGCTAAAAATAGTCAATGCCTGTATCAAACAAAATGGTTTGTCTGATGTCATATTTCACACATAGTCACGTTAAATTTCCATAAAATGTTTTTAAGATATAAAAATAAATCATTTAAAAACCCGTTATTACAAGAGTTATACGTGTTCAACATCACTAGGTCTCATTTGGGCCACCCTGTCCTAAAATTCCGTTGGACAAGACGAATTTCTATTGCAGCTATAAAATGTTTATAATAGGCGTGTTCTACGAGGGCGGTTCGGAAACTTCTTAGCCTAGCACAAAAAGCGCGGTATAAACAGACGTGTTTTGAAAACTTCCATCTCTGCTATGAACACATGTTAAATTTTGTTTCGATCTGGCAACTCCTTCATATAGAAACAGGTGTTCACAAAAGACGCATCCGCGATTTTTTTACAATGGAAAAATTAGAAATGCGTGGTGTCATTGAATATTTACATAAAAAAGGTTTATCGGGACAAGAAATTCATAATGATATGGTGAATGTGTTAGGTGAAAGTGCTCCTTCATATGCAACAGTAAAAAATTGGGTTGCTGAATTTAAACGTGGTCGTACAAGCATTGAAGATGAACCACGTAGTGGACGTCCAAAAACAGCAACAACAACAGAAATTGTAGCCAAAGTGCATGATATGGTATTAAATGATCGACGAATAAAAGTGCGTGAAATAGCTAATGTCATGGGCATCTCAAATGATCGAGTCCATTTAATTTTGCATGAAGAACTACAGATGAAAAAGCTTTCTGCAAGATGGGTGCCGGACTTGTTAACAGTCGACCAAAAACGCATAAGAATGAACATTTCTCAAGCTTGTTTGGATCGTTTTCAGCGAAATAAAATGGATTTTAAGCGTCGTTTCATAACTGTTGATGAGACATGGATCCACCACTATACTCCAGAGACAAAAGAACAATCCAAACAATGGACTGAAGCTGGAGGAAGTGCCCCAAAGAAGGCAAAAACAATTCAATCGGCTGGTAAGGTTATGGCAACGGTTTTTTGGGACTTCAAAGGTATTTTATTGAATGACTATCTGCCAAAGTGTAAAACAATAAATTCAGAGTACTATTGCAACCTTTGAGATCAATTAAATGTACAAATTCGAGAAAAACGTCCTGGCTTACAACACAAAAAAATAATTTTTCATCAAGACAACGCACCAGCGCACAAGAGTGTTTTAACAATGGCTAAAATCAACGAATTAAAGTACGAGTTGCTTGACCACCCACCTTATTCTCCTGATTTAGCTCCCAGTGACTTTTACCTGTTCCCAAATCTAAAAAAATTCCTTGCTGGCAAGCGTTTTACCTCAAATGAAGATGCAATTACAGTTGTAAATCACTATTTTGAAGACCTTGAGGAAAACTATTTTAATTAAGGGATAGAATTGCTAGATAAGCGTTGGACTAAGTGTATTGAAGTTTCAGGAGATTATATTGAAAAATAAAAATATTTTTGAAAAACTAACTATTCTCTTTCATTGATAGGCTAAGAACTTTCCGAGCCGCCCTCGTATTGGTACTATCCTTGTAAAGGAGTAAGTGGTAGCTAAGGCGATAACTTTAAATCTTTAGAAGATATTTTGGAAATTTATTTGTAAACAAAAACTGATTGTCTTTCTGCATCATAAGCCGTTTGATTTGAAAATTTGTAATTTCTAGAAAAAAGTTGTTCAAGAAACACTAAAAGCGATTAATAACTGAGCTCGTTTAAACTCGCTAAAGGTTATTCTTGAATAACTTTATTCCCAAAGTTTTAATTATTGAAAACAAACGCAAATTGTGAGGCTTCTACCTTTTAATTAAGTCCCTTATTATGGAGGAGAATGGACGTTAGACTCACTGTTCTTGTTGATTTTGTGCTCCCTGTATTATTCCAAACGTGATTTTACAATTTGTTTTTATTCCTAGGGTTGTTCTCCATAAACTGAATTATAGACCAATACCTTTTTAGACATTTGATTGTGGACAGCAAGAATAAGTAAGCATTCATTTGCTATTGAGATTTTCCATTTTAAATTGGGCTAATTCCAATTTTCATTTCATTTTGCTTTACTGTGTTAATGATTTTAAAGGACTTAAATAAATTTAACTTAACTAATTGAGAACAATTTATTTCAAACTGAGAAAATTTCAACTGCAATTAAGAATTTCCATTTAAAATTGTAAACTTTTTTAATAGGATATTAAGAGTTTTCGTTTAAAATTGTGAGAATTCCGATTGAAATGAAAAATATTTCCATTACAAGTTAAGAAACAAGTATTTCAAATTGAATTGAAATTGAGAATTTCTACTTGAAATTGAGATAATTTTATTTTTTTTTAGAAAATTTCAATTTAAAATGTAACAATGTAATATCAAATTCTAAATATTCCAAAACAATTTGAGAATTTCTATTTAAAATTGTAGATTTTTTTTGAAATTAAAAAAAGGATAATTTCCACTTAAAATCTTTAAATTTCAATATATTCGCTTGAATGAACTTTCTTCTGAAATGAAAAATTACTATTTTAAATGAATGTACAGCTGTTTCTAAACCCGCTAACGTTTTTCTTCAGCAGTCTTTGAATATTGCTCTATGCACAGTTCATAGACTATACGCAAAGGGTAATTCTCAGTAATTCAAATGAGCCTACCGTATAAGTCATTTGATTTGTTGCCGAAGTAATCGTTGCCAAAGACTGCTGAAGAAAAACTTTCGCGGGTTAAGAAAAAGCTGTACAGTCTGCCAGTCAACCAAACCAATACATTTAACTAATTTTTTACTTTGATTCTGAAAAAGAAACAACAAAAAGGCCTCGAACCACAATAAAAACTGTTCAAGTCATATAATTAAGAATTCCCTTTAAGAAAATGTTAATTACAATTGAGAAAATTAAATTTGGAAATGCTCGTTTAAAATTGAGAACTTCTAGCTGAAATTACTATTCTGGATTTAAAATTTTTAAAAACTACAATAGAACTTGGGCATTTCTATTTAAAAATGAGAAAATTCCAATTGCAATTGTGCCATTCTTTTTCAAATTGAGAATGCTTCAATAGATATTAAGAACTTCTCTTTGAAATTGTAAGTTTTTATAAATTTTCAATTTTCACTTAAAATTAAATTTCACTTAACGGATTTTTAATTGTGAAAATTTCAATTGAAATTTAGAAATGAAAAATTGGAATTAAAAATTTCGGTAAAAAAACGAGAATTAATACCTGCAATTGAAATATTTTATTTAAAATTGAGAATTTGCCATTAAAATTGGAAAATTTCAATTTATTTTGAAGAAATTTCGTCTATGGGTCAGCTGTCATGATGGCTTTACTGAGCTGGCAAATATTCGCGAATCTTAAGTCAACAACTAGACATGGATTGGTGCGACATTAAAAAGACATTGCCTCCATAGTAACCAGTATCGAAGAAGGCCCAAAGGAGTCGATTCGTCTCCGATCAGATAACTTGGACATCGCCCGAAAGTCAATCAAAATAATTTAGCGCATGGATTTGGATAAAGGCCCGCATGAGATTGTGCTAGCGCAAAAGTCAAAGAAGGTAGATCACTGTCAGCAATGAGGGGGTTTGGTTTTAAGTATTTTTTTATTAGCTTAAATGGTATATTCGAACAGTGCTTCTAATCAGTCGGCGCTAGAAACGTAGGAAAAATCTAGCGACTGGGTCATCTCACGGCGAGCGTTCATCTATTGGGTGCCGCAAAGTTAATTAATTTTCTCTAAGACTACGTCAAGTCCTTAGTTTACGATAACCAGTTAAACACTTTCGAGGTCAACATTGGAGATGACTTTGCCGGATAAGGGCTTCATATATTGGACCGAGTGATCAAAAGTTAAACAGACCGCTTGACACTCCAGTTTATTTTCTCTAAGATTGCATCAAGTGATTAGTTTACGCTAACAAGTCGGATAAGCGCCGCACTTTTTGGACCGATTCATCAAAAATCAGACGGACCGCTTGAAGCAGTCACACACGCAGAGAAAATATATGGTTACACTATGGTCACCGCAACAATAATATGTTCTCTACAATAAAAGCATGTTCATCGCAACCATAGTATTGTTTTTCGAATTCCATTTTGAAAATAGTATGATTGCGACAATATTGCTATTGTTGAAATGTAACAATAGTATTATTGCCAAATTTAGAAATGAAAATATGGTTGTAGCAACCATATAAACATGGTTGGTGCAACAAAAATATTGTTGTTTAAAATGTACGTTAACAATAATTTGATTGCGACAATCATACAGTATGGTTGCGACTATGAACATAACAAAAAAGGTTTTATAGAGCATGCATGTATGTATGTGTGTATGTGCGTATGTTTTTTTGATATACAAAAAAAAACACACACACACGATACAGTGAATGGTTGCTGTGCATTAAAAAAACAACAACAACCGGAAGGTAGTTCGAGGGATTTTTATTGTGTTTACTTTGTTTGGTGAAATACTCTAATACCGACTGGTTCTCGTTTATTTAAAATCTGCCCGCACTTAAGTATATAGCCATTGATCATGGTATTATCACATTCGTTACTTGGTGTCTACGGATGGTGAAGTCGCATTCACCCCCGCCGGCAACTAAAAGTATTTTTGACCGTTGGAATATATTTTTTTGTTTGTTGAATGAAATGTGTAATAAAAACATGGCATCAAATCTGGCTATGAACTAATAGTAATGCAATTTAAAATAACATAAAAATCTCTATTTATGAATAACAACAATAACCAATCCTAATAAATAATTTAAGGGATCATAGTATGGTTAAGTGTGAATCATACTATGGTTGTGGGGATCATAGTATGGTTGTATGAGAAACATACTATGGTTGTGAGGATCATACTATGGTTGTATGAGAAACATACTATGATTGTGAGGATCATAATATGGTTGTGAAAATAATAGTATGGTTGAGTGTAAATCATACTATTGTTGTGAGGATCATAGTATGGTTGTGGAGATCATAGTATGGTTGAGTGTGAATCATACTATGGTTCTGGGGATCATAGTATGGTTATGTGTGAATTATACTATTGTTGTGAGGATCATAATATTGTTGTGTCACAACCATATACCCAACAATAGTATGATTCTCTTCGAATATTGTCACCACAACCATACTTTTTTTCTGCGTGCAGTGATAAATTAAAATATTAAATTTACCTTCTGGTCCCCTTTTAAAAAAGTAATGTGGAGTCAAAAGAAGTTTTGCTTAACTATTTCAGATTAGGGCAAAAGCATGGCTGCTAAAAGGCTGTACAGCAATAAACATAAACCTTCAGAAGCCAGAGTCCAACGCTCATTAGCCTAAAACGAGCTAGAATGTTTACTAGCTGGCCTGCTTTAAGAAACCCTACCCAATTCCGCCACTGCTCTTATGGGAAAAGTAACAAACAAACAAATTATGAATGTATGAGTCAACGTCTTCATATGGGTGTGTGTGTGTGTGAGTGGATGTAAAAATGTACATATGTATGTAAATCTAGTGCACTCGGGTTTTGTGGGTTTCCGTACTCGAGGTTGACTGTTGTGAGCTTGACTTTATAACACACAAGTCTCCCCTTCCTCCAACACACAAACACACTCATTCACCGAGAGAGGCGAAGAAAAGCCATGCGAACACAAAGAAAGCCCAGCAACACCAGCCTTGCTTGTAATTGGTTACAAGTAAAACTTTAACCATTTACACACACATACATACGTCAACGCACTCACACATAAATAGCAAAGAATGTAAGTGCGGCACCCACTTCTACGCTCGTTTGCACACGCTCATTTCGTGCACATGTACCGCAATTAAACTTTGAAAAAGATCGTGAAAGAAGAGGCTGGCAAAACTATAAAAAAAACGTTGGGTAAAAGTAGAAAAAAATCATTAAATGCTGCACACACTGACATACACAAATACAAATTGTCATAAAAATGAGCGAAACACTGTGCTGAACACACACATACAAGCACTTTCGTATATAAAGTCAAAAACATAAAATTGTGGCGATAAAAAGAACACACACATACATGTATTCGTAAAAAGTCCAAAACATACAGGTGCAGTAACATAAATACATATACAGAGAAATAGAGGGAACCAACCTAAGGTACGTGCAACGACATGAAACAAACAAGTGCTCAGCAGCAAATATGGGTAACCAAATTAAAGCCAATTTCACTACGAATCAGAATAAGGGTTATTTTAAAAGTTTGGATAAAATTTAAAATTTGTTTAAATTTAATATTCCCAGAGGATGATTGTCAAAGATCGAAATATTGAAATAAATAAAACAAATTACAAGATAACACCAACACCTGTTTTTGGCATTTGTTAATGACCTCAAGCCAGTAAATTCAGATCAACAAGTATATATTGGGTGTCCCAAGAAGAGCGCAATTTTTAAATGACTGATGACCAATTGAATTGTTTCTCTGGCTGTATGACATGTGGCGCCGTCTTGTTGGAACCACATGCCCTCCACATTCATTTCTTCAATTCTAGGCAAGAAAAAACTGGTTATCATTTCACGATACCAAACACCATTGACTGTTTGCGCTTGACCTGCCTCATTTTCATAAAAAAGGTCCAATGATTCCTCCAGCCCAAAACCACACCACACAGTGACACGTTGAGGATGCATTTGCTTCTCGTGAATCACTCGAGGATTTTCAGCCATCAAGATGAAAATGGGCCTCGTCACTGAAGATGATTTTATCGGCAAAATCAGCATTTTCATGTTGTCTCTCCAATACCCAATTAACGAACTCCCTTCGCTGTCCATGGTCAGCTGGCTTCAGTTCCTGAGTCAATTGAATTTTGTATGCATGAAGATGCAAATCTTTCGTCAAAATTCGCTGCAAAGTGGATTTGGAGACACCAATTTGCTGAGCTCGGTGTCGAATTGAGGTGGATGGAGTTTGAGCGACATCATCACGTACAGCTGCGACATTTTCGGTCGATCGACCTGGTCGATGGCGCGTTGTTGTCTTTACATCACTAACAGACCCAGTTTTGGCAAATTTATCCATTAATCTCTTTACAGTTGACTCTTTTGGAGCATTATTGTGACCCCAAATTGATCGCAATTTGCGAACTGTAGCCGTAAAACTTTCACCATTTTGGTAAAACAATTTCACAATGAGAATGCGATGTTCATTCGTGTAGCGCTCCATTTTTACTAACCTCGTACCTTCTACTAACAAACAATAACAATTGTTCAAATGTCAAACAATGACACTTCGAATGTTGCCAGATTTAAAAATTGCGTTCTTCTTGGGACACCCTTTATATAACGTAGGTCAACAATATATAACCAACAACAATTTGGTACAGAATTTACGGACCACCGGTGTCATACGAGGGCTGCTATATACATTTCTGGCCTAATAATGAAAATGCGAATATTTATCACCAAAAATGTTTTTATTGTTTTTCAAAGTATTCTCCAGCATGATTTATACACTTTTGCATGCGCTCAAACCAATTGGCGAAGCACTTTTTCCACTCCGATTGAGACACCTCCAAAACAGGGTTTTTGAACGCTTCAACAGCTTCTTCTGGCGACGAAAATCGTTGACCACGCATTTTTTTCTTGATGTGCGGCAATAAAAAGAAGTCATTGGGTGCCAAGTCAGGGCTGTACGGCGGATGACCTATCAATTCGACATTTTGGCCGGTCAAAAAGGCGATGGTTTGAGTCGATGTGTGAGAGCTCGCATTGTCATGGTGCACAATGATTCGTCTTCTCTTGTTCGTTTTTCGAATTTCTCCGAAGACTTCAGGCAAACGAATTGTGGTGTACCACTCAGAATTGACCGTCCTACGTAGCTCAAGCGGAACAGTAGCCACATGACCAGTTTTGCAGAAGAAACAGGCGACCATTTGCTTCGGAGTGCTTCTTCAACGAACAACTTTCGTTGGATTTGTCTCGTCTTCGAAGACCCACGCGGTTGATTGCTGTTTTGTTTCGGGCTCATACGCATAGATCCATGATTCGTCACCTGTGACGATCTTATAAACGTCTTTTGAAGCACCGCGATCGTATTTTTTTTAAAATTTCTTTGCAGCAATCGACATGAGCCTCTTTTTGAGCGATTGTCAAATTGTGCGGGATCCAACGTGAACAAACCTTTTTTACGGCCAGGTGTTCATGCAATATCGAATGTATGCTGGTGGAAGAAATGCCCAAGGATGCCTCTATCACACGGTATGTCACTTGACGATCTTGCATTATCAGTTCACGCACGGCTTCAAAGTTCTCTGGCACAACGGCCGTTTTTGGACGACCTTCACAACGTTCGTCTTTGAGCGAGCATCGGCCACAATTGAATTCATTAATTGAATTCCATCGCCATACAAAGATTTAAGTTCATCGATGCGCTCTTGTCGTGATAATCCAAGTGAAAAATGATCGCCGAAAGTTGTAAAAAATGATCGCACGAAAATGTTTACGACTTAACTTAATTTAATGGTCGTTCGTCAAAACGTTCTGGGTACGTGTATGCTAAAAAACTTTCCAATGGAAATGTCAGGTGGCGACACTTAGTGTTGCCTAGGACAGAAATATAGGGTGATCCATCTAGAGGTATTTTTTCAGAACAAAAAAAAAACATAAAAATTCAAATCATGTGTGGAATCTTTATTGGCAATTTAAAAGGACATTTTATGGCATTTATTTTTTAATATATAGTTTCCTTCAAACATTGGCCGCAACTACGCCTCAGGGTGTACGTTCTGAGGGTCCAATTTTGGATGACTCGTTCAAGCATTTCGACCGGTATGGCCTTAATGACACGCGTCATGTTGGCTTCCAAAACCTGAATCGTAGCTGGTTTGTCAGCATAGACTTTGGAATTTACGTAACCCCAAAGAAAAATGTCTAAAGGTGTGATATCACTCGATCTAGGCGGCCAACTCACCTGTCCAAAACGTGAAATAAGCTGCTTTTCGAAATGACCTCTCAATAGATCCATTGTTTGAGCAGCTGTATATCAAGTGGCGCCGGCCTGTTTAAACCAAGTGTCGTCAAGATTACGGGCTTCAG
Organism: Hydrotaea diabolus; assembly: GCA_963513945.1. NCBI lineage: Eukaryota > Metazoa > Arthropoda > Insecta > Diptera > Muscidae > Hydrotaea > Hydrotaea diabolus. The sequence goes on along the minus strand of OY740719.1, from coordinate 8,027,917 downwards.
TTTCAGGTAGCATAAAGATCGATATCATGGCGCGATAGCGAGCACCATTCACGGCTACGTTCCGGCCATCATCATTTTTGAAAAAATATGCACCGATGATTCCACAACCGCACCAAACTGTGGTTTTCTCTGGGCATAATGACACCTCTTGGATCTCTTCTTGTTGCTCTTCAGCCCAAATGCGGTAATTTTGTTTATTGACTTTGCCGTTGAGCTAGAAATCGTCCTTATCACTGAACAAAATTTTAGTCGAAAACAGCAGATCTTCCAGTTTCTCACCGAACGCTCATTTCCATAATACAGATGCCAACATTTGAAGGCAATTATTTTCAAAAAATAAATAACATAAAATGTACTTTCAAATTACCAATAAAGATTCCACACTTGATTTGAATTTTTATATTTTTTTTTTTTAAAATATGTACCTCTAGATGGATATATATAGCAACCCTCGTAGTGCAGATGACTGTTTGTAATCAAAGAGCAGGTCGCAAACAAGAACCGATCTTTACGAAACTTGGCCAAGTGTACTCGTACACTTCCAGGTCACTGGAAAAACGTATCTTAATTGGTCCACAGCGATGCATACAAGTTAAGGGCTTCGACAGCCGGCAAGATCTCTTTACAACCTTGACTCCGCCAAGTTGGTTCGTAAGACATCTTTGTCTTTTAAGCTCTTCTTGAAGTAGACACATCAGAAGGATTCCTGGCAGACGACCCACCGGATGGCACGTCTCAGTTCCACCGGCATACGTGAAATTAAACGCTACACATAAAACTCATCAAAATAATTTCCACCACTACGAAGTAGAGATTTTCTCTCCCGGGTAGATGAAGAATGAAACAAAACAAACAAAACGACAAAATGCCACACAGAGTAAAGTGTAAAACAAACTACGAGGAAAAGGTGCCACAATGATCGACAATGCAAACAGCAAAAAAAAAAACAGAAATCCTTAGGAGGATGAGGGCATACGCGAAGCCCAAGAATGCATGTACAAATAAAGGCTTTGATGATTTTTGTTCTCGTTCTTTTTTATTTTGGCTGTTCTGCTGAAGGAAATGAAAGGTGTTCGTTCCGTTCCGCCAACATCAGCCGTGTATCCATTAAAAGACAACATTTTAAATTGTAATTAACTTTGTTGTAGTCCTTTGGAGAATATTGCGGCTGTCACAGTTGCTGTGGCTCACTCACCATTCCCGTCTTTTTACGTTGCAGCCAGCCAACCAAAGCCCTGGAATCGTTGCTTCTGCTGCCTGGTCGCACACAAAAGATAACCCCCTGGCCTGGGCAACCCCGCAACAGCTTTAGTGGATGAAAAGTTAAAAAAAAATAACACTGAAAGAAACCACAAGTTAACCTTGTGAATATTAAGCCTCTGCCAGTAATTATATTCACACAGATACACACCAACACACACACACACATACACTCGTACTCTTGGTCTCACTTTGTTATTCACTTCAGCGAGCTGCGAGTAGTGGGTAGTGCACCGTAGTGGTAGTTATGGTGGTGGCGGACCTGCTGATGGCGGTCTTGGTATGAGTGAAAACCGTGTTAAGTCACCACTTTGTGGTTATTTGAAGTACGGCATAAAACACGGAGTTGGAGATGGCAGGGGAGAGAGAAAAAAAGCCCTACAACAACAGCAATAAAAACAATGGCAACAACGGCGAGGACGAGTACGAGCAGAAGAATACCAGTTGAATTGCATTCAACCGCAAATTTATTGTTAAACGAACGAAACGTACGTACAACCGTGAAAATCCTGGCCAACACAGCCGACACACACACACACTCATACACACACACAAATACACTCACGCAACATTTCACCATTTCTGTACAACTTAACTCAGCACAGTGGCATGGGTGAAGGTAATATGTGGTTTTTAGTTAGATCAAAAGGTCTAACTAAGGGGTTACCTAAAGAAAAGTGGTAGTAGCCTTGTTTTATTGGCACTCGGTTATTAAGCGACTGCAAAAGACTTTAGACATTTTTTTATATATAGGGTGGGCCATTTAAAATTTTAAATTTGAATAGGCTGTAAAAAAACGTACTGATAATTTTTAAAATTGTTGGTTTTATTAAAAAAGTTGAACTTTGTCATGGATAATGGAACACCATCAAAGCGTTTTCGCTTCGCTCAATGTGCTGAAGATTGTTTGGCAGGAGATAAAGAATTTGACCGAAAAATCGTGTCTCATTTTCATCGCGGTGACTAATTGCCACACATGGGGTTCAGAGAACCAACACGTGGCTATTGAGAAACCAATGCACTGAGTCACTTTTTGGTGCGGATTTTGGGCCATGAGCAGGTTGCAGCCGTTACGCGCAAAGCTCAACGTATTTTTGTTTCAAAAAATTCAAGAGAATGACATGGACAAAATTGGGTTTAAACAAGACGGAGCCACATGTCACACATCCAACGCAACCATCGATATTTTATGCACTGCTTTGTAAAAAATAATAATAATCAGCTCAAATTGTAATTTCGGATCTGTGATTTGAGCCCTTTCGATTATTTTTTGTGGGAAGCCATAAAGGATAATTGCTACGCAAAGCATCCAGAAACAATTGAAGCGTTGAAACATCAATCGAAGTTGACATTGAATAGATTCGAACCGAAACAATCAAAAATGTACAGAAAAAAACACTGCCGAGCCAATTGTAGTAAAGGGTGATCCATCGATTTCAATCTTCAGGTATAATGGCACCTCTTCTTGTTGCTCTTCAGCCCAAATGCGACAATTTTGTTTATTGACTTTGCCGTTGAGCCAGAAATGGGCCTCATCACTGAACAAAATTTTGGTGGAAAGCCGCGGATCTTCCCGTTTCTCACCGAACGCTTATTTCCATTATACAGTTGCCAACATTTGAAGGAAATTACATATATTCAAAAAATAAATGCCATAAAATGTCTTTTCAAATTACCAAAAAAGATTCCACGCTTGATTTGAATTTTTATATTTTTTTTTGTTCTGAAAAAATACCTCTAGATGGATCACCCTTTAGTTATACAAAGGATATAGGGTTCCCTTTTGAAATGACAAAGTTCAACCCTTCCAATAAAACCAGAAATTTGAAACAATATCAATTATTTTTTTACAGCCGATTCAAATTTAAAATGTTAATTCGCCCACCCTGTATTTAATGATTTCTAATGTTGTTGTAATAGCGGCAAATAGTGCCGGATTGACAGCCCTTGGTCGAAGAATTTCTCCCTCGGGTCGATCCGGTGCGTAGAACCGGCTGTCAGGGGATCTGATGTCAAATAATGATTTCTAATGTTTGCTTTTGACGAATACGCCAATGAAACCTCTTGTCGTTGCATTCTCTTGGAAGAATACATAAGAAGCAATTTTGCCATATTATTCTTAATGTTTGTAAATCTTGCCATATCTGGCTAGCTCATCCGCCTCAACATTCATTCCTTGGCATGTTTCTGCTACAAAATAAGCAATTTTTTGATTCAGCTTTTTGTGTAAATGGTTTTTTTCTTTTATATTTGACTCAATTTCGCATCGATGTTAACTTTTTAGAATGGCAAATTTCTGGTCCTACAATTAAGCACTAATTTTGTAATGGGAAATTTGAGGAAATTAAGTAAGATTTCAGCCATGCAAAGTTTTTTTTTTTCCATATTTCGACTCGATTTCGAATCGATGTCAGCTCTATAGTTTTGCAAATTTCGAGTTCTACAATTGAGCACTAATTTCTTAATGGGAAATTTCAGAAAATTAAGTAAGATATTTGCCATGTAAATGCCGACGATTTTGCGAATAAAAAAACTAATCACCAGGAAATTTAAAAAGATTGTCAAAAAAACATAGCCTTTCTAGGCCTACTGTAAAATGAAATGAAATGAAATTCCGGCCAGGGAGTATAAAAATAATATCGTGCATGACTTACCCGCGTAATCCTTAATGGGACGTTGAGGGATCATGTGCAGAGAAGAGTTTGGCATTTTTTCCATACCGGGATGTTGAGGGAAGTACAAATATTTTTGGAAGTCATGCTCATGGTGAATAGATGTCGTTGGTTGATGTTTCAGGAGTATATCTGTTACACGTGGTTAATGATTATGTCAACCATTGAGGACAATGACTTAATTTTCTTTAAGTCCAGAACCTCTGAGAGTTAAACTTTTTTAGCTTGGAAGCTATAAAGATCCCCGTTGTCCAGGAAAATCAATTTATAAAACAGCCAGAGATGCAATCTATAAAGTTCGAAAAGAAACCAGTTAAAAATGTGTAGATAATATATGGTATGCATAAAAAAACTTTATGGTATGCATGACTTGCCAGTTTGATCCTTAGTGGGACTTTAAGGGATCATGTGCAGAGAAGTGTGTCATTTTATCCATACTGAAATATTTGGAGAAGTACGAGGTCATGCTCATAATGAAGAGATGTCCTAGGTTAATGTTTCAGGAGTAGATCTGTAACATGTGTTGAGGACAATCGCTTCATTTTCACAACTCCATAACCCTTAAGAGTTTAAATATTTTATCTTAAAGAGTATTAAGATCCCCCTTATCCAGAAAATCAATTTACGAAATAGCCAGAGATCCAATCTATAAAGATTGAAAAGAAACCAGTTAAAAATGTGTAGATAATATATTTAAATTAATCCCGAAAAAACTTTTTGGTATGCATGACTTGCCAGTTTGATCCTTAGTGGGACTTAGAGGGATCATGAACAGAGATGAGTTTGCCATGTTTCCATACTGGAATATGTATATTCCACGAGCTCAAGCTCATGCTGTAGAGATGTCGCTGGTGTATGCTTCAGGAGTAGATCTGTTACACGTGGTTAATGATGATGCCAACCATTGAGGCAACAAATAGCTTCATTTTCTATAACTCCAGAACCCCTTAGAGTTTATATATTTTAACTTGGAGGCTATAAAGATCCCCGTTGTCCAGGAAAATCAGTTATAAAACAGCCAGGGTTCCAATCTATAAAGATTGAAGTGAAACCAGTTAAAAATGTGTAGATTATATATTTGAATTATTACCGAATATAGCTTTTGGTATGCATGACTTGCCAGTTTGATCCTTAATGGAACTTTGAGGGATCATGTGCAGAAAATTGTTTGCCATTTTTTCCATACTGGGATTTAGAGGGAAGCACATATATTTCACGAGGTTACGCTCATAATGAGGAGATGTTGTTTTTTGATGTTTCAGGAGTATATCTGGTACACGTGGCTAATGATTTTGCTAACCGTTTAGGGCAATCGCTTCATTTTCTTTAACTTCAAGCCCTCAACTTGGAGGCTATAAATTTCCGCGTTTTCCAGGAAAACCAATTAATAAAACAGCCAGAGATCCAATCTATAAAGATCGAAAAGAAACCAGTTAAAAATGTGAAAATAATATATTTGAATTATTACCGAATATAGCTTTTGGTATGCATGACTTGCCAGTTTGATCCTTAGTGGGACTTTGAGGGATCATGTGCATAGAAGAGTGTCATTTTTGCCATACTGGAATATAAGGAGAAGTACGAGGTCATGCTCATAATGAAGAGATGTCCTAGGTTGATGTTTCAAGAGTAGATCTGTAACTTGTGTCGCTTCATTTCCACAACTCCAGAACCCTTAAGAGTTTAAATATTTTAACTTAAAGGGTATTAAGATCCCCCTTATCCAGGAAAATCAATTTAAGAAGCAGCCAGAGATCCAATCTATAAAGATCTAAAAAGAAACCAGTTAAAAATGTGTAGATAAAATATTTAAATTAATCCCGAAAAAACTTTTTGGTATGCATGACTTGCCAGTTTGATCCTTAGTGGGACTTTGAGGGATCATGAACAGAGATGAGTTTGCTATGTTTCCATGCTGGAATATTGGGAGATGTACGTGTATTCCACGAGCTCAAGCTCATGCTGAAGAGATGTCGCTGGTGTATGCTTCAGGAGTAGATCTGTTACACGTGGTTAATGATGATGCCAAACATTGAGGACAATCGCTTCATTTTCTTTAACTCCAGAACCCCTTAGAGTTTAAATATTTTAACTTGGAGGCTATAAAGATCCCCGTTGTGCAGGAAAATCAATTTATAAAACAACCAGGGATCCAATCTATAAAGATTGAAAAGAAACCAGTTAAAAATGTGTAGATTATATATTTAAATTATTCCCAAAAATACCTTTTGGTATGCATGACTTGCCAGTTCTATCCTTAGTGGGACTCTGTGGGATCATGTACAGAAAATAGTTTGCCATTTCTTCATACTGGAATATTGGGAGAAATGCGTATGTTCCACGAGGTCATGCTCATGCTGAATAGATGTTTTAGGAATAGTTCTGTAACATGTATTGAGGACAACTGCTTCATTTTCTTAAAGTCCAGAACCCCTGAGAGTTTAAATATTTTAACGTGGGGGCTATTAAGATCCCCGTTGTCCAGGAAAATCAATTTACAGAAGAGTTAGAGATCCAACCTATAAAGATAAAAAAAAAACAGTTAAATAAAAAGCATGCTTAAAATGTGTACATAATATATTTGAATTTTTCCGAATGGCTTTCCAACCACTGTGCGCCGGATGTAAGGAAGTGTAAACATAAAATGTAAAGATGGCAAAGGAAAAGTAATTTGTTGAAATTTTATTAAAGAGCAACTAATTGATGACATTGGGGTTTCCTACGTCGTAGTGGGGCAACAAAAAAAATAAAAAAAAACACACACCCGAGTAAGCCAGCGAAGCGAGCAACCAACTACGGCTATGGCAATGTGTGGTAGCGAGCGGCAGCAGTAGAAGTTAAAACTTACCAACCTTTTGATGTTCACACTCCTGTAAACATACTCACACAGATACATACATATACAGGCACACTACACTCATTATGTACACTTACTTACACACATACATCTACATCAAAATGACTTGTAATTTATTTCCATTTAATTATTTTTTAAACTCTTGCACTTCGTCGGCTGTTTTTTTTCTTCGTTCGCCTTTACTTTTTCCTTACGCTCGTTGACTTTTTATTACAGACATACACACACACGTGCACGTACAAGAAAAATATTAATGAGTGTAATTAAATTTAATAAACGTTGAGAATATTTTCACAAATTCGCACCATTAACATCAACAGCAGCAGCAGCTGAAATCTCCGCCGAAAAAACACCAACCGGGAAATGTTGCAAACTTTGCTTAAATCCATAGAGGCCAAAGGGAGGAAAAACTGTCATTCCGTTTATCTCTAACCCCCTTTCCCACTCTTGCTCTTTCTTTCTATCTGACTTTTTGCCTTAATGGATAAAGTGTTAACTATGACAAAATGCATACATTATTTACGCACGATTAATCAATTCCTTTAGCATTCAATAACTGCACTTTAAATGTTCTTTTGCAAGAGGCGAAGGCACACACACTCGCGCACACTCACAGAGACAAACACTAACACACGCACACTTGAGCTGGTGATTTCCGGTGACGTTGTTGCCTTTAGTGTTGAATATGGCCAAAAAGTAAAGCAAACAAATCACAAAAGTATCACCAACAAGCAACGTCAGGTGCAGAAAGGGAGCATCAGCAGCAGCATCATCATCCTTATCGTCCTTGCTGTGGCAAAGACAAAAAAAAACAGCAGGTAAGTCAAATATCATTTGAAACTTCCAGACTCCTCGGTCGCTCTACCGTTCTTATTGAAGGGGGAAGGTGCATCGCACATCTCAACGTAGCCTTCGTTGATTCGTATCCTTGGTGCAACAAAGTTGTGTCTATGACCGATTTCACAGCAAAATTGTAAATATGACTTGTGTGAGATGGAATTGTGAAGTCACACATCAATAACTTAAGATTTTGGAAATGCCGGCGAAACCCGGGCAATCGAATACGAGTTGACTGGCAGAGAATAAAAAAATCTTGGCTTTAACGTTAAAGGTTTAAAAGATTGAAAGGAAATCAATTTGAGTGACAAAGATTATTGAGATGAAAGTTAAAACAATTACGTAGGAAGAATGTGTCGAAAGGAAAGAAAATAAATATGCACACTGAGAACGGTTTGTTGCCACAACCGATTTTTTGCCAACCGAATGTTGGTAGTTGCAAGTACTAACCATGTACGCGTACTTAGTAGGTACTTACTCGTAAATACTGTTGCACACGTTTTATGCTGTAAAATAAAAAGTACTGAATGTTTTTGGACCATATATTTTTTAATATATTTATTAATGTATATTGTATCCAAAGAGAATTTACTTATTCGAAATGTCCGCATTTTGCCTTTACATACGCCTTAAGTCGCACTGGCCAATCGTCAATGGCTGCACGAACCTCGTCCATTGGAAAATTGGTCACAGCTCGAACCAAAGCAGTCTTAAGAGAACCAATGTTGGGGTATCTTTTGTGACAAACCTTGTCCTATAGAACCGTCTACAATTTGTAATCCAATGGGTTCAAATCTGGACTGCCTGAGGGCCATTTTTCAGAGGTAATGAACGCTGGCAAATTGTTTCGAATCCAGGCCTGGGTCGTTTTAGCCTTATGGGCCGGCGCATAATCCTGCTGGAAAGTCCATGGCTGGTTTTGGAATAGGGTATTGTTAAGAGGCTTCACAACAGCTTCCAAAACGGTTTCTTGGTAAGCTTTGGCAGATGTTTTGACTCCTTGTTCGCAGAAATGCAGGTCAGTGACCCCATCGTAAGAGTGGGGTGTCTCTTACGATGGGGTCACTGACCTGCATTTCTGCTAAACCATGACTGAAGCTGGGTGATGACTCTTTTCCACCCTTGGGATCAGTTCAGATGCTTCCTTAGATGACCGCGCATACACTCTATCATTTTGCTTGTTAAATTTTTCCTCGGTGAACAAAATTTTTCTGTGCAAGTTGCATTTTTCAATCCTATTTTTTTTAAAGCTGCAGTCAATAAATGTCCGGTACGTCGTTTGAAAGCCCCAAGTCTTTTTTAATGATTCGACTCATGGACTTTTGCGTGATATTCATCTCACGGGCCATGATTTTCTGTTTTCGGAGCGGATTTCTGTGAATTCTTGATTTAACGGCTTTGATGACATGCGGTGTTCGAACAGAGCGTGGGCGGCCCGACCGGTGGCGGTCTTTTACATCTCCAGTCTTCACAAAAAGTTTTATATACCTGTAGACGAACATGCGGCTAATCCCTAGTGGCTGGAGCGTTTTGAAAATATCGTTTTTTTTTCATTTCGCACCTGAAAAGCGCTATTACAGGGATACGATTCTCATTATCTGACCACTCGATGATGAAACTTGAAACAATTTTAAAATCCCGTTACAGACTAACGCTATTGAGGTTAGCTTCAAAACACATATGACATTAACGGGGTATGTTCAGTTCTACTATTGAAATGGGTGTGTTCAATGTTGTAACAGTATTTATGTCAGTACTAAGTAAATACTTTTTGAAAAAATTAATATTTAACTGTCTTATAATGGGTCAACTGATCAGTAAAATAAATACGTCTTGGGATAGATGTTTTGATAAGCATTGCATTAATGCCCCAATATGAAAAGATTTAAGGTACACAACAATATTTATTGTTAAGCATTGGGTAGCCGTAACTCGGGACAAATGAGTCGGTACCAAAAAATGGTTGTTGTTTTAAATAATAGGAAGGGTTACTTACCTATAACGAAAATTCTGATCATGTCTAAGTAATATCTTTATAATCTTTTTTATAGTTCTTTTAATAAAATATCTTTCTTTTCGTTTGGAAGCATTAACCGGCTAACCCAAGAAACCTAAAACTGTCTGACCATTCTTTTTTTTGGTTTTAATACATTTTTTGGGAATTTCAAAATATGTTTTCGTCGTTGTGACCTAAACCGATAAAATATTATAGGGTTAATTTTTTGATGTGGTAACCCATATTATATTACAACAGCCAACTAAACAGGTTTTGGTCACTACAAAGATCTTATCTGTTGTCACCACCAATCATTGGTATCAAAATAACAAGAGCGGGGTGGGCCAAAAGTTACCATGGGTTTATGTATTTAACAAGAAGAATTTCCGTTTAAATATTTTTTTTACTTCTTTTCAGATTACATAAATAACACTTGGAGAATAAATAATGGAGAGATTCACAACTGAACCAAGAACCAGGATAATAGAACTTCATTATTTAAATCAGCGATCAATTATTTTAACTGTAGGTTCTGGGGTTCTGAAAATCCAAGAGCCATTCATCAAAGCCAATTGCACCCCATTAGGTGTACAATATGGTGTGGCATCACATCTGCAAAAACGAGGGTTGCCATTTATATTTCGGGTCTTGACAATAATAGTGTTTCCAGATGCAAACTGGAACTTTTATTGGAAACTCTGACATTTTTTAGCATAACTTCACTCAGAACATTTTGTCATTTGAGGGCGCATTGTTTGGTTTACAGTAAGTTGAAAAATTCATCTCAGTCAAAAAATGCAATTATCCCGTGACCATTTTCGTGCGATGATTTTTTACGATTTTCGGCGTGGGTTACCGAGACAAGAGTGTTTAAATCAACTTGTTTCGAAGTTTGGCGATGAAGCACCATCAAACCCACTGTTAATCGCTGGTACCAAAAGTTCAGTCTCGGACGCTGTTCGCTCCAGCATGAATTTCATGAAGGACGTCCAACTTCGGCCACTTTGCCAGAAACCATCGATGCTGTGCGTGAACTGATTAAGCAAGACCGACCTGTGACACACCGTGAGATTAAGGCATCCTTGGGCAATAGACGAATGCTCGTATGGATTGGTGCAAAGACATGTTGAAAAAGTAAAACTGCGTAAGCTCAAAGGCAGTGATATCATTGTCACAGGTGAAGAATCATGGAGCTATGCATACGAACCCGAAACAAAACATCATTCGACCGTATAAGTCTTTCAAGACCAAAGCCAATTCCAACAAAAGTTGTTCGTGGAAGATTTACATCGAAGCAAATGATTGCGTTTTTTTTTCGATATAACCGGCCATGTTGCCACAGGGCCTTTAGCAGAACGTAGGACAGTTATTTTTGAGTGGTATACAACCATCTGTTTGTTAACAGTGTTCGAAGAAATGGGAAAAGATAATAAGAGAAGACGGATCATTTTGCATCACAATACAATGCAAGCTCTAACACATCAGCTGAAACGATGAGCAATTTGACCTCTCAAGATGTCGAATTGATGGGCCATCCACTGTAGAGCCCTGATTTGGCACCCAATGACTTCTTCTTATTCCAGAGTATCAAGAAAAAAATGCGTAGTCAACGTTTTTCAACGCCCGAAGCAGCTGGTGAAGCGTTAAAAAATCATGTTTTGGAGGTGTCTCAATCGGAGTGGAAAAAGTGCTTCGAAAATTGATTTGTGCGTATGCAAAAGTGTATTGATCTTAAAGGAGAATAGTTTGAAAAACAATAAAACCATTTCCAATGATAAATTATTGTGTTTTTTATTGCCGGACCCGAAATATAAATAGCGGCCTTCGTATCAGTGGGCCTTACTTCTCAAGAATGAAGATGGAAGTGCTGTAACCGAAAATGAAGAGCGGTATCGGTTTATGATAGAACACTTTTTACGTCCTGCTCTTGAAAACAGACCTGAGATGTGGTTTCAGCAGGACGGAGCCACTGCCCCCACTTTCCGAGAGACAAAGGCACTTTTAAGTCAAATATTTGAAGATCGAATAATTTCCAGAAATTCGGAAATTATTTGGCCAGCGCGATCGCCACATTTGTCAGCGCCCGACTGTTTTTTTTTTTTGGGTTACATATAGAAGCGAGTATATATGAACAAGCCCGAGACAATCCTTCAACTCAAGGCCAACATTGTTGCAGAAATTCAAACGCTACAGCCACAAATTTTAAGAGATGAGCCCATGATTGTGAAGCGGAAAAGGGGGGTAGGGGGGTCATTTAAGGGACATAATTTTTCATAATTAGTGTAAAAAATGTCCATTTTGTATACAGTAGACGCACACAAATTAGAACTTCCAAAAATTAGAACCAGCATTTTGATGCATTGACAATTCGGAAATTAGAACCAAAAGTTCTAATTACATGTTAGGCAAAAACTAATTATGATAAGATACACTGCCACCGCATTGCAGCAGTTGGATAATAACATTTTCCTTTACTTCAATGAATTATTTTAAGTTTGAAACATTTATGTGATATAATTTGACTGAAATGTTATTTAAGTTTTCGGTTTTCTTAATAAAATACTCAAAATGGATAAATATTGTGTATTTGCCTTATTTTTGCAAAAATAAAAAGTCCAGAAATTAGAACTTTTCGGAAATTAGAATCAGCCGAAAAACAAAGTGGTTCTAATTTGTGAGCATCTACTGTACTATATAATCTGAGAAAAAAACTAATAAACAAAAAGCTTATTCAAGTTTTTAACCCCATGGTATCTTTTAGCTCACCCTGTAGTAAAAGGTTAACAATTCAGAGATATTGTTTTAAAAGTTTTTCACAGATTACGCGTGAAAACTTAATTTAATTTTTTTTTCTTTTCAGAATTGTTTGTTTTCATCACGGAAAGACTTACACTGCGAAAACCACGATTTGGTGTGGTTTATGGGATGGTGGCAGCCAACTCACCGTTTCATTAGCTGCCCTTCGAAATAACCTCTCACTAGATCCAATGTTTGTATGGCACCGTCCTATTGAAACCAAATGTCGTCAAGATTACGGGCTTCAATTTTAGGTAGCAAGCAGTCCGATAACATGGAGCGTTAGCGAGCACCATCCACTGATACGTTACGGACATCATCATTTTTAAAAAAAATATAGACCAATAATTCCACCAGCCCATAAATCGTAAGCGAGCACCATCCACTGTTACGTTCCGGACATCATCATTTTTGAAAAAATATAGACCGCTGATTCCACCAGCCCATAAATCGAGGTTTTCTCTGGGTATAATGACACCTCTTCTACCTCTTCTGGTTGCTCTTCAGCCTAAATGCGACAATTTAGTTTATTGACATTGCCGTTTAGCCAGAAATGGGCCTCATCACTGAACACAATTTTTTTGTCGAAAGCAGCGGATCTTCTCATTCTTATTTCCATAATACAGTTGCACAATTTGTAGACGTTGTTGCGGTGTAAGTCTTTCTATGATGAAATGCCAAACAATACTGAAAAGAAAAAAAAAGTTTAGCATAACTCAGGCGTAATCTGTGAAAACAACCCTATTGAAAAAATACCTTTAGATTAATCACCCGTGAAAAAATATAGACCAATAATTCCACCAGCCCATAAATCGTTAGCGAGCACCATCCACTGTTACGTTCCGGACATCATCATTTTTGAAAAAATATAGGCCGCTGATTCCACCAGCCCATAAATCGAGGTTTTCTCTGGGTATAATGACACCTCTTCAACCTCTTCTGGTTGCTCTTCAGCCTAAATGTGACAATTTTGTTTATTGACTTTGCCGTTTAGCCAGAAATGGGCCTCATAACTGAACACAATTTTTTGTCGAAAGCAGCGGATCTTCTCATTCTTATTTCCATAATACAGTAGCACAATTTGTAGACGTTGTTGCGGTGTAAGTCTTTCTATTATGAAATGCCAAACAATACTGAAAAAAAAAAGTTTAGCATAACTCAGGCGTAATCTGTGAAAACAATCCTATTGAAAAAATACCTCTAGATTAATCACCCGTGAAAAAATATAGACCGCTGATTCCACCAGCCCATAAATCGAGGTTTTCTCTGGGTATAATGACACCTCTTCAACCTCTTCTGGTTGCTCTTCAGCCTAAATGCGACAATTTTGTTTATTGACATTGCCGTTTAGCCAGAAATGGGCCTCATCACTGAACACAATTTCCACAATACAGTTGCACAATTTGTAGACGTTGTTGCGGTGTAAGTCTTTCTATGATGAAATGCAAAACAATACTGAAAAGAAAAAAATAAAGTTTAGCACAACTCAGACGTAATTTGTGAAAATAATCCTATTAAAAAATACCTCTAGATTTCTCTGCGTGTAGATCAGGTATTGTCCTTTCGGAAATATTAATAATTCATTTTGGAGAAACTAACTCAGTCGCTGATGATTCCTTCATTATCAGTTTACACTCTGGCTACAAATTGAGATATAACAAGGATCTACTATCGTTTTCTTTCGGAATTGATCCATATTTCGATTTGAAGAAACCTTGTTCACTACTCAGTCGTTGACGATTCGTTCAAACATAATTCACAAATTAGACATTAGACTGAGTGTAAACAGGCAACAAATTTAGATCTAACAAGGATCTACTATCGTCCTTTCGGAATTATTAATATTTCGTTTTAGATAATTCTCTGTTCACCACTCAGTCGTTGACGGTTTGTTTAAGCATAATTGCCAAATTAGACCCCAAGTTTACACTCAGGCTACAAAATAAGATATAAGGACCTTAGCAACCTAAAGCAACAAATGCAAGTTTTGGACATTTTCGTGTTTAGGTGACATTTCATTAATTCTCTATGCAGTCATGGGGATTAGTAGCGACTCATTATATGTAGTTACGGACTTTGTAATTTTCATAATTTCGAATGAATTGCAATTTTATTGCTGTGAAATGTGTGGACCCCCGCCCCCTACCACAAGTGGTTACTCTGGCGAAAGCGAATGTGCGGAAAAGTAATTAATTTCCTTGTTGTTTATTTATTTAAATGCGGTTTAAATATGTTATTGTAATAAACATATGCAGAAGAATTATAAAATTTGATATCCCATACATACGAAATGCGTATGGGCGAAAAACATAATTTTCTTTTGGACATTCTGGAATATTATTCGAGTCATTTGAAACACAATTGGGAGTTTATGAGAGCAAAAATTGATTTTTTTTAAAAAAGTTTTCTGATGAAGGTCCTCACGGACCCGAAATCGCAATAAAAGCATGAGAAAGCCATGAGAACCAATGCCACTTTGCCAATCTATTAAAATGTTGATGAAAGAGGTCTCGAGCCGGTTAATCCCGGTTCAATGTTTTTTATTAAGAAAGTTTTCGATAACTTCGCCAACTTAAAAGAGTTAAGATCTATTTGTTAAGAGAAATTTTACTTTGTATATCTTAATTTGTAGATAATTACATCTACTTAATTGTGCAAGAATAATTGAAAATCATAATTTTTTGTCTCAAGAGTTGCCAAAACAAAAACATTTTCTGTTGGAAATTGGCTTAAAATTTACCCAAAAAAGGCTGCCAGCTTTGAACCATAGAAATTTATCCAAATTTTTTTATATTGAGAACCCGCATTTGAATTAATTAAATGTTCGTATTAAAGCCAAAAAAAAATTACTCACGCTTGCAGCAGCTACAACTTTCTATTTTAGTATAAATTAATGCGGTTGGCGTTACGAGATAAACTTCCACTTAAAATTCTGGGTTGTTTCTATACACGATTTGAACCCGGGTTCCTTGTGTGATAGTGGCACACTCTATCTACCACATCACTACCGGCGACAAAATTGAAAAAGTATAAGTAGTATCTGTATAGAGGTTTTAGACCCAAAGCTGGTTCAATACCTGAACTAAATCTGTTATTCGGTTTGCAAAACCTCGAAACCATAATGCACGTTGTTAACCCATTCCTGCCTAATGGGTATTTAAATACCCAAAAAAGTATTGATACATAAATAATTTTAGCGTGGGCCAGGTGAGCGAAATCGCGGCATTTTTTTTATAGAAAAGAGGAAAGATTGGGCTAAATAATTTTTTTTCTTTCAACTTCTATGGTCTTTTGGACATAAATTTTCAAATTTCATAAAAATCGTACAAGCCGCCAGGCAGTAACGGGTTAATTGAGGGTCACGCCCTTACGTCAAATTCTTTTGCCTAACTTAATTTGACATTTTATTGTTTCAGTGTTTGACAAGCCATGGAGCGGTATAGAATTGAGCAGAGCGTTGGGATTGTTAAAGCCTTTTACAAAAAAGGGTCGTTCAAATCAAAATGCATTTCGTGCGGACGTACTTCGGTCGGCCAAGCAGTTACCGTGAATGCAGTTCGCTCTCAGAAATTAAGGATATGGACCTGGACGTTCCATAGGATGGTGCTACTTGCCACCCAGTTAACAAAACATTGGCTCTTTTGCGCAAGAAATTCATTTGCCGTGTTATCTCATGTCGTGGCGATGTTAATTGGCCGATACGATCATGTGATTTGACCCCGTTGGACTTCTTTCTTTGGAGATATTCAACAGAAAAAGTGTACGTCAATAAGCCAAGAACAATTCAAAAGCTAAAGGATGAGATAGTTCGGCATATTAACGCCATTGAGCCTCCATTATGTCTCAGAGTCATTGGAAATATGTACCATCGGATAGCGGTATGCAAGCGAAGCCTTTGCAAGCATTTAGCCGACATATTCTTGCACACATAATTGTCATAGATCCTACAATCATAACAAAATATTAGGATTATTCTTTGAACATTTTAAGTTTTAATTACAATTAACATGGGCCATTGGACCACCCTTTATATGAGCCAAATCAGTCCAAGATTGGTTGCTTCTCTATCGTTATATACCACAGTAGAACCTGGATAAGTGGGACCTGCATAAGTAGGAATCCTCTTTAAGTGGGACAGAAATAAAATAAAACTCTTTAAGCTATAAAAATAAAACTCTTTAAGCAGGAGTTTGAACCTCCTCAAGTGGGAATTTTTACTAGTTTTCCTCTATGAGCGGGATTTCCCTGTTCATGCTGTACCTCCAAAAGTGCGATTGTCTTTTTTCTCTTTTCTCTCCCGGTTTTGCTTTTTGCTAAGGGAGTTTTTGCAAAGTGCAAGGCAGGGTTGTCAGCTTTGGCGATATCTTGCCAAATATAACGAAATGACTTTTATTTTAGTGATTTGACAATCCGCCGGAATAGGATTTTATAAAAAAAGCCCTAATTTAACTTTCGAAGGTAGCTAACTCTAAAACGCCAAAAGTCTCATTTATTAGTCGGCATTTTTGATAATTTCGCATTATATCCGATTGAATGGCTCCGTTCCACGCATTTTTGTACCTTCCATCATAGGATAGAGGGGCATAGATATTGGCAATAGTGTGACAGCGGTTATAGTATGGCGTTTTTTCTTTGTGTGTAATTTTGACCAACAATTTGGCGAAAGAGGCCAACAGGAACTGACAACTCTGGTGCAATGTTGCGAGCACTTGGTTTCTTTTAATGTTTATGCATATACAATCATATTCTTCTGCTTGTAATCTCTTGAATTGAACTATAGTATTTGAATTTAACGCCAATATGTGACAGCGCATAGAGAAAGGGACCTACCTTCTCAAGTAGGCAAGTGGGAATTTTTACTAGTTTACCTCCATGGGTGGGATTTCCCTGTTCATGCTGTACCTCCAAAAGTGCGATTGTTTTTTTTCTCTTTTCTATCCCGGATTTGCTTTTTGCTAAGGGAGTTTTTGAAAAGTGCAAAGCAGTTTTGTCAGCTTTGGCGATTTCTTGCCAAATATAACGAAATGACTTTTATTTTAGTGATTTGACGATCCGCCGGAATAGGATTTTATAAAAAAGCCCTAATTTAACTTGCGAAGGTAGCTAACTCTAAAACGCCAAAAGTCTCATTTATTAGTCGGCATTTTCGATATTTTCGCATTATATCCGATTGAATGGCTCCGTTCCATGCATTTTTGTACCTTCCATCATAGGATAGAGGGGCATAGATATTGGCAATAGTGTGACAGCGGTTATAGTATGGCGTTTTTTCTTTGTGTGTAATTTTGTCCAAGAATTTGGCGAAAGAGGCCAACAGGAACTGACAACTCTGGTGCGATGTTGCGAGCGCTTGGTTTCTTTTAATGTTTATGCATATGCAATCATATTCTTCTGATTGTAATTTCTTGAATTGAACTAAAGAATTTAAATTTAATGTCAATATATATAATATGTAGTTCATTTTCCAAAATAATATTGTTTTACAATTATAAGTCTATCTTATGGTAGTATTTTTATTAAAATTTATCACTTTTATATTTATAAATAAATGACCTGAGGCCAGCCTACCTAACGATTTTTATTTAATTTGACATAGTCACATTTTGTTTTATTTTCCCGCAAAAATTGATTGCTTTATCTTTTTAAGTGCAATAAAAATTAAAATCAAAAACCTGGATAAGAGGAAAACCTCTATAAATAGGAATAAACAGGCGATCCCTTGCGATCCCACTTATTCAGGTTCGACTGTATAACAAATTTGATCGAATTCGGAATTAAAATGGTTGTTTCAGAGTGGCTGCATGTATCTTTGGGATCTTTTATAGAACCAGCACAAAAATATAAGCATCAAAACAATGTTTGGTATAATCGATTACAATCGATCGTTAAGAACTGGGGCAAATTTCTGCAATATAAATGCAATAAGTGGGTTCTAGAGCTAAAGACATAAAATCGGTTGAACCTATGTGCGGGAGCTATGTGTAAATCTTAACCGATTTCCTTTCAATACCAGCTTTCATTGGTACAAAAAACTAAATTGTGCCTAGTTTTATCAAGATTGGGATAAAATGTGGCTACTGGAGTTGAAAACATAAAATCCATGAACATATGTCTGTGAAAGCTTTATCTAAATCTGAACCGATTTTCTTTAATTTCCGTAGCCTCCTTCTTAGACGGAGCTGGTGATTCTGGGTCGATAGGTGGGTCTAGATCAAGTTGAGTTAGAAACTTTCATTGATTTTACATTCAGCAAGCAAAAAATTGAAAACCGAAAAAACCAACAGCAAAAAACCAGGAAAACCGAAGTTTCGGGTTTTAGATATTTTTGGGAAACCGACAGCGTCGGTGTTTTTGACATGAGCCTCGCCGTGATAGCTTCAACCATGGTGCGCCATCTCACAGGAGCATTTGTCAAGCGATGTCCAGCGTCCCTTAAAACAATCCTGCCGGTTCCAACTCATGGCGTGCTATATGGCCACAACTTAATCCTTGGTCAAATGCCGAGGCCTATCTAAAACCTCAGCTGATCTATGTGTCACAGCACCTGGTTGCAAGGCAACTTCACTTTTTAGAA
Organism: Hydrotaea diabolus; assembly: GCA_963513945.1. Classification (NCBI taxonomy): domain Eukaryota; kingdom Metazoa; phylum Arthropoda; class Insecta; order Diptera; family Muscidae; genus Hydrotaea; species Hydrotaea diabolus. The sequence continues at coordinate 8,008,925 of OY740719.1, read as the reverse complement.
ACCGAATGCCGGATTTGGACATAAAAACCGGAATGTCAGCTTTCGGCCTAGGTTTTGGACACGCTAGATTGATCTCACCACCCCGGTGAATCGTCTGAGATTCTTCTGCAAACAAAAATGTTGGCAGGGTAGCTTCATTTAAAATAGATTACTATCCAACACAAACACATTTTCCAGCATATGTCTAACTATTTAACTTTCTTAATTCAATATACCGACTCTTATTGATCTTTTAAAACCGGAATCTTGTCTACAATAAGTTACAATTCCTTACGCAAGGCCATCTACTTATAATAGTACTTTCAAAAACGAGTTGAAAAGGAAGACTTTCTTGTCCGACAAACAAATCCGGCCCTCAAGACACATTATATCCGATTGCTTCTGGATCCTTGAAAGGGTCACTCGCTTACAAAAAGCGGCTCACCAAATTCAAGTGAGTTTCATGAAATTTAACAAATTTTGTTCTTTCCCCATAAACGTACACAGACATATGATTGTGTTGACATAGTATACATATGTACACACATATATTGTACATTAATATGCATGTGTTTGTATACAACACATACATTTATGAATTACAATTTAAAACGCTTTTTTATTGCCACAACACGTAAAACAAACAAAAACATAATCGTTCGCCGTCATCGGTATCAGCAACGCTGCCACCATTCGCCACGATAATGATGAAGGCCACGATGATCCGGGAAACAGCATCATATATGCATGTGTGTGTAAGTAGGTGTCACAGTGTGCAAAAATTTTACACGAAATTTATTCAAGTGAGAGGACTGATGATGAATGTTTAAATATGAACACTCATAAATACTTTGTATTTTTGTAATAATTCGGGATAATTACATTATTTAAATAACAATAATCATAATAATAATAATATTTAATTTGGCTGCCACAGACTTATCAACGAGCACGTGCAAACGCACACACACACACACATGCTTATTTAATATCTCTACTCATACTTGTACAGTCTCATCTAGAGCTTAGGGCTTTTGTGTGGTTTTGTGATGATACATTATAAAGTCCTCTAGCGGAAACGGAAAGAAAAGTATGAGTATGTCTGCATGTGTGTGTAAATGCCTGGCAGTGATCATTCATTCATTCAATGGTCAACAAGTACAAATTGCTTTGTTGTTATTAGCGTTGTTGTTTTTAAAATATTATACATATAATACGAGTATGTGGCAGTTTGTGTTTGTGAAAAATGTTCAACTTACATGACTTTTGCTGCTTAACGTTCACACAACGAGGGTGGTTTACTCAATTTTGTGCAGTCCATTCAATTGATAAGGAGTTTTTAAGGTGTGTCTCAAACATGAGTTTCTTACAACTGCAGTGCTGGTGAATTTAGAGCAACTGCATTGCTGGTGAGTTTAGGGCACTGGTGGCAGCTGCGATATATTGTGAATAGGTTGTTCTAATTAGGTAAGATCACTTAGTATCAATAGCTTTTGAGCCATATAATATGGCATTGACTTCTATAATCTCACACTTTTGTTATCCTTTTTATTCGATCGGCCAAACATACACCACACCGTAAATTTTTCATCTGTGCTGATCCCACTGGATATCTAAAATGATCGGCATCAGTTGAGCTTAAACGGCCACGACGAAATTCGGCAAACCACTGCTTTGATAGTGCAGAACCGCAACAGTGTTTATTAAGTCCACTTTGGGTCTGCCAATAATTATTAAAATGAAAAAAAAACAATAAAACAAGTAAACAATTGTTAAGACCGATTCATACATACCCAATTGTTGTACAAGGCATACAATAAACTACTGACCGAGCGTTATAACCTTAAGAACCCCTTTCGAGAATATCTGGAATTCCTCAGCGCCGGTTTTAAACAGTCGATTCCGAATGTGCCGGTCAATCTCATGCAAAAGATCCTCTATAAAATTCGTAGCCGTTTTAAACAGTCGAATCCGATTCCGATTGTGCCAGTCAATCTCTAAGTCATGCAAAGGACCCTCTATAAAATTCGTAGCTTGTTTTGAACAGTCGATTCCGATCACTGATTTAGAATAGGGGAAAAGTTCCACTTTTGTTGCCTTATGATATGTTCAGTGGAACAAGCAATAAAAACGGGGTCATTGGACATTGTTTGAAATTGTTGGTGCAGAGTAACCACAGAATTGATCACAGCTTGTTTTTGTTGTTGTAACGGCAACTTTGTGCCGAGGTGACAGCCCTTGGCCAAAGAATTGCTCTTCGGATCAATCCGGTCCATAGAGCCGGCTGTCGAACTGATCACTGCTTCGTTTGATCTGCCGTTGATTTCTGTTGAAAATAAATAAAAAATAAACAAGCGGATAATCTATAAAACTGATTCATACATAACCATTATCATGAAGAGCCTTCCAAAATGACATTAGTTGTGTTGTAGCGGCACATACTCGTAGGTACCGGGTTGACAGCCCTTGGCCAAAGAATCCCACCATCAGGTCGAACCGGTACATCAAACCGGCTGTCGTGGGATCGCAAAATGGCATTAGTAATAAATACTGCTTTCATTCCATTTGAGTGGCAGGTAAAGTGAGTCCGACAAATCTCTAATCTTTGTAAAGGGTCCTTTACCAAATGTCTAAGCGGTTTAAAGCAGGCTTTAAATAAAGGGTGTCCCAAGAAGAACGCAATTTTTAAATCTGACAACATTCGAAGTGTCATTGTTTGACATTTGAACAATTGTTATTGTTTGTTAGTAGAAGGTACGAGGTTAGTAAAAATGGAGCGCTACACGAATGAACAACGCATTCTCATTGTGAAATTGTTTTACCAAAATGGTGAAAGTTTTGCGGCTACAGTTCGCAAATTGCGATCAATTTGGGGTCACAATAATGCTCCAAAAGAGTCAACTGCAAAGAGATTAATGGATAAATTTGCCGAAACTGGGTCTGTTAGTGATGTAAAGACAACAACGCGCCATCGACCAGGTCGATCGACCGAAAATGTGGCAGCTGTACGTGATGATGTCGCTCAAACTCCATCCACCTCAATTCGACACCGAGCTCAGCAAATTGGTGTCTCCAAATCCACTTTGCAGCGAATTTTGACGAAAGATTTGCATCTTCATGCATACAAAATTCAATTGACTCAGGAACTGAAGCCAGCTGACCATGGACAGCGAAGAGAGTTCGTTAATTGGGTATTGGAGAGACAACATGAAAATGATGATTTTGCCGATAAAATCATCTTCAGTAACGAGGCCCATTTTCATCTTGATGGCAGAATTGTCGCATTTGGGGTGCGGAAAATCCTCGAGTGATTCACGAGAAGCAAATGCATCCTCAACGTGTAACTGTGTGGTATGGTTTTTGGGCTGGAGGAATCATTGGACCTTTTTTTATGAAAATGAGGCAGGTCAAGCGCAAACAGTCAATGGTGTTTGGTATCGTGAAATGATAACCAGTTTTTTCTTGCCTAGAATTGAAGAAATGAATGTGGAGGGCATGTGGTTCCAACAAGACGGCACCACATGTCATACAGCCAGAGAAACAATTCAATTGCTGCATCAGTCATTTCCCGGTCGTGTTATTTCGCGTTTTGGAGATCAGAATTGGCCGTCTAGATCGTGCGATTTAACACCATTAGATTTTTTTCTTTGGGGTTTTTTGAAGTCAATGGTTTACGCGAATAAGCCGACGACGACTCAAGCCTTAAAAGACGAAATTGGACGCTGCATTAATGAAATACCGCAGCATTCATGCAAAACGGTCATTGAAAATTTCATTAAAAGATCGCGTGCATGCCAGCAAAGCCGCGGCGGCCATCTGCACGATATATTGTTCCATACATAACCTCATTCTGTCTACTTTACGATATAATAAAGTTTCACGATTTTTTCTTAAATATCTGTTTTATTTAAAATTTAAAAATTGCGCTCTTCTTGGGACACCCTTTAGTAGTTACCCAGCAGTGCGTAAGAATTGTATTCCGCACTGGTCTCTAACATAAGAGAAGTTTCCTACTTGTTCTTTTATGGAAACAATTAATAAGAAACGTTCATTAATTACTTAGCATACAAGCCCAATATCAGGCAGATCCTGAAAATAGATTAATTTTTGGGATCTAATACAATTTTTCTTCTGCGTGTCTTCAGATTTTTCACAGGTTCAAGTAGTTTTCATACAGACCGTAGAAATCAAGAGTTATAAAAGCAATAACATCGTTAAGTTCCAGGCCGGGCAGAACCTAATAAAGGGTGGGCCGATGTTGAATGTGAACCACACCTAAGCGTCAAGTTTTTTTTCTTAATTTCATTTGATATGCAATTTCAGACTAACTCAATTTGAACCATGGAAAGATACACAAGCGAGCAACGCGTTAAAGTTTTTCAGACTTGTTTAGCTCGTTTGTTTTATTTCGGTCTGTTGCTTTTACACATTGAACAGGGATTAAACCGGCTCAAGACCTCTTGCTTCTATATTTAAATAGAAGACAAGTTTTTAACAAAATGGCAAAGTGACATTGATTTTCGTGGCTTACTATGAAAATGGGCGTTTAAATCACTTTGTGATTTTTTTGGTCAATTCGGAAAAATCGTGTAAAAATTTGAGCAAACCGGCTCTGTAGGAGATGTGAAAGCACCAGTGCATGCTCGTACAGCTCGTACTGCAGAATATATTGCTGCTGTTCACGATAGTGTGGATGAAGAGCCGTCCACCTCAACTCGTCGTCGTGCCCTACAATTGCAACTCTCATGCTCGTCGTTGATGAACATTACGTATAAAGACTTGAATTTACACGCATACAAGCTGCAATTGAATCAAGAACTAAAGCCTCCCAAAGGTCAGAATGGTGGTAAAAATCAACATCGGCCCTTAAAATTTAACCACCCTTTATATCCTCCTGCGTCGTACCTAAACTACTAATGAGCAAAAAAAAATGGTTTGTTAATTTGACCCTTTTGGACCATGTACGTATGTACGTTCCTAATCTCAGCCAAACCATTAAAATGAGTATTTATTTGAATTCGCATTGACTGCCCGTGCGGGACGTTTCTTGTTTCAGATGAGCCAAAACGTCCAGTAACTAAGATCTTTTTGATGTATTTAGTCATCCCAACTAACATTACCCATTTTAACCATTTTCCAGCCACAGAGTCCCTTTAGTCCCATAAAGGGCAACTTTTCTCCCCTTGAGCCGATTTCGCCTATTAACAATTCCAAACAGCTTATGACCATAAGACATTATGATGCAGAATTTCAGGATCCTAGGTTAATTATTTTTGCCGCTATCGTACTTTCAACAGACACACGGGCGGGCAAGGCTGGGAATTTTACGACAATCAATAATATATATACTTTATAGGGTCTCCGTTTAATATTATGTGGTGTTACAAACGGAATGACAAATTTAGTAGACTCTTCACTTTTCGGTGGAGGGTATCATATCGTCATTAAGTTCAGGCAGGCTGAATCTCGACTTTTGAGCAAATGCCGAAAAAAGTATTAATTTTTCGAGGTACATTTACTTATAGTTACTTAAAGGGGTACCTTTTGCTTCTGGACCGTTTTCATCCATTTACAATCCCCAACAGCTTATAACCATAAGCCACCATCGAACAAAATATAAACGTCCCAACTTAATACGTTTGACCACAATCTCGATTTTAACTGCCACACGGGCGGACGAACGGACATGGTTAGATGATCAGTAAACTTTTTAGGGACAGAGTATACTTTTTAGGAACACCGATAAATTTTTTAAAGTTGTTGGAATGGAAGTTGTTTAAGCTAATGGAATTTAAAATTTACTATATCCTTCTGTGGTGGCTATAAAAAAGTCCACTTTAACACCTCTGCTACACCAATATTCTGGCATGGAAATATTTCAACTAGACAGCATTTTATAGAGGTGGTTTAATTGCTTTAAAAAAATATGTTTCCCCCTCTGCACCCGATGTCGGTCACTATCCCATGTAGCCGCTTGTCATTTTCGTTTCAAAAAATTTGTGGTACAATGAGGACACCAGAATAATCCTATACTCAAGTTGAAACCTTTAATCCAAAAATACTAAATATTTTCAGACTAGGAATTATTTTAACTAGAGCAGCAAGAAAATGTTTCCCCCTCTGCAAATTTTGCTAATTTGGGCTATTTCGTTGCGTTGTTAAATGATGTCGAGCCTCGTCCAGTGTTTCTCTAGCTACATTGCGGGCAAATCAAACCATCCTTTGACTTTCCTTTCGAATCATCCTCGTTAATTTCATTACTCGGTGTGGCTTGGATGAGTGATGCGTGTTTTAAAAATGTTTGTTAAAATGCGCCCAAAACAGCGGGTATTAAGTGGTAAATTATCCGGGCACTTGTATGCATGCCTTCGTCCTGGCGTCCATATAGTTGTAGGATCTGACTTTGTTGTTTGTTTTCGTTGCTGTCGGTTCGTTGTCGGCGGTGTTGGTGTTTTTTTAATATGAATAATACAATATCATCATTTAAAAAGCACTCATTTAAGAGTGTGCACATATGCGTCATTCCATGTCAAGACGAACACCCTTTGGGCAACTCTGGTGTTGATATCTTTGAAATGTCACAAAAAACACCAATCATAAATAAAGGCTTAGTTCGGGTTGGCTATATGAAAACGTACAGCTCTCTGGCATTCAAAAGACTTGGTGGGGGGTCGCACAGTGGTTTCTATAAAAGAAAAAAAACAAGTGTTAATAAATATAGAATATTTAAACTATTAAAACTTATGAGCTAGAAATCCCAAATTTAATTGAAACTTTATTTTGAAACAAAAGCAAGAATCATTATTTTTAAAAGCATAAGCTGAGAATGAGTTTGACTTTAATAAAATTTAAGGTAATTTAAATGTTTCGAGTACAAACTTATTGAGGTAGCACAGACAAAAGAAACTGTTCTAGGGATCCTATTAGGAAACCATTAGATATGATAAAGACTTTAATGTGAGATGAATGTCTACAGCTATTAAAAACTCTAGGATTGATTAAAACCTTAGATTTCCAACTTTAAAAACATGAGTTTGCAAATAAAGTTTGTTTGCTTCAACTTGGAACATCATTTTAACCTTACATATCCAATACGAACCTTCAACTAAACATCCGAGTTCTATAGACCTTGGGAACCATTTTCAAATTTACCTACCAAAACCTTCTATTAAGTTAATCTCCTCATCTCGGTGAGTTGTGTACGAGGGTTGCTATATATATTTCTGACCTAGGCAACACTAAGTGTTGCCTGGTGCCATTTTACATCTCCATTGGAAAGTTTGACATTTTTAGCATAAACGATCTCAGAACGTTTTGACATCCGACCATCATTTGTGTTGTTTACAGTGACTTGAAAAAATCAATTTGGCAAAAAATGGAATTAACTCGTGAACATTTACGTGCGATCATTTTTCACAAAGTTCGACGTGGGTTGTCACAACAAGAGTGCATCGATGAACTTAAATCTTTGTATGGCGATCAAGCACCAGCCTATAGCACTGTGAAAAACTGATTTAATGAATTCAATCGCGGCCGGCGCTCGCTTAAAGAGGAAGGTCGTCCAAAAACGGCAGTTGTGCCAGAGAACATTGATGCCGTGCGTGAACTGATAATGCAAGATCGTCATCTGACATACCGTGAGATAGAGGCATCCTTGGGCATTTCCTCCACCAGCTTACAGTCGATATTGCATGAACACCTGGCCGTAAAAAAGGTTTGTTCTCGTTGAATCCCGCACAATTTGACAATCGCTCAAAAAAAAGGCTCGTGTCGATTGGTGGAGAGAGATTTTGAAAAAATACGCTCGTAACGCTTCAAAAGACGTTTATAAGATCGTCACAGGTGACGAATCATGGATCTATGCGTATGAGCCCGAAACAAAACAGCAATCGACCGTGTGGGTCTTCGAAGACGAGCCAAATCCAACGAAAGTTGTTCGTGGAAGAAACACTTCGAAGCAAATGGTCGCCTGTTTCTTCGGCAAAATTGGTCATGTTGCGACTGTTCCGCTTGAGCAACATAGAACGGTCAATTCTGAGTGGTACACCATAATTTGTTTGCCTAAAGTCTTTGGAGAAATTTGAAATACGAACAAAAGAAGACGAATCATTGTGCAACATTACAATATGAGTCTCACACATCGGCTCAAAACAGCGCCTTTTTGACCGGCCAGAGCTTCGAATTGATGGGTCATCCGCCGTACAGCCCTGACTTGGCACCCAATGACTTCATTTTATTCCTGCACATCAAGAAAAAAATGTGTGGTCAACGATTTTCGTCGCCAAAAAATGCTGTTGAAGCTTTCAAAAACCGTGTTTTGGAGATGTCTCAATCGGTGTGGAAAAACTGCTTCGTCAATTGGTTTGAGCGCATGCAAAAGTGTATAAATCATGCTGGAGAATACTTTGAAGAACAATAAAACCATTTCCAATGATAAATATTAGCATTTTCATTAGTAGGCCAGAAATATATATATAGCAGATCGGTGCAGATGTTAAAATTTTTTAATCGAAGTTGGTTTTGTACGGAAATTGTCCACGCCATTTTAAAGGTGTTAATGCAACAAACAAAAAGTTTTAGAACCCACGTTTCCTGTATGCCGCGCCTTTATGATCTTCGCCTGAAATACAAAAAAAAATAATTAGAAATTTTACATATCCAATACGAACTATTTACTAAAGCTACCATCCGGCTTCCGTAGACCTTTGGATCTATTTTCGTATCTCCGTACGAAAACATTCCATTATGTGAATTGCCTCATCTCGGTTTGTTGTGTACGATATGATTTCTATACACTCTGATCGGTACAGATGTTAAAGTTTAAAGCCGGCTCCAAAAGAAGAATGCATTTTGAAGTGATGTTGCTTTTGTACTGAAAATGTCTCCGTGATTTATTAGCTGGAACTCCCATAAAACCAGTTAAAGAAGGAGAATCCATTTCCAATCGAAGTTGCGTTTGTACGGAAAATGTTCCCGCCATTTATTAGCTGGAACTCCCATAAAACTCCCGTAGGAAGGAGCTTTTGTACGGAAACATAGCCGAAACTGCCATAAACTCAGTTTTAGAATTCGCGTTTCCTGTATTGTAGATTCGCCTTCATGATCAGTGCCTGAAATACAAAAATAATAGAAATTTCAGGACTTGAATAATTCTTTTTAAGTAAATTTAACAAAATAATACTAATTTTTCTATTGATCAACACTCAGGGGATGTCTCCTATATCCAGTTCATTGCGTTAGTGAGTGGAAAGGGGGGGGGGGGGGGGGGAATAACCTTGTTCTCAATATTTATTGAGAATTCCTTCGCCAAAAGGATCTTTTCTTAATTTTTCCGGGCCATAATTGTCCACGCATATTGCCCACTGCTATGATTAACCTGACATGGAATTACCATTATGAGTATGTGTGGGTGTGTATGTGTACACAGGCATGGTTGGGCCATTTATTTACCAATATGTTTGTGTGCGTGCAAGTGTGCATATGAAATGTCTGTGTATGCGGGAAATATGCGTCCTGCATCTGTTTTCGGCTGTTACGTTTTCGCTGTGCATTTGTTTGAAGCAGCTCTGTGGACACTTAAACGCGTCTGTAAATACAAATAAATTACGAAATATAAATTGGCAGTGGAATTGCAGTAGATTAAAGCGTCTGATTATACCACAGAAGTAAAAGGGAGCGCCTGGGGAGGAAAAGCAGAAAATTCTCCGGCGTTGTACGTGGGTTCGACAGCGATTCTTATAAAGAAAATCTTTAATCAGGTTCACGAGAAAAGGCAACTACAAAAGTTGCTACTGCAATTCCAGCTTATTTGCAAACAGTAAATTTGCAGCTGCTAAAAGAAGCAATCCTGAGAAAATCTCTCATTAAGCTAGAGTAGATGATGACGGCAATTATCACAAATTTCTGGAAGCAGTTTTCCTTCTAAAAATTTCTGGCATTTAATTCCCGGGAATCGTCTTGGGATTTTCCCGGATAAGAACATCTAACAATTTTTCAGCGGCGGTTTTCCACCTCATAAATGTTGGCGACTTTACGAGTAAGAGATGTAGTGGGACTTAAGTAAGTAAGTTAGTTATACACTACTTGTTCTTTTGACAGTAAAAACTTCGTCTTTTGGTATTTAAAGGATATTTCCTATATCAAACCATTTTGCAATCAAAATAAAAATAGACTTTTTAATAAGATCCTTAATGCTCAAAGCGTTTTAAATCTAATTTTAAATCAAAACCCGAATGATTTACCACATTGGTCCAAATCTTATTATAGCTCCCGTACAAATTTACCTGCCGATGTTAGGTACAGAGGCATATTTTATCAGATTTTTTTTGCAATCAAAATAAAAATAGACTTTATTATAGACTCTCATTTAAAAAAAAATTGAATGCCGACATATAAATGTACCTCCCGATTTTGGGTTCAACCAACCTAACAGCAGCAAATTTCATCAGATTTCAACGACATTTGGTTTTTGGCATTATTTAGCATACAGGAAAACTATAAAAATTACTATGAAGTCTAAAGCGCGTGGTAAGGGTGTCATAATAAGAAAAGGCGGTCTTACTACCTGACTACTCGTACTCATAAAGACCCAAGAGTTCACGAGATGGAAAGCTCGATGTTTCAACCGATTTGAACTTGGGTTTACTTGTAAGATAGTAGCGCACTAACCATCAAACCAAGACGTTTTGATGGTCACTATATTCTCAGTGAGGGGAAAAAATTGAGTTCAAGATTGAAGTCATCAACTTTCATACAGCCCAGTCTGGAAAGGCTACAAATTTTCGGCATTGAAAAACGTTGATGTCAAACAGATTTTCATATGCTTTTAACTGTACCTTATGTTGGTAAGGAGTGTTTCTGCAGCTCCGACAGCATAACTCAGTAGTATTGGGTATGCCTTTCGATGATCTCCGATAAATCCCTGTTGTATTTTTTTGGACAGAATTAATTATGTATTTTCAGACCACCCTTAAAAAAAGGGGAAATTTTTCTTACATAATTGTGCGGATTTAAATTGTACAGTCCAACAGGTTTATAACGAACACCGGTTATAGCAAACTACGGGTTAGTGAGGTCCCAATGATTTTGCCTCAATTTTTCCTACAATTCACAATGGCTTACACGACGAACTCATGGACATAGCGAGCTTTTTTTATATCAAACAAACCGAAACTTGAAATCGCAGTTGGGAAATGTCACTAAATCTTCTGACAATTGGTTATTATTCATTTTTAGAGTCCACAAATGGGATCAATTACTTCACTTCTGATTGGAAAAATATTTTCCATCCATAGGCAAAAGGCTTAATTATATGATCCCTTCAAGTTGGTTATACCCGTGTTTGACTGCAAAGAAGCCCGTTTTTTCCATAATGAACCGATAACTGATCTGACTATCGCCTTGATTACAACTGATTTTTATTATTTACACCTTTAAAGACCCCTACTGGCGATGAAGGACTTTCTGGCGACACTTCAACTTATTGCGAAACAATCGTTAGGAGCCACTTGACCCAACCAAGCCAAGATTGTCGTTTGAAAAATATTTTTTGCTTATATGACTAAAGTACGAGGGTTGCTACATATATTTCTGGTCTAGGCAACACCAACTGTTGCCTGGCGCCATCTGATATTTGACATTTTTTAGCATAAACGTACTTAGAACGGTTTGGCTAACGACCATCATTTGTGTTGTTTACAGTGACTTGAAAAAATCAATTTGGCAAAAAAAATGGAATTAACCCGTGAACATTTTCTTGCGATCATTGTTCACAACTTTCGACGTGGATTATCACGACGACAGTGCATCGATGAACTTAAATCTTTGTATGGCGATGAAGCACCATCCTATAACACTGTGAAAAACTGGTTTAATGAATTCAATCGTGGACGACGATCGCTCAAAGACAAAGGTCGTCCAAATTCGGCAGTTGTGCCAGAGAACAATGATGCCGTGCGTGAACTGATAATGCAAGATCGTCATGCGACATACTTTGAGATAGAGGCACCCTTTGGCATTTCTTGCACCAGCATACATTCGATATTGCATGAACTCCAGGCCGTAAAAAAGGTTTGTTCTCGTTGGATCCCGCCCAATTTGACAATCACTCAAAAAAAAGGGTCATGTCGATTGGTGCAAAGAAATTTTGAAAAAATACGATCACGGTGCTTCAAAAGACGTTGAAAAGATCGTCACAGGTGACGAATCATGGATCTATGCGTATGAGCCCGAAACAAAACAGCAATCGACCGTGTGGGTCTTCGAAGACGAGCCAAGTCCAACGAAAGTTGTTCGTGGAAGAAGCACTTCGAAGCAAATAAATGGTCGCCTGTTTCTTCGGCAAAACTGGTCATGTGGCGACTGTTCCGCTTGAGCAACGTAGGACGGTAAATTCTGAGTGGAACACCACAATTTGTTTGCCGGAAGTCTTCGGAGGAATACGAAAAACGAACAAGAGACGACGAATCATTGTGCACCATGACAATGCGAGCTCTTACACATCGGCTCAAACCAGCGCCTTTTTGACCCGCCAAAACGACGAATTGATGGACCATCCGCCGTACAGCCCTGACTCGGCACCCAATGGCTTCTTTTTATTCCCGCTTATCAAGAAAATAATGTGTGGTCAATTATTTTTGTGGCCAAAAGATAATGTTGAAGCGTTCAAAAACCATGTTTTGGAGGTGTCTCAATCGGAGTGGAAAAAGTGCTTCGACAATTGGTTTGAGCGCATGCAAAAGTGTATAAATCATGCTGGAGAATACTTTGAAAAACACTAAAAAGCATTTTTGATGATAAATATTCGCATTTTTAATTATTAGGCCAGAAATATGTATAGCAGCCCTCGTACTAACACTGAAACTAATGGATATAGCGAACTTTTTTTTAAATCAAACTAATTTGAAGATCGCATTTGCGAAGTGTCACTAAATTTTGTACGCTTATAACGAACTCAAAAATGCCATAATTATTATAAACAATTCATGGCAACTCTTTGACGAACTAGAAATTTAAAAGATTTACAATAAAGCAGGTAAAGTTATGCAGTCAGCTAACAAAAAAAAAATTAAGAAGTTTTATTCTTGAAGTCTGGTAAGTTAAATTTCTTTATTAAACATTTACAATAATCATCAAACATTCACAAAAAATTGTTTTTTGACATTTTCTATAGCGAACTGTTTACTTGTTTTTGAACTAGTGACTATACCTTGTTTATTGTACCATGCATGGTAGAACTTTGCTCGGTAACGGATCGATAACTTACCTGACTATCGCCTTTATTGCAACTGATTTTATTTATATACACCTTTCAAGACCCCTTCTGGCGATGAAGGACTTTCTAGCGAGTCAATCGTTAGGAGAGACTTGACCCAGCCGAGCCATAATTGTCGTTTGAAAATTATTTTTCAATCGAGTCAATCGTTAGGAGTGACTTGTCCCAGCCGAGCCAAAATTGTTGTTAGAAAATTATTTTTTGCTGGTATGATTAAAGTATCCTATAATGAATTTTCTTAGATTATTACAGTAGTGGAATGTAGAATACACCATGACTTAATATCCCTGACAGAAGTTTACACATTTCTTTTCTGCACATGGTCGTTTCTCTGGAAAATGACCATAAAGTTTTGCACGCAATCATTTATTATCACAAACCGTTTTATTTTTTATTACCCCAACATATGAGAGCATCTAAATACGTTTTCCTTCTTTTTTTTGCGTTCTGTTATTCATGCAGCCAAATTGATTTTCTTTGCAAACAGATCCCGTCTGTTAAGTAACATTATGCGATGAGTATTAAAAAGTTCATCATCCTATTCTTAATTTTTCTCGTATTTTGTGTTTTTGTTCTTCGTAGAAATTCCCCTAACATATGCATCGGGAAAAGCAAGAAGTACAAATGTCTGTATGTACGAGTACATACCACTGCTCCTTCTTAGAGATGAGCTCAAATATGAAATTGATATGTTGCCATCACAACGACTACCCGGTATTGCCTTCCACGGCAAGCCAATCCGTTCCATACCATTTACGACATCCGCATATCATCTTCTGCATATGTTTTTATTACGATTCATTCGCCATATCAACTTCTTCGCAGCGATTATGCACAGTATTCTTGTTCTTCGAGTGCATGTGTGTCTGTGTGGGTGGGATAAGAAGTGAAGAATGTGCTGGTGGTGGTAGTGGTGGACGTAGTTCTGTAAGTAGTAGTTGAGAAGTAAATCTCGGTAGCAATTCATTTCATGATTTAAATCGTATTTAAAAATATCCTCCGAACTTACTTTTCTACATGCATTCACACACACACACACATGAAGCCCTGCTTGCCTTCTCCTTTGTCATATCGTCGTGTTTTCCGTTTCCGTTCTGTCTTTTTCTATCTTCTGCATGTCTCGCAACTTCCATCTATAGCCGAGGGATATAATATGCAACGTCACATGTTAAATGAATAAAGAACCAGTAAAACAAGAGCATTTATGAAAATCGAGAAATGTAAAGGACTTCAGTTTCACATAGCCTGGATTGCAGGGGTATACGTTTTCATCCTTATGCACACATGTACAACCTAAGGGAAAGGAGATTTTTTTTTAATAATTTAAACACACACATATGCTGTTTCTCTTCATTTATAAGGAATTGTTCTTTCTGTTTTTTTTCTTCTTAGTTATTAGCCCCCATAAATATTTTCATTCTTGGACTTTTGGGCAAATTTAATGGTCACTAGAAGGAAGTAGAAAAATAAACCTCAAGATAAAGTTTTATTGTTAACATTAACAAGCACAATTTTCCTATGATTAGTTAAGAACATATCGAGCGAAACTTTTGAAGAAAACAAAAAAAACTTTTGAGAAATTGTTCGTTATCATTTTTCATATTTGCCCCTAAGTCTGTATTTACTTGTCATCCCATATGTCCGCGTCTGCCTTCATCGTCGTTTGCTTCAAAAACTTTTTCAATTCCAATAAAATAAAGAAATAAAGCAAAAAAACACAAGTGGAAAACTTTTATTCGAATGATCCGATTTAAGTATGCCCACGTCCTCACTTGCCAAGGTGATGCAAAATTAATTTCTCCACTTTTATATACCCTAAACCAGTGGACATATTATAGGGTAGTTTCGGGGACCATGTTAATTTAAAAACGCCTTACTATTGTAGGTTTCTGGGAAATTAAAGGTAATAATAGAGGGTGCGGAGATTGAAGTGGTACCAGTTGAAAGTGTTAATAAATAAATGTTTTGTTGGTATTTTTCATTGAAATTTTGTTCTATTATTTAAAACAAAGTAGATTATAGAAATGTACAAGGGCATATCAATAATTCCGTGACTTTTCCAACTTCACTTCTATCACCCTCAATCTAGAGGTATTTTTTCAGAACAAAAAAAAATATAAAAATTCAAATCAAGTGTGGAATCTTTATTGGTAACGTGAAAGGACATTTTATGGCATCTATTTTTTGAAAATAATTTCCACATTAAACCGGCTCAAGACCTCTTGCTTCTATATTTAAAAAGAAGACAAGTTTTTAACAAAAATGGCAAAGTGACATTGATTTTCGTGGCTGCACACTACTTTTATCATGATTTCGGGTCCGTCAACTTGTCTTCTATTTAAACAGAAAGAACAATTCCTTATAAATGAAGAGAAACAGCAAAGAACAATTCCTTATAAATGAAGAGAAACAGCATATGTGTGTGTTTAAATTGTTAAAAAAAATCCCCTTTCCCTTAGGTTGTACATGTGTACATAAGGATGAAAACGTATACCCCTGCAATCCAAGCCATGTGAAACTGAAGCCCTTTACATTTCTCGATTTTCATAAATGCTCTTGTTTTACTGGTTCTTTATTCATTTAACATGTGACGTTGCATATTATATCCCTCGGCTATAGATGGAAGTTGCGAGACATGCAGAAGATAGAAAGAGAGCTAAACAGAAAATAATTACCTTCAAATGTTGGCCGCAACTACGCCTCAGGGTTTCCATTCTGAGGGTCTAATTTTGGACGACTCGTTCGAGCATTTCGACCGGTATGGCTTTAATGACACGCGTAATGTTGGCTTCCAAAACCCGAATCGTAGCAGGCTTGTCAGCATAAACTTTGTACTTTGTACGTACCCCAAAGAAAAATGTCTAAAGGTGTGATATCACTCGATCTAGGCGGTCACTCACCTTTCCAAAACGTGAAATTAGCTGTTTTTCGAAATGACCTTAAAATTGATTCGATATTCTTGTCATTCGCTTATCATTGAAAAGGTTTAAATTAAAGCCTTTCTCTATCTCCTGGTCTATCTTATTTTTCTGTAGTTCTTTTGTGGACGGCCTAAAGCTCCCTGCACTTCCCAGACCTTTCCTTAGAATTTCCATGATGCCTTTCCTCTAATGAAACACACGTCAATTGCTATGATGCTGATTTAGGAAGTAAAAAAGAAACGTAGTCCATGTGATGTTTATGTGCTTTACGTCCGTCACTTTTAAAAGCCATTAACAGACTTTGCTGCCAAAGCATGTGCGAGTAGAAGACGTCGAATAAAGAAAAATCCAAACAATCCTATTAATCCTTAAGCTGCTCGTAACAAGTAAACAAAGCTCTTTTTAGGCAAATTCCAAATTCTTGGGCTACGTTTTTTGTTCCACCCTCAAAAGAAGAAGAATGTGTGCATGACTTATTCCTACTGCTACGGAGAGAAGTTTCAGTGCTTGTTTTGTTAACTTGGGATTGCAATGAATTTCGTAAGACTCCAACAGGCCACCAATGAGTGCATGGAGTTCCTTCCCACTTAGCCCTGGAAAATATTTGAAACATTGATTTGTAGCAAACTCCTTTAACGATTGTACTTAGAATTGGGGGGCATTAAAAAGTATTTATTCGGAAGCAGAAAAAGCAGTAGCCGAAGGAACAGCAGAAGAAAAAAAACTATAAAAACCACTTAAAACACTTGAGCAAAGAGAATGAACTTTTTTGTTCGGTGCGGTATGCCGCCTGTGATTCCTCGCAACGAAATGTTCTTTGAAGCAAACAAAAGCAAAAATAAAGACAAATAAACTATAAAATGTTTGCCCTCCCCCCAAACTTGGCCCCCACTGTGCCCAGAGACCAAAGAAAAAACACATTTCTAGGCAGAGTTTTTGCGCCAAAGAGGGAATTCCTTCGTTTATTTGTCATTTTTTCGTTCGGAGTTTTCGTACAAAACTTAAGTATTATTTGCTTAAAAATCCTAGCATTTGACAATTCCTTCAGGCTGCCGAAAAGAAGAAAGAGAAGAAGCAGAAAAAAGCAAAGCCCAGGGAAAACCAAGCCAAAAGGAATTGCAACAGCCAAAGAAATACAACATGAAACTTTTAAAACTTCACAAATACAAGGGAACGAACGAAAACAAACAGCTCTTAACCCCATTTGTGCCTGGCAGGCAAACGGGACCAAAACGGAGAGTTTAAAATACTCTGCCAGTGTGTGTTAAGGGGGTTTTAAGTTTTAAATCGTTTTATAAATGTCTCCAAGCGTACATCATTTGGCCATGTGTGTCTGTGTGTGTGTGTGGCACAACTTATTTATCATTTGTCCTTCGTCCGTCTTTCTACCACTTCCAATAAACCCGGCAAATACTTTACAAAGTTTTTCCATTAGAAAACATTAAATATTATCCGCCTACTGTGCGCTTCGTTAGGACGGACTGAGGGACGGACCGAGTGTATACTTACATTCAGTTGCGTATAATTTCTTTGCTCCGGTTTCAAGATAATCTTTGGGGTACGATCATTGTTTGGGAGTTAACCGCAAAACAAGTGCAGCACATGGAACTCCTCCACAAACTCAACATACTCACTTACACGCACACACATACACACATATGAACATATCCGAGGCGCTGAACACTTTTCCGGAGTTTTTAAGTTTTCAACCGCATTACGTGGTTTTCAGTTCTTTGGAAAACTCTCGCTTTACTTGTTTTTCTTCAGCGTATTCGCACCGAAAAAAAAACAACAAAATAACCAACTTCAGGTGGTAAAGTTTTTCTTGTTATAAATCAAAATTTTCCACATATGTTGCATTGAGCATTTACTTCGTCGTGCCCACTATTAAGGTTGGGGGGGGGGGCAAAGTATAAAATCGTAAGTTTGGAAACTCTATTAGTCGGCGATATCAGCAGATTTGTCCTTAAAAGTCAATACTCGATAAAATGTATTTGGGATTATATTTTACTTACTGAACTGTTGGCGACAGAGTTTGTTGCAAACTACTTAAAGAGCGAATTTTCGAAATCCATTAAGAGTATTCACTTTAAATGGGTGGCGGAATTTCGAGGTTATTGTAAATGAAATAAAAAACCAGGGAACAAAGACCACTCAATTTAATTTTGGAAAGAAACTTCATTCTAGATGAGAGCATAATCGGACTCTTCGGTTTTGCATAACCAACGCACAGTGACTGGATATCCTCCAAATAAACACACAGAGAACAGATTTGTTGCCACAACCGAATTTTTTACCAACCGAATGTAGTTGATTGCACGAACTATTCATATATTTTATCGCTACAACCAAATGTTGATTGGGTCCAAGGCAATTTTCAGTAGTAGGAACAGTATCGGTTAAAGGAACAAAGTATTGGTAAGCCTAACTAATTAGGATGATTATTGAAACTGAATTTGTACATTTATTGGTTGTTGTTATCGATTATTGGCTGTAAGAACTCTTTGAATTCGTTATTATTACCAGTTACCGTTATTATACAAAGTATTGGTAACCCTAACTAATTCTTTATTTATTTCATTGTAATATACAAAGCCTATAAGGCCAATTAATCTATATTACATAGAACAAGTGTATTCAATTACAGTTTTTACAATCTATTTGTATATTATTAAATTCAATTTAACAATACTAATATTAACTAACTTATCCCAATAAAGAAGGCTCCCCAGCCGACATGTAAATACAACCAATATAGGTAACAATTAGTGGGCCCGTTAACAACGAAGAAATGAGAAAAAAATTATCTTAGGAAAGTATAGATAACGTGTATCCCAAAAACTTCAAACACATTGGAAGATGGTTCCAAATTCTGGCAACTCTTACGACAAATGACTTTTCATACATGGACGTAGCAATGCGCGGTATAAACAGCTGCGGATTTCTTACAGATCTGCTAAATACAAACTCATTTCGCAACCCTGGCGGTGAATTTGAAACAATTAATTTATAAAAAGATTAAATGATGCGAAGATCAATACAATTTTTAAATGGAGACCCTAAAAACTGTATAACATGCTCAGAGATGTGATCAAAACGACTAAGTCCATATACATACCTAACAATCGTTTTAAGAATATGCTCAATTTTATCAATATTGCCTGAAGAAGTACCAGACACAACTTCAATACAATAGTTTATTTGAGAATATAATGAGGCATAGGCTACCCTTCGTTTAATATACCTAGGCAAATATAAGTTTGTACAATGTAACCGTCGTATCAAGAAGAATACTTTTGAAAATAAAGAATTAATATGGCTTGAGAAATCAATATGACCATCAATAATAACTCCAAGACACTTTATCTCATCTACAATTTCTATTGGTGTGTTATTAAAATTAAAAACAATGCTATTCTGGTCATTCTGTATAGAACCAAAAAGCAACGCTTTGCTCTTGTTAGCATTAAGACAAAGATTGTTGTTTTGTAGCCATACTCGTACATGAATAGTTTCTAAAGTAGAATTAACTATTGTTTCCAAGGCATTAAACGAATCACTTTTAAAAAATATATGAATATCATCAGCATAGAAAAAGGGTGTACTGTTATGAGCAACAATCGAGTTTGCCAATCGAGTTTGCCGCATGGAACAGGACGTATATCAGAGGTCATGCCATCCAAAACGACAAATTGGGAGCGTCCAGATAAATATGAAGAAATAAGTCTGCACGCAGTGACTGAAAAATTAAAGAAGTGTTTTAGTTTAGAAAAAAGATTGGAATAGTCAATACTGTCAAAAGCTTTTGACAAGTCTAAGCCAACAAGTACTCCATATTCGCCTCCATTAAGTCTCTTTCTAATAGAATCCTTTAAATGTAACAATGACTAGTAGTACTAAACCCACGTCTGAACCCATACTGATAATCAGTGATCATACCTGCATCATTCACAAAATTTATTATTGCATTATGCATTATGTGCTGAACTATTTTTGAAATAGGCCTTAAGTCGTCAATTCTACATGAGCCTCTTACTTTCGGTATAGGCACAACCCGAGCCGTTTTCCACATTGTAGGAAAAGTAGAAGTAGTAAATATAAAGTTTATTAAGTGCAGCAAATGTCTCGATATAAATGGAAATATGTTCATTACAAACTTTATAGGTATATCATCAACACCAACAGATGCAGTTTTAATGCGATCAAGGGCCCTTAAAATGTCTTACTCGGATACACAATCAAATGAGAAAAAACTATAAACATTAATAGGGTCGGGCATGTTTCTATTAACAGAAGTAGCTGGAGTGTTGCATAGAAAATGTTTGTTAATATCATTAACATTAACATCCGGCATTTCAAACTTATCATCAAGACAGCGTGTGCGCAACATTTTCCAAACCTGAGAGTTATCCATGAAATTCACAAAAAAAAATCGTAGTGGGAATAGTATTGGTTAAAGAAATAAAGTATTGGTAACCCTAACTAATAATCATCCTAATTGGAACGGAATTTGTACATTTATTGGTTGTTGTTACAGATTATTGGCTGTAAGTACTCTTTGAATTCGGTTATCATTACCACGAGCATTTGTTCACTGGACAAACCAACAGTACCATTTTTCTGACCGAACACTCCTAAGCAAAACTGGTTATGGCTCTAATTCTAGGGTCAGTGAGTCCCGCTGCCTCTGCTGTAAAATTTTGATCGTATCTCGGGTATTTGACCAGCAGGAATATGGCGAGCGGCTGCTGCGTTAATGGTGATCCGGAACTTCTTCTTGGCTACCCGAACATATATGGCCATCGGCTGCTGCGTTAATGGTGATCCGGAACTGCTTCTTGGCTACCCGAACATCCGAGGGAATGGGTAGATTACTAAAGCTGCGGTTGGTGGCTGGCTTCTCCGAAAGCATCGCAATCAGCTTTTTTTTGATTAAGATAGGTATGGCATTCAGAGACTATAAATGGGAATAATCTGTTGATGGAGAGATTTATGGGACCGGTTATCTGACCGAATTAACAAATTTTATTTTATTTAATTCGTATTTAACGATTTGAAAATATTTATTCTGTTGTATAAATTATGAGCAGGTTTTTTTTAAACTTGGTTCTTCCTAACGATTTTATGCATCAAATTGGTCGAGTAAGTCAAAAAAAAATCCATTTTGGTTTTAGTGTCCGATAAATGCAAGATAAAGTTGATTATGAGATATTATTTAAGTGAAGTAAAGTGGATTTTTAAACCTAAATATTTCTGGCTACTTAAGGGTTAATAAGACACAAAATACCCTCAAATGAATTTTAGAAGTCTTGGCTACAGAAGTGATAAAAGATATTTGCTTCCGTATTGGTCATATTTTGTAGTTTATTTAAAAAAAAGGTTAGAAAACAATTAATATTGGAATCGTCGTTCTCTATCGATTTTGGTTTTTATTCTAAACATAACATATTTATTAAATTTTATTAAAAAGTTTATATTTTTTTTAAAGGACGAAAAGCGGCATTTTTTCTTGAAAATATTCTGATTTTATTTTATATGATCTATACGAAAATGATAATAGTAGTTATTTAGTAGAACATTTTTATCCAAAAATAATTATACAATTTCATCAAAACAAGACAACTAAAATTAATTAGACAACATTTTTATAAAAAAACTCCAACTCCTGTTAAAGAATCATCTTATCGCTTTTTGGAAAAAAGAACAAAAAGGAAACTCCAATCTTAGAGATAGGATGTTAAAATGTTCTACGAAAATAAACTCCAATTAATGCAGTATAGAGTTGCAAAATAAAAATTTCCTCTGCGCGAACAGTTTTTATTTTGGTTCAAGACCTTTTTGTTGTTTCTTTTTCAGAATCAAAAAAGTAAAAAAATTGGTGAAATGTATTGGCTTGGTTGCCTGGCAGACTGTACAGCTGTTTCTAAACCCGCTAAGATTTTCTTCAGCATTCTTTGGCAACGATTACTTCAGCCACAAATCAAATGACTTATACGGGAGACTCATTTGAATTACTGAGAATTACCCTTTGCGTATAGTCTTTTTACTGTGCGTAGATCAATCTTTAAAGCGCAATAACATAGCCACCAATTCCGCTTCGCATGGGTCTTCGTTGAAAACCACAAATGCAAAAAGCACAAACAAAGTGTGCATGTTTCGTGCGTACACGTTTTTATATAGGGTGATCCGTCTAGAGGTATTTTTTCGGAACAAAAAAAAATATAAAAATTCAAATCAAGTGTGAAATCTTTCTTGGTAATTTGAAAGGACATTTTATGGCATTTATTTTTTGAATATAATTTCCTTCAAATGTTGGCAGGGTTTCCATGCTGAGGGTCCAATTTTAGATGACTCGTTCGAGCATTTCGACCGGTATGGCTTTAATGCCACGCGTAATGTTGGCTTCCAAAATCTGAATCGTAGCTGGTTTGTCAGCATAGACTTTGGACTTTACGTAACCCCAAAGAAAAATGTCTAAAGGTGTGATATCACTCGATCTTGGAGGCCAACTCACCTGTCCAAAACGTTTCGAAATGACCTCTCAATAGATCCATTGTTTGAGCAGCTGTATGGCAAGTGGCTCCGTCCTGTAAAATCCAAGTGTCGTTAAGATTACGGGCTTCAATTTCAGGTAGCATAAAGATCGATATCATGGCGCGATAGCGAGCACCATTTACGGTTACGTTCCGGCCATCATAATTTTTGAAACCGCTCCAAACCGTTGTTTTCTCTGGGTATAATGGCACCTCTGGAACCTCTTCTTGTTGCTTTTCAGCCCAAATGCGGCGACTTTGTTTATTGACTTTGCCGTTGAGCCAGAAATGGGCCTCATCACTGAACAACATTTTGGTCGAAACCAGCGGATCTTTCCGTTTCTCACCGAACGCTCATTTCCATAATACAGTTGCCAACATTTGAAGGTAATTATTTTCAAAAAATAAATGCCATAAAATGTCCTTTCAAATTACCAATAAAGATTCCACACTTGATTTGAATTTTTATATTTTTTTGTTCTAAATAATGCCTCTAAATGGATCACCCTATACATGAGTTGCACATTAGGCACATAAACAATAAGTGGGACCTACCAGGTTTGTCCTTTTGGGATGTCACTATGATCACCTGACTTTTATATGTCATAACTACCAGACCCTTATAGGAGGAAGATTCGGAAAGTCTTGAAATTGGAAACTGGAGTAAACCAAAGAAGGAAGTGCTTATAAACGTTTATTAAGCAGGCCTGGATTAAAAATAAGTTGTAGGAGCTAGCGTAACTAATTATTCTTTAGCACCCACGCAACTTGTAAGACGGACAAGAAGTGAAAAAAGACCGAAACGAATTAGCCGTAAGATATATTGTTTAAATATGTCAAGGGAACGCCACAGCAAGAAGCTTTTTATGAAAGTTATATAAAATATGTTTAATATTTTTTTGTAAAAAAAAGTTAAATCGCGACTTATATTCGCTACAGCAACAAAAGAGTATAAGGAATATGAACTTGCGCAACAAATTATGCCTAATATGCTCTATTACCACGCAAAGTTCATTGGACAATTCGGCACTAAATTAAAACTTAAAAACAAATATGAATCTACATTTTCTTTATAAGAAATTATTTCTTTGTGATTATTTTTTGAAATTTGAAATTCTATCATTTCAGCTAAAAGTACATCCAGTATTCTTAATTTTTTAAGCATTAAAATATTTCTGAAATATGCATGAGACAAAGATGAAGATTTCTTTTGTATGAATAAATTTTCGAACCGAATTTATAACCCAACCAGCCCACCGACACATGCAGAGGAAGAAGACGACGAATTTGCACACGTAGACAATCACATTAAACTAATGATAAGACCACCGCTACAAATGCAGATAAAAGGATACAGGCATGCATGTAGGCGTGTGTGTGTGTGTGTGTGCTCCTACAACGCATTGTATGTGTTTGTATGGATACAGAAAAGGTTCTCTGTAGAGAAAATGGGGAGGCCTTTATTTAAAAAACTTTAAACGAGTCCTTTTAAGGGATGTGGAAGACATACGAGTATAAATGCAAGTTATCAAAAAGGGCGAAAATTGTGGATCGGGAGTCAATCTCGTGAAGACCCTCAACATAGGCCAAATCAATTTCCGGTTCCATTGACCAGATTGACCCGAAGGTCAATTCTTCGGCCAAGGGCTGCCACCCTGGCACACAGATACCGCTAATAGGTCAAATACTTCGGTGTTGTTTTAAATGACAAGTTTAACTGGAAGATAAACACTGAGCAAAGTTAAAAGAGGGGTTTAAATTATATAAATTAAATTAAATTACATATATATTTATAAGTGAAAAAAATATAAAGGGGAAGTATTGGGGTCCCATAGGAAAAATAGTGAACAGTATTTATAGAGTCGTAGTTAGACAAAATCAAACGTATGGCTCCATATTCTTGTGGGGCTCAATGAACACTAGAAAAAGTTAAGAGACTTGCTGCTCTATTTTTGACGGCAGCAATAATTTTAAAGTACGCCACCCATAGTCCTAGACATAATGCTGCAATGGGAACCAGGTTGGGATCAACCTTGAAGGGTGGCGACAAGAGGGTCACTAAATGAACACTCTAGGTAACTAAGACGGTCTGGCAGCCCTTGACATAATCCTGCAATGAGAACCAGTTGCGATTTTTACTTGAGGGGTGGCGAGAAGAGGGACATTAAGGCTTAAGAGAGGCAGGTCTCAGTCACTAAATGGCAACTTAGAATGGTCTGGCAGCCCTAAGCATAATCCTGCATTAGGGACCAGGAATTCACTTGAGGGGTGTTGGCAAGAGGGGCATTAAGACTCAGACAGGCAGATCTCATTCACTAAATAGGCACCCTAGGTAACTAAGAATGGCCTTAACCATAATAATCTAATAACATAAGACCAGTGTTTGTCTTTACAAAAATAAGAATTGTTTTTTTCTTCGAAAGAGCGGTGTGGCATCTAGGGATTCCAAGGTATCTCAGCTAATGCCGATGATTCAAAGTTGGAAATGGGGACATAAAGTTGTTTTTACATGAAACATTGTCGAAAACACGAGTCACATCGTTTAAGACGTATCGATTTAATGCCGATATACTGCCCATAGACGATTCAGCATAATTTCTTCAACAGGTTAAAAAGAGACTTAAATGCGTTGGTATTACGGGAGCCCTAAGATCTACACCCTAACTGCCACTGCAGGCATTATTGAAGCTACATTGATGTCTTTATCGGGTGTACCGCAGCGAATGTAGCTCTTAGACTGTGGGAATCAGAATTATTATTTAACATAACGCACGGACATTTCTCAGTCCTGAACTACATGGACAGCACCAAAAAAAAAAAAAAAATAAGCAGGCTCACAGACTTAATGGCACCGAAAATAATTCAAAACCTATAAAATATGGATACCTAACCGCGAAGATGGTGCATCAAAGAGCATCGTAGAAAATAATGAAATCTCAATCTTCACCGACGACCCAGAAATAGATACGGGATCGGGAGTACAAATATTCCGAATCCTTAAATCTCAGAATATCTAGCAGCCGCAAGGCATATTTTGGAGCATGATATCCCTCCAGCTAAATTCGACAACTATCAAGGCCTTGGACATAAGGACCATAAAGAATCAGGATCTGCTGGGTAATAGGACATACAGTTCTGTGCGAAATAATAGGGACAGTAGTACTAAAGATGAAATTGAGCGAAAAGCTAGTAAATTTTACATACTGCTCCTGGTTTTATGTACCTATTTTTAAGTTTATAATATATTTTAACGGTTTTTGTCATATTTTAAAATTCATTATGGTTTTATTATTATTTTTTTTACTATTTTAAGTATAAAATGTAAATTTAGGGTGTGCAAAAAAAATAAGGACACTTCAGATTCTTCAACAAAAAAGGAAAAATAAAAAAGTAAGACTAGATTACATTAACGAATGTTACAAAAACGTGTTTTAAAAGCTTAATACTTAGTTGACGATCCCTAGTTTTTTAATACTGCCTGGCACCGCCTAGGCATGGAGTCGACTAAATTCTGGCAGATTGTAACTGGTATAGCGTACCAAGAATCCTGAATAAGTTGCCAAAGTTCATCAGAGTTGGACGGACTTTTTCCTCTTATTGACGTTTTTACGAAATTTCACAAATTTCCAATCGGATTTAGATCCGGGGTCTATGGGGGCCACTCCAAGACAGTAATGTTATTGTCCTTAAACCACGTTTGTGTGTATTTTGCCGTGTGTTTGGGGTCCTTATCCTGTTGGAATAATTGGCATATTATCTTCAGCATACGGAAGCATATTATTTTGGAGAATTTTAACGTAATTGACTGCTTTCATGATGCCCCGTATACGATGCAAGGGGCCTACACCATTATACGAAAACGATCCCCAAACCATGATGTTACCACCGCCATGTTTGACTTTGGTTTTAATGGTGTACTTGGGGTTTGTCGCTGCATTAACTGGCCTTCTTACGTGATTTAAACCCCGATCTAAGTTGAACAAATTGATTTTTGTTTCATCAGACCAAAGAATATTACGCCATTTTTCCTTAGGCCAACAGACATTCTTTTCAGCGAATATCAACCTTTGTTGAATATTCTTTTTTGGCAACATAGGCACTTTCTGGCACTTCGAGCTCTTATGTTGAAGTATCAACATCAATATTTAAATCATTTTTGATTTGTTTGGAAGACGCAAATGGATTTTTTTACACTTCGCACTATGTTTCGTCTGACTGCAGGTGTAATTTTTGGTTTTCTGCCACGTCTTTCTGGCTTGTCTACCCACTTTACAGCATTTTCTACCAGAGTTTTCGAAACTGCAAGCGATTCAGCCACTTTCCGATAAGAATTTCCTGAGTTGTACAATTTTTGGATATTTTTTCTTGTTACTGGGTCACAGTGCTTCGATCTACCCATATCTACCTAGGTAACAAGTTTAATAATAGCAATGAAATTAAAATGTTCAGCCTAAATTCTTGTTTTTACCTTTATACGAACGAATTACTACTTTTTGTTTACTGTAGATATTAGTTTTCATTAAATTTTCTAACTTATTTAAGCGAATCTACTTGCTGTCCCTATTATTACGCACAAGCCAACGCAAGACTTTTTGAAACAATAATAACTTCTTATGAAATGTTAGCACATTTTTGGCAATTTCATCACGGGATTTGTTTTTGCAGTGTGTAAGCAATACAAAATTGTTGTACGCTATCGATCATTCTCTCATTTTACTTGCATTCGCAGGCAATCTTGGTCTTACTAGTCACTGTCCTTATTATATCGCACATAACTGTAGCAGCTTACGAGGTACTATATTAGCAGACGAGTGTACCAGGTCAGGCGCAATTCTAGACGTGTGCAATTCGCCCGTAAAACTTTCAAATCATGTCGACAAACTGGGAGTAGTAGTAGAAACCAGATAGAGATTTGAATTAGTACAGAATGGCATCGATGTCGTTGGCTGGTCATTCAAGTGATACGCTTAAAGGGCAATATTCTCTCGCGTAAAGAGCACGCCTAGTATTCTTAAAGTAGTCAATACTTGATACTGCATGGTAGACCCCCCGCATATTACTTCAATTTACAGACTTCCGTAAAAGCTATTTAGATACGACGAGATGGTATCAGTGCAGGACTGTAACAGTATTGGCTCACCTATATTTGGTGCAGACTCTTCGATGATCCTAATGACCTAGCAGATGCTCCTCTTAAAATCCTTGTGAGTCTTCCTGCTCCAATTTAGCCTATAAGAGTAATTGAGATTGATAAGCAACCGAACTCCTGTTCCCTTCAGTAATCATTTATTTTTCATAATCTTTCTCTAGTCTTATTCAATTTCTTCCAAGGGAACTACAATAGATCGATAGATGGCTCAAGTAAACTCGTCAGTTTTTATTTCAACAGGTGGGCATCTCATTCAACCTTAGCTGGCGAATAACTAAGACATTAACTTCTATGTAGATAGTCAGGCAACTTTGTACTGTCCTGGTTACCTACCCTGGTTAAATCCACATTGATTAAGAGTTGCAAACAGTCACTAAGCTCCTTTACGAACCGGTCTATTGGACTCTGTAGAGTTCCCGATACAGCAATGTTGAGGAAACCCAAGTGGCAGATGAAATGGCACCTCTTGACTTATCTAAGGATGCTGACAACTCTGCAAATAAATATCTGTGTCCCTAACGAGCTTTTAGAAATATGAATATATACCTTGGTTAACTTATCATGGATTAGGACCGACAAATGCGATGTTGCTAGGGCTCCGTGGCCTTAACTGCACTGTAACAGAACTCAAAACCCTGCTGGAAAATAACAAGAGTGATTTTAGACGACTTGTAGGTATTTTCAAAGGAATATTGTATTATGAGATAACTAGGAAGTCAGTTGGATGTGGCCTGAAGACAGGTTCGACCACTGGTTCAGAACTTAGCAATTTTACCCTAGTACTCTCCGTCATCAATCCGAAAAATTTCAACCGCTGCCATTTCGCCCCTTGAATTTTTGGGCTTGGTCTTAGATGGATAGATTTTTCATAAAATGAGCCAAGGAATACGCTAGTTAAATTTGTCCAGTCGTGAATGAATCCACCTGTATAGTCAAAGTGACTGTACAGGTTGTATTGATTGCCACTTCTGTCTAACCTGAGATACCTTATGTAATTTGAAATAATACCTGTTATTCAAAGAATAGGCCTTCTAACTCGTCCTAAAGGCTTTGTGGCAAGGCGTCCTAGGCCCTGTTAAGCGCTGCTGGACTAGTGAATGTATGGCTGGCTTGCATACTACACATACAGAAAGTGTAATACATTTAATAAGTACCACGTTTTTATGTGCAATCAAATACGTTTTATTATCTGTTGCAATCAAATGCAAGAGAATATCTTTTTTATTGCCAACGTTAGAGGAAGAATTACAGATAAAAAACACATACACACACACGCATATGCACACATGCACACTCGCCTCGCAGATATACGCAAACATGCGGAAATATTTCACAAGATCCAGACCCAGTGAAGGTGCAGCAGCATGAAAAGCTTGGAATATGAGTGAACAACATGCATACGAGTATAACCCTGGAACAGGCATAAGTCTCAACATGAAATCTAAAAATAAAAGATGTATGAGCCACGCGAGAAACAAAAAAAACGAGTAGAATGAACGGACAGACAGACAGATGGACGGACGGACGAGAGAAAATATTGTGTAGGAATATTGCCATATTTTCGGCTTCAAGTGCACGTATGCAAGAACGTATTTGTGCATGTCTAAATATGTGAGTGAAGGGCATGTGGCACAGCAGTAGCATCCGCAGACAGGAGCCAGCAGCAGCATTCACTGCTACTTAACATTTATTTCAACAAATTGCACATTCATCAAAATGTAATCGTTTCTTTAACAACCCAAAAAGAATCAACCTAAAAAATGAAGAAAACCTTGAAAGCAGAAGCAGGGCCATGTGTGGAATGTACAAGTTTGTGATACAAGGATTATTCGGAGCTCGCTGCATATTGGAACCGATACTACCACCTTATGAAATTTGCAACAATATGAATAACACTCGGAAGAAGAGGTAAATTTCATTGAATACTTTTATTTTTACTCTGTAAAGAAAACAACGTCTAGACTCTAAAAAAATTTAAAAGTATTGAAAGAAAGATCAAAGGGAGGAATCAATTAATTGAAAGAACGGACAGATGGAACAATATGCAAATGAAAATAGACGAGGGAATGGTTAAACAAAACTGACATAATTGTCATAGCAGACTAGACAACAAAGGGAAAGCGATTAAAATAGCTAAGAAGGATAAACACTGTCGCTATGTACTAAATGCACAAATGAAAGATAAATAATTGAAAATAGGATACTTGAAAACCAAAATAATCCTTTTTTTGGGCACTTTCGAACTATGCGTCCATCTCTAATCTCAGCCAAACTCCATAATTGCTTTATATTTTGATGGGTAGCAAGTTTGCAGTAATTTGAGTAGCCATAAATCCATATTGACTTTTGATCACCCGTTCTGAACATGCGGGGCGTTTTTTGAGCCACGCAACTATGCTCTTTTTTGAGGTATTCAGTGCGTCCCCATTAACAGTAGCCATTTTACCTATTGTCCGTCCACAAAAGAATCATGATTTGTTAGGCAATATTTAAAATGGTGTACTTTTTACAGAGGTACCTTTAGTCCCTTAAAGGGAAACTTTTCATTCCTAGCCAAAATTCTCCCATGGCCAATCCCAAACAGCTTATGAGCCATAAGCCATCATCAGACATAATTTAAAGATCCTAGGTTGATTCATTTGAAATCTGCCGTGCTTTCAACAGACCCGCGGACGGACTTGGCTAGATCGTTTTAAAATTTTACGAAAAACTGCCGGAACGAGCGGAGGGGACGTTTCTTCAATATCCTCGAACAGAGTGGCATGATTGACCGTGTAGAAGGCTCCTGTTAGGTCAAGAGCCACGAGGACCGTCCTGTCGTTTGGCTTATTCTGGTTAAGGCCGCGACTTATACCTATGGTGATGGAGTGTAAGGCAGTTGTTGTGCTGTGCTGCTTGCGAAACCCAAGCTGATGATAAGCACATGGAAGATGCTCAATCAGGCTGGGGAGGAGCAGTACTTCTGGCGTTTATGATACTGGCGAAAGCAAGGAGATCGACCTGTACGATTATCCTTTGCTAGCGTCTTTGCCTGGCTTCAGTAGCAGCGGTACCACTCGGTCCGATTTCCAGGCATCGGCAACTAAGTGAGTGGCTAGCGACAAATTGGCCCTTTGGTCATGTGCTCTATTCCCGGTGTGCTCCACAAGTGCTTCAACATCAGCGTTGAGATTTCGTCCGGACCCAGCACCTTTGATGACTTAGCGCTTTGGATGACAAGGGCAACTCCGCCAGCGCTAAATCGTGGTGGTGCCTGTTCGACGCAAAGAGCGCGGATACGACGCAATACGAGTACTCTCCTGGGTGCTTAATAAAAAGACAGTTAAAATAACTCGCGCACCGCTTTAGATCTGTCACTGTTCTATCTATTTTTCAAAAAGGATGATGGCCGGAACGTAACCGTGAATGGTGCTCGCTATCGCGCAAAGCTATTGATTTTTATGCTATCTGAAATTAAAGCCCGTAATCTTGACGACACTTGGTTTAAACAGGACGGTGTCACTTGCCATAGAGCTGCTCAAACAATAGATCTATTGAGAGGTCATTTCGAAAAGCAGCTAATTTTACGTTTTGGACAGGTGAGTTGGCCGCCTAGATCGAGTGATATCACACCTTTAGACATTTTTCTTTGGGGTTACGTAAATTCCAAATTCTATGCTGACAAACCAGCTACGATGCAGGTTTTGGAAGCCGACGTGTCATTAAAGCCATACCAGATGAAATGCTCGATCGAGTCATCCAAATTTGGACCCTCCGAGTGGAAACCCTGAGTCGTAGTTGCGGCCAACATTTGAAGGAAATTACGAGGGCGGTTCGGAAACTTCTTAGCCTGGCACAAAAAGCGCGGTATAAACAGAAAAAAGTTAAATGCTTTGGAA
The DNA here is from genome assembly GCA_963513945.1 of Hydrotaea diabolus. NCBI lineage: Eukaryota > Metazoa > Arthropoda > Insecta > Diptera > Muscidae > Hydrotaea > Hydrotaea diabolus. Next base: position 7,977,192 of record OY740719.1, on the reverse strand, counting down.
ACTTCCATCTATGCTATGAACACATGTTAAATTTTGTTTCGATCTGGCAACTCCTTCATATAGAAACAGGTGTTCACAAAAGACACATCCGCGACTTTTTTACAATGGAAAAATTAGAAATGCGTGGTGTCATTAAATATTTACATAAAAAAGGTTTATCGGGACAAGAAATTCATAATGATATGGTGAATGTGTTAGGTGAAAGTGCTCCTTCATATGCAACAGTAAAAAATTGGGTTGCTGAATTTAAACGTGGTCGTACAAGCATTGAAGATGAACCACGAAGTGGACGTCCAAAAACAGCAACAACAACAGAAATTGTAGCCAAAGTGCATGATATGGTATTAAATGATCGACGAATAAAAGTGCGTGAAATAGCTAATATCATGGGCATCTCAAATGATCGAGTCCATTTAATTTTGCATGAAGAACTACAGATGAAAAAGCTTTCTGCAAGATGGGTGCCGGACTTGTTAACAGTCGACCAAAAACGCATAAGAATGAACATTTCTCAAGCTTGTTTGGATCGTTTTCAGCGAAATTAAATGGATTTTAAGCGTCGTTTCATAACTGTTGATGAGACATGGATCCACCACTATACTCCAGAGACAAAAGAACAATCCAAACAATGGACTGAAGCTGGAGGAAGTGCCCCTAAGAAGGCAAAAACAATTCAATCGGCTGGTAAGGTTATGGCAACGGTTTTTTGGGACTTCAAAGGTATTTTATTGATTGACTATCTGCAAAAGGGTAAAACAATAAATTCAGAGTACTATTGCAACCTTTTAGATCAATTAAATGTACAAATTCGAGAAAAACGTCCTGGCTTACAACACAAAAAAATAATTTTTCACCAAGACAACGCACCAGCGCTCAAGAGTGTTTTAACAATGGCTAAAATCAACGAAATTAAGTACGAGTTGCTTGACCACCCACCTTATTCTCCTGATTTAGCTTTCAGTGACTTTTACCTGTTCCCAAATCTAAAAAAATTCCTTGCTGGTAAGCGTTTTACCTCAAATGAAGATGCAATTACAGTTGTAAACCAGTATTTTGAAGACCTTGAGGAAAACTATTTTAATCAAGGGATAGAATTGCTAGATAAGCGTTGGACTAAGTGTATTGACGTTTCAGGAGATTATATTGAAAAATAAAAATATTTTTGGAAAACTAACTATTCTGTTTCATTGATAGGCTAAGAACTTTCCGAACCGCCCTCGTATATTCAAAAAATAAATGCCATAAATTGTCCTTTCAAATTATCAATAAAGATTCCACACTTGATTTGAATTTTTATATATTTTTTTGTTCTGAAAAAATACCACTAGATGGATCACCCTATAGTTTGGATTTTACTTGGGGTTACTAACTATCCACATATAAGTTGATGTAAATTTTTATTTGAACTTCCATTTAGATTTGGAACTTTCATTTTATGCTTAAAATCTGCAAGATTGGATTTGAAATGTGGCTTTCATGGTGGAGAATCTCACAGGGCCCATTGTTATTAACCTTTATATGTGATAGAATACACATCTGTAGAAAAGAGCCCTTGTTGTAGGGAGTGGCCATTTACAAAACTCATAAGTTCTATCAATTCTTCTCCAGATATACACTCCCTATTTTTTGGAGGAACAGGCATTTATACAACATGTGATATTGTAACTCGATCCTCTCCCCATCCTTACACCAGCGACAGTATATAAATAATCCAACTTGGTATTTCTTAGTCCTTACAGAAGTCCTGTCACGACTTCTAGAAGCACCCCAACATTGCTCTTGTTATTTCCCAACAAGGGCTTTTCTACTATTTTTGACTATTTAAGGTCTACTATTACAATCTTAAAGGGCCGTGGTTCTATTCCTGTCAAATATAGATAATAGGGACAATGATTTCCACAATATACCAGCAAAGAACAAACGGATAACTTCCGTGGGCTGGGCACGATATCATTTCCGTACTTACTAGCCGAGCTAGTGTTTAATGACAGCTCCGAACGCATTTTATTAGGGTGGATAAATTTTAAGCGGCGATGCTGAATGTGAACCGCACCTAGAAGTCAAGTTTTTTTCTGCATTGCATTTGATATTTCTCAATTTCAGACAAACTTAATTTGAACCATGGAAAGATAGTACACAAGCGAGCAACGCGTTAAAGTTATTTAGGCTTCGGGCAACAGTGGATGATCAATTTTCAAAGAAAATCTTCTTCAGTGATGAGGCACATACTCAGTGGATTCGACAATAAGCAGAATTGCCGCATTTGGGCGAATGATAATTCAAGAGTGATTGTCGAAAAAACACTGCACCCACATAGAGTGACTGTTTGGTGCGGTTTATGGGCTGGCGGCATTATCGGGCCGTAATTTTTCCAAAATGAGGCCGGTCAGGCAGTTACGGTTAATGGTGTTCGCTATCGTGAGATGATAACGAACTTTTTATGGTCCGAATTGGAAGATATAGATGTGGACGATATGTAGTTTCAACAGGACGGTGCCACTTGCCACACAGCTAACGAAACAATGGCTCTTTTGCGCGACAAATCAACATCGGCCCTTAAAATTTAACCACCTTTTAGATAAGCTTTTACATGCCCGAAAGATTAATCTTTTACTCGTAAAGTAGCCAGCACAAGGTGGGGAAATTTGAAGCTAAAATATGTTAAGACGTTCATACCCAAAGTTCAACCTGGGTTCAAGTGTGTGATAGTCATGCACACTAACCATCAAATTAGAACGGCCCACAATGCAACCCCAAAAAAATTAAAAATCTTTCAATTCAACTTTATGAGGCTATCTTCGCTAGAGACATTTTTATTTTCGCCTCTTTCAATCTAGACGTCATAACGTGGCATTCGAAAACACTTCTCCCATATGAAATCAAAGAAGTCATTTCGTATAGACGACAGACACCCATTGCATTAGGGACATTTTATGGATATTGAATTAAATGAAAATTGCACAGAATATAAATTGAATTTAAGAGCTTTTTCACGTGTACACTTCAAAATCACACGAAAGATGGATGATAAAACTACACAGTCCTTGGCAAAGGAGGAGTAGTGGAATATGAAGAAGCATAGCAGAACACACATGCCACAGACGGTAGGTAGCATGCTGAGCGCCATGCAGCTTAGATGCTTAACTTTAATAGTCCTACGATGAAAATCTATTCACCATTTTGTGTTATTTATTTTTTTATAACCGCTACGAGAGTTGTTTTAATAAATTATTTTACACCCACACTAAGACACACACACGGTTACGTACAGGACCAGACCATGAGTGAGTATGGATCTATTTACCTTCAACTTAATGCACATGTCCTGCTATAAACTTTACGATAATCGCATGTATTCTGCAAATAAATGAAAATTTCGTGTGTGAGTAATAAAAACTCTGGGAAAAACCACCAACAGCCACCAGCCAGCAGCCATACAACAACAAACACGATACGAAGCAGCAAGGCCAACAATGGCATCCACTCACCCTCTACCGCCAACAAGAGTAACAACTACCCGAAAGAAAATTCCAAAACCTCGATGGAAGTCCACAGTTTCAATTTTATTATCATTTCACATGTTGAAAAATACTTAAAATTCTCGGGCAAACGCAAAAAAAAACATTCCAACCGAGAAGAGGTTTGTTCGCTTGGCCGGTGGGTGATTGGGGCGAGGCTGGGCGGTACCGAACCGGACGGGACGATAAAGATGAAACATGAACAAGTTATGCAAACCCACACAATCATAGACACCCTGGCCCGGCCCGGCCCCAGGAACACATTCACATTTGTAGTGGCACATTTACACAAACGCACTCGCAATCACGAGTAAAATGAAAACCTCAAAGCAACAAAACCGTGGCGGCGTTACCATTCTCGCATTTCGAAACGAACGAAAGGTGCAAAGTGTAAATGGTGCTTTTTCTGGTACTCGTATCTTTGTTAAAATTGAAATTTCAATTACGCATATGATCATATGTACATACACACGTACAGCACATATACAGTGCCCAGCACACGGCGACTGAGAGAAAGGCAGGCAGGCAGGATGAGGGAGTGATGGGACAGACAGACAGACAGACAGACAGGCCCATTCGCCAGTGGTGCATGCCCATACAATTATATCAACATTTATGTGAGCCACTTGTGGACACGCACAGCGTACTAGAATAATTTCTGTTAATTTTGTTTCACTGCAACATAAGGAGGGCTGGCCTGATAAGGATGGTTGCTTAAATCTGTTTCTTGGACAAAGTAAAACTGAGAAAATTTTACTTTTTTTTTAGGTGTATGTTAAACTTGGTTATTGTTCGGCCAGATCATTTGTTTCACTGTAACATAACGAGGGCTGGCCTGACAAGGTTGGTAGCTTACCTCTGTTTCTGGGACAAAGGGGAGCTGAGAAAATTTTACTTTTTTTTTCAGTGTATGTAAAACTTGGCCAGACCATGAGTGTATTTGATGTGAAAACGAATAACTTCTCGGGGATTATTTTTGAAATCAAGATCCTTAAGTAATTTCTTATAAAAGTTTACTTGTCGGACGAATTTTTCCTTCCTCCTTTTAATTTTCTTTTTCGCGCTCAATTTCTTTTCTTCCTTCGCAGCATCATCAATTCCCTGAATGCCAGTCCTCAGGCTGCTATCCTTTTCCTTTGTCAACTTGAACATCTCATCAAAGGATGGCAATGCATTTGTTAGATGCTTTAAATCGCCTTAAACCGCAGTCTTTCCACGATTTTTTCAATCTCGTTCCTCCTTTTGAAGTTCTTTCAAAACACAACACATTCTTCTACAATAATTTGGAAAATTTCACTGAAACTCCAAATCAAATTTCTAAAATAAAGATTTGTAGTCAGTTATAATTTGTTAGCTTTTGAGAAGAGGTTGACTCGAAATCTGGCTAAGCAGCCGAAGCATAGGAGGGGAACGTAACTTTCCATACGTTGAAGATTTATCGGAACAAGCATATTTTCAAGTGGGCAAATTACAACCATGGATAGCGTTCCAATATAGCATTGGCAGTATTTAGGGATATGGTGGTTGCTGGTGGGTCCATGTTTGACGGGGCCCATTAAACCATTCTTGTCGATTCCTCAAATTTAATGGTAGCGGGTGATCAATTTAGAGGTATTTTTTCAATAGGGGTTTTTTACAGATAACGCGTAAGTTGTGTTAAAACTTTTTTTTTCTTTTCAATGTTGTTTGGAATTTTATGATGGAAAGACCTAACGATGTTGCTGCGCGTCGCCGTTCCAGTGTTTGGGCTCCTTAAAAGCTCGAAGTAGATCCGCTGTTTTTAATCAAAATTTAGTTTAGTAATAAGGTCCATCTGTGGCTCAAGCGCAACGTCCATAAACAAAATTGCCGCATTTGGGCTAAGAGCATTCGGAAGAGGTTCAAGAGCTGCCAGTATAACCAGAGAAAGCCACGGTTTGGTGCGGTTTGTAAGCTGGTGGAATTATCGGTCCATATTGTTCAAAAATGTTGATGGCCGAAACGTTACCGTGAATGGTGCTCGCTATCGCGCCATTATATCGGACTTTTTACTACCTTAAATTGAAGCCTGTAATCATGACGGCATTTGGTTTCAACAGGACGGTGCCACTTGCCATACAGCTGCTCAAACAATGGATCCATTGAGAGCTCAACTCAAGGAGCAGCTAATTTCATGTTTTGGACCGGTGAGTAGGCAGCCTTGAGCGTTTGATACTACACCTTTAGACTTTTTTCTTTGGGGGCTACTTAAAGTCCAAAGTCTATGCTAACAAACTAGCTACCACTCAGGTTTAAAAAGCTAACATTACGAGTGCCATTAACGCCATACCGGTAATCCAAAATTGGACCCTCCGAATGGACACCCGGAGGCGTAGTTGCGGCCAACATTTGAAGGAAATTATATTCAAAAAAATGCCATAAAATGTCCTTTCGAATTAACAATAAAGATTCCAAACTTGAATTGAATTTTTGCTGTTTTTTATTTTGACAAAAATACCTCTATATTGATCACCCGTTATATACTTTATAGGGTTTCCGATATTTCGTGTTGTTGCAAACGGAATGACAATTTAATATGCTATCCACGCTTCGGTGAAGGGTTCAAAAGGCTTTAAACACAATAATGATATTATATTCATCACCAATAATTGGTTGCTACAATCAATTATCTGCAAAACTATTGGTTGTCACAACCACCAGTTGTGGCAGCTAATTATTTTTCCGCATTTCATTGGTATGGCCGATCTATTGGTTGTGTGCACAATATCATATTTATCATCTAGTTGTTGTTGTTGTTGTAGCGGCAACTGTGTGCCGGGGTGACAGCCCTTGGCCGAAGAATTGCTCTTCGGGTCAATCCGGTACATAGAACCGGCTGTCGTGGGATTGCCGAAGCGAATATTCATTATAATTGAAAACATTTGATGGTGGCAACGGAAATTCTTCGTTTGCAACGGAATATTTGCAGTTCCAACTGATTTTCAACTAGCATTTTTTCTGTGCGTATTAAACAGGACGTATTTTTCGGCGCCTAGAGATCTTAGACCCATGGGTCACGTTGAAACGTATAGTATTTGGTATATTTATTTGGGTTTGTGAAGAAATATTGTTTTTAGTACCCATATGTTGGAAAAGGCTGATTTTAGAGTCCATATGGGCCGGTACGATTCTCGTTTTTGAGCCCCTAGAGCCCCTTATGCATTTGTGTTTACAACTTCCAAGCAAAGCTTATTTAAATATTAATTATTCTATTTATATAGTACTTACGCACTTAGGCTGGCTCCACAACCTCTTGTCGGTCCGGGCATGCTCAATAAATGATTGATAACACTTTGGTCTTGTGAATGTTTCGTCAGGTTTTCAGTATCAAGAATACTCGCCTCAAACTCCACTTTGTCTCTCTACCAGTCTCGTCCTTCCCTGTCTGCGTTTTCTTTCATTCGGCCGTCAATGTCCAAGCCGGCACAATCGTTGTATTTTGATATGCCTAAGTACATTCATGTCGGGATAAATACAGGGTTCGCCCAACGTATAAACTCCCCGCCTACGCTTTTGATCCGCAATTTTTACAAAGGATTGTTATCTGGAAAAAAAGTTATAATTAAAATCGAAATACGATTGTAAAATTTGTTCAGTCGGGAATGAATAAACCTGTATAAATAGCACTGAAGAGTCCATAATTGGTGCAACACAGCCCTTTTCTTGTAAACCAATAGATTTGAAGGTCGGAGCAAACTGAAAAATATAATTGTAAAGTATAATTAGGGTGGGCTAAAAGTTACCATGGGGTTTACAAATTTAATAACTTTTCGTTTATAATTTTTTTGTTGTTTTTTTTTAGGTTATAAATGGTGTTTTTTATTGGGGTATAGAACATTAAGTTGGCATCACTTTTTTAACTGGCGGCCATTTTGTCAGCTGTCAAGTGATTAATATTTAGTTTGGTTTGCCATTTCATCATGAACAGGTTGACAAAAGAACAACGCTTGCAAAATGGGCCGAAAATGAGATTCATCTCGATGCTGATTTTCATCACAAAATTTTGTTCAGTGATGAGGCTCATTTTTGGTTGAATGGCTACGTCAACAAGCAAAATTGCCGCATTTGGAGTGAAGAGAATCCACATGAGACCCTTGAGACGCCATTACATCCACAAAAACTGAATGTTTGGTGTGCTCTATGGGCTGGTGGAGTCATTGGGCCATACTTCTTCCGAAATAATGCTGGAGAGTCAGTTACCGTTAATGGAGACCGGTATAGAGGCATGATAACCGACTATTTTGTTCCCGAATTGGATGGCATGAATGTGGATGAGTTGTGGTTCCAACAAGACGGCGCTACATGCCACACAGCGCACGTCACAATCGAATTATTGAAGGAAACATTCGATGAGCGCATAATTTCGCGGAATGGACCTGTCAATTGGCCACCAAGATCGTGTGATTTGACACCATTGGATTATTTTTTTTGGGGATATGTGAAGTCGCTCGTCTACGCCAACAAACCAGAAACGTTAGGGGACTTGGAAGCCAACATTCGTGGCGTTATTGCCAACATACGGCCCCATATGCTCGAAAAAGTGGTTGAAAATTGGACCTGTAGAATTGGCTTTATTCGAGCCAGCCGCGGCGGCCACATGCCCGAAATCATATTTAAACATTAATGGCATAAAATTATTCTTCCAATAAAGCCAAATTGATGGACATTAAAACGATTTTCTTGTGTTTTATTTCAATTCGAAGTTCTATACCTCAATAAAAAACACCCTTTACAAGAAACACTTAGAGAATAAAAATTGGAGAGATTCACAACTGAACAAAGTACCAGAACAATAGAATTTTATTATTTAAATCGGCGGTCAATTATTTTAACGCAAACGCATAAGTGATGAAGCTCATTTTCATTTGAATGCCTTTGTTAATAAGCAAAACTGTAGATTCTGGTGTTCTAAAAATCCATGAGCCATTCATCAACGCCAGTTGCACCCCATTAGGTGTACTGAATGGTAGGGGATCACATCTGAAAATATCATTGGGCCTTACTTCTTCGAGAATGAAGATGGAAGTGCTGTAAACGTAAATGAAGAGCGGTATCGGGTGATGAAAGAACATTTTGTACGTCCTGCTCTTGAAAACAGACCTGAGATGTGGTTTCAGCAGGACAGAGACTGCACGAGACACAATGACGCTTTTTAGTCAATTTCCAGAAATTCGGAAATTATTTGGCCAAATAAAATTCAAATGGCCAACAAACTGAAAGCAGCAGACTTCCCCCTTCGCTTGAATTTTTGCCAGAAGATGCTTCCAATGGTGGAAGAGGACGGAAACATGTTGAGCTGTCTTTTCATGTCTGACGAGGAGGCCCATTTCGATTTAAACGGCAACATAAACACACAAAATTGTCGAATATGGAGTGCTTTTAACCCACAGATACTCCATGAGACGGAATTGCATCCACTTCGTATCACAGTGTGGTGTGCAGTTTCATCGTGCTGCATTGTCGAAGAACACGGTCACACCTTCACGGTTACTGGAGACCGTTACTTGAGCATGTTGAGAGAGTTTTTCTATACAGAATTACTCCGAGTTCGAATTTCTCTCAACTCTGTGTGGTTTCAGCAAGATGGTGCAACTCCTCACATAGTCCGACCTGTTATGACAGAATTGCGACGAAAATTTTCCAATAAGCTGATATCCCAGGAACTCCACATTCCGTTGGCCCCCCAGGTCGCCAGACCTAACTGCACCTGACTTTTTATTGTGAGGTTATTGCAAACAGTAAGTCTACAAAGCAAAAACAACAAATTTGAATGAACTAAAGCAATCCATTCGAGAAACAATTGCGGCTTTTCCTGTCTCAACTCTCCAAGCAGTAATAAAAGACTTTTTGGTAAGATGATGCACATGCATCAACGATCAGGGGGTGGCAATTGAATTCCATTATTTTGGTAAGATGCCGCACATACATCAATGAGCAGGGGGCATTTAAATTCCAATATATAGTTTCAAAACTAATTAAGCAATATTTAATAAAATTGAATGATTGAATGATAAAAGAAAGATGTACTCCATACACTGAAAAAAGTTATTTAAGTTTCTTACTGTAGCAATATTCATCAGCCACCCTGTATGCGACTTGTAGTGATCTATTTTGAAGACTGATTTTGAGCAAGCTGCAGACTAAAGGTCCAATTAGTCTTGACGGTTGACGGTGGACGGTTGATTCTGCAACCTGCAGAAGTCTACCGTCGTCAACCGTCAAACTGTAGTTATCTCCCTCTAACACATGCAAAATGCAACCCTCAACTGGAAAAGCTGATTGCCTACCGTCAACCGTCAAGACTAAATGGACCTTTACTTATCACACCATCTCCTCTCTACATACATACACGATGTCAAGTACTCTCGTTTTGCCTTTGCACACGGTTTTTATTTTAAACTGCAAAGGACACATACAAACGAACAAAAAAAAAGAGGAATGGAGGACACTAAAAATGAACACGTGAACAATTTCCTAAACATTTTGTAACTTTTAAGTTTTTTTTTTTGATGTCGTTTAGTTGCTGCTCTTGGTGTGGCTGTTGTAATGTTTTCATAAAAATTGTTGGCCACTCCACACACTAGTGGTAGCCAAAACGTACCAATTGTCCAGCAGGATAGCTCACATACACACACACTTGAAGGTGTGTCCATGCGTATATGTGTGTGTGCGAAAACACGAGAGTGTGGTGAGTGGAAATTATTATGCTGATGTTTTTGCTTCAAGTACGTACGCACCGCACTGTTCTTTCGTAAAAAGCTGTGGTGTGTGTCTGTGTGGCTTTGTTGGAATGTGTGTATTAACCCAGGGGTGGAATTGGCAAGGCCGTTTATAGGAAGACCTCGCAGAAGGCCTCTTTTTAGATCCAATACTAAATCGTTTATGCATTCAAAATTTGGCATTTCCGAAGACTTCACACATTCTCAAGTCGCTTCTCTAAGAAGGCCTTGTCCTCTACTCATTGGTTGGTGCAATCTTTAAGGAAGCCTCAAGAAGTCCTTTTTATTTTAAAATAGAGAGATCCAATAAACATTTCTGGCTTCCTTCTTGTAAAAGGCGTGCCAACATACCTGGTAAGTGAAGGCAGTGCGGAAAATGTTAGACACATCGATGGAAATTGAAACCGACATTTCGGTTTTTATTTTGGAAAAACCAACTTATCGGTTTACCCGGTGTTTTTCTATAGGGTTTGCCGGTTTCTTGTTTTTTATTAAGACAAAAACTCAGCATTGTATTCCCTGCATTCCCTATAAAAGTAGTGCATTACGGAAAGATAGGTTAATTGAAGAAGGAAAGAGGAAGTAATGTTTCTGGACATTTCACTTGATCCCTTTCATATCTTACGTGACCGGAAACACCCCTGCAGGAAGTCGTTTTTCAGCCGGACAACACGGCTGATCGCACGACGCATTTCAAAGAGAATTCGTTCTTCAGCATTTTTGTCTGGCTGCAGAGCGAATTCCCCTTGTAATACGTCGTGCGATCAGTAGGCCAATCAATAACAAATGGCTGCGAAATTTTAGATAAGTGGGTGTTACGGGCGAACACTCTGACCTCCGGGATGAGTCACCTATCCCAGAAGAGCACGTAAAAGAGTTATACGCAACTAACATTCCGCCAATGCTCGAGTGAAACAACAGAGTTGGCTATCCTGCTATCTCCACAAGCCTCTGCGCCCACTTTTTGTACCCGGTCGGGAAACTCTAAAGAAGATCTTGAAGCACCCGCCCAGATGTGGGAGTTATACTCCATTTTTGGCTGAATGTCTTTGATGTAGACGTTGATGCGTTCGGAGTAAGTGAAGTATTTCTTGCACCGCTTTTAAAAACCCAAGCACTTGAATGCTTCTGTTGAAACTTTAAAAATGTATTTGTTCCAGCGAACATCACTTCGAATTTTCAAGCCCAGAACACTAAGGGCGTCCGACTCCTCCAAAAGAAAACAAACCCATTCATTAATAGTGCCGACTATGGTGGCAAAACCTCACTCAGGGATTCTCACAAGCTCTTCGTTGAGTGTGTCAGTCATATTTTGCCTCACCATCTCTGTATCTGGGAGGTCCGGTCTACGGTCTAACGACTATGAGTGACAGTTGCTGCTGTCGTTGGCAAACAAATAAAAAGGGTTTGTTGTCAGACTCACACATAGACAAAAAGTATGGTTGGGATAACTTTATTATAATATGTTTTCATTTTTAAATTTGGCAATAATACTATTGTTAAATTTTGAACAGTATTTATATTGCGGCAATCATACTATTGTCAAAATTAAATTCAGAAAACACAACTATGGTTGCGACGAACTTATTTTTATTGCGGAGAACCTATTATTATTGCCATGATCATATAGTAACCATATTTTTTCTTTGCGTGTAAGCTAATTTTTAATATAGTCCCCGTACAAATTATCTGGGGCCCGAAAAATGGCTTCCCATAAACATGCGCATTTGGCTTTCAATCCCTGTTCAATTTTCCCATAAAGCTAAAAGTAAAACTAAATTTTGGTGACGGATCCTATGTCCGAAAATATTACCCATTTTAAAATGAACACACAAATTCAAACATGACTTTTAAGGTTTTTACCATCAGGGTTAATTTAGAGCCTACTTAAGGGCACAATTACTTCACTTCTGATTCAGAAATATTTCCCACTCTTAAAAAGAGGCTAAACCCGAAAAGTCGGGTAATGCCGGTTTTTTACTTTTAAGTCTGTTTTTTCAAAATTTGCCGGTTTCCTGAAAACTCCAGTATTTTGGCTATTCTAAATGGACATAACATAAAAAGAACCGTTTTTTTGGAATTATTATTATTTATTTTTCAACATAATCTCCTTCCAACTCAATACACTTCATCAAACGTTTTTCAAGTTTTTTTAATTCCATCCGAAAAATAAGATTTTTCAAGACCTTCAAAATATGCCTCAGTTTCAGCAATAACCTCGCTATTGGACGAAAATTTTTTGCCACCGGAATTTTTTTTTAAAATTGGAAACAAGAAATAATCAGAAGAAGCTAAATCTGGACTATATGGTGGATGCGGAGCAATTTCAAATCGTAATTCGGCCAGTTTTTGTTGAGTTAAAAATGCAGTGTGTGAAGGAGCATTATCTTGATGAAAAATAACTTTTTTTTCTAAATGCGCTCGTTTTATCTTGATTTCTTCACTCAACCGATCCAATAATGCACAATAATATTCACTATTTATAGTCTTTCCTTTCTCAAGATAATCAATAAATATTTTACCCCTTGCATCCCAAAATACTGTGGCCATTACTTTTCCTGCTGACTTGACAGTTTTCACCTTCTTGGGACCTCTTTTACCAGCTTCTATCCATTGTTTTGACTGTTCTTTGCATTCTGGGATGTAGTGATGCATCCATGTTTCATCAACAGTTATGAATCGGCGCAAGAACTCTATTGGATTACGCTGATAAATCGCTAAAAGCTCCTCGGAATTGGTCCAACGGACGATTTGTTGGGGCAAAGTCAACAAACGCGGCACCCATCTTGCGGATAGCTTTTTCATGTGGAGTTCATCAAGTAAAATACTCCAAACTTGTTTTTCGTGTATTTTAACAATATCAGCAAGTTCTCTGAGCTTTATTCGCCTATCTTTAGTCACTTCATTAAATATTTTTCTAATGTTTTCAATAGTACGAGTAGTAGCAGTTTTCGGTCTTCCAGAGCGTTGTTCGTCTTCCGTACTTGAACGACCCATTTTAAATTGTTGAATCCAGGATTTCACCGTGGAGTATGATGGTGCATTATCACCATGAACAGATTCCAATTCATCTTTCATTAATTGTGTGTGGCGTATAACCTTTCATATAAAAGTGTTTCATTACCGCACGAAACTCTTTATTTTCCATTTTTCAAAAATTATAAAACTTGTTTACTTCAATCACCTGTAACAAAGAAAATAATCATTAAATATTTCGGAAATTTTGACAGATGGCTTATAAGAGATTGCTTTTAAAACACAAAAAGTTTCTAGTAAAACAGAAAATGTGCCAGGCCAGTTAGTTTTGCGGTCGCCCTCGTAAGTATATAAGCCGTGTGATGTTGACACATAATTAGGTTCGTTAGGCCAGTACGTAGCATATCGAAATAGCAACCAGAATTCCAGAGTCCGAATTTCAGTGAAGGCAAATCCAAAAATTAATAAAACTAAAAATTAAGTAATTTAAAATTAATTTCTCTTAGCAAGCAAAATCTTTTCAATAGTTTTTATATGGTTTCTGGGAGACTATTTTCCTTAGGGCTTCTAATAGAAAGGAACGTGAAAGTCCATGCTTTGCAATCTCACCCTATGCTAATTTGAAATATATCTAGAATGCGACAAGCATGCCTCCAAGCAAAGACAATAAACTGTACAAGATGGGAGATATAGGAGAAATGTTTTTTTTTGCAATTTTGACTTTCTGGATTCTTGTGATACTGTTTTTTTACATTATTGCAAAGAAGAAGCATGTCGCCAAAATTACACAATTTTACGTCTTTGTCTCCGAGCATCCCAAGAAGGGCCCCTAAAAGGCCTTGCTGGGCCCTTGCTTTTCCCGCTGGTAAAATGCTATACAAGGCTAGAGAGTGTTTGTGTTTGCGTATGCGTGTGTGTGCGCATTTGTAAATGCATGTTTAACTATTGTTAAACATTATTCCTTTTGTTATTGTTGCCTTTTAATTTCAATACATTGGTGTTGCTGTTGTTGTTGTTCGAGAGAGAGAGAGAGATGTGGCTCTGGTTGCTGTTTTGTTTTTTGAACCCTCAGGTGGAAAAAATCTAATTGTGCATGTTCAACTTAATTGTTCTTAAAATACACTCACACTCGCTCGCTATTGTAATTGTTTTTTCTCTCTCTCTCTCTTTCTATTTTGTTTTTGTTATTTTTATAAAAAATCTAAATTCTTTTCTTTGGTACTTTTAGTTTGTTTGTATGTGAGTGAGAGTGGCTGTGCTCGGATTATGTGGAGAGTGCTACGTGTTTGATTGTCCCACATTTTTTATTCTCCATTTGTTAAGTTATTGCATGTTTTGTAGTTTAGAACAATGAATTATTAAATGGATTGAAACGTTTTGGGAGGACTAAAGTGAGAGAGAGAGAGAGAGAGAGAGAGAGAAAGAGCAAAGTAATTATCCCAGTTTCATTCAAGAAAGAGAAATATTAATTAAATTCAAGGATTAGTAATAAAGACAGATGGGATGGTATGCTCTGGAGACGTTTAGTATTTGAGTTGGATGGTATAACCTGGAGACGGTTAGTATTTGAATTAGTCCTTTTAAAAAAAAAACTATGCCTATCATTTATGCGGGGAATTTGAAAAGAAGAAATATGGCTTTTTGAAATCAAAACTTTGTTTTAATTGGCCTAAGGTTCCGGCGATCTGAACCATTGAAGATTTTGTTCACCAGCGGCAGCTATAGTTTTTTCTAAGAGCTAGACACTAATCTTTACTGTAAATTTAAAATACATATAACAAGCGAAAACAAGGACAGGCGTCCTTAATTATATGCGAAGATTTTAAATAAAATTTCAGTTTTTCTACCAATTTTACTGATTTTTTAATTCTCGGGCTTTATAATAAAGGGTGAGCCAAAAGTTACCATGGCGTCTACAAATTTTATAACTTCTTCGTTTATATATATTTTTTTCAGATTATTTAAATAACACTTGGAGAATAAATTATGGATAGATTCACAACTGAACAAAGAACCAGAGTAATGGAATTTCAGGTTTCAGCGGGACGTCAAATTCAAATTTTTAGAGAGCGAATAATTTCCAGAATTTCGGAAATTATTTGGCCAGATTTGTCAGCACCCGACTATTTTCTTCTTATTTGAAGCAGCGAGTATATGTGAGACAATTCTTCAACTCCAGGCGAACATTGTTTCGAACACTACAGCCACAAATTTTGAAAGATGTTATGGAAAATGCTCTAGAACGAGCCCATCATTGCAATGCTGAAAACGGGGGCCATTTAAGTGACCTTACGTTTCATACTAAGTGTAAAAAAATTATATTTTGTATATTATAAAGGGTGATCCATCTTGAGGTACAAAAAAATATAAAAATTCAAATCAAGTGTGGAATCTTTATAGAAAATTTGAAAGGACATTTGAAAATAATTACCTTCAAATGTTGCCAAGTGTATTATGGAAATGAGCGTTCGGTGAGAAACGGGAAGACCCGCTGTTTTCTACCAAAATGTTGTTCAGTGATAAGGCCCATTTCTGGCTCAACGGCAAAGTCAATAAACAAAATTGCCGCATTTGGGCTGATGAGCAACAAGAAGAGGTTCAAGAGGTGTCATTATACCCAGAGAAAATCACGGTTTGGTGCAGTTTATAAGCTGGTGGAATCATTTGTGCATATTTTTCAAAAATGATGATGACCGGAACGTAACCTTGAATGGTGCTCGCAATCGCGCCATGATATCAATGTTTATGCTACCTCAAATTGAAGCCCGTTATCTTGACGACACTTGGTTTCCACAGGACGGTGCCACATTCCATACAGCTGCTCAAACAATGGATCTATTGAGAGGTTATTTACAAGAGCAGCTAATTTCACGTTTTGGACTGGTGAGTTGGCCGCCTAGATCGAGTGATATCACACCTTTTGACATTTTCTTTGGGGTTACGTAAAGTCCAAAGTCTATGCTGACAAACCAGCTACGATTCCGGTTTTGGAAGCCAACATTACGCGTGCCAGTAAAGCCATACCGGTCGAAATGCTCGAACGAGTCATTCAAAATTGGACCCCAGAATGGAAACCCTAAGGCGTAGTTGCGGCCAACATTTGAAGGAAATTATATTCAAGTAATAAATGCCATAAAATGTTCTTTCAAATTACAAATAAAGATTCCACACTGGATTTGAAGTTTTATATTTTTTTTTTTGTTCTGAAAAAATACATCTAGATGGATCACCCTATATAATCTGAGAAGAAAAAAAATGAAAAAGTTATTAAAGTTTTTAACCCCAAAGTAACTTTTGGCCCACCCTGGAGTGGTGTTTTAACGAAAGCCTAATAACTCAATATCAATCATTCCGTGACTTTTCCAACTTCCCTGGTAGTTATATGAAATGCAACTCTGCTCCCATCAATTGTCATCTGCTAATACTGTCAAATTTTGAGAGAGTTCCGTCATTTAGTTTGTGCTTAACAGCTGTTCAAAACATACAACCGCAATTTTTTTTAAAAATGGAATAAAGTGAATTTCGAGTGCTCAGTAAACATTATTTTTTGCGGAAAAAACAATCCAAACCAATCAAACCAAGAAAAAGCTTGATAAATATTGTGGGGACTCTGTGGTCAAAAAGTGGTTTACTGACTTTCGTTGTGGTCGCACAAGTACAAATGACGCTAAACGTTCTGATACGCATTTCATATGGCAGTGTGGTTTCGATTTTACGTAATCGTGTGACAACTTCAAAGGATTTGTTTGGAGTTTTTTAACCTCAATTCAATTGAGTTTCTTGGCGTTTTGTAACTGTGGATGAAACATGTATCCATTACAACACTCCGGAGACCAAGCAGCAACCTAAATAATGGGTTTTTCCGAAGAAGGCCAAGATGACTTTGTCGGTCAATGAGGTGATGGCAAGAGTTTTTTTTGGAATGCATGCGGGATAATCCCCAACGATTACCTTCAAAAGGGAAAAACAATAAACGACGAATAGAATGCCAACCTTTTGGACTGATTTAACGAGGATTTAAACAAAACGACCCCCCAAGAAAAATGTTCTGTTTTTATCAAGATAATGCACGAGTGCACACGTGTGCACTCTCAATGGCATAAATTGGCTTACGAATTGGTACCTCATCTGCCATATTCTCAAGATTTTGCCCCCAGTAACTATTTCCTATTTCCAAACCAAAAGAAATGGCTCGGTGAAAAAAGATTCAGCTCCGACCATGAAATTATTGATCAAACAAATGCCTACTTTATGGACCCTAAAAATCCTATTTTTTGGAAAGGGTACAAAAATTGGAGAAACGTTAGACTAAGTGTATTGAGCTAAAAAGGAGATTTTGTTGAAAAATATTGATTTTTTTTGCGGAAAAAATGTTTTTTTTTTTCAAAAAGTGACGGAATTATTGATATGCCCTCGTATTAGATTTATCTGAAATCATACCACTTGGCAGTTCCATTAAAGTTCACACAGGAAACTTTACATTATTACTTTATTAAAGTCGTACTCGGTACAGTCGCCGTCTTTTACGATGTGGAATCCGGATCAGAAAAATGCTAAATGTTCGTGCCCTGGCTTTATATCTACTTTCTAAGACTGCCTTTAGGCTCTGTTGTCGTTGTAGCGGCACACAGTGTCGGGGTAGCAGTCAGCCCTTGGCCGAAGAATTCCTTAAACGGGTCGATCCGCTGCATAGAACCGGCAATCAAGGCAATCGCCTTTATACTTTATTTTACGCTGCTGTCCACTTCGTAGGCAGTTGTCCTGGCAAAATAAATCGTATTCCTTCTAAAACTGTCTCCAGACTTAAATAAAAGCCAACCAGTGAATATTTCTTATTACTCAACAATATTGGTTGAAAATGGATGTAGATGGGACGGTAACACGCTACGAAAGGACATCGCTAAAATAGCAAAAGCCAGGCTAAAGTTGAATCCTTAAGGAAAACGGAATAACTACATGGCGAAGATCGGTAGAGACGGAGCATCGACATTAGGGACTCACATGGCCACAAGTACACCATATAGCGCAACATAGAACTGGCAGAAGATCCTTCGTGGACAGGTTTTACTGATAAAAGGAACTGACGATGAATTTGTTTTTCTGTCATAAATGCAATGTATATATAGGGTGATCCATCTAGAGGTATTTTTTCAGAACAAAAAACAAATATAAAAATTCAAATCGAGTTTGGAACCTTTATTGGTTATTTAAAAGGACATTTTATGGCATTTGTTTTTTGAATATAATTTTCTTCAAATGTTGGCCGCAACTACGCCTCAGGGTTTCCATTCTAAGGGTCCAATTTTAGATGACTCGTTCGAGCATTTCGACCGGTATGTCGTTAATGACACGCTTTATGCTGGCTTTCAAAACCTGAATCGCAGCTGGTTTGTCAGCATAGACTGTGGACTTTACGTAACCCCAAAAAAATGTCAAAAGGTGTGATATCACTTGATCTAGGCGGCCAACTCACCTGTCCAAAACCTGAAATTAGCTGCTTTTCGAAATGACCTCTCAATATATCCATTGTTTGAGCAGCTGTATGGCTAGTGGCATCGCCCGGTTGAAACCAAGTGTCGTCAAGATTACGGGCTTCAATTTCAGGTAGCATAAAGATCGATATCATGGCACTGAACAAAATTTTGGTCGAAAACAGCGGATCTTGCCATTTTTCAATGAACGTTCATTTCCATAATAAAATTGACAACATTTGAAGGAAATTATACTCAAAAAATAAATGCCATAAAATGTCCTTTCAAATTACCAATAAAGATTTCACATTTGATTTGAATTTTTATATTTTTTTGTTCTAAAAAATAACCTCTAGAAGGATCGCCCTATACTTTCTGTGACTGTATTGTTAGAAGCTCCTTCTCTGGAGTAGCACTCCTCTGTTATTTGCAAAAAATTTTATTTTACTTGCCATATAATCCGCCGAGACCTTAAGACATAAAGTCCTTGCTTTTAAAACTTTTCATTCCATAATATTTCTAGAAAGTGTGGACACCTTTACAATATTAATTACTTTAAAAGTCATTCGCTCAAGTATCCTAATTGTAGTCCTTGAAACATATCTTCACTTTCCACAGATACAATCTTTGTTTAAAAAATTTTCTAATATGAAACCAATTTTGCCACTCAACAAACCAAGCCCATGCCCTGGCGGCCAGTCGAAGAGTGTTGACAAACTCCAGTCTAGTCCACATCATTCCATTCCCAACCGAAACATCCCATGGCAAGGCATCACATAAGTTCATACCTTCGGGTGGTGGCACATTTCATTACGCAAAGTACTCTTCTACGTATTTATTTACTCACAAAAGCCTGGCTGCATTTCAAAAGCTTTGCCCTGAAATAGCCCCAGACTAAATGGAGCACAGGGGCCAGTTGAAAAAACAACTGAACACAAATAATCATATTCATTTAGCTCATCATCATTAGAATTATAAACACATTACGCTGGAACTGCAGACGTACAAGAAAATGAAGTTGCCGATGAGGAGCAGTAAAATACTTGCGAAAAAAAAACACAGAAAAAAACAGAAAGTGCAAACGTCCTGAATGCAAGGATGTCCAGAAAGAAAAATGAATGGGAATTCTTCTTATGGCATAAAACGGTGTTATATTTTACTACACTTGGGTATGTCAACAACATCTTTCAACAACAAAGTTTCAATAGACGAGGCAAAATCCCATAAACAAATAGACCCAAAGACAAACAGGACATACGGAGAGGCAACAACCGAGAAGTAGCAGCTGCAACAACAGCACCAACTAAGGGACAAACACCATTCAAAGACCATGCAACCGTACAACAATTTTGTAGTCTTTAGCAAATATTTTGTGTTGCCGTTGATGTGGTTGTTGCTGTTGATGATGACGATGACGATGATGGAAATAAGAATGATGTTGCCGCAGACGTTGAAGTTGCCTAAGTCCGACTATAGGTGCTGTTGCGGCAGCACAGTGTTTCAAAAGCATAAATAAATTGTAACAATTGTCTCTTTTTAAAAAACTAGAACCACAACAGGATTTGTGTTACTAAAATGAATTAAACAGGACATTTTGCTTCTGAACATACGAAGGGCATATCAACATTCCGTGCCTTTTTGAATAAAACACAGTTTTTTTTTTGCAAAAAAAAAGTATTTTTTCACAAATTTCCTTTTAGCTCAATACACTTATTCCATCGTTTCTCCAATTTGTGTAACCCTTCCAAGAAATAGGATTTTTCGAGGTTTATAAAAAAAAGCATTTGTTTGAGCAATAACTTAATCGTTGGAGTTGAATCTCTTTCCACTGAGCCATTTTGTTTGGTTGAGAAATAGGAAATAGTCACTGGGGGCTCAATCCGGAGACTATGGCCGATGAGATGTCAATTCGTAAGCTGCGTTAAAAAAGATCTTGATGATTAATAACTTTTTTCTTGGCCATATGGGGTTATTTTTTTTTTAAAATCCTCGTTAAATCGGTCCAATAACTTGGCATTCGCATATAACTATAAGGAAAGTTTGTAAAGTCATGGAATTATTGATATGCTGATGAAAAAGATCTTGATGATTAATAACTTTTTTCTTGGCCATATGGGGTTGTTCTTTTTTTTAAATCCTCATTAAATCGGACCAATACTAACTTGGCATTCGCATATAACTACAAGGAAAGTTTGTAAAGTCGTGGAATTATTGATATGCCCTCGAATCTAGCATCCAAAGCCCGTCTTTGTATTCAACAACAAAATCAAATATTGAAGAGAATGCTTAGAAGAGCAAAATAGGATACAACTGGGATACCTGAGCGAATGATTTTTAAAATAATTAATATTGTAATAGTGTCTGACTTTTTGAAAATATTAAGAAATGGAAAGTATTGAAAGCAAGGGCTTATTGTCTTAATATCTCTGCGATATACATGGAATTGCCCAGAATTATTGGGATTTTCAACGAGGTAATTAAGCGGGGCTTACAGTATATGGAAAACATCTACCCTTAAGGTATTACTTTATTTTATCCTATGATATTAAAAAAGTTGTCTTGTTTTAAAACACTGTGCAGCTGCGCCGTGTATGCATCAGAGATGTCAATCGGGAAATACCGAACCTCAAAATTCAGGGTTTTTTCGGGACTGTTGAATAACTGAATTTTTCCTAACAAACACCGGGATATCCTGTAATTTTTTTATTGTAAATAAATATAAGTGGTGTTTTAGGTTAAGCATTAATAACTGAGACTGGATATAAAATCACAATAGCAAAGTCATTTGTAAACAAAAATTGCCAATTTTGTTTGTGTCCAAAGGAAAAGTATAGAAGAAAAAATTAAAAGAAAAAAAAATTAAAAAATGTAGTAAAATTCTTTTTTTGTAACCTTTCAAGTTTACTAAAACAGCTACAAAAATAATTTTTGCTAAAAATTGTTTATTTAAGAATCAAGTTCAGCAGTAAAGCGACTTAAATTGGATAAAAATTACTAAAAAGAATATCTGATTAAATTTTAGATGCTATAATTTTGTGGAGAAGTTTTTTAAATCAAGGATTTGCTAAATTATAAATGTTCTTGGACATACATTTAAGCCTGCAATCGACCTGGTTGAACGCTATTTTATGATTCAGCTTTGAGATATTACTTGAGGAACTCTGTACTTTTTTCATAGTCCTTTAGCGACTTTCATTCTATGACCCTAATCTGGATTAAGTCAGGTAAAGTCAATTGAGTTAATAACGCTCTTTTCATGCTTTTATGTTTTGATTTTTTTATGCCATTTTTGTATGTCTAGTTTTGATTTTTCTAGTGAAATACCTTCTTATGTATTGGTGAAATTTAAAAAATCTTTAAATAACAAAACATCCCGGAAACCGAAAAATACTGAAACCTGCGATACATCGGGTGATGAATCTAGTTTTTTTTTCAAAAAAAAAATTCTAATCTTTATTGTTCTTGCGAGGGTCCAATTTTAGATGACTCGTTCGTGCATTTCGACCGGTATGGCGGTAATGACACTTGTAATGTTGGCTTCCAAAACTTGAGTCGTAGCTGGTTTGTCAGCATAGGCTTTAGACTTTACGTAGCTCCAAAGAAAAAAGTCTAAACGTGAAATAACCTGCTCTTCGAAGTAACCTCTCAATAGATCCATTGTTTGAGCAGCATTATGACAAGTGGCACCGTCCTTTTGAAACCAAATGTCATCAAGACAAAGGGCTTTAATTTGAGGTAGCAAAAAGTCCGATAGTATGGCGCAATAGCGAGCACCATACACGGTTACGTTCCGGCCAAGATCATTTTTAAAAAAAATATGGACCGATGATTCCAATAGCCCATTCAATTTCAGGCAGCAAAAGTCCGATATCATGTCGCGGAAGCGAGCACCATTAACTGTTACGTTCCGGCCAAGATCATTTTTAAAAAAAAATATGGACCGATGATTCCACCAGCCCATAAACCGCACGAAATCGTGGTTTGCTCTGGGTGTAAAGTTACCTCTTAAACCTCTACTGATTGCTCTTTCGCCCAAATCGGCAATTTTGTTTACTGACGTTACCGTTGAGCCAGAAATAAGCCTCATCACTACAAAATTTTGGAAAACAGCGGATCTTCTCATTTCCATAATACAGTCGGACAATTGGGAGACGTTGTTGCGGTGTAAGTCTTTCCATGATGAAATGGCAAACAATATTGAAAGGAAAATATAAATAAAGTTTAACACAATTCACGCGTAGTCTGTGAAAAACCCCCCTATTGGAAAAAATACCTCTAGATCGATCACCCGATACTTACTGAAGTCCCACAACATTCCATTAAGGAACAAGCGAAGGCTTCTCTTAAATCAGTGAGCTGTGCATGATCCAATTCTTATACTCACTAACCGGGACTTACTCCTTAACGCCGGCTTCTATCGGCTGATGCACTTTATAGAGAAGCTTTTTCATGGCTTAGAGATAAGTCGCTTGCTCGTAAAGTCGCCGACATTTCCGAGGTGTAAACCCGCCGTTGAAAAATTGTTAGATGGTTAGCCGGTATGATAGTCGTGCACACTGCCACCACACTAGGGCGGTCCAGCCGCGATCTCAGTTATTAAAAATCCCAAATCCCGGGAATTTTCAAAGTCAGTCCCGATCGACGTCCCTAGCATGCATACATGTGTACTCGTTCAAAGTAAAGTAATTTGATTACTTCATCTCTAGAGATGAATTTAAAGTTGTGTTGCAGTCGCATTCATACAAGAAATTTATATGAAACGTTCATTTCCTTCATGGGCCTTCGGTTCTTAGTCTTTCACAGCTCTGCTATATTTTTTCTCTCTCTTCGTGTTGTTGCTGTTGGTGGTGGTGCCGCCGAGCAAAAGATTCGAAAGGAGCAGCCAACGGCAGTGGGAACCACGGCAACTACAACAACATGCAGGAGAATATTACATTACACTAAATGCCTTTGAGCATCGTAAATAACACATCAGTGTACATAAATTTACAGAGAATTATGAATGCACTCTGCAACTGAGATATGGTCAAACATGGACAAAGTCCTTTACACACAGGCAAACACACACACAGAGAAATGTAAAGATTTGACCCCACACACACACACACGAAGTGTTTCATTATGAGCATTGCCCCTAAGAATGCTTATGGTCTGACCATATTCCATCATGAGGCTATAATTTTGCTTAGAAAATTCGGGCCCCCACACCATTTTCCGCTTTACGTTTCCTGCTTGCACGCGCCTCTTTGCAGTTGCCTATGTTAGGGCATACGTGGGTTTTTTTCTTGGAAAACCCCCCGACTTTAGGGATATAAAAAATATTGCAAACGAACATTTATTCCATTTTGGCGTTTTTTTCAATCTCAGTCTCTCTCTCTCTCTCTCGTACTCGTAGACTGACCACAAAGGTCAAACAAAGTCTTTGAACATTTGGCTTGGTTTTTTTGTCATCTCAAGCAAATTCATTTTGGAGTAGATGAGAAAAGTTCTTGAACGGTTTTTGGGGCTTTTTCCTTATGTTCTCTTTGTGAGGTAGCAGGGGTGGGGTTCGGTTTGATGAAAAATTGCTTAGTTTAACAATTGCTTAGTTTAACTTGAGTGTTAAGTTTTATGGTACTTGAGAGACTGGGATAGTAGGCAGAGTGGGAGAGGGCCCTACACAAGAGTGGCTGTGGCCAAGGACTGCTATCTAAGGAAATTTATAACTTCTGGTGATATTTTTCCAGTTGTTTTTTTTTTGCTTCATCGTCTGTGTATAAAAAAGCCGGTTTTGAAAACTATTTCAAACAAGTGGTGTTTATTTAAACTTTTCGAAATGTTTTAAATGTTGTACTATTTGTTTTACACTCGTCAGTGAAGGCTTTTTTTTATCTTATTTTATTCTTTTCCTTCGTCTTTTTCTGTAAGTCGTTGTGAACTTTGTTCGTTTGTGACGATTGATTAGTTTTTATGATTAAATGTGTTGAAAGCTAACAAAAACACACTTTCAAAGTCAGATAGTTTTGAGCACGTTTATGGTATTTCAGCGGAAAATTAAAAAAGGAAAATAGTTTGGATTCGTGTAAGGGTAAATATTCGACAGAGGGGACTTTCACCAAAGTCTGCGATTTGAATGAAATTCTGTTTAAATGTAAGAATTTCAATATTTTAAATTGTATCTGTAGACATTAATGTGATTAAATCATCAATCCAAAAGGTATTTTTTTCAATATGGGTTTTTCACAGATTACGCCTGAGTTGTGTTCAACTTTATTTTTTTTTCTTTTTAGTATTGCTTGTCATTTTATCGTGGAAAGACTTACAAATTGTGCAACTGTATTATGGAAATGAGCGTTCGGTGAAAACGTTTTTCGACCATTTTTTTCAGTGATAAGGTCCATTTCTGGCCTAACGGCAACATCAATACGAGGGCTGCCATATATATTTCTGGTCCTATAATGAAAATGCGAATATTTATTATCAAAAAATGTATTATTGTTTTTTAAAGTATTCTTCAGCATGATTTATACACATTTGCATGAGCTCAAACCAATTGTCGAAGCACTTTTTCCACTCCGATTGAGACACCTCCAAAACATGGTTTTTGAACGCTTCTTCTGTTAATGGAAATCATTAACCACGCATTCTTTACTTGATGTGCGGAATAAAAAGAAGTCATTGGGTGCCAAGTCAGGACTGCACGGCGGATGACCCATCATTTCGACGTTTTGGCCAGTCAAAAAGGCGCTGGTTTTAGCCAATGTGTGAGAGCTCGCATTGTCATGGTGCACAATGATTCGTCTTCTCTTGATCGTTTTTCGAATTTCTTCGAAGACTTCAGGCAAACAAATTGTGGTGTACCACTCAGAATTGACCGTCCTACGTTGCTCAAGCAGAACTGTCGCCACATGACCACTTTTGCCGAAGAAACAGTCGCCATTTGCTTCAAAGTGCTTCTTCCACGAACAACTTTCGTTGGATTTGCCTCGTCTTCAAAGACCCACACGGTCGATTGCTGTTTTGTTTCGGGCTCATACGCATAGATCCATGATTCGTCACCTCTGACGATCTTATGAACTTCTTTTGAAGCACCGCGATCGTATTTTTTCAAAATTTCTTTGCAAAAATCGACACGAGCCTTTTTTGAGCGATTGTCAAATTGTGCGGGATCCAACGAGAACAAACCTTTTTACGGCCAGGTGTTCATGCAATATCGAATGTATGCTGGAGGAAGAAATGTCCAAGGATGCCACTACTTCACGGTATGTCACATGACGATTTTGCATTATCAGCTCACGCACGGCATCAATGTTTTCTGGCACAACGGCCGTTTTGGACGACCTTCGTCTTTGAGCGAGCGTCGGCCACGATTGAATTCATTAAACCAGTTTTTGTCAGTGCTATAGGGTGGTGCTTCATCGCCATACAAAGATTTAAGTATATCGATGAACTCTTGTCGTGGTAATCCACATCGAAAGTTGTGAAAAATGTAAACGAAAATGTTCACGACTAAATTCCATTTTTTTTGCCGAATTGATTTCTTCCAGCCACTGTAAACAACACAAATGATGGACGTAAATCAAAACGTTCTGAGTACGTTTATGCGAAAAAATGTCAAACTTTCCAATGGAAATGTCAGATGGCGCCAAGCATCACTGAGTGTTGCTTAGGCCAGAAATATATATAGCAACCCTCGTACTCGTAGTCGAAAAGTCGACTTCAAGTCTTAAGTACGAGTGTATAACCCTAGTCCAGCATTACATTTCTATGTACCACAGTGCGTATGCGTTATTTTTGGATGAAGACAATTGTTATTACTCATACGCTACAGTGACAGTATTCAGTGCCAGCAAACAAAAATCCATGGTGGAGAAGTGGCTATTAAAGGGATTAACATGACGAACGTGTTTAATTCGCATGCATGAATAGTGGTATCACTCCTTTTTAAAATCTATGCTTCGGTAAAGGGTTTCCACCGGTGAGCGACATTCCTTTTTTCAATTGTAAGTTGCAGATATCTTGAAAATTGTATATTTATGACATCAGTTTTATTCGAAAGCAGCATTTATTGACCCAAATTATGTATAGCTATGTAAAGGTAATATGCATTTTTAATGTTTTTTCATGCATTTTTAATGTTTTTTCAGTGTCAAAACGTTAGTCGAAGGCAACATGTTCTTCATGGTAAAGTTCACTTACGAGCAACGTTTGAAAATCCTTAAAAATTATTACTGAAACTCTGAGTCGGTGGACGCTATTTTAAAAGCGCTGTCTCCAATTTTCGGCTAGACAGACTGTGCGTGCTATAGTGGATAAATTTGGATCCATTTTAACTTTTGGATGTTTCGGCGCCAAAGAGACGCCGTACCCCTCAAAGCGACAAAAATATGGCAGCCGTAAGTGTATCAGTTCAAAATCAGCCAAATTAGTCGATTCCACGTCGTTCTCAGGAATTGGGCATCTCTCAAACCACACTGTGGCGTATTTGGCGAAAAGACCTTGGCCTTCATGCTTTCAAAATTAAACTGTCTCAAGAACTAATGGCACTTGATCAGTTGAATCGCCGAAACATCTCCGATTGGGCTCTGGCAAAGTTTCACGAAAATCCAGAATTTCATCAAAAAATCATCTTCTGCGATGAAGCTCATTTCTGGTTGAGTGGTTTTGTCAATAAACAAAATATGCGTTATTGGACAGATAGCAATAAACCCACATGGGCTTCAAGAGACACATTTGCATCCGCAAAAAATTAGTGTGGGTTTCATGCCGGAGGTGTGATTGGGCCGTTATTTTTCGTCCATGAGAGCGATATCGTGCCATGTTAGAAATATATTTTTGGCCAGAATTGGATGAGTTTGACAACGCCGATATGTAGTTTCAACAAGACGTTGCCACTAGCCACACAGCACGCTTTACAATAGATTAACTGAAAGGCAAATTCGGCGAATGTGTTATCTCGAAAAATGGTCCGTTCGAATGGCCACCTCATTCGTACGATTTAAAGCCATTGGACTTATTTTTGTGGGACCACAACAAGTCATTGGTCTATGCCAACATGACAATTGCTTTAGACCAGCTCAGAGACAACATCCAACGCGAAATTGCCAACGTTCCGGTCGAAATGTGTGCAAAGGTGGTGGACAATTGGGACGTATGGCAGCAATCGAATTTCATTCTTAAAATCTAACATTTGCACTACACCTGAAATAAATTTGAACTCTATATCTTAAATATTCTGTGTTTTATTAATATAAGTATATAAATTTGTTATGTCCTTAATGAAAAACCCTATACATACTTAGTTTTGGAGAATTCTAGTATAGGCTTTCAGTATTGCGAGTGTTTTTCGAAATGGATGTTATGCCTCTATTCTATGCAGAGGAAGAGCTGCAGTTATAAATTTTAAAAATATGTAAGCATTTTCTTTAATAATTAAAAAGGTTTTTATACAGCGGCAATTACACTCTTATGGTATTAGGGCAATTGATTGCGATCCCGCAGCTATCTCACCGATCTGCTGGTAGCATCAAAGCTATCTACTTGCATAACAAAGACGAATATGCAAATATCAATTCAAAGCTCAAAGCAGGTAAAACTATCACATTTCCATATAAATTTAATAAAATGACCATGACCAGGGTTTAAAATGCTAACGCAATTTTAGTCAAAAGTGCAGAATTTGTCAATTAGTTTTAGCATAAAAAAGTCAAAACTAATATGCGAACAAATGCTAAAACTAAATTAGTCGTAATATTCAGTTAGCGTTAGCAAAATAAACTAACGCTAACCAAAATATGCATATATTATTAGCAATGGAAGAAGAAGCAACTGCTGATTTTGCTAACGTCTTTGCTAAATTGTGCTAATTTGGTGACTAATTTCGACTTGTGTGTTTGGTTCGGTTTTTGTGTGTAACCGAAAATTGTGTTCGGCTCGAGTACGGTGTTGCCTACCTTTGATAGACAATAAGTTGTGTTTTTAAAAATCGCATGAAACAATATTGCTGTGCGTTTCTGTAGCTGTTAAAGGTATATATAAAAACAAGTGAAATTAATAGCACAGAAATAATTCGAGGTAGGTACTCGTATATATTTACATATTGTTTATACATATAATATAATGTTATGTACAATGACTAATAAATCACTGCATAATGGAGTCCACGTGGTTAGATCCGTTTAACTTCCAACGGGAATGTTATATGTTCCACATTTAACATTGGATTGAGGAGATGCATAACGATCTCTGAAAATGCTGAAATAATAAATATTCGTAGAATAAATAGTATGACTGTTTAACCTAATACTCTCAATATTTTTCAAACATACATATTGAGCGTTTTAATAGAAAAATAATCCTGAGTTTCTGCATACAGCCATATCCGAACTTGACCTTTGTGCTGATGAATAAATATTCTGTACAATAAGATTCCGTTTATTATAAAAAAATGAATTATTTTTATTTTCCATATTCAACTAATCTCATTTCCTTTTGAATGTTCTTTCAAACTAAAATAAATTTATATATTTTTTTTCAACTAATGTGTTTAACAATTTTTTAATTTTTGAAGGCTATTTATTTAAAAAATCTTGTATCAGAAATCCCCACTACGGTACCACTATTGGATACTTTGCGTCATGTTCCGTTGACAACACTGAAACCAGCTCAAATTTTTTGCTAACGAAAAATGGTTAGTCAAAATTAGCAAATTTTTAGCAGCACATTAGTCAATTGTGGTTAGCAGAGGTGTGTCATTTTTTTGACTAACGCTAACGCGAGCTAACGTTAGTCGGACATTAGTTTTAGCTCTGGCTTGTGGAAAAGATTGTTAGCATTAGTTTAGCAAAATTATGCTAATGGTTAGCGGACTGGTGCTTTTAAACCCTGACCATGACCATTCGTCCAGTCATACTCCCACAGATACGACAGATGGATTATAACCTCATGTTAAGCGTGTACATGTGTTTTTGTGTGTGTGCGTGTGTGTGTGGGTTTACGGCAAAAGTAAACATTATAACAATTAACTTTAATTTTATTATTCTTAACATTTACGATTATTTTCCAACGGCTGCAATTTAATAAAACTTTTGTGCGTACGAGAACGAATGAACAAACGAACATAGCCCGCGGCCACACCATTTTGTAATTATTTTTGCAACAACAAGAGGAGGTTTACGGGGTTTGGGGGCGGCGATGAGATGGGGATCACAATAACAATGCCCCCGCGCCGCCGTACAATAATATTAATGTGTAATGTCGATTTAACGAACAATTTTGAATTGGAACACAGAATTCAATTAAATGCCAACAAAAATAACAATAACATAACGTACATGCATACGCATATGTTCCCATATATAGCGTAAGTAAATAATATACATATCCATATAAACACACACAGACACGCACAGGTACGTACATACAGAGTGGATTCGTTCAACATTTTTAAACAACACCCACTAAACTACAAATACAGTCAGATATACGAACATGCAGAAGTAAAAGCGTAAGCAGTCTAGGGATTTAAGGAAGGTCCTTGCAAGACATTTAGGAGGGGGCCTTCTATAGTGCTGATCTAAAGGAAATCCATTTAGACTATTACAACTCTGATCTCTGGAAGACCATAAAATCCTAAATTATTTCAGATATGACGATGATATTTGCAACATATGATATTGGTATAAAACAAATCACACACTGGTTGAAAAGAGAACGGTGCCACGCCTCCTTTTAAAACCAATTCGTTCAAAGTATTAGACCTATCGTTATAAAATTTTAAATCAATGTTGCTACTTCGGTTGGTTTTTAGAGAAACAATTCCTCGATTTTACGTTACCATATCACATGTGACTGGGACCACTATAATACTCACTGGCTCAATTGTAAAAAAGAGAGCGAAAGAGAGAGAGAGAGAGAGAGATAGAGAACATCGAAAACAAAACTTATTTACGTTAGTATTAATAAGTCTCTATTGCGTTTTTTGCTTCCAAATTATGCTTGGGGTATGCAGATGTCATTACCTAGTAGTTGAAAAGGAAATGAGTGGTACTTACAAATAGTGAGCTCAGTTTTGTATCCGCAGGTTTTGCTTGTGAGTCACCGTGGCGTGATTGCTGTGCACACTGAAAATAAAAGAAAAACAATGCCATTAAACTCACAACCATATTTTGCCTTCACAACTTAACTTATTGTAAATCCCGCACCCATATTACGAGCACCCAAAATTCATGTGACGCAATAAGCGAGACAGAACAAGTAAACAAGGCTAAAGTCGGGCGTGGTCGACTAAGATATAACCTAACCCTCTATAATATTCAGAAGATTACGCACCTCTGTCGGAAGCTTTAGGAAGGTCGGACTTAATATGTTAATGTTAATTCTAGAGAGGAAAGGACACATTTCGTGGGGCAAAATTAAACACAGGCCCAACCCTTTTAAGCAAGAACGCGTATAGGCCGCACATGAAGCACTGTGCTACATTTCAGCTAGATTGTATTTACAATGTAGACCTTAGAGTAGCATAAATCAAATGCGGTGGGGCCTTAGTATGAGGGCTATGCTTAAACATGAACCTATGGGGTCTATCTTTAGCAGAGATGAGTGTTGGTAGCTCGTAACGCTCCCAGCGAAATTTGATCGGAATCGAACTCGTATACCGATTTTAAACTGCATATTCTGTAATCGGGAAGGACCTTTGTATGGAGGCTATACGAAAATATCAACCAATGTAGTCCAGTTGCGACAGATCTATTTTTCGGTCTATCATAGCGTTCCATACATAGAAAGTGATCGGCTTTAATTTGTGTCTTCTAGAGCTGCAGGATCTTGAATCAGGAGCTGTGTGTTATATAAAGTATTCAAAAGCATGCACCGATGTAGTCCAATTTTAATAGACCGATATGGGACAATTTCGCATATGCGATGCGAAATTTGGTTTAGTAGTAGGTACGATGTGGACTATTCAACAGTGGTCTTCCTAGGCCTTAATTTAAAAAATTAATTTTCGTAGAATCCGCTTCTTTTTACCAAAGACTATAAACTATAGAAGATGGACCAAATGAGCATTTACGAGAAATTGAAAAACACACGATAAGTAGCAGACGTGGGGGAGAAACTCTGAAAAGCTCTGAATATGTGACGCGCAAAATAGAAAGGGACCTAAGGTTAAAAACCAGTTTTGTTAAGGAGAGCCATTTTAAAGATTAGGTCCCTTTCTATTTGTGCTTAGAATCGTCTTCTCTTTCATAAAACGCGCATATCTCTGGGAGGGAACACTTTTGGGGCATGGGATCGGTCTCATTCGATGCTCAGATGTTGTCCACATCAAAAAAAAAGTGAAAAGTTGATGAAAAGTTTTGTTCAGGAGAGCCATTTTAAAGATTAGGTCCCTTTCTATTTGCGCTTAGAATCGCCGAGTTCAATTTCATAAAACGCGCATATCTCTGGGAGGGAACAATTATGGGGCATGGTATCGGTCTCATTCGACGCTCAGATGTTGTCCACATCAAAAAAAGAAAAAAATTAAAATTGAAAATTTTTACCCTTAGGTCCCTTTCTCTATGCGCTGTCACATACAGTAATAAAATAGCAAATGAACCACGAAGAATGGACCAAAACAAAACTGCAAAATTAAAAATAGTTTCTTTTTTTTGAAAAAGAACATTGTTGTGAGGAAAAGTTATTGCAAAATATTTAAAACTAAATTTTATAAATTTACAAACTGTTTATTTGTGTTTTAAATGTGTAAATTTAGTGTTTTCTGTGTTTGATTTTTGACTTTTTTGCATTATTCGTACAAACGAACGTGGGAAAATAAAACGAGAATTTGTCTGTTACTGAAGTTATGTTTTTGTACGATATTGCAAAGAAGAAGCATTTCGTACATCTTCCATAGTTTATCGTCTTTGTTTATTACAACCTGTACATTGATTGCCATAATTCATAGACAGACGGACGGACAACGCTCAATGAAGTCAGATAGTGATTCTGAATTGAATCTGCACTGAGTCATGATACCCTGTACTGCAGTGTAGGGTATAAAATGCAAATGACCAACCTTACGTCTTTTAGGCTCCATGGGTTTATGAATCCCACCATAATCTAAGTCAAATCTCTGAAGTGAATTCATATTTGGACTCGTTAAAAAATTTCCTTTGATTTAAGTGCCCCCATATATCCATATTTGGCCTAACTAAACCTTACGTCTTTTAGACCCCTTTCCGATAAAAATTTCAACCAAATCTCCGAAATGAATCCATATTTGAATTCGCTACGAAATTTCCTTTGAGTGTCCCATATGCCCATATTAGGCCTCGCCTAACCTTACGTCTTCAAGGTCCCTTGGGTACACGATTCCGATTATAATCTCAGCCGAATCTCCAATATGAATCCATGTTTGAATTCGCTACGAAATTAGAGTTAAATTTAAGTACCCCATTGGCCTAGTCAAACCTTATGCTCTTTAGGCCCCTTAGGTACATGATTACCATCATAATTTTAGCCAAATCTCCAAAATGAATCCATGTTTGGATTCGCTACGGAATTTCGTTTTGATTTGAGTACCCCATATGCCCGTCTTTTGGCTATAAGGGCCACTATGTCAAACCCAAATCTCAGCCTAGAGTTTAAAATAATTCCATTTTTAGATTGAGGTACAATTTTTTTGTTATTTGAGATGCCCCTATTGGGCCTGGCCAAACCTAACGTATTTTAGGATTCTTGGGTACATGATTACGATTATAAATTCAGCAAAATCTTAGAAATGAATTCATATTTGGATTCTTTATGAATTTTTTGTTTGATTTAAGTGCCCCATATGCCCATATTCGGCCTGGCCAAACTTTACGTCTTTTAGGTACCTTGGGAACATGATTCCGATAATATTTTTAAACAAATTTTCGAAATGAATTTTTATTTGGATTAGCTACGAAATTTCCTTAGGTTTGAGTGCCCCTTATGCCTATATTTACCCGTGGTTCCTTTTCTTCTTTTGACTATAGGGACAGTGTTTTGGTCCCCACGAGTCCAACCCAAATCTCAGCCAAAACCTCAAAATAAATCCATATTTAGATTAAAGTATAAATGTTTTTTATTGTGATTATGCATATGCCTATATATTGCTATTAGACGCCCGCTATTAACACACTGTCCGAATTTTGGGCTCCATGGGCCAAAGTGCGTACCAACTAATAGTCCCCATTTAATTAACTGTTCGTTGTAAAATGAATTCATATTTGGATTCTTTACGAAATTTTATTTTATCTAAGTGCCCCATATGCCCATTTTTACCCGTGGTCTTTTGACTATTGCCCCAAAACTCAGCCAAAACATCAAAATAATACCATATTTAGATTAAAGCACAAATATTTTTTTTATTTTGAGTATGGCTATTGACAAACCGTCCGAATTTTGGGCCCAAAGAGCCAAAACGTACGGCAACTTTGCCCTTTTCTAAGTTACTAGTTGCGTACAAACGAACAATCCCCATTTTATCCATTGTTCGTTCACATGAAAATAAGATTTGTAAAGAAAATACTTTAAAAGGAGTAATTTTTCTGAGGTACCTTTAGACGCTTAAAGAGAAACTTTTTCTCCCTTAGCTGTTTTGCCCATTTAAAGTGTTGCCTGGCGCCATCTGACATTTCCATTAGAAAGTTCGACATCTTTTAGCATAAACGTACTCAGAACGTTTTGACGAAATGGAATTAACTCGTGAACATTTTGGTGCGATCATTTTTCACATCTTTCGACGTGAATTATCACGACAAGAGTGCATCGATGAACTTAAATCTTTGTATGGCGATGAAGCACCATCCTAAAGCACTGTGAAAAACTGGTTTGATGAATTCAATCGTGGCCGACGCTCGCTCAACGACAAAGGTCCTGAGGGTCGTCCAAAAGCGGCCGTTGTACCAAAGAACATTGATGCCGTGCGTGAATTGATAATGCAAGATCGTCATGTGACATACCGTGAGATAGAGGCATCCTTGGGAATTTCTTCCACCAGCATAAATTCGATATTGCATGAACACCTGGCCGTAAAAAAGGTTTGTTCTCATTGGATCCCGCACAATTTGACAATCGCTCAAAAAAAAAAGGCTCGTGTCGATTGGTGCAAAGAAATTTTGAAAAAATACGATCGCGGTGCTTCAAAAGACGTTTATAAGATCGTCACAGGTGACGAATCATGGATTTATGCGTATAAGCTCGAAACAAAACAGCAATCGTGTGGGTCTTCGAAGACGAGCCAAATCCAACGAAAATTGTTCGTGGAAGAAGCACTTCGAAGCAAATGGTCGCCTGTTTCTTCGGCAAAACTGGTCATGTGGCGACTTTTTCGCTTGAGCAACGTAGTACGGTCAATTCTGAGTGGTACACCACAATTTGTTTGTCTTTGGAGAAATTCGAAAAACGAACAAGAGAAGACGAATCATTGCGCACCATGACAATGCGAGCTCTCACACAGTGGCTCAAACCAGCGCCTTTTTGACCGGCCAAAACGTCGAATTGATGGGTCATCCGTCGTTCAGCCCTTGGCACCCAATGACTTCTTCTATTCCCTAGCATCAAAAAAAATGCGTGGTCAAGGTTTTTTATCGCCCGAAGCAGCTGTTGAAGCATTCAAAAACCATGTTTTGGAGGTGCCTCAATCGGAGTGGAAAAAGTGCTTCGACAATTGGTTTGAGCGCAAGCAAAAGTGTATAAATCAAGCTGGAGAATACTTTGAAAAACAAAAAACTTTTTTTGATGAAAAGTATTCGTATTTTCATCATTAAGCCAGAAATATATATAGCAGCCCTCGTACAATCCTAAACAGCTTAGGAGCATTAATCATCATCCTGAGAAATTATAGGATTCTAGATTAACTCGTTTTGGCCTAGATTAAGCTACGGCTCGACCGAACTTAATTTGTCGACTTGTTTTAAGTTGATTGGAAAAGCTTATCATGCGACATTTCTAAAAAAAGGATTTGGAATTTAGTATATATATTTCCTTTAAAGTGCAAAAGCAAATTGGTCAGATCCTTGATCAATTGAATAAATGAAGGCCCTTTCAGAACGATGGGTTCTTGAAGGCCTTGTTCAAGCCACATTCGTATCGGCACACAGTAATGAAATGTACACTTACGCACATTCTTGAGTCAATAATCACATGCGAGTGTGTGAGTGTGCAGCTCCTTTTTATGGTTAAAAGGAAACTTTCAACAAATAAATCTTTTAATAAACCCATATAAACAAACAAATGAATTAATAAACAAATACTCGTAAACAAAACCATCGAACCAACGAACGAACGACCCGTAAACGATATGATTGCATTGTATGAAATCAAACATTTTATTGAATTATTGAAATCCTCTCTAACACACACACACGCACCCAACCACATAGACAAATACACACACTTATCCACAAACACAAATGCACACACACTCATTCACCTACACAAATACACCCAAGCCTAGCTGACCAAAACCATTGCCGTAATAATCACAATGAATTGAATGCATTTCAAGTGAAATTATATTGAACCTTTCATTATTTATCATGGATTATGGATTTTGTATTACTGCTGCACATTATTTTGTTAACAAACAAGCCAGCAAAAACTCTGGCAATTCATTATTATTATGGCATTAATTTACTTTGGACCACAATGACTTCTGAGCCAAGCCGAGCCGAGCTGCTGAGTGCGGCAATAATGTGGCAAATCTTGCATTTCTATTTTTATTCGTATTATTTGCATTCCAAGAATAATAAGAAGATTATACAAAAGAATTTTTCACAATATTATTACACAAATATTATCCTTAATTGAGCTAGGCTCAGACTCCGCCATCACCCACAACCGCATTTGTTATTGTTTGTCGATTTCCATGTTCGAGTGCAGTTTTCCCAAAATATTATGTTAATTTCATTAGAAATATAATGAAGTTATGTTTGATCTTTATGAGGGTGGGGGTTGCCAAAACGAAGACTTAATAGGGGAATTCATTAAGATAAAGTAATTACCAAAATATTTCGGCCAGTTGCTGCTGTGTGTGTTTAGATTAGGGCTTAAAGACTTTTGAAGTAAGAATACTTTAATATTCATTTGAGATATTTCACCGCAAATTAAAAGATTAATTGTATTATAAATGTGAAGATAAACACTTGAGAAGTAACAGTATGGAACACTTAAGGGTGATCAATCTAGAAATATTTTTTAAGATAAAAAAAATACTTAGTAGGGACATTAATACTGCTACAACATTGAACACACCGATTTCAATAGTAGAACTGAACATTAGGGCGTACCTCAAAAAAAAGTTCGCCGTACACCTTCGAATATGAAGTATTATTGAAAGGTAGTTTCAAAAAAAAAAATTTTATTTTTTATGCCGAACGTAGGGGTCGCGCTTTTACATTTTTCTATATAACTTCTGCATTTATAAACGGATTTTAAAGTGTGATACATCGATGTTTTTGTCTCGACGAGGCCGCTTTTACATTTTTCTATATAACTTCTGCATTTATAAACGGATTTTAAAGTGTGATACATCGATGTTTTTGTCTCGACGAGCTCAATGACTTCAAAGACAAAAAAATCGGCCTCGTCGAGACAAAAACATCGATGTATCACACTTTAAAATCCGTTTATAAATGCAGAAGTTATATAGAAAAATGTAAAAGCGCGACCCCTACGTTCGGCATAAAAAAATAAAAAAAAAAAAAAATTTGAAACTACCTTTCAATAATACTTTATATTCGAAGGTGTACGGCGAACTTTTTTTTTTTTTACTTGTAACCTGGTACGCTCTACTGAACATACCCCGTTAATGTCATATGGGTTTTGAAAGCTAACCTCAATAGCGTTAGTCTGTAATCATGGAGTGGTCAGATACTGAGAAACGAAAACAGAAATCCGCTCCGAAACAGAAAATCATGGCCCGTGAGATGAATATCACGCAAAAGTCCATGAGTCGAATCATTAAAAAGACTTGAGACTTGGGGCATTCAAACGACGTACCGGACATTTATTGACTGCAGCTTTATAAAAAAATAGGATTGAAAAATGCAAACGTCTTTTGGTGAAGCACGCTGATAACTTGCACAGAAAAATTTTGTTCACCGATGAAAAAATTTTCTATCGTTCTGGAAAAATTTAACAAGCAAAATGATGAGTGTATGCACGGCCATCTAAGGAAGCATCTGAACTGATCCCAAGGGTGGAAAAGGGTCAGCACCCAGCTTCAGTCATGGTTTGGTGCAGTGTCTCACTGAACTGCATTTCTGCGAACAAGGAGTCAAAACATCGGCCAAAGTTTACCAAGAAACCGTTTTGGAAGCTGTTGTGTAGCCTCTTAACAATTCCCTGTTCCAAAACCAGCCATGGATTTTCCAGCAGGATTCTGCGCCGGCCCATAAGGCTAAAACGTCCCAGGGGTGGCTTCGAAACAAATTGCCAGCGTTCATTGCCTCTGAAGAATGGCCCTCAGGCAGTCCAGATTTGAACTCATTCGATTACAAATTGTGAACGGTTTTAGAGGACAAGGTTTGTCACAAAAGATACCCCAACATTGGATCTCTTAAGACTGCTTTGGTTCGAGCTGTGGCCAATTTTTCAATGGACGAGGTTCGTGCAGCTATTGACGATTGGCCGGTGCGACTTAAGGCGTGTGTAAAGGCAAAAGGCGGATATTTCGAATAAGTAGATTATTTTTGGATACAATATACATCAATAAATATATAAAAAATTATTTGGTCCAAAAACATTCAGTACTTTTTATTTTACAGCATTAAACGTGTGTAAAGGACATTTTATGCCATTCATTTTTTGAATATAATTTTCTTCAAATGTTGGCCGCAACTACGTATCAGGGTTTCCAGTATGAGGGTCCAATTTTGGATGACTCGTTCGCGCATTTCGACCGGTATGGCGTTAATGACACGCATAATGTTGGCTTCCAAAACCTGAATCGTAGCTGGTTTCTCAGCATAGACTTGGGACTTTACGTTACCCTAAAGAAAAATGTCTAAAGGTGTGATATCACTCGATCTAGGCGGCCAACTAACCTGTCCAATACATGAAATTAGCTGCTTTTCGAAATGACCTCCTGATAGATCCATTGTGTGAGCAGCTGTATGGCAAGTGGCTACGTCCTGTTGAAACCAAATGTCGTCAAGATTACGGGCTTCAATTTCAGGTAGCAAAAATTCCCATACCATGGCGCGGTAGCGAGCATCATTCACGGTTACGTTCCGGCCATCATCATCATTTTTGACAAAATATAGACCGATGATTCCACCAGCCCATTAACCGCACCAAACCGTGGTTCTCTATGGGTATAAGCCCATAAACCGCACCAAACCGTGAAAAAAAATTTCGTTGCAAAAGAAGAATTTCGGTTGCAATCACTAAATGTCTTTAATCGTTTATTATACCATGGCCACTGCTTTTAGGCCAGTCAAAAAACGAGTCACGGACACAAAAAAGTTTAATTAAAAGACTTAAAAGCCAAGAAGCACTTTTCTCAGACGTGACGATTCAATCAATCAATTTTCCGCCTATTTTGGCGAATTCTGGCATGAAATAGGATTTTCGTCAAAATTAAATAAAATCATTAAATGGTAATACAAAAAAAATTATATCAATACATCGCTCTATTTATAAATTAGAAAAAACTTTGGAAAATGTCTTCGAACTATCTGTCTGAATTGATTTAGATATTGACATATCCCCATCTCGTGGACATGAACGCCAGAAATAGAGCGGCTGGAACCTACCTTTGAAATTGACACTCTTTGGTATGGCCAATAGCCCAAAAACAAATAAATATTTCGATTTACTGGCAAAGTAACTTAAAGGAGAATATTAAAATTAAATTTTATTTGTTAAATTTCAAATTTGAAAGTTTAAATTTCTACGAGAAAAAAATCAGAATCAGCTGACTGCATAACTCTACCTTTTTTATTTTTGCCATGCACTTGTCTTTGTTAAATTTTAAATTTGAGAATTTTACTATTTACGAAAGGAAATTTGTTAATCAGTTGATTGCAAAACACTACCTTCTTTATTGTACCAACAATTTCTCATTCCTAGTGTTCACTGGAAGCCCAATTCCTATAGAGGTGTCTCTGTTCAGTGCATTTTCAGTGTTGTACCGTGTCCCTTTTAAGTTTCTGAAATATTTTTGTAGAAACCATTTTATGTTTAGATGTTTTTATATCATCAAATTGTAAGGGGGAATTTTGTTTTTGTCGAAAACAAAGATTTTACTTAAAATCACTGTTTAAAGCTGTTGTTCAACGATCAGACCCAATAGTTCCCTTTCAAAATGGGAAATTATGTAAACCCTTCTCTTGTTTAGTACAAATCAAAAAACGATTTTATTTCTGCTTTTGGGTCCGGCAATAGAACCACAATAATTTATCATTGGAAATGGTTTTATTGTTTTTCAAAATATTCTCCTTTAAGATCAACACACGCACAAACCAATTTTCGAAGAACTTTTTCCACTCCGATTGAGACACCTTCAAAACATGATTTTTGAGCGCTTCACCAGCTGCTTCGGGCGATGAAAAACGTTGACCACGCAATATTTTCTTGATACTAGGGAATAAGAAGACGTCATTGGGTGTCAAAACGGTACTGTACGGTGAATGGCCCATCAATTCGACATCTTGAGTGGTCAAATAGCTCGTAGGTTCAGCTGATGTGTGAGAGCTCGCATTGTCGTAATGCAAAATGATCCGTCTTCTCTTGTTATCTTTCCTCATTTCATCGAACACTGTTGGCTCGCATTGTCGTAATGCAAAATGATCCGTCTTCTCTTGTTATCTTTCCTCATTTCATCGAACACTGTTGGCAAACAGATGGTTGTATACCACTCAGAATTGGCCGTCCTACGTTTCACGAAAGGCACTGTGACAACATGGCTGGTTATACCGAAAAAACGCCATCATTTGCTTTGATGTACTTCTTTCTCGAACAACTTTTGATGGATTTGGCTCGTCTTAAAAAAACTATACGGTCGGGTCGATTGCTGTTTTGTTTCGGGGTCATATGCATAGATCCATGATTCGTCACCTGTGACAATGTTATACACTGCCTTTGAGCTACCGCAGTTATACTTTTTCAACATCTCTTTGCACCAATCCATACGAGCCTTTTTTGAGCATTCGTCAAATTATGTGGGATCCAACGAGAACAAATTTTTTTCCCGACCAAATGAACATGCAATATCTTATTGATTTTTCTCATACTAATGTCCAAGGATGCCTTAATCTCACGGTATGTCACATGTCGGGTTTGCTTAATCAGTTCACGTACAGCATCGATGGTTTCTGGCAAAGTGACCTACGTTGGATGTCCTTCACGAAATTCATCCTGAAGCGAACGGCATCCGAGACTGAACTCTTGGTACCAGAGCGATTAACAGTGGTTTTTTATGGTGCTTCATCGTCAAAATTAGAAACAAGTTGATTTAAACACTCTTGTCTCCATAACCCACGCCGAAAATCGTAAAAAATCATCGCACGAAAATGTTCACGGGATAATTCCATTTTTTGACTGAGATGAATTTTTCAACTTACTGTAAACAAAACAATTCGCCCTCAAATGACAAAACGTTCTGAGTGAAGTTATGCTAAAAAATGTCAAAGTTTCCAATGAAAGTTCCAGTTTGCATCTAAGAACACTGGTATTGTAAGGACCCGAAATATAAATAGCAACCCTCGTATTACAACCAAATAACGTTTTAACAAAATACGCATGATGACACGCAATTTTGTGTAATTGTGCGAAATAAGTTAAGCATATTTGCGGGTCTCGTTAATTTTCCCTTGTTCATGGCATACTTTTGGGCTGCATTATAAAAATTACCGACAACACCACTTTAAACTAACAAATGTTTTCCATTCCCAAAATGAATGTCATTAATAAATTTCAACATGGCCTTGCGTTTGGCATATTTTTTAACAGCAGCAGCATTCCTTTTGTCCGCTTGCATTGCACATACTTTCAGGTGCTACAATTTAAAAAAAAAAAAAAAAGCAGAAAGGTTAAAGGTAAACACTTCAGTCAGACGCTGCATATTTTGCCCTGCCTGACAGACGTGTTCGAAAAAAATTCATTTGTCAAAATATTTCAAATTTATGATGTCATACAATACCATAACTGACATACGACGCTCGTATGGTAGCTGTGTGAGCGTTGAAGCTGCCGCTGTCGTGCTTTTTGTAGGCGGCAAATATTTACAATTCATTGCATTGTTTTTTTCCGACTGTCTCTCTTCTGCCTTTCTTTTAAATAATAAATATTTAATTTATTTATATGTGCACATACAGATATAAGTTGTTGCCTAAACAGAGAAAGGTTCTAACTAATAAAAAAATAACGTGTCTGGATAAGTAAAAAAATAAAAAGAATTAAAAATAATGAGGCCATGTTTTTTTAATCATTAACAGAAGCCCGAAAAAATTATTGATAAGTAAAAAAACAAAAAGAATTGAAAATAGTGAGACCATGCATTTTTTTTTGAATTTCTTAACAGAAGCTTTGTACGAATATTGCTTAAAAATTTCTTCAAGTTAGTATACGAGGGCTGCTATATATAATTCTGGCCTAGTAATGAAAATTCGAATATTTATTTTTTTTATTGTTTTTCAAAGTATTCTCCAGCATGATGTATACACTTTTGCATGCGCTCAAACCAATTGTCGAAGCACTTTTTCCACTACGATCGAGACACCTCCAAAACATGGTTTTTGAACGCTTCAGCAAAATATTCTGGCGACGAAAATCGTTGACCACAAATTTTTTTCTTGATGTGCGGAAATAAAAAGAAGTCATTGGGTGCCAAGTCAGGGCTGTACGGTGGATGACCCATCAATTCGACGTTTTGGCCGGTCAAAAAGGTGCTGGTTTGAGCCGATGTGTGAGAGCTCGCATTGTCATGGTGCACAATGATTCGCCTTCTCTTGTTCGTTTTTTGAATTTCTCCGAAGACTTCAGGCAAACGAATTGTGGTGTACCACTCAGGATTGACCGTCCTACGTTGCTCAAGTGGAACAGTCGCCACATGATCAGTTTTGCGAACAGACGGCCATTTGCTTAGAAGTGCTTCTTCCACGAACAACTTTCGTTGGAATTGGATCGTCTTCGAAGACCCACACGGTCGATTGCTGTTTTGTTTCAGGCTCATACGCATAGACTCATGTTTCATAGACGCAAGATTCGTCAGCTGTGACGATCTTATAAACGTCTTTAGAAGCATCGCGATCGTATTTTTTCAAAATTTCTTTGTACCAATCGACACGAGCCTTTTTGAGCGATTGTCAAATTGTGCGGGATCCAACGAGAACAAACCTTTTTACGGCCAGCTGTTCATGCAATATCGAATATATGCTGGTGAAAGAAATGTCCAAGGATGCCTCTATCTCACGGTATGTCACATGAAGATCTTGCATTATCAGTTCACGCACGGCATCAATGTTCTCTGGCATAACGGACGTTTTTGGACGACCATTGTCCTAGAGCGAGCGTCGGCCACGATTGAATTCATTAAACCGGTTTTTCACAGTGCTATAGGATGGTGCTTCATCGCCATACAAAGATTTAAGTTCATCGATGCACTCTTGTCGTGATAATCCACGTCGAAAGTTGTGAAAAATGATCGCACGAAAATGTTCACGAGTCAATTCCATTTTTTTGCCAACTTAATTTTTTCAAGTCACTGTAAACAGCACAAATGATGGTCGTATGTCAAAACGTTCTGACAACGTTTATGCTAAAAAATGTCAGACTTTCCAATGAAAATGTCGCATGGCGCCAGGCAACACTTAGTATTGCCTAGGCCTGAAATATATATAGCAACCCTCGTACCCGTATTTCTATTTAAATCTTATGCTAACAACACTAATTGGTTTCCTGCTCGTTTTCTTGATAAAAAAAACGTAGAGTTGCCAGAAATATATATAGCAACCCTCGTACCCGTATTTCTATTTTAATCTAACAACACTAATTGGTTTCCTGCTCGTTTTCTTCATAAAAACGTAGAGATGCCAACCGTCTTACTAACATGTATAGGAAATTTACCTAGATAACT
Organism: Hydrotaea diabolus; assembly: GCA_963513945.1. Taxonomy (NCBI): domain Eukaryota; kingdom Metazoa; phylum Arthropoda; class Insecta; order Diptera; family Muscidae; genus Hydrotaea; species Hydrotaea diabolus. Next base: position 7,933,424 of record OY740719.1, on the reverse strand, counting down.
ACTAGTTTTGGTCACTCCGATCAAGCCCCACAGCCTATTCAGTCTAGTAGTTATAGTGCTTGTTTTCAACGTAATAAAAAATACAGCACCAACTATTAATGGATATAAGAAAACGACAGGAAAACCACAAGTAACGCATTTTCAGACTTAAAAAACTAGTAGTTTGGTTGCTCGTTTTCTCCAGAGAAAAATATTTTACAGTCACCAATCATAGGTCAGATATGGAAAAAACGGCCTACAGAACGACATACTAGTTTTCCGTCTAACATTAGGGTTACCTAGACGAGGCAAAAAGTCGACTTTTCGCTTTGTTTTTTTTTTTTAAAAATAAATTAAAAGTCGACTTTCGACTTTTCCTTCATGAAATATTAGTAACTACACAATTTGTATATGTACCTTCCAACGATGGGTGGATGGTATACCAATGTTGTCTTTTCTTTTGCAATTCGTCGTAATTCTATGAAGATTTAGCCCTGTTCTGTTTAATGCACGAAAGCGGTCAAAGATATTAACCAAGGACCCTTAAAATAAAAACTTAAAAACGGCTAAACGTCCCAAGCTGTTTGTGTTTATAAATAGGCGAAATCGGCCCAGGAAAAAAATTTCCTCTTAAAATAAAAACTTAAAAACGGCTAAACGTCCCAAGCTGTTTGTGTTTATAAATAGGCGAAATCGGCCCAGGAAAAAAATTTCCTCTTAAAGTACAAATCATAAATTTTTGTGGACGGGCAAAGGTTTAAATGGGGTTTGCTAATACGAGAATATGGGGTTTCGTACCTCAGAAAAGGTCATAGTTGCTGGAAGTTTCGGTTCTTGTTTAGAAGTTTCCGCTGAGATTAGGGAGGAACGCATGGGCCGAAGTAACAGCTGGTGTATATAAGATTCTGCCATGCCAAACTTAATGACGTTTTTACTTGTCTTGCTTTAGTTTCTCAAATAAATAAATATATGTATCCATCGTATATAAACATAAACAATTCATTTATACGTATACTCGTACTAAAAATAGAAAGAACTAATAAAAACTTTGTAAGGTTGGTCGAACCTTGTATACCCTAAACTGTCCCTTTGCAACTGAAGCTTAAAAAAGGTACGTTTTTAGACCCTTTTAGCCTGTACGTCCATCCCTAATTTCAGTCAAATCTTTAAACCTAACCTATGTTTGGTTTCGTAGCAAAATGTATCAATCGCCAGTTTTGACCCTTAGAGGGAGCCTTTTTCACCCTAAGCGGTTTTCGCCCCTTTACAATCCCAAATTTCTTATTACCAATAGCCATCATCATGCAACATTTCAGGATCCTAGGTTGATTGTTTGACAGCTAATATGCTTTCAACAGACTTGGATATGTCTAGATCGTCTTAGAATTTTACGTCGATCAGGATATACTCGTATATACACAGTTGTGTGAAAAATAATAGAGCCACCTGCTGTTCTATAAATTGAATGTTTTTTTAGGCTTGTACAAATTTTTTTTAGAACAATTTTTTTTAGTTAGTCTGCTTCTTACTGAAATATCGTTAATTCGTCTGGAATTATAACGAGGGTTGTTATTTAAATTTCGGTTCCTCACGATACTCGTGTTCCCAGAAAAACAACTAAAACTTCCATAGGAAACTTTGGCATTTTTTGGCGAATGAGAACTACTGTTATAAACTTTACTTTTCAAGTTTTCTTTACACAATTGCCCACGAAAATACAACTCACTCTTGCCAGCTCTAAAGAACAGTAGTTCTCATTCGTTTGTGGAGAGCCTGGCCTTATAGAGTTTGGTTTTACTTTCAACAATTGCAGCAAGGCTTTCTGAAGAGGGTTGTCACGGACCCGAAATCATGATAAAAGTAATGTGCAGCCACGAAAATCAATGTCACTTTGCCATTTTGTTAAAAACTTGTCTTCTATTTAAATATAGAAGCAAGAGGTCTTGAGTCGGTTTAATCCCTGTTCAATAGATCGAAATAAAACAAACGAGCTAAACAAAAAATAAGTTTCTCTCAGTTGATACCCACTCTTTCATATGTCCATGTGGATGCCTTTTTTCGGGCCCCAAAACTATTTGTATGATTTAGGGCTCTAACTGGCTCAAAAATGGCTCACATGGCCCAGTTTTAAATTGGTCCAATTAAAAATTGTGTTCTAGAGCGGTTGTATGTAAAATCGGGAGGAATCTTTAGACTGGGGCTATATCAAAACGGGGACCAATATATCCCAATTTAATCTGAGATGGTAACTCATCAATCGTTATGAACTGTTCCAAATTTCATCAAGATTTGATGTAAAATGTGACTTCTAGAGTTAAAGACATGAAATCGGTTCAACGTACACATATACGAGTACGAAAGCTATATATTAATTTGAATCAATTTCTTTTAATTTCAATTAAGCAAATCCTGGCTCCAAAAGCTAACTTGGGCCAAATGTAATCAGGAATGGTTGTAATGTGTAGCTTCTAGAGCTCAAAACATAGAGCCGGCTAAACATATGTGTGGGAGACATATTTAATCGGAACCGAACTTCTTCAAATTTCCAAGCGTCCTTACTTAGTTAAAAAAATCAACTTCTGCCAAATTTCTTGAACAACAAGCATGTCTGCCATAATCGAGTAAGTTAGGTCCCCTTTTCCCAGAACAGTGCGAGTTAATAATATGCTTGACTGCACTGGAATGCATGTAGTGTAAAGGTATTCCAAATACTTTTTTCTCTGCAGGGTGAACTAGCTATCATCGTAAATATTTCAACTGATAGTGTTGCATTGTCATATAAAAGTATGTACGCAAAATAGCTGCCGCTGACCTGTAGTTTGATTCGTAAGCTTTAGATCTACAGCAGACGGACGGCCAGTCGAAAATACAGACATCGTTAAATCGAATCAGCTAGTGATTCTGAGACCTGTAATTGGAAAACAAACGTAATATGGACAGCAGAAGGACGGGCGGACAGAAAGACGATTCTTATTCAAACTTTTGCCATTCAACTTATAATAAATAGCCTGTTCCACAGTGGGGTGTTTGGTAATAATATTTTTTCAGTCGGTAACAAAAAGTCAAAAGCAAAAGTCTATTGTTCGATAAAAAAGTCGAACGCAAAAGACGATCATGATTTTTTCAATTTTTGCAACAAAAAATCGATTAGTCGATTATCGACCCTGGTCTAAATAGAACCTTGCAATATGAACATTTAACGAGTTAGGGCATTTCGATATTTAGTTAAGTTTATGTTTGTATGTCGAAAAGTTGCCAATAATGTGCGACGACGAGAAATTTATGAATAAAACAGAAATGAAAAATAGTGCATGCAACACAAAAATATTTTTAAAGCATACTTTTAGAGGTTTTCAGCCCCCATATTAACACTTTGTGTTGGGGAGGTGTTGGGGGGTTGTGTGGCCAACTATTTGGTAAATGATTGTTTTTGTTGCAGATGGATGGCTGGCAAATGAAAATAAAACTTTTAGTGAAACGTCAACAAACGGAAAAATAGCCAACAATAACATCATGAATGGCAACAGCAAAAAAAATCTGGATTTTATTACAAATTTGTACAAACGTTGGTAAAACCTTAATTTGATTAAATGTTTTGTGTTTTAGAAACTAAAATTTATGCAATTCTCTCTGCATTTCTTTTTTGTTTTTTGTTTCGTGTCACTGAAATATTCCGCATTTCACTGGGATTTCGTTTGTGGGCAAAGGTTTATTGTAACTGAAACCAATTATAGGTTTTTAAAACCATTGAGATTTGGTCATTTAGTAAAAAATCTATTAAAGTGTTTTATTGTTGACCTGGAATATTGAATAGCTGAAATTAATTGTTTTCAACTGCAATTGTGGCATGGTCTAAAAGTTAAATTTAAAAACTGGCTGAAAAATAAAGCTTCTGCTAAAAGTAGAAATAAGTTCAGATTCAACAGCGAAATTGTGTGCCGAAGACCAACTACATAAACTAATTTTTGTTAAAATTTGGTAGGCATTCAATAGCTTTTTTTACACTGAGCGAATTTGCAAGAAGAGAATTACTTTCGGCAAGAAATATGGTTTTCCCCCTTACATTAATTCGAAGAACATGGCACATAAGTTTATTGAAAATTGAATTTTAAAAAACACCCTAAAGTATATTGGTTGCAATATATAGGGTGATCCCTCTGGAGGTATTTTTTTAGAACAAAAAAATTCAAATCAAGTGTGGAATCTTTATTAGTAATTTGAAAAGACATTTATTCTTTGAATATAATTTCCTTCGAATGTTGGCCGCAACTACGCCTAAGGGTTTCCATTCTGAGGGATGACTCGTTCGAGCATTTCGACCGGTATGGCTTTAATGAAACGCCTAGTGTTGGCTTCCAAAACCTGAATCGTAGCTGGTTTGTCAGCATAGACTTTGGACTTTGGGTAACCTTAAAGAATAATGTCTAAAGGTGTGTTATCACTCGATCTAGGCGGCCAACTCACCTGTCCAAAACGTGAAATTAGATGCTTTTCGAAATTACCTCTCAATAGATTTATTGTTTGAGCAGCTGTATGGCAAGTGGCACCATCCTGTTGAAACCACGTGTCGTCAAGATTACGGGCTTCAATTTCAGGTAGCATAAAGATTGATATCATGGCGCGATAGCGAGCACCATTCACGGTTACGTTCCGGCCATCATCATTTTTGAAAAAAAAATGCATTGATGATTCCACCAGCTTGGTAACCGCACTAAACCGTGGTTTTCTCTGGGTATAATGTCACCTCTTGAACCTCATCTTGTTGCTCTTCAGCCCAAATGCGGCAATTTAGTTTATTGACTTTGCCGTTGAGCCGGAAATGGTCCTGAACAAAATTTTGGTCGAAAACAGCGGATCTTCCCGTTTCTCACCGAACGCTCATTTCCATAAAACAATTGCCAACATTTAAAGGAAATTATTATCAAAAAATAAATGCCATAAAATGTCCTTTCAAATTACCAACAAAGATTCCACACTTGATTTGAATTTTTATATTTTTTTTTTGCTCTAAAAAATACCTCTAGATGGATTACCCATTACTGAGACTTTTTATTTTTACATAAACAGACATTCGGTCAAGCAAACCCAGCCAAAACATTTTTGATGTGAATGCCATAGACTAGTCAACATTCCATTGGTAAAATTTAATTCTTGTTCTGTCCTTATTGTATTTCAATTTAAAGTTCTACACTTCTAGAGAACACACCCTTCATTAAGATGTAGTGGATTTAATCGATTTGCCTAAAAGAATGACTTAATTTCATAATGCGGAGATGGTGTTTGTGCTTATGGTCCCCACATGCACACACACGGAAAACAAACAATTTTAATGAATTTTTATTTGAATTCAAAAAGCAAACCAAACTAAACAAATCCCAAATCCCTGTGGATGGTGAGCGGGAACAACAAACACACTTGCATGCACACACACACACCGATATATACTTATACATCCCGGCAAGCATTTTAATGATTGTTTTCATCGCAAACGTTATTTAGTGATTTTATAGTCACTTCGCCAAGTCCATTTTACGATAGTAGGCCGTTTTACACATACATGTAAATGGAGCAATCCCGAAAGTCGGTTTCTCAAAAATAGCTAGAATCTCGTACGGAATACCCTTTTTTATACTCTGCAACATGACATTATAAAATAGGTTTTTGGCTATATTAGTAACTACCACAAATAAAGGGTGATCCATCTAGAGGTATTTTTTCAGAACCAAAAAAAATAGAAAAATTCAAATCAAGTGGCATTTTTTATGGCATTTTTTTTTTGAAAATAATTACCTTCAAATGTTGTCAACTGTATTAGGGAAATGAGCGTTCGGTTAGAAACGGGAAGATCCGCTGTTTTCGACCAAAATTTAGTTCAGTGATGAGGCCCATTTCTGACTCAACGGCAAAGTCAATAAACAAAATTGCCGCATTTGGGCTGAAGAGCAACCAGAAGAGGTTCAAGAAGTGCCATTATACCCAAAGAAAGCCATGGTTTGGTGCGGTTTATAAGCTGATGGAATCATCGGTGCATATTTTTTTTCAAAAATGATGATGGCCGGAACGTAACCGTGAATGGTGCTCGCTATTGCGCCATGATATGCTACCTGAAATTGAAGTCCGTAATCTTGTCAGCACTTGGTTTCAACAGGACGGTGCCACTTGTCATACAGCTGCTCAAACAATGGATCTATTGAGAGGTTATTTCGAAAAGCAGCTAATTTCACGTTTTGGACAGGTGAGTTGGCCGCCTAGATCGAGTGATATCACACCTTTAGACATTTTTCTTTGGGGTTACGTAAAATCCATATTGCCAGCTACGATTCAGGTTTTGAAAGCCAACATTAAGCGTGTCATTAAAGCCATACTGGTCGAAATGCTCGAACGAGTCATCCAAAATTGGACCCTCAGAATGGAAACCCTGAGGCGTAGTTGCGGCCAACATTTGAAGGAAATTATTTTCAAAAAATAAATGACATAAAATGTCCTTTCAATTACCAATAAATTTATCACTTGATTTGAATTTTTATATTTTTATATAAAGACCTCTAGATGGATCACTCTATATTTGAGCCTTAGTGTACAGATCGACTCAAAATCTCCAGCTGATTTAATTTAATAATGCAATTGTTGTTAGGGTCTCCCTCATGATCTTCGTGGAATTTGTCACGAGTAAGTTGTGTTTGACCAAGGACGAACACAAAACAAATTGAAATAAATCGGTGCTGATTTAGTTATGGCTTCCACACATCTGTTGAGCCGATTTTCTGCCCTTATCTCTAGATGTCACAAATTTAATCCAATCTTAATGAAATTTGCATTCATTCAATCATTGTTCATTACGATCGATCAGTAAACAGCTTAGATAAAAGTGGATCTTATTGGTCCACGTTTTGCCATAGCCCATGTACAAAGGTAAATAATAACAAACCTATTTTCATCGCAATTTATGAAAATGAACTCTCAGAGTCTAAAAATGGCTCAATAACTTCATTTGTGAATGGTAAAAAAAAAATTGTCCATTCTTAGGCAAAAGGCTAAAACCGGAATGTCGGTTAGTGGCGTTTTTTTTTCTAAAAACCCCGGTTTTTTGACACTATACTATACTTATATACGAGTACATGTACTGGTATTGACTATCAACGACCTAAGGAGCTTTAAATGTTTTTTGGGCTTTTTGAGCTAATTTCATAAGATTTGCTAGTTTTCGTGATATCAGCCTGGACTGTTGAGACTAAGTGAGTCTGCCCGCACAGTTTTTCAATTTAACCTAACCTAGCTTGTACTTAACATTTTTCTGAAGAAAATTCTGCATTTTTATACGGGATGTAATTCACTCTTTTAAAAATTAAATTTTTCGTTTCATAAAATTTCGACCCATATCAAGAGTCGGAGTCGAGTTCTTTTGTTTACTGCGACTTCGTGCAAATTGCCGAAACTCCGATTCAACAGCCCTAATCATAACTTAAACCAATAATACAAGATGTGAAAAAAGGTTTCTTTTTTTAAAATGAAATACATTTCATAGTCTTTCAAACTGCTCGAATTTGACTTATGTATTTACAATACTCTTTTTCATAACTTTAAAAATATATTCCTAACGGATTGTAATGTCAATTTTTAACATGACTTAATACTTAAAGTTACTTGAGGCATGTATCCTTGCCGGGGTACATTTCCTCACCAAGCACGTCACTATTTAGGCCCTAAATGAATTGCGTGTACGATAATTTCATCCAGATAGCGTAACTATAAAGTTACTAAATGGTTGAAAAATGTATGCTGGGACCATACACATCAGTGATGCGAAACTTGGTACAATTGTACTAACAGGCTTTCTAATAGGGACATAAAAGTTTCGTATCTTTAAGTCAGAACACCCTCAAATATTTTTAATAATCTTTCAGTGTCAAAACGTTAGTCGAAGTCAATGTTTTCGTCATGGTAAAGTTCACTTACGAGCAACGTTTGGAAATGTTTAAAAATTACTACCGAAATTCTGAGTCGGTGGTCGCAACTTCAAGAGCGCTTACTCCAATTTTCACCATCTTCAGCGAAGAAGCTCATTTCTGGCTGAGTGTTTTTTGTCAATAAACAAAATATGCATTATTGGACAGCAACAAACCCACATGTTCTTCAAGAGACACAATTTCATCCACAAAAAATTACTGTGTGGTGAGGTGTGATTGGGCCGTATTTTTTCGTCGATAAAAACAAGCGTCATGTTACCGTCAATGGAGAGCGCTATCGTGCCATGTTAGAAATTTTTTTTGGCCAGAGTTGGATGAGCTACACACATCACGCGTTACGTTCGATTTACTGAAAGCCAAATTCGGTGAACGTGTTATCACGAGAAATGACCCATTCGAATGGCCACCTCGTTCATGCGATTATACGTCATTGGATTTCTTTTTATGGGTCCACATCAAGTCGTTGGTCTATGCCTATCGTACAAGCCAACAACTTTAGACGAGCCCAGAGACAACATCCAACGCGAAATTGCCAACGTTCCTGTCGAAATGTGTGCAAGAGTGGTGAAAAATTGTGTCCAAAGAATAGATCGCTGTACACGGGCTCGTGGTGGTTATATGACTTAAATCGAATTCCTGGAATAAATTTGAACTCTATATCTTAAACATTCTCTGTTTTATTAATATATAAAAATGTTATGTCCTTAATGGAAAACCCTGTAAAGGTATACACGAAAACTTTCAAATGTTAATGTAATAGCTATTTTGATTCCTGCCCACTATAATGAAAAGAAATACATCATATTTGGAACATATTATAAGAAACTCAAAATATAAGTTCTTGCAAACTATAACTCGAATAAAATTTAAGACCTGCCAGAGTAAGAAAAGAAACAACATGGCTCAGTAATATCCAAGAATGTACTGGAATTCGAGATGTGACAAATCTACTGAGCCGTACGCAAAAATAATTTCCAACTGATCTTTTTTCCTCTATTCTATAGCTAATCAAGTGCAATGTGGCGATATTTATTTAACCAAACTATGGAAAAAACCTACCACGAAATGCTTGGACCTGGGGGAACTTTGGCTTATTGCTTTTTAGAATCAAAAATTTTTAAGGTAAAAAATATAGATTTCCATAAATAAAATTTAAGTCCTAATTTTATAAAATTATTATTCGGCTTGAGGTCATTTATTTAAAGTCGTTGTTCTGTGTTGTTTAAGTTTTATTTATCCCAATATTTCGATTGACTTCGTCAATCATCTTCAGGGGTTGTCAATTAACAAAACAATGTCGTATCTTGCCATTTGGTACATTTGGCCATATTTTAAATTCCGTCACTGACACCTTACCGTTGTAAAGTCATTCTTGTCGCAATTGTCTCACCACTCTTTCTTTTGTACCATTTACAACAAACCATGCAATTTAAATGTAAATCGTAAATCTCTCTTAGGTCCTTTCCGTTTACGATTGTATGCGTGTGACTTGTAAAACATAATTATTAAAAAGCCAATGAGAAGTGGTTTTTGCGTTTAATTTTTATTTTACTTTTTAATATAGCAAAGAGAGGGTTAAATATATGAGAGACCCTGGAGATTTGCAGTGGTTGGACTGCTGTTGTTGACTTAATTTCGTAGATAGGAATGCACATTAAACACATTTCCCATCAACTGCGAGTACTCTACTAATCTTCCTCTCTCAAAGGGGGTGTTTTAAGGGGGAAGTCGATATGCAGGCAATCTAAGGGGGTGGGTGGTGAGCCTGTCCGGCCTTTGGAGACCTTGTAATCACTTAATATGGAAGTGAGTTTGGAAATGAATACATGACTGTCGCACGTGTTTGCACTCATATGTATGGGTCTAGAAGTGGTGGTGTGTTTGTTATTTCGGTTGTCATCATTTTCAAGAATGATAATTTCCTTGTTGCGATGAAAATTGCGCCAGGACGTGTAAGCTACCAATTGAGAGAGTATGATTTGTCTCATTCACGCTTGGCTGGTACAGTGGTTTCAAACCACACACAAAAGTGCCAAAAATTGTGCGACTTTAAATCGAATGTTGCTCGCCTCTACATAGGGTCTCTTTCTGTACACAAAAATAAACTGCAAATAGCGGGATCTAAGTTTATATGTAATATGTAAGGATATTTTAACATTAGACAAGTAAAACTAATTGTCATCTGCTCTCTCGACGCTTGTTTTGACCACCAATGCCCAAAATTGGTAAGATTAAGAAAATATCGGCAATTACTACCATTTAAAAAAAATGCAATTTGTTTCCCTTGTTTGTTATATTTCGGTCTTATGCTTTTACACATTAAACAGCGATTAGCCTGCTCAATATCTTTTGTAGCTATATTTAAATAGAAGACAAGTTTTTAACAAAATGGCAAAGTGACATTGATTTTCGAAGCTGCACACTGCTTTTATCGCGTTTTCGGGTCCGTAACTACCTTCATCAAAAAGCTTTGCAGCAATTGTTAAAAGAAAAACCGAATTCTTTAATACCAGGTTTTCACTAAACGTATTAGAACTACTGTTGTAAATCTTACTTTTCAAGTTTTGCCACCTCTACAGAGATTCTACTTTGATAGGCATTTTTAGAAAAAAGATAAAAAAATTTAAGAAATAAAAAGTTTTTTAATCTTCTTATAATTTTTTTTTTAAATATATATAAAATTTTTAAAAAATATAAAACTTTTACAACACACACACGTTGTAAAAGAAATCTATTGATGGCTCTCGATGTGGAGTCCCTTTAGAGGTGGCAAGAGTGAGTTGTATTTTCGTGGGCAGTTGTGTGAAGAAAACTTGAAAAGTCAGGCTAACAACAGTAGTTCTCATTCGTTTGGCGAGAGCCTGGCCATATAGAGTTCGGTTTTACTTTCAACAATTGCAGCAAAGCTTTCTGAAGAAGGTTGCCACGGACCCGAAATCATGATAAAAGCAGTGTGCAGCCACGAAAATCAATGTCACTTTGCCATTTTGTTAAAAACTTGTCTTCTATTTAAATATAGAAGCAAGAGGTCTTGAGCCGGTTAATCCCTGTTTAATTTTTAAGAAATATAAAATTTTTAAAAAATAGCATAAACAATTTTTAAAAAAAATATATAAAATTGTTTACAAAAAATGCTAATTTACGCTTATGACCTCAAAAATTAAGGTGGTCCCAAGAACCTTATTAGGTTGATTCTGAGATTATGGGCTACTTTGCAGTCCTTGGTTGTTTCCAGCGGGAAAAGTAAAATATATTATACTTTATCATTTACTATACAATAAATCCTTATAGGACCTAATAAGTTTTTAAAATTCTTTTTAAAAAATTTATTTGTTCTTCAAAAAATTTCCTACCAAAGTGTTCGAATATCTTTACCCTGGTTGTCCCTAACACCACTTTCAATTGAAATCTTCCCAATTTTTTATAAAAATATTAATTATTTATAGTTTTTTCTTTTTGTTTATTCGGTCTTTTAGCATTATTATGACTTGAACAGTTTCTATTCTGGTTCGAGACCTTTTTGTTGTTTCTTTTTACAGTTCACCAATTTCTTTTTACGTTGATTCTGAAAAAGAAACAACAAAAAGGTCTCAAACCAGAATATAAACTGTTCAAGTCTTATTATTTATTTACTTAGTAGGGACATAAATACGGTTACAACATTGAACACACCCATTTCAATAGTAGAATTGAACATACCCCATTAATGTCATATGGATTTTGAAAGCTAACCTCACTAGCGTTAGTCTGTAACGGGATTTTAAAATTGTTTCAACTTTCATCATGGAGTGGTCAGATAATGAGAACCGTATCGATGTAATAGCGCTTTTCAAGTGTGAAATGAAAAAAAGCGATACTTTCAAAACGCTCCGGCCACTAGGGATTAGCCGCATGTTCGTCTACCGATGCATAAAACTGTTTGAGGAGAATGGAGATGTAAAAGACAGCCTTCGGTCGGGACGCCCACGCTTTGTTCGAACACCGCATGTCATCAAAGCCTTTAAATCAAGAATTCACAGAAATCCGCCCCGAAAACAGAAAATCATGGCCCGAGAGATGAATATCACTCAAAAGTCCATGAGTCGAGTCTTTAAAAAAGAATTAAGACTTGGGGCTTTCAAACACGACGTACCGGACATCTATTAACTGCAGCTTTAAAAAAAAATAGGATTGAAAAATGCAAACGTCTTTTGGTAAAGCACGTTGATAACGTGCACAGAAAAATTTTGTTCGCCAATGAAAATTTTTTTACCATTCAGGAAAAATTTAACAAGCAAAATGATAGAGTGTATGCGCGGTCATCTAAGGAAGCATCTAAACTGATCACAAGGGTGGAAAAGGGTCATCACCCAGCTTCAGTCATGGTTTGCTCGGGTGTCTCTTACGATGGGGCCACTAACCCGCATTTCTGCAAACAAGGAGTCAAAACATCGGCCAAAGTTTACCAAGAAACCGTTTTGGAAGCTGTTGTGAAGCCTCTTAACAATTCCCTGTTCCAAAACCAGCCATGGACTTTTCAGCAGAATTCTGCGCCGGCCCATAAGGCTAAAACGTCCCAGGCCTGGCTTCGAAACAATTTGCCAGCCTTTATTTCCTCTGAAGAATGACCCTCAGGCAGTCCAGATTTGAACACATTGGATTACTAATTGTGGACGGTTTGAGAGGACAAGGTTTGTCACAAAAGATACCCCAACATTGGATCTCTTAAGACTGCTTTGGTTTGAGCTGTGGCCAATTTTTCAATGGACGAGGTTCGTGCAGCTATTGAAGATCGGCGGCCAGTGCGACTTAAGGTGTGTGTAAGGGCAAAAGGCGGACATTTCGAATAAGTAGATTATTTTTGAATACAATATACATCAATAAATATATTAAAAATATTTGGTCCAAAAACATTCAGTACTTTTTATTTTACAGCATAAAACGTGTGTAACAGTATTTATGTCCCTACTAAGTATTTAATAAAACCAGTCCAAAGTAAAAAATAATATTCAATTAATTTTGTTTATGATTTTTTATTGAATTTATATTTTTATGGATGTTTATTTTCTGTCCCTGAAAATACACAGTTTTCTCCTGTTAAATCTAATATTCGCTAAAATTCAAATTTCCAAACCAATCTTGATGTCAAGCAATTCAAATATGATTGAACATTACATGAAGTGGGTGCACATCTAAAAGTTTTTTCGTCAACTGTCTTATTGAAATTAAGTAATAAAGTCTGCAAAAAAATCGAATGCCAAAAATGAGTCGAAATTGGCCCATAATCTCAGAAGCACCCATTACTGTTTGTTAGACCTATGCGCAAATTTAGTAAATTTTTAAAAAAAAATATTTTAAATTTAAAAGAAAATAATTGGAAATAAAAAAAACTATAAATTAAAATTTGAGCACATACGAGTAACATAAATTTGTACGTATCGGTCAATCTCTTTTAGAACAGAAAAATGTTTACTAAAGCCCGAAAATGCATTTTGTGGCCAATTATAATTTTTCACCCTTTTGTTCTCCCTCCACCCTTATACACGATCAAGATCAAGAGCCTTAAAAGCTTATCGAGCAAACAAAAATTGTTATGTGAGTTTTAAATATGCCTAACCCTGAGTCAAATTTCTTCAAGAGTACAAGAAATATGGTCACCTGGAGCTAAAAACATTAAATCGACTGAACAAATGTGTGGGTGTTTTTCTAAATCAGAACCGATTTTCTTTAATAACAAAAGCGCTCGTCTTAGCTAAAAAATTGTACTTCTGCCAAGTTGCATGACAATCGGACAACAATTACGAACTCTTGTCAAAGAACAAGCTTCAGATGAATGGATGGATGGACGGACCTACTTGCTTACTTATTTAAGTCCCACAACATCCCATTAAGAAACATAGGGAAACTTCTCTAAAATCAGTCAGCTATGCATGATTTAATTTTTATACTCACTGACCGGGACCTACTGTTTAACGCCGGCTCCGAACGGCTAGAGAAGTTATTTTATAGAGAAGTTCTTACGTGGCTTAGCGATAAGTCTCTTGCTCGTAAAGTCGACGGCATTTACGAGTTGGAAACCCGGCGTTGAAAAATAGTTAGATTTTCTTTCTATGAACCTGGGATTACTGGCATGATAGCCGTGCACACGTCCATCACACACACGGACGGACAGGCAGACATCTTTGAATGTAATCATTTGGTGATTGTACGTCGATCGGCACCCTTAAAAGTGAGTCTAGCTAAAAATGTTTCGTACTTACAAACATTTGCCATGAAATTAACTTATAATACCCTGTCCCACATAGTGGTGCAGCTTATAAAGGGTGGTTAAATTTTAGGGGCCGATGCCATTTCTAGCCACCATTCTGACCATTGATGACGTTTGGAATAGTCAAGAGGCTTTAGTTCTTGAGGCAATTGCACTTTGTAAGCGTGTAAAAAAAGTCTATGCATACTTTCCATCAATGACAGGCGTGAGAGGTGGAATTGTTGGGCACGACGGCGAATTGAGGTGGACGGCTCTTCAGCCACACTATCGCGAAAAGCAGCAATATTTCCTGCAGTACGAGCTTTACAAGCATGCACTGGTGATTTCACATCTTCTACAGACCCGGTTTGGTCAAATTTTTGCACGATTTTTTCGATTGTCCGCACATTTGGACGATTAAATTGGCCAAAAGATCACGAAGTGCACGATATGCATTTTCATAATAAGCCTGTGGGTGTATCTTTCCTTGGTTCAAATTGAGTTAGTCTAAAATTGAGAAATATCAAGTGAAATGGAGAAAAAAAACTTGACGTTTAGGTGTGGTTCACATTCAACATCGACCCTTAAAATGTAACCACCCTACATTACAGTGTTTACAATTTGAAAAGTTATGTAGGTCCGTATCTGCACTAAAACAGGGTTAGTTGTGTGGCAGGTACTAGAAGGAGCGAGCCTAGGAGTCCAATTTTTTGGTCATCATGTTAACCTTATAACTCTGTTGCTAAGAACAGCTTTTAGGTCAGGGCCTATTACAAAAATAACAAGAGTGGGCGATAGTTGTATAGGGTACCAGAAAGGGCGCGGAAATGCAGCGCAGGCATACTCAACAGGCGGACTTGATTTAAAAAGTTATAAACTAGATTTGGTCAAAACATTTAGTGTCGAAAGTACTTCTGTTGTCCGTATAAAATGATATAGACTCTCTTACCCAGTAAGGTAAGGGTAATGAAATCATCTTTTTAAAGGGTTGAGAAATTTCCAGAAAAATGTGTGCATTTGAGTCACAGAAATCAAGGCTATATCTTAAATCAGCAAAAAAATAAAAATTCAGAGATCTAAATATCAAAAACACACTTACCACTTAAATTGAAGTCCAATTATACGCGATGAAAAGACCGATGACTGAACAGTTTGAATGGGCGGATTATGTTATCCAAAACAAGTCCAACTCTCCAAGTCAAAATTCTTGCAGGTTCCAAGAGACAAAGGCTTTGGCAAGCAATGCTTATAGAAATTTGAACTCTTGTTACAGTGAGTATGCATACGGAGACGTTCCTTGATGGTCCATATTGATAGTCCCCATTTACACTAGGCAAATTTACTTGCCGCAAGGGGAGGTATTCCCTTTCCATCCCACTTACCAATCTCGCCCAAAAAATGCGAGTTCCGACAAGTAAAGTTGCCTAGTGTGGATGGGGACATGCATGAGTAACTTTCTTTTATATTAAGTCTGTAATAATATTGCAGTGTACTTACATAGATACTAGTGGATGAAACGAGGTGTCCTCAATCTGGAAGAGTGCGGATCTTACTCGTATCTTCTTAGTTCAATTTATTTCAGATTCTTTGGCTTTCAGATGTTATGCATAGATTTATAATATAAACGTTGGTTTTTATATCAAATTCATAGACTTTTTTAATATGTTGGAATTTCACTTGACAATTGGTAAAAATTAATTTCGCAATGAACTCTTCTTCTGCTTTCTGCTGGCATTCACGGCACTGACTGAACGATAGCATTCAGAGTTTGTGGCTGACCAAGCTCTAATTAAAGCCGCATCGCCGCTCTTGCCAATTTATTGGAGCCCAAACACAAACAAGTTGTTATCGTATGGCGAAGAGCACTGGGTTGGCGAGTGCTAGTGACGGCTGGCGACAAGACGCCTACTTTAATTCTTTTTAATTTTCCTGTCGTTTTTCCTGTCGTTATTAATAAAAAAAATTTAAATGTTGGAAAGTGGGCTTCACTAGTATCTTCCAAACATTGGCAGCCTTAGCCACGAAAGCTAGTCACGCACTTTCGTATCTAAACGGTAGTCACTATCTTTTGACTTATTATTCGCAAAAGGTGTCAATTTATCTAGACTTTTTCTATTCTTTAATTTGGGTTTATATATGTGACAGCGCATAGAGAAAGGGACCTAAGGGTAAAAAAAAATCAATTTTCACTTTTTTTTGATACGGACAACATCTGAGCACCCAACCCCAATCCCATGCCCCAAAAGTGTTCCCTCCCAGAGATATGCGCGTTTTATGAAAGTGAAGTCGACGATTCTACACCAAAGATACACGTACGTATTTAAATCTTTAAAATGGCTCTCCTGAACAAAACTTGTTTTTACCCTTAGGTCCCTTTCTATTTTGCGCATCACATATATGGGATAAATGAGTAAAAAAAAAGATAGTTGAAAACCATTTTAACCTATTTGTTAGTGCACATTTTTTCGAACAAATGATTATTTTATTACAAGTCAGAGTAATTTGGATGATTTGATTATATTATTACAAGTCAGAGTAATTTGGATGAAATCTTGTGTGTATATAAACTCGATATAAAAGAGGCAATGAAATATCTTGAAACTCAAATGTATTGAATGGAGCAACTGAAAAAAAAATAAATAAAAAACAAACAATATTTTGGTGACGATTTTTTTCAAAGTGAAAATAATGAATTAAAAATGAAAAATGTGTAGGCCACGAAAAGTGTGACATAGTGGTCCAGGGATTTTGAACTTTGGTCCAAATATCGAAAGGGTATGTCCATATAAAAACCTGTACACAAAAAATCAAATTCCTAAAGCTATTTCTCTTGCAATTTCAATAAATAAAATTTCAGAAGTTTAGTAATTTGCTGCATTAATTAAAATTTTATATCTCGAAAAAGGCTTGGTATATATAAAATTTTTTTAACAATACTAGCAATAGGAAAAAAATATATGAGAATATATCCTACACTGAAAAAAAATGTTTCGGAAATGTAGTTTAAAAATAATAATCGCATTTGAAATATAGAGCACCAGCAAGAAAAATAATCAATCATTTATAAGAATTTAGGAAATTGTTTAGCTCGTTTGTTTTATTTCGGTCTGTTGCTTTTACACATTGAATAGGAAATTAATTTGTCTTTCAGAAACTTTAAGACAAAAAAAGAATTATTCTCAAGTAGTTTCTGAGATACACCATTATTACTGAGACAAGCTTAACGCCTAAAAAGCCAAAATGCAATGTTTACAACTGTTTCACATTCTTGTTCTTCTTTATTTATGTTATGTTTTCAAATACTTCAACGACATAAATAATTTTTTTTGGTTTCTTTCTGTTTTCGATGCTTCGCTTATTGTTGTAATTGTTATTTTGCTTGCAATATTCAGGAATAATTTAATTTTTGTGTTGTTCAAGATAATCGTGTAACAAGCAAAAAAGCGGATTTTCCTTGTGCGCCTCATTTGTAGTGGGTGTGTTTAGCGAGGCTTTACTTTAACTTAGACAAAAAACACTGAACGATCCCCATGACGTCATTAATGTCAAAGAAAACCAAAGGAATTATTTTGCAAGTTTTTATTTTAAATATCTATTCAACAAATTGAAAAATATATATTTAAAGGTGATCCTGACGAGACAAGCAAGGATGATTAAGTAGAAATCTTGAGAACTCTCCAGACAATTAAGATATACATATATTCACTGTTTTACAAATTAGTTGTAAGTCGATATGCGGCGCCTAACAATTGAGCATTGGCTAAGATGGAGAGGCTTTCTCAGTTTGGATACAAATATTGGTTGCACTTTGTGGACCGAAACTGAATTTAATTAAAATGTGTATTTCATCCAGCGCACAATTCTCCAAATGCAGTGGGTATAAAAAAACTAAAACTGGTACGATCTTTGATTTTGGAAAACTGAACTGATGAGAGTTCAGTTAAATAAGCTATCCTAAAAATGATTTAAGCAACACTTAAACATCCTTATTTTTAGATCACACGTACCCCAAACCCACACCATAAGATAGAGTGTAAACTAAATTTGTTATTCCTTTTGCAAGATCAGGAAATTTTATCCGGAGACCCTATAAAGTATCTACATGTTGTTATAGTGCCGGGTGACAGGCCTGGGCCAATCAATAGAAAGACCAACGTTCTCGCCATGTCCGTCTGTCGGATGTGTGTTTTCTTAAAGCTCGGTAGCGGCTAAACTGGTATCCAGGAATGTTCTGTGATGATGGCCTCTAGGACATAACATAATGATGGCATAAGCGGCTTGAAAATTTATATGGGCAAAGTCGGGCCCGGGGGACAACAATTTAAACTTTAAGTATTCCAAATTATTTTGATTATTATCCGAATTATTTGAAGACAAACCAAGGATTAATTGGGCACAGTTAGTGGAGACGCATTTGGAAGACCTCTTGGTAAACGTGAGTACTCAAATTTAATTACTAATGCAATTTTTTATTTTATTCGGAAGATTTGGCCGAGGCTCGTACCCACAAGGACCATAACATGATAATTGTTAATTAGATGTGTGTTTTCTGAAAGCTCGGTATCGGTTAAACGAAACAAGCTGATATCCAGGATTGTTTCGTGATGATGGCCTGTATGCATAAGCGTCTTAAGAATGTTAATTGGCAAGGTCGGGCCCACGGCACAACAATTTTAACTTTAGTATCCCAAAGTATTTTGATTATTATTCGAATTATTTGGAGACGCACTTGCTAGACCTTTTGGTAAATGTGAGTATTTAAATTAAACAAATTAAACTACTAATTTAAATTTGTATTTATTCAGAAGATGTGGCTAAGGCTCGTACCTATAAGGACCATAACACGATAGCTGTTATTTTTCCTATCTCTATATGTAATGACAGAGGGTATTTAAGATACGGCCTAACCAAACGTAACGACGTTGTTACTTGCATTGTTAAGGCGTGTCCCCTTTATGCTGACCACCTGGGAATTCTTCTTTTCTTTTTTTAGTTTTATCTTTATTCTGGTACTAAGTTGGCTGGTAATTCAGGTAAAACATTTTGGATTTTAGGTCAAAAAATACATATTTGTCAAACGCCAAATACGACCTTCCATTTGCAATCACCCCCATAACTTGTAAAATCCCCCAGAAAAAAATTTAATCGCCAATTTTAGAAATTTGCCTAAAAAATCCCATTATTCTTCAAGATTTGAATAAGTATGATTTTGGGACATTTTATTAGGATCCTAAGTCAGTTAACACTAAAGACTTCCATTATATTTTATTCTGGCTCTGGCAACATGCACATCAAAGTTTTCCTTGACAATTTTATATTGTTCGGACTTAACGCGTTTGACTTTGTTCTTCAAATAGGGCTCATTGGTTTATACCATTCATGTCCATTTACATATACCCAACGCCCAGTTGATCTCGTTGTTTCGTTAAATACTGCGTCCTGAGAACTTCGTGTAAGAATAGACACTGTCTGTAAAAACCATATACCTTCCAACTCTATGCCATTTAATTCCGACCACAAAATGTTTGTGATCATAATGTTAAGAGAGCTTCAATTTCTGAGCAAGAGGAAGCATTAGTGTGGCAACTGTCTGGTCCACATTTTGTTGCACAACAGCAATATCTCCGTCCAAACAATCTGTATAAAGACGCACAGGAGTTGGTATCAGTAGTACCGACCCGGTTTCTTTGAATTTCTGAACCAAAGGGCTGATATTTGGTTCAGATGGCCAGTTTTGTTGACCGAAAAGAATCGCAATTCACAAAATGCTCTTTTTACAAAACACTCGTTGTTCAACTGAGTATCGCTCCATGACTAAGTTTTGCCAAAGACTGAAGTAAAGGGTGGTCCAACCATAATACACGATGATAATTGTGAGTCACCCTTAACATCAAGTTTGCTTGACCAACTTAATGTGATATTTCTTTGTTTCAGTGTTTGGCAAATTCAACCATGCAGAGGTACACAATTGAGCAGCGCGGTAAGATTGTTGAAGCTCTTTTTTTACGAAAATGAACATTCGAAGCAAAATGCACTTCGTGACGAGGCGCTCATTCACCTCAGTAGATTCGTTAACAAGCAAAATTGCTGCATTTGGCAAATGGACCACCATTTACGTCCTTAAGGAAAAACTTGATTCCTCTAAACTTGTTTCCTGCAAGATTTTATTGTGCTCACTTTTTTCTCAGCGGGCAGGTGAACATGACTAGATCGTCTTAAAATGTTATGGTGCAATTATCCGTGGGGTTGTGCCTTTCATATTTTAATATGAAGAATTTTTATTACAGAACCTCTAAGCAATCTAAAGCGAAGCATGTTTCGCTCTTGGCCGATTTCGCTCATTACTACCATCGTGCATGGTTTTAAAGTCTGAACTTATTTCGTTGGGTCGCTTTCGTGCTTAAAAAAGATGCAAAGACGGGCGGCTGGACATGACTAGATCGTCTTGGAATTTAACAATGCCTAAAAACAAAGTAATCCTTCGAATATAAAATATTTTTGCAACCAGTTTCGTTTTTTTTCTTTTTGGCGAACGTAAGGTTCTTGCTTTTAGATTTTTCGTTATATATTCTGCACTTACAGTCGGATCTTAAAATGTGATAGACCATCGTTTTTGTCTTGGGGAGACCAATGTTATTGTGTCGAAAGATATTGACCTTAAGTTCTCCCTTTTAATACTGGCCCATTAAATTGATGTTACTACCCGCACAAAATTATTTAACTCTTGCTAAGAAAGCATGCCGATAATTTCAGGAACTATGGTGGAGGAATAGCAAACGTATGCTAGGTGTGTGAGGTTTGTAAATTGTCGAAAAAAGTCCTATTGTACTCCTAAAAGTTTAGTTTGAATTGATTAAGATTTAGACAGGTTGGATTCTAGGTTTAAATTTGAAGTAAGATATTTTTTTCAAATTTCTTTTTGGAAAGGTTAGCCTTTGTCATTAAATAATGGAACACAATGGCATTCATATGACTACCACATCTAGCCCGGAGGTACATCATCTGATCAATCCAATTTGTCAATACATTTTCGATTGTTTCGGCTCGAATCTCTTCAATGGCAACTTCGATTTCATGTTTAAACGCCTCAATTGTCTCTGGATAATCCAAAGGGCTCAAATATAATACAAGTAAAATCCAATAATAAAACATTAAATTCAAGTAAATATTTATTAAGTCATACTTATAAAAGTAATAAAAACTTAAAACAATTTTAGGACCTTAACAGTGGTCTTCTAAAAATATTTTTATAAAATATTTAAAGTTTCATACTTTTGTGAGCATACTTGATTGATTTGGTGGTTGTGGTCTCCTTGGATTTCTCCTCCACTTTGCGCATTTAGTTTTGTAATCAGAGATATTACGGTTTTTAAGATCTTCCTCAGACTCGGTCGAGAGAGATGAGTTCATTAGTTCTTTTTATAGCACTTATCAGCTTTGAACGCGCTTAGATCGTGTGACTTTTTTTAAGCTATGAAAGTAGTTTTTTTAAGCTATGAAAGATAGCGTGGTGATCAATGAAGCTTTTTTCTGCTTAACGACTTCTGCTGCATATTTTACAAACAAAGTTAATACTTGGATTTATCGGATGCTGTTCGACCATATGGCGCCTTTTTAAGTTTCTTCTGGGAGCAAAAGATTTTATGAAACACAGTTCTCATAAATAATGGCTCCTGCTGTGATAAAGAAGCAAATGATTTGCAATGTGGTGGCGTTTATGCATAAAACAGAAGCAGCATGTTATGGAAACTTCCTCATTTGGATGTTTCCATTTTGGTGGTGTCCATTTAGGTGGTAGATTATCGGATATTGGTCGGTTGCTTAGTCTTTTTTAGAATCAGATTTCGCTACAGGCTCTTCTACATCAGTCAAACTGGATTTATACTCCGAGTCAATATCCATTAGTTCTAAATCGTCAAAGACATGAGGAGTTATACCTACGAGTACAGGAGAATTTTTTTGATGTGCTACACCTACAGGAGTTTTATTTTCTAGTTCTACAGGCTTTGAGAGAACTTCACTCGATAAGCCACAGGTATAGGCCACAAGTTCCTTGTCAAAATCGCATTTCTGAACCACTTTTGGCTTATCGTCTTTAGACAGAGAAACCTTCACTAATTGTCCTGCATTCTCGTTATTAAAATGTCTCTCCTTATCTTGAGTATAGTATGCTGTTGCAACCACATCTTTCTCCATTATTTGTTTAACTTGTATGTCCATTATCAGTTTATCACCTTTAGCAAGAGTGACATTCGCTGATTGCAAGGCCTAATCGTTGTCTTGAGAATTATATGCGTCCCCATCATTTTTCTTCCTGAGCTGTTTTAATTGTATATCCATTTTGTAAATGACACGATAGTGGGCTTTTAGACCTAGTTTAGACCTGAGGCCCCTGCCACGTATTTGACACGCGTACTTTAAACATGCATTTTCCGGATTTTCTTTTTGTTCACATAGGAATTGGTGCAAAATTCACATTTATTCAAATCTTTCTTGCTTATTTGTTCAAGCTGTAGGTCAGTCTTATGAATGACAGCATACTTGAATCCCTGAGTGTTTTGGTGGCTGTGCCACATATCCTGCAAACCAACTTTGAGCATTTAATTCCAAGATGTCGGTTCATATGTCTTTGTAAACTCCGTTTGGCCGCTTAGGAGTTGTTACAGTAGCTGCATTTAAAATCCCCATGTTCGGTGAGAAGCAGCAAATGTTTTTTCAACTGTTGGCGGCTGTAAAATTTACAAGAACAGCATGTAAGGTACAAAACATCAGAGGGATGCTTCTGGTCGAAATGTTCTTTTTATAATGATATTTGGCATCCGTTTGGCCAAAAGGTCATTAACTTTGCTGTTCCTTTAATAAAATATGATTATGATCTTCAGCATGAGACTTCGTTAATGTCTTTTCAGTAGCATCGAAATAGAGTTTGCTATCAGTGATTGCGTTTGAAATCAGCAGATTCTTCGAAGATTTAAGTATTTCCTTATTTAGGCCCATGTCTTTCATTTTCGACTCATTAGAGCATTTAAAAGTAGACACATCTGTTGCATAAGATTTCGTTATTGTCTTTTCAGTAGCATCCAAATCGATTTTGCTATCAGTGATTGCATTTGAAATCTGCAGATGCTTCGAAGATTTAAGTATTTCCTTAGTTAGAGCCATATCTTTCATTTTTGACTCTCTAGAGCATTTAGAAGTAGCAACATCCGTTGTGCTAACAAATTAGCCATCTGCATGGCCAACACAATTACAAAACTTGTAATATTATTTTTGAAGTCTCCTACGAAGGTTTTGCTATTAAAGCCTTCACCTTCTTGTGCTCCTAAAGGTAGAACGTCTTCTTCAAAGAGATTAGATTGAGCGCCAAGCACAAATGCTTGCAAAAGTCGCAAATGTGTTGCCAACGTGGCGTACATATGACCCAACGATGTTGTGCCCTTTGCATGTTTACTATCTAAAAGATTTTTAAAAGAAGTCAATTTGCCTTATTTTTCTTATAAAATTAGTTGGAGCTTACCTTGGGATGAAAATATTTGTAGATAGTCTGGTATAAGTCATTTGCGTGACCACTTTATCGTAAAGACTTTTGGATCCGCGAAAACAAAAACATAAACGGCAAAGATTTTTCATTTCGGTCGACTCTGAAAAAGAAAACAAATATGAAGAATAGAAATGGAAATATTTGACAAATAAAACCTTTAAATAATTAATTAAAATTAAATAAATCTCATACAATATATAGGGGAAATAAGAACGGATTGTATTCGTTTCGATAGCAATTATTTTTCAATACCTGTTCAGTAGGTCATTTTTTCTTTTTTTTAACTCTCCACCGAATTTGTCATTTCGCTTGCAACACCTCGATTGGATTGATTAGAGACCCTATAAAGTACAATATCGATCTTGATAGAGACCCTCTAAAGTACAATATCGATCTTTATAGAATTTTAAGACGATCTAGCCATCTCCGTCCATCTGACGAAATAAGCTAGGTCGCTGAAGTCATGCATTAGGGTGGCATGAAGTCTTTATTTGTTTGAGATTGTACATAGGCGAAATTTGTTTAGAGGAAGATCATTTTTGTTTTAAGGAACTGAAAGTATAAAGTGTTTCAGTTCCAGATCTTTGACATCAACTAATGGTAATGTAAGATTTTTCAAACTTAGTCAAGGAGAGATACTCCATTGAACAACGCCTTAATGTGATGAGTCAAAGGTTCTATGTTCCTATAAGTATATACACAAGGCAATTTTTCCTCCGTCAATTTTTTTGATTCCCTGTCAAACTTGCCTCTTGTGTTTACACAACGCAATTCGGTTACCGTAATTTTTGTTTTCATTAATGCCTTTTCTTACATTCTAAAAAATACTAAAAGAGTCTGCAGCCAACTTCACACTACGAAAAGCACAGTAGGAATTGCCAGTACGGGCAAGTTTTTTCCCTTTCCATTTCCCTTACCTCTCACTCCGGAAAGTAATGACTATTAATTTGAGTAATCCCACGACAGCCGGTTCTATGCACCGGATTGACTCGAAGCAGAAATTCTTCGGCCAAGGGCTGTCACCCCGCCACTATGTGTACCGCTACAACAACATTTATTTGATCGTTCTGCAAGAAGTGCATATGGCGTAATACGTGATTTATCGGTCAACATAACCTGCCAACAGGGCCAATAATAATTAGCCTTTTGGGGCTAGAGGTATTTTTTTCAATATGGTTTTTTACACAGATTACGCGTGGGTTGTGTTAAACTTTTTTTTTCTTTTCAGTATTGTTTTTCATTTCATTATGGAAATACTTACAATTCTTCCTGCGATTCACCGTTCCAGTGTTTGGGCTCTTCAAAAGCTTTAAGAAGATCCGCTGTTTTCGCCCAAAATTTTGTTCAGTGATGAGGCCCCTTCTGGCTCAAAGGCAACGTCAATAAACAAAATTGCCGCATTTGGGCTGAAGATTATACCGTGAGAAAATCACGGTATGGTGCGGTTTATGGATAGGCAGAATGATCGGTCCATATTTTTGCGAAAATGATGATGGCCGGAACTTTCTGCTGCCTGAAATTGAGGCCCGTAATCTTGATGAAATTTGGCTTTAACAAGACAGATGCTTAAACAATGGATCTATTAAAATGCCATTTGGAAGAAGAGCTTATTTCACGTTTTGGACCGGTGAGTTGGCAGCCTAGATCGTGTGATATCACACCTTTTGACTTTTTTCTCTGAGACTAGGTAAAGTCCAAAGTCACGGCTGTCAAACCAGCTACGTTTTAGGTTTTGGAAGCCAACAGTAGGCGTGTCATTAACGCCAGACCGTTTGAAATGTTCGAACTAGTCATCCAAAATTGGACCTTCAGAATGGACACCCTGAGGCGTAGTTGCGGCCAACATTTGAAGGAAATTGTATTCAAAAAATGGCATAAAATGTCATTTAGAATGAACAATAAATATTCTACACTTGATTTGAATTTTTAATTGAAAAAATATCTCTAGATTGATATTCCGATACAAGAATTTCAAGCTTGCAAAAGGACGTGGGTCGATTCCGCTGTAAAATTGCGTGGGGCCCGTTTACTAAAAAAATAGAATTAAAAATTTGTTTAAAAAAAACTTTTTTTTTTCGCGAATTTAAAGAATTTTACCTAAATTCCGAGGGCAGTGATCAATAGCAAAAGGCTTTGAGTCCCTTTATTACAAACTTCCATAGCTGAGTCTCTAAACCCGGCTGAAGGACTGCCACACGGAAGGGAGTCTGTTAGAAAATCACTGCCGAGGCCCCGCGAGTCCCCTTGTATATTTTTTTCCGCTCATGGTGGTGGCGAGGCATATTTTTTGTTTTTCGTTTCACGCCCCATAGACTGCACTTTTGCCGAGTCCATAAAAAAGAGAATATAATTTAAAGGTTGGATACATTTAAAGCGCAGGTAAATACTTGCATGTGGTATATAAACTTTTGGAAAAAAAGTGAATCGACTTCTCAATTTGCTGGCCATCTTAACGAGTCTTGCTTCGTTTTTCCAGAATGACCTCTTTTCGACTTAGAAATGATTTTTGAACGTAGCTCTTCATAGAAATGAAAGCTTACAAAATCAATCTTCTGGTTTTCTTTGACATTACTGACGTTAAGGAGATCGTTCAATGCTTTTGATTTTATCTAAGCTAAATACTCGCTAAACCCACCCAATACAAGAAAATCCCGCAAGAAAAGCAGATCAACCCCAACGCGTTTTTAGATTGATTAATAGTTATACATATCACCAGTGTTGCCGTTTTCAGCTTTCCCTACCAAATTAGGTAGTTTTTTTTATATGGCTGGATGATAGGCTGAGCCGTATTTTGGTTTTGAGATAAATACAAAAATTAAATTTGTTAAGTATGCCTAGAATTATTTTGATGGCAAGTTACAAACAAGTTATTAGTACCTTTATGCAAACATAATAAGGGCAAACATAACAGAAACTGATAATTAGTCCGACTGCGCAAGTACTACTTTTGCATGGTATTGCCACTTTTTGGAGGACCGATTTTTCAGGCCTTACGGTAAGCATCAAATTAAGCCAAAATAATATAAGTCCCCATTTACACGAGGCAACTTTACTTGTGTTAATATATACGAATCCCTTTTAAACTTGCCTCTTGTGTTTACACAAGGCAATTCGGTTACGGCAATTTTTGTTTTCATTCGTTCTGATTTTTGTGTGAAAAAAAATACTAAAATAGTCTGCAACCAACTTCACACCATGAAAAACATAAAATGAATTGACAATACAGGCAAGTTTTTTTTCCCTTTCCATTCCCCTTACCTCTCTCTTCTACAAACTGAGAGTTGCGGCAAGTAAAGTTGCCGCAACTGGGGACTGAATGTTTTTTATTATGAAAATTGTGCATGTATTTTGCTATCTATATTTACAAGTTTGAAGCGACTGGATTTTGGAACGATAAAAGTCAATTTAATCCAGGAATAATGGACCTACAATTATTCCTCGACTAAATTGACTTTTAAAAATTTAAATTTAATTATAATAAGAAGTTATGTACAGGTGTTCTATAGCAGTCAACCGATATGACCCATTATCATCTATGGGGTTTTGGTTGATTGGTTGTTAACAAAATTTCCAAATTTCATTAAGATCGGATGTAATTTGTAGCTTCTAACGCAAAACACCTTAAAACGATTGATTATATGTTTGGGAGCTATACCTTAAACGACTTTAGTAAATATCAAAAGCTTCAGTCCAAAAACATACTTCTGCCATGTTTAATGCAAATCGAACGACAATTGCGACCTGTAGTTAGATTAAAATGTTTAAAGTGCCGCTGATGAACCGATAGATCGACATAGTTAAATCAAATCAGCTGATGATTCAGTGTCGATCGGTACACTCAAAGATCTAATATATTTGGCAGCTACAAAAATTTGCTGTTACCCCCTGAATATCAAATTGTTAAAAGGCTTAACAATTTATCGTAGGTATTAATTTAATTTAGTAGGATTTCTGAAAAAATGTAATAGGAAAATTAAATTTTTCAGTGACAACACTGCTTATCACATGTTGTGCAGAGGTACCCAATACGAATTCGCCGATGAGACCTTTTGTTGTTTGAGTACTTTTTGTTTATACAACAACAAACATTTGTTTTTATAAAAGAGTGTCATGTTTGTTTTTTTTTGTAGAAAAATATTTGTGGTAACTATCTTGTTTCTTTTGCCAGTTTCTAATCGAGTAATTTCTATACAAATGCTAGTTAAGTAACTTGTAATGAGCAAACTATTGCAAATTTGAACGCGGCAAACACACATTAGTGACAGATTAAATCTCGAATATACACGACAAATATTGAACAGCCAGTATTAAACGTTAATATTTTTTTTTTAATGTGAACGCAGTATAAACTTTGTCTCACTATGGATTCTGATACGTCGACAATGCAATTAAAAGGAGCTTACGAAGATGCGCCTCCAATTAGAATTAAGTCAGCCTCAAACTCTGAATGCCACTGTTCAGTCAGTGCCATGAAGGCCAGGAGGAAGCAGAAGAAGCGCTTGTATATTGCAAAACTAGATTTTTACAAATTATCAAGTAAAAAAAATCCAATTTACTTAAAACTTTATTAATTTGATAAATACAACTAATATTAAATATTATAAAACTATGCCCAGCATCTAAAAGCCAAAGATTTCAGGCACGTGAAGAAACTAAAATATTCAACAAAGAAGATCGACACTTACAGATTGAAAAGGACTGATCTCATCTCTTCATCAGCTGGTATCCATGTAAGTTCTTTTGGATTGTAATATTTTCATAGACCATCGTTAAATAATTCTAATATTCTATTAAAAGTAAAAAAATCTGTTTGAAGTAGAATTTATGGGGCGTAAACTGGAGAGCTGTTACAAAATGTCTCCATATACATACAATGCAGGAAGAGTTGCTGAACCAACCAAAGAAAATTCTTATAAGCATTGCTTCGCGACGCCTTCGAAGAAATTGTTGCAAAATTTAAAATACCAAAAAGACTGAAGGAACTCTGGACTGAAGTTTAGGGGGACACTCCTAGAGAAAAGACAAAATATGCCATCTCCAAAGGCCAAAGATTCCAGTCACGAGAAGAATCTGTAATATTCAACAAAGAAGATCGACACTTACAGATTGAAAAGGACTGATCTCATCTCTTCATCAGCTGGTATCCATGTAAGTTCTTTTGGATTGTAATATTTTCATAGACTTCATCGTTAAATAGTTCTAATATTCTATGAAAAGTAAAAAAATCTGTTTGGAGTAGAATTTATGGGGCGTAAACCGGAGAGCTGGACCCTCGCTTATTACAAAATGTCTCCATATACAATGCAGGGAGAGTTTCTAAGCCAACCAAAGAAAACTCCAATAAGCATGGCATCGCGACACCTTCGTAGAAATTGTTTCAAAATTGAAAATACCAAAAAGACTGAAGGAACTCTGGACTGAAGTTTAGGGGAACACTCCTAGAAAAAAAAAACAAAATATGCCATCTCCTTCATAATTATGCAAGGAGCAACAAAATCGAAGTAAATAAGGGGGCTGACGCCCATAGCGTTCCTGGCATTGCAATAAATGATCCCGCACACTCAATTAGTTACATCAGGAGTCCAATTATGGCATTGCTTTACGTATCGGTCATGATGGGTCCAGAGTGGTTTGATTTTTCAAAACACCCCTTAAAAAATCATGCGATTTAGTATTGGTTTTTGTCGCATTGAAGAATTTTATTTATTTACCTGTACCATTTGCCGGTAGCAGAAGGTTTAACGTTCTGATCCCTTTAAGCCCGGTCAAAGTCCATCCACTCAGAGAGATGTTTGAATTAAGACAGATTACATTTGGACTCGGAAGATAGTAACCTTTCATTTAAGTCCCATATTGTCGAGGTAAGTGGACGGTGGCTTTTTTTTTTGGATGCTACGCCTCCTATAGACGTAAAGCCCACTATTTATTTTTATTTTTGAGCTCCCTGCATCATTCTAAAGGAGATGGCATTTTTTGTTTCTTCTCTGGATGAAGTCCCCTATAAACTGAACATTTGCCAAAAATATATTTGTGACAGCGCACAGAGAAAAGGACCTAAGGGTAAAAAAAATCAATTTTCACTTTTTTTTGATGTGGACAACATCTAAGCATCGAATGATACCGATCCCATGCCCCAAAAGTGTTCCCTCCCAGAGATATGCGTGTTTTATAAAAGATGGTACACCAAAGATACACGTTTTTAATTCTTTATAATGGCTCTCCTGAACAAAACTGGTTTTTACCCTAAGGTCCCTTTCTATTTTGTGCGTCACATATAAAGATGACGAATATAAAAAAAAACTAAGCGCAGTCCTTACGTGACTACTTTAACCAGATAGACCATCTTTATTAGTATAGTTGCTACTCACACTCCAGCAAATTCGATAAAACCTAGGAAAATGTAACAATCTTTTAGATCGCTCTTACAAGATAATTTAAAAATTCTCGATTTGTATACCCTTCACAGAAGGATGGAGAATCATGAAGAAGGAAATTGAGCCTAATAAAATTGCTTACATTCTTACTCGGATTTTGGACTGTGTCAAGAAGTAATGGTAAAGAAACAAATTCTCCATGACCTATATAAATGTTATAATTTTCTTTTCTTCTTTTTTTCGGTTCCAAAACACTGTACATCTTTGTTGCGATTACTGTACGCACCCGTATTGTCTAAAGTATATGAAAATTAACATGTTAAGGTGCTGCTGGCTGCTACTACACAATCAAATATTTTGAGATCTTCTACACCCATAAGTAATGCAGACAGCAAACACCTTAACCTTCATCTCCAATTGCAACTCCCACACCCACATCAGCAAAATCTCCCTGAGCCATATGTAAGATTTATAACAACATTTCATGTAGTTTGCCATCATGTTCATGTAGACTCAAGGGACTTATATCCAAAAGAGCAAATATACACACACACAGAAGGAAGAAATGCTCCTTGCAGCAGCAGTAGCAACAGCAGACTTTGGAGCATTTTTCGTTCTGTCGACAATTGTTCAGGGGAGGGCATTGTTTTATTTAATCTTATTGAAAATTTTGTGATTTTCTATTGTTTGCAAATAGGATTTATTGTTAATTGCTGTTATTTCTATAAATTTCCCAATTGCTGATGACAATAATGATGATGTTGCTGCTGCTGTTATGTGAGTCCTGTGTGTAGTTGCTGCACTTTGTTGTTGATGGCTGGCGTTGCTGTTGCCATCATGGAATCAGGTGTTAATCAAGGTAAACACTTGTTTCGATTCCCAGGTTATTTTCAATTTGTGTTCACTTAATTAATTTCCTTTTCGTAAAATGAAATCAAGCAAATTTGGTCTTTCGCCATGCAGCCAGCCGTCTGACATTGATGATTAGGATCTGTGTGCGTATAAATGTCGTATAAGAAGCAGTAGGTGATTTTCACATGTGTAGTATTTTGTAGTTATCAAACAGCAACAGTAGGAAGGCCTTTTAAACGGGGCCTGTTTTAATCTCTGTGTAGATAGTATAGCCAGATAGTTGGATAAACCGTCATTGCACTTAAAAAGGGTGGAATTATTATTTATTCGGATTGTAAAATTCTAAAAGGCTTTTAGCGTTGAAACGTTAAATCTAAAATTGTTAAAGAACTTATTTTCTATATCCCACAAAACACTGTGATACAGAGTACTCTAATCTTGTGCCAAATTCGATAGACCACATTTTTACTATACCGATCGATTTAGATTCACTACCTGATTCCACTGAGCGAATCCTTAACGATTTAAGGCATATTCGCGTGAGAAGCCTCATATTAAAAACGATCAAGCTGCAACCCAGAAAAGCTTTGGCTGTCTTATAGTCGTCAGTGTAACTTTTAAGTCCCCAGACTTCACAGTGGTACTTCATAAAAAAATTATCATTCTTAATGTACCGATCTTTTAAAATTCACTTCCTGATTCAATTGAGCGAAGCCCTTCATCTGTCCACTTATAACACAGGATGGAGCGCTGTAATTTGCTTATTTGGGAATGAAATAAAAAAATTATGAACCTTAGAAAATATTATTTTATACATGAATTATATTAAACAGTAAGGGAATTTTTAATTTTCTTGGTTTTAAATAGTGTAGCTGGCATCTGTCGACCTTCGCTATCCACACACTGCTGCATACGTTTTCCAAAGTTTTCATGAACACTTACAAGCATGTCGACTGGTATTCTGCCAATTTCAGCCTCAATATTGTTAATTAGCTCTTCCAAGGTGTTGGGACTGTTGATATACACCTTCGACTTCAGGTAACACCAAAGGAAAAATAGCACGGGGCTAAGTCTGGTGAGCGTGCCGACCAATTCACATCACCCCTCAAAAAGATAAGCCGTCCAGGAAACATTTGCCTCAAACAATTCATGGTAACCCTCGCTGTGTGTGCAGTGGCTCCATCCTGTTGGAACCGGTTATCCTAGAAAAAGTAAAAGTACTCGTAATATGGCGCCCCACACAGTGACACGGTCCAAATGCAGAGGTCTCTGGCGAAGTTCTCTGGAATTTGTTTCAATCCAGCACCGCATATTTTACCCAATTTACAATTGATTGCCGTCCAGGAACAAATCCGCGTGGCTGAACAGCAAATCGTTAACGAAAAGCACGCTGCACTGCAATGATCGGGTGCGCATTTAAAAAAATACCCTTCAACACAAAATGACCTCTATTCACGTATCCAATGCATGATGACAACTGAAAGGCAGACGAATGCAAATCTCCCGTCAGCCACTATAAGCCAGGCACACTCTCCACTCTCTTCGACCAACAGTACTGCCACAGCCTGCAGTGCAAAAAAGCCAATTACAGCGCTCCACCCTGTACAAGTCGAAAATATGAACCGATTTAACAACGCTGACGGCACATAGTTCATATTTGCTCCAATTACAACCCTTTTGAAATTGTTTCACATCGGCGAATTCTTTTTAAATAATATTAAGATCCTTTCTTTCAGATCCTTGCTGCTTTAGAAGCCACATGTACAGATCAAATTTCACATATGTAGAACATTATGAGCCACCACCAGCTAACTCCCGTAAAAGTGGACCCTATCGATACAGGTTTTCGAATAGCCCTCACACAAAATACCTTGTGATTTAAAGTCCTGCCGTTGTAGAAACTACAAATTTAGTTCAATCTGGCTCTTATTTCGCATTGAACTTTATAAACAAATTATATATAAGTAATA
Organism: Hydrotaea diabolus; assembly: GCA_963513945.1. Classification (NCBI taxonomy): domain Eukaryota; kingdom Metazoa; phylum Arthropoda; class Insecta; order Diptera; family Muscidae; genus Hydrotaea; species Hydrotaea diabolus. Next base: position 7,900,515 of record OY740719.1, on the reverse strand, counting down.
AAATTGGACCTTATCAGTCCATGTTTTGGAAAAGCCCCCAACCAAAGGTTTCTGTCGATTTAAAGTCCTGCCGCTCTAGAATCCACAACTTAAACCTGGTCACGTTTAAATTTCGCATATAACGTTAAGGGTGAGTAATAGTTAATCCTGGTCGATCTATGTTTCCATGTCGATCTATGTTTTCCAATAGTACTTATAAAATAGTGTCTCTCTAGGTTTTAAGTCCTGCTGCTCTTCATGCCGCGTTCATCATCTAATCTTCCTCTTATTTAGCGTGGTGCTTTATGAACTCTTTAGAAGCGATACTGGTGTAAGTGGGCCTTATCGGTTCATGTTATCAAATAGCTCTCAAAGAAATATCCCTTCACATTTGAGATCCTAACTATAAAAGTCACAAAGGAATCCTTTTTATCCCCTCTACCGAAGGTCGGATTTTATAATAAATTTACTATGTCAGCCATGTCCGTTCGTCCGCCGGTCCGTGTGTCTGAAAGCACGATAGCGGTCATACGAATTCATCTATGATCCTGATGATGAAGGCTTGTGGTCTGCTTGATGATTAAAGGCTTGTGGTCTTAAGCTGTTTGGGATTGTAAATGGGCGAAATCGGCTTAGGGGGAAAATAATTTCCCCTTTAGGGACTTTAGTCGGAAAAGTAAACTTGTTTGAGTGTTTCATTTTCATTTATTGGTATTCGAAAAGTAACCGAGCCTTTACTAATTCTATTTTTTAGTGAACTAACGATGGCTAATATTGGAAGTGTCAGTTGGGACGCACGCCGAAATAGGCTTAGGGAGAAAAAAAGTTTCCTTTAAGGGACTTAAGGTACCTTAAAAAAGTAAACTTGTTTCAATATTTCATTTATTGATATTCAAAAAGTAACCAAGCCTTTACTAATTTTTTGTGAACTAACGATGGTTAATATTGAAAGTGGTAGTTGGGACGCACTTAATACCTTAAAAAGGGCGATAGTTACTGGACGTTTTGACTTTTGTGGACAAAAAAACGTCCCGCATTGCTAAAACGGACGATCAATTGAGTCTTGGTCATATTGGACATATGGGTACTTATGTCAAACAAAGTTTTGAAGTCAATTTTGCGATTACTTTTAACACCCTCCATGGTATGGTATGATGGCATATTAAATTTGTTGTTGTAACAAAAAAAATTTTTATTTTGAGGTTCTGTTGGTCTATAAGGGATCTGCTGGAACTGGGTGCGTCCACAGAGACCTAGTGAGTGAGCTGAGTTGGCTTGACCGGACAATTGAAAAGGTGCAGCACGTCATGTGGTCCCTGATGGCAGGCAGGACAAATGTCCGGAACGTTAGCATCAATTCGTGCCCAATAAGAATTGAGGCGGCTGCACCATCCAGATCTCAGCTGAACAGAAACACGCGCGTCTACCCAGGTAGTTCCTTCTCTTCAGGTGAAATCTCCGGGGGATGCTCCCCTAGCACTACATTCACACTGTAGCTGGATACTGCTGCTGCTATTTCATCAGCGTGAATGCTGCTCAGACCTGCCTGATAGTTTCGATGATCTAGAGGTTTTCCCCTGTAACGCTGGACCTATCTCTAGATCAAGAATAACGTATCTGATCTGCCTGTGCGAAGGCATTCTGTCCAAGAGATGAACAGGATGGTATTGCTTAGTCAACAATATGTATGCATACGTTTTTTGTTCGTCCATATTAAATTTGTCATTCCATTTGCAAAACTACGAAATATTGATCGGAGCTCCTAATCTTGGTAAAATTTTAAGACAATCTATCCATGTCCGTCCGTGTGTCTGTTAAAAGCACGATAGCGGTAGAACGAATAAACCTAGGGTCCTGTAATTTTGATTGATGATGGCTTATGGTTATAAGCTGTTTGGGATAGTACGAGTAAATGATCGAAATCGTCTCAGGGGGAACATTTTTTCCCTTTAAATCGTCCTCGAAAAAGTACACTTTTGAAGGTTAAAATGGGTACTGTTAATTCAGACTCACTTTATACCTTAAATATGTCATATAGGGTGGTCCAACTAAAATGCATAACGTTAATTGTAAATAAAACAAGAAGGTTTCAGAGAACTAGCTTAACATTTTTCATTATGATAGAAGGATCTATGACAATAATGTATGAAACAAAATATCGGCCAAATGCTTGCCACGGCTTCGGTGGCATTCGATGGCCCATATTTTCAATGACTCTGAGAAAAAATGGAGGTTAGTGTCGTAAATATGCAGAATTGTCTCATCTTTTAGCTCTTGAACTGTTCTTGGCTTATTGACGTACACTTTTTCTTCTAGATATCCCCAAAGAAAGAAGTCCAACGGTGTCAAATAACAAGATCGTGTCGGTCAATAAACATCTCCACGATGTGATTTAACACGGCCATAACATTTCTCGCCCAAAAGAGCCATTGTTTTGGTTAGCTGTGTGGCAATTGGCACCATCCCGGGACCACATATCGTCCAGGACCATATTCTCAGTTTTAGGCTACAAGAAGTCCGTTATCATCTCGCTATAGCGAACACCATTAACGGTAACTGCCCGGCCGACCTCAGTTTCAAAGAAGTACGGCCCGATGACGCCGTCAGCCCATAAACCGCAGCAAACAGTCACTCTTTGTGGATGCATCAGCTTTTCAACAATCATTCGTGGCTTCTCATTTGCCCAAATACGGCAATTCTGCTTGTTAACGAATTCACTGAGGTGAAAGTGTGCCTCGTCGCTGAAGATGATTTTCTTTGTAAAGTCACCATTCACTTTTTTCAGTTCAACCAACCAATTGGCGTATTGACGACGCTTGAAATGGTCGGTAGCCTTAAGCTCTTGATTCAATTGAACCTTGCTGGCGCGTAAATATAAATCTTTATTCAAAATTCACATCAGTGATGTTCGTAAGATGTGCAATTGTTGGGTACGTGCAATTGTTGGGACGACGAGTCGTGGTGGTCGGTTCTTCTGCCACACTATAGCAAACAACATTAATGTTTTCCGCATAACAGGTAACATTTCCTACAGACCCTGTTTTCTGAAATTTGCCTTCTGATTGTGGACACTTCTGATTGCGGCCACTTTTGATCGATTATGCTGACCAAAAGAATCACAAAGTGCACGAAATGCATTTTTAATAAAACGCCTATTTTCCTAAAAGGCTTCAACAAACTTATTAAGCTGTTCAATTGTGTACCTCTCCATGGTTGAATTTGCCAAACACTAAAACAAAGAAATGTCAACTTAAGTTGGGCAAAAAACTTGATTTTATGGTGTGACTTTCAACTTACATCGTGCATTATGGTTGGACAAGCCTTTAGTTGGCCCATGCGTGGCTTAAAAAACGGCCCGCTTCAACCAAACAAGGTATTTAAGTTTACAAAGGAAATTATTTAGTGACGTTGGGCTGCACAATCTCAGGCCTTTTTAAAGAAATTTGAAAGCATTTATTGGCATACCCATGGAGCTAAAAATGAGCTTATCACTTAATACTTAGTAGGGACATAAATACTCTTACACACGTTTTATGCTGTTAAATAAAGAGTACTGAATGTTTTTGGACCAAATATTTTTTTAATATATTAATTGATGTATATCGTATCCAGAATGAATCTACTTATTCGAAATGTCCGCCTTTTGCCTTTACACACGCCTTAAGACGCACTGGCCAATCGTCAAAAGCTGCACGAACCTCGTCCATTGGAAAATTGGCCACAGCTCAACCAAAGCAGTCTTAAGAGATCCAATGTTGGGGTATCTTTTGTGACAAACCTTGTCCTCTAAAACCGTCCACAATTTGTAATCCAATGTGTTCAAATCTGGACTGCCTGAGGGCCATTCTTCAGAGGAAATGAACGCTGGCAAATTGTATTGAAGCCAGGCCTGGGGCATTTTAGCCTTATGGGCCGGCGCAGAATCCTGCTGGAAAGTCCATGTTTGGTTTTGGAACAGGGAATTGTTAAGAGGCTTCACAACAGCTTCCAAAACGTTTTATTGGTAAACTTTGGACGATGTTTTGACTCCTTGTTCGCAGAAATGCAGGTCAGTGACCCCATCGTGAGAGACACCCCACCAAACCATGACTGAAGCTGGGTGGTGACCCTTTCCACCCTTGGGATTAGTTCAGGTGCTTCCTTAGATGACCGCGCATACACTCTATCATTTTGCTTGTTAAATTTTTCCAGAACAGTAATTTTTCCAGAACAGTTAAGTGCAAGTTATCAGCGTGCTCACCAAAAGATGTTTGCATTTTTCAATCCTATTTTTTTAAAGCTGCAGTCCGGTACGTCGTTTGAAAGCGCCAAGTCCCAAGTCTTTTTTAATGATTCGACTCATGGACTTTTGCGTGATATTAATCTCACGGGCCATGATTTTCTGTTTTCGGAGCGGATTTCTGTGAATTCTTGATTTAACGGTTTTGATGACATGCGGTGTTCGAACAGAGCGTGGGCGGCCCGACCCGTGGCGGTCTTTTACATCTCCAGTCTTCTCAAACAGTTTAATGCATCGGTAGACGAACATGCGTCAAATCCCTAGTGGCCGGAGCGTTTTGAAAATATCTCTTTTTTTCATTTCACACTGAAAAGCGCTATTACAGCGGTACGGCTCTCATTATCTGGCCACTCCATGATGAAAGTTGAAACAATTTTAAAATCCCGTGACTAACGCTATTGAGGTTAGCTTTCAAAAACCATATGACATTAACGGGCTATGTTCAGTTATACTATTGAAATGGGTGTGTTCAATGTTGCAACAGTATTTATGTCCCTACTAAGTAGAGTATATTAAAAATAAAGTGGATTCCTGCTGACTTTGAGCCCTTTTACCTTTACCAGCTATATGTGATCAAGTCGTAGGCCAAGAAAGAAAAGTGGTAGTCGAATTGGTCGCTTATTTGCACACATTTCTTAAATTTTCTGGCGTTCTATTATAGTAAATGAGAGATATGTCTGGAGGTACAGAACTAAGCTAACTCCGAGACGAACCTTTTAAATATCGCAAGTCTTTGTTTTGTAAAGCCTGTTTATTAAGTTTGAATGAAACCACGTACGAGTTTCAAACGAAACCTTGTTTGTCTTGTTGTACGAGTAGGTGCCATATAGTACCGGGATGATATTCTTTGGCTTAAGAACTACTGCTTCGGTTCAATTCTCTACATATAACCGCCTGTCGTGGGATTGAAGGCCTTCTCAGTAGCCCTACTTTCCGCCGCTGGCTAGTTAATCTAAATGCTAGCACAGTATGTGTTTTTATATTGTAAATATATTTATTGACACTATTTGTTATTTGCATTTAATTATGATGGGATTTTTCCACACTGAAGAAGAGATCTACATTTTATTGATTTTATTTAAAGATGTTGTTGCTCTTCCACTCGCTCGCTATCACTGGGTGTTGCTGCTGTTGTTGTTGTGGATATTGGTGTATTTAATGAATGGCATAATTAAATTGGACATCCATGCGGTGTTGTTATGGCAGAAACTGTCTGTAATTAAGTAACTTTTAGTTTCTATCAAAATTTCGGTGATTCTTTTGTTTGTTTGTTGTACTCTTCGGTAAATAGAAAACAGCAGGGCATATATGGAGCATCAAATTAGGTATTCAATGGCAGCAAAATAAACAAGTACATATGTATCACCTGGGAAACAAACACACCAATAATTGCACCTGGGAAAGTCTAAGAATGGAGTTGGGCGAACAAATACTAGAGGTGTTTTTACCCTAACGGCAGCCATTCATATTAATTAAGGATAAGTTGCGGACATTGGTTTATGAAAGCCGCCCTCTCTTCAAAACATCGATACTTACTGTTAAGATTTTGCCAACCAACTCTTAAATTATAAAAGATGTGACGTCGAGGTTGACCACCTATCTGGTCATGCCCTTTTGTCCGTAAAGGTACTCACAGAAAAACTACAGATTCCTTTATGTTTTTTCGACTCAAACTCTATTGAAGTATGTGATTCGCAACAAATGTGTTTAGTTCCTCAAACTAAAGTCAATCTAGAATTCATTACCACTCTTCAACACATTAAATCTTCATTGCTTTTTTCATCGCTTCATTGAGGCGTTTTTGGTTAAAATTTATTGTATTTTCAATTATTGTTTTATTAATACGAGTAATACTATTTACACACACGGCCAACTATTCATGACATTGTGTCTGAGAATACTTTCATTTGTACTGGTACGAGTACATCTATCGAGCCATGCTAATCGAGCCATGAGGCTAATCCTTGTCCCCCAACTGCCGCCATGCATTAGGGGAAGCGTTCAGTTGGCAAAATGGGTGCCGCCTCAGCCATATTTGGCATATGAAATATTTTTCAATTCCATTCGAGTTGTATTCACTTTGTGTTTATGCCGATAATCAGGCAGACATAATTCCATTTCATTGTATGAGAGGCTGTGAGCATGCATGCGTGTGCGTGGACGCTTGTGTATTTGTGAGTTTGGACAAAACTAATCGCATCAAATCGTCTAAAGTGGTTTTGCAATATTTTATATGTAAATGTATTGGCGAATGTTCATTGGGTGTCAATGTGTATAAGCCTATCTGTATGTGTGTAATTATAAGTGGATGTGTACGTACAATAGGGTGGAGTGATTTTTACTGCAGTCCTAAGTGGACAAATAAAGTGGTGATACTGTTAGATAGACGGAACTTTATTTTCAAATGCAATGAGAATCGAATAATACAAATAAAAAATAACATTAAGGAAAGTCGAGACCCCCACTAACCCACTCTTTAAATGTAGTAAATGTTTTTATTCTATTTAACGGATTTTCCATTAAGGAAATAACAATTTTATATAATAATGAAACACAGAATATTTAAGATATAAAGTAAAAATTAATTCCAGATGTAGTAAAAATGTTACGTTTTAAGAATTAAATTCGATTCGATTCGGCCATATCGCCACCACAAGCCCGTGTACAGCGATCTATTCTCTGAACCCAATTTTCCACCAGTCTTGCACCCATTTCGACCGGAACGTTGGTAATTTTGCGTTGGATGTTGTCTCTGAGCTCGTCTAAAGTTGTTAGCTTGTTGGCATAGACCAATGACTTGATGTGGTCCATAAAAAGAAATCCTATGGCGTTTAATCGCGTGAACGACTGGACCATTTCTCGAAATAAGTTTTCACCGAATTTTCCTTTCAGTAAATCTATTGTAACGCGTGCTGTGTGGCTAGTGGCACCGTCTTGTTGAACCAACGGCAATGTCAAGCTTATCCAATTCCGCAAAAAATAGTTTTCTAACATGACACTATAGCGCTCTCCATTAACGGTAACATGACGATTGTTTTCATCGACAAAAAAAATAGGGCTTAATCACACCTCCGGCCTGAAAACTTCACCACACAGAATTTTTTGCTGATGCAATTGTGTCTCAAAAAGTACATGGGGTTTGTTGCTGTCCAATAACGTATATTTTGTTTATTGACAAAACCACTCAGCCTGAAATGAACTTCTATGCTGAAGATGATGAAAATTGGAGTAAGCGCTCTTAAAGTTGCGACCACCGAATCTGAACTTCGGTAGTAATTCATAATGATTTTCAAACGTTGCACGTAAAGGCCCATTAGTCTTGACGGTGGACGGTCAGCTATTTCAGTTGGGGTTTGCATTTTGCATGTGTTAGAGGAAGATAACTACAGTTTGACGGTTGACGACGGTAGACTTCTGCAGGTTGCAGAATCAACCGTCCACCGTCAAGACTAATTGGACCTTAAGTGAACTTTACCATGATGAAAATGTTGACTTCGACTAACGTTTTGACACAGAAAGATCATTATAAATGTTCAAGCGTGCTTTGACATTAAGATACGAAATTGTTATGTCCCTATTGGAAAACCCTTTACAAACCAAATTACATTAAAACTGATGACATATGCCGCTGTTGAGACCAATATCCAAAATCGTAAAGCCGATCTGGTCTATTTTCTGCAGTGTTTATTCTGCACATAAAGAGAAAATTACTAAGAAATCGGTCAGAACTACAAATATTCGGTTGAGTAAACACACTTTCTGTTGCAAAAAACCAACATTCCATGACATTGACGGTTAAAAGGTTTGACTTGCCGAGTACTTACAGCCAACAAGCCAATTATACCAGCCGAATTCATAAAAGTTATTGGTTGCCACTAATAACACTAGTTTATAAATTATGATTTTTATTCCTTGTCCAGAGTTCTAAATGTTAATAATGACAATGTAAATTTGTTGAACGTACCTTATGATCATTGCTAGGCCAATATAATGGTACAGGCAACTTACTATTCAGTCACAAATTATTCGGGCGGTTGTGGCAACTAATAGTTTTGTATATAACTGTTCGATGCAACCAAAAGTTTCTTAAGACAATAAATTATTAAGTCAAATAACAAAAAACGTAGACATTTTAGAATTTAAATGTAAAAATTAAATATAAAAAGAATTAATAAAAAAGTTATTACAGCGGAATTTCAGTTTCTCTGTAACTCATATCGTCGGAAATGAAATTAAAATATATCGTCCTTCAATAGCCAAGCGACCCTGAAAAGTATGCCAATGTGGCCCGAAATTGGACAATAAATTTGTATCTTGCTTTGACTAATTTTTTTAATTAGACTTTTAGGTTTTTTATTGAAGCTGTAAATCATACGTACTATCCATGTATTCTATCGCTATAACCGAATGTTGATTTGAAAGACGGTAATTTTCAGTAGAGAGAACTGGCACTATCGGTTGAAGAGCAAAGTATCGCTAACCCTAACTAATAAAGATGACTATTGGAACTGAATTTTTCATGTTTTAAATGTTAGTTATAAGCTCTCTGAGAAATCCTATAAGCATGAGAATGGTTATAAGTACTCCGTAATCACAAGTTGTGGCAACTAATAGTTTCGGAATTCGGTTGTTATAACTGACTTATTGACTGTGAGTACCGTACTTTCCATCTGCCTTATTATTATCGTACTTACTATGTGTCAAACCATGTTATCATCAATACCATGGAATGTTGGTGATTGTAACAGAACGAATGTTAGTGCAACCGAATACCCCCCGATTTCCAACTGAGTTTTTCTCTGTTTGTAGTCACAGGTTATTTTTATGAGACGGTTTTTAAACTCTATCGAAAGCCGAAAGATCGAGGCTATAAACAAATCTATAAGTATGCAGAGCTTACTGGTTTTGTTAATTCCAATCTGTCTAAAATTCTGCTTATTTACCTGTTTTATCCCAAATCTCGAGAGAATAAATTTTGAAATGAAGAATATCGCAAACTCGATCTCCCCTAATGTAAATGTACATGTGAGTGTGCGTGAAATCATAGGCTTGTAGGTACGGGTGCCTGTGAAACTGTCTGCGTGCAAATGATGAATTTATAGGATTATAATCAAAATGGCCAATATAAATACATCCATCCCTACATACGAACTAACGCAGACACATCGCCAATCGTGTGAATATTTGTATGAGTGTGAGTGTGTGTCACACAGGCACACGTGTGCATGTGTATGTGTTCATATGCAAGTGATTATGCCTGAGAGTATTTAGGCGACTACTCAAATGATATTCACTGAATTAAGCGGAAATTGTATTATGGCCATAAAGGAAATTAATAAGAAAATAAATCACCTAAGCCGCGCCACATCTTTGAATGCGGCAGGGGGGATACATAAAGCCGCTGTAATTAAATAACACAACAATCTGAAGGAAGTTAGCATTAGTGAGGGATGGGTGGCAAATGATGCTGTTCAATCGATTTAGGCAGTGTCTCGGGAATAATGAGTTGTGAATTATTTTGAATATTTCCATAAAATTGAACAAAAGGATATGGTTCAGGTGTAATCCAAACAGCGAATATTCCCAAATACGAAAGTTTGGCTTAACATGCTAATACTCACTCAGAGAACACATGTGTTGTCACAACCGAATGCTAGTTGTTGTACGTACAACTCATGTATTCCATCGCTAAAATCGTATGTTGATTGGGTACACGGCAATTTGCTGTTGAGGGAACTGACACTATCGGTTGAAGAGACGAAGTATCAGTATCCCTAACTAATAAAGATGATTATTGAAACTGAATTTTTACATGTAGTGGTTTTTGTTATAGACTATTGGTTAAAACTACTTTGGAAAACTACTATTGGTTAAAACTACTGGTGGAATCATCGGTGGATATTTTTTCAAAAATGATGATGGCCGGAACGTAACCGTGAATCGTGCTCGCTATCGCGCCATGATATCGATCTTAATGCTACCTGAAATTAAAGCCCTTAATCTTGACGATACTTGGTTTCAACAGGACGGTGCCACTTGCCATACAGCTGCTCAAACAATGGATCTATTGAGAGGTCATTTCGAAAAGCAGCTAATTTCACGAATTGGACAGGTGAGATGGCCGCCTAGATCGAGTGATATCACACCTTTAGACATTTTTATTTGGGGTTGCGTTAAGTCCAAAGTCTATGCTGACAAACCAAATACCATCCAGGTTTTGGAAGCCAACATTAAGCGTGGCATTTAAGCCATACCGGTCGAAATGCTTGAACGAGTCATCCAAAATTGGACCCTTAGCATGGAAACCCTAAGGCGTAGTTACCGCCAACAATTGAAGAAAATTATATTCAGAAAATAAATGCCATAAAATGTCCTTTCAAATTACCAATAAAGATTCCACGCTTGATTTGAATTTTTATATTTTTTTTGTTCTGAAAAAATACCTCTAGATGGATTACCCTACTTATATATTAAGCACATAACAATTTTATATATATTAGTAAAACCACATCATATTTAAGATATAAAGTTCAAATTTATTGCAGGTGTAATGCAAGAATTCATTTTAAGAACGAAATTCGATTTCGTTCATATGACCACCAAGAACCACCAATTTTCCTCCACGTTGTCACTGCCGCACGTTGGCAATTTCGCGTTAGATGTTGTCTCTGAGCTCGTCTAAAGTCGTTGGCTTGTTGTCATAGACCAATGACTTGATGTGGCCTCATAAAAAGAAATCCAATGGCTTTAAATCTCATGAACGAGGTGGCCATTCCCGAAATAACACGTTCACCGAATTTGCCTTAAGTAAATCAATTGTAACACATGCTGTGCGGCTAGTGGCACCGTCTTGTTGAAACTACATATCGGCGATGTTAAGCTTATCCAATTCTGGCCAAAAATGTTTTTCTAACATGACACGATAGCTCTCTCTATTGACGGTAACATGACGATTGTTTTCATCGAAGAAAAAATACGGCCCAATCAAACTTCCGGCATGAAATCCACACAGTAATTTTTTGAGGATGCAATTATGTTTCTTGAAGCACATGTGGCTTTGTTGCTGTCCAATAACGCATATTTTGTTTATTGACAAAAGCACTCAGCCAGAAATGAGCTTCATCGCTGAAGATGATTTTTTTGAGTAAGCGCTCTTCAATTTGCGGACACCGACTCAGAACTTCGGTAATAATTTCTAATGATTTGCAAACGTTGCTCGTAACTGAACTTTACTGTGATGAAAATGTTGACTTCGACTAACGTTTTGACGCTGAAAGACCATTAAAAATGTTTGAGGGTGCGTTGATCCTTTATATTTTTGGCTATTACATTACCGAAAGTTTAAAAATACGCAGTCCAAAACAAAAATCGTTTATTTGCTGAGGCATTAATTTCTCATCTTTAGCATATTATTATTAAAGTTTTAGATGAAAAATATTTGTAAATTCTTAAACACGATGTTTCTATCTTTTGAACGCTGTCCCGACATTCTGAGATATTTTCCTCTATCTTTAATTTTAGGGACCCATATCGCTATTAATAAATCTGGAAAAGAAAAAACTGCACCCAAAATTAAGGTTAAATTTTATTACAATGTTCTTGCTACACCAAATTCAATAGGGAATGTCGTTAAGGACTATTTTTTGACTTCTTTTAGTTCATTATTTTTCTCGATGTTGACCGCTGTCGTGACATATTTGCGAAATTCCTATATCTCTAATTTTAAGGATCCATTTCGTTATTATTAAATCTGGGACATTAAAACTGCACTTAAATTAAGGTCAATTTGAACTTTAAAATTTTTTGCTTTACCAAGTTTAAGAGGGAATGTCGTCAAGGACTATTTTTTGACCCCTCTTAGTTTATAATTTTTTCGATATTGACCGCGGCTGCAACATTCTGAGAAATTTGCAAAATTCCTATGTCTTTAATTTAAGGGATCCATTTTCTTATTATTAAATGTGGGACAAAAAACTGCACTTACTTTGCCGCACCAAATTCCATAGGGAGGGAATGTCGTCAAGGTTTATTTTTTGACTCCTTTTAATCCATAACTAAATCAAGGTCACCATAAAAATATTGTGTTTATTCTTCACTACTCGTACTGTACTTTCCATTTTTCCTATATTTTCAGACATTTCCCTGTTTTATTTCTCTCAGAATAAGCTCGACAACAGTTTTGCTTGGTAAACGTAAAAAAATAATCGCTGTCCAATTATTAGCATTGTTTGATTTGTGTTAATTTGTTATAAATTACACTGTGCGACAGCCACAATCGGTTGATCGGATGAAACCACCGGGGAAAGTTATATCGGTCAAAAAAAGGTCATACGTGTCCCAGCGTTTCGTTGGGTCTCATCTAGGAATCTAGATATATCGATTTGAAGTTAGTAAGTATCGTATAGGGGAATTTGTCACGTTTTTGGCTCTTTTGCATCGATTTTCATGATTTATGCCTCATTTTGGTCATAGGTTATGTGACTTTACGTGAAAGTAATAGGACTTGACACTTTTTACCGTTTTGGATTTTTTATGAATTAAAAAAAAAAAAATTTTAATTTTTAGGCAAAAATAATTTTTTTTTTCATACATTTATTTATAATTGCGAAACTGTTGCTTAAGTAGGAAAACGGTTTAAGAACAGATTAGAGGAATTGTAATTCTTAATTTTTCTAAATTTGTTTCAGCTAAATCGGACGAGTGGTTCTCGAGTTATGTCAAACAAAAGAGCCTAAAACGTGACAAATTCCCCTATACGATACTTACTAACTTCAAATCGATATATCTCGATTCCTAGATGAGACCCAGCGAAACGCTGGAACACGTATGACTTTTTTTTACCAATATAACTTTCCCCGGTGGTTTCATTCCAAACCGATCACTGACCCTTACCATTTGTCGCAGAGTGTTATTAATGCCAACAGAACAAAAAAAAAACCATTGCATACTCGTAGTTTGGAGCAACAATTACGAACGTATGTATAAAAGGAGTGGGTTGTCTACCCTCCTGACTTTTCCGTCAGGTCCTCCTCTCATTGCCTATTTTTAGGCGTTGGGCCTGATTACAATTAACATTATATCATTCATTCGACTTCGACTTTGCCAATGTCGAGGTTGTTGCTCAACAATCAATTTTCGAAATAATTATTTTTTTTGACAGACAATAACTTTATCTTAACACTAAGACCAACACACCCAAAGGCCCATACTATATAGCACTAGGTTGTATTTATTTGTTTGTTTGTTGTTTGCCTAGTATTTAATTTATGCATAATTATTTTTCCAACAGAGTTTTACACATACAGACAGATAGAAATGCCCAGTGGGTATAAGGAAGAACCTAGCAAGGCCTGCTAGGATGCCTTTTAAGGAAGTCCCAAGACATTCTTTCTGAATTCTAGTCTTATTTTGAATTAACCCAAAGTAAAATTGCAGATCAAGGCATTCCACTCTGACATCTATTGAAAAGCCTTTTAGAAAGCTTCCAAAAAGCTCCTTCTTAAATGAAAATATTTAAATTAAAAAAAAAAATCTTTAGAATTTTTTACATTAAAAAATGTGTGGAATATTTTTCTGTCGATATTAGACTTGTTCTACTGGCACTCTACTGGTAGCCGACCACAAGGAGTAAGTGGTCAGGTGATAACTTCAAAACTTTACGAAAAGTTTTTGAAATGCCTTGTATAAAAGAACTGATTGGCTTTACGCACCACAAACCGGTTGATTTGAAAAATTTCAATTGCGAATAATAGCCGAGTTCACCTAAACTTTCAAAAGGCTATTTTTGAATAACTTTTTTCCAAAAAAAAGTTAATTTTATTAAACAAACGTGTTTAAACTCAAATTGTCTTTAGTTTTCTGTTAAAAAAATTAGTTTTATAATCATGTGCGACCTCCTAAACGAGTTGCCAGTTAAAAGTGACCAATAGCTGTGTTTTTTTCTTATGGTAATGTGGCAACATTGAAATAATTGAGAGTAATATGGCAACATTGTTTCTAATTGCTATCACCAAGAAGATTTTAACAACAAGAGGGTTCATCGGCGAGTTGGTCAAAAGCTGACAATGAAAAACCAACAATTTTAAAAAATAATCAATGGAATATAAAAAAATCAATTAATTGCTACAGGTTTGCTTTGAAAAATGTTTCAGAACCATCAGTTTGGGATGACTTCGTGCAGATGCAACCAAAACGAATTTGTCGATGACAGCTCTTCCTGTTTAGTTATGGTTTAGTTTGCCTAACAAAAAAAACATGTCTTTTTATAAAGCAGGGTGCATCATGTTTATTTTTTTTTTGTTAAAAAATAAGTGTAGTAACTCGTTTCTTTAAAGACTTGTTTTTTTAGGCCAACTTGCTAACCGAGTAACTTCCATACAACCCGAATAGAATACACCCTTTGTTTCTTTCCTCAAATTAGTTTTGCTATTTTAAATAAAAGTTGTTTTAATGAAGTAATTAATACAGCATCAAATAAGTTTTGTCTTTTAAAATAAAAGTTTTTTTATAAAGTATTAATCCTGCATCAATATTTTTAAAGCCTTGAGAAATAGTTTTATCAGGTTATGGGGCCAAAGCGTTTTTTTTGGTCGAATATTGGTCGGAGTTAACTAAGAAATTTTCAAAATCGAAAAGCTGAATGATAAAAATTACGAAACGTGGTGTGTCCACGTGACAAATGTTTTTTCCATGGCAGATATTGAAGCATGCCAATGAGGAACTAGCAAAATATACAAGGTGGACAGTGGACAAGAAGCTAGAATGGGACAACTTAGACGATAAGGCCTTGGTAAAAACTATGTCGAGTGTAAAATCTTCTCAACTGAATTTTGTGGAGAATTCTTGAACATCCAAAGAATTTTGGGAGAAGCTTAAGGAAGTGTATAAGCCATTAAGACCACTTCAAAAAGTGTCGCTGTGTATGAAGTTGCTCAGACTGAACATGCATGATTGCAAAAGTATGAAAGAGTTTTGGATTTCATTTTTTATGTTACGGAGAAATTGTCTGATGTCGGGTTTCAACTAAAGGATGGTCCAAATAAAACGCACGATGTTAATTGTAAGTAAAACAAAAAAATTTCTGAGAATTATTCTAATATTTTTTTATTATTTTAGAATATCCGCGAAATGACTGCTAAGGCTTCGGAGGCATACCTTTATCCTATGATCCACATTTTCAATGACTCGGAGACATAATGGAGGTTCAATGTTGTTAATGTGCCGAATTATCTTATCCTTTAGCACTTGAATTGTTCTCGGCTTATTAACGTTCACTTTTTCTTTTAAACATTCCTAAAGAAAGAAGTCCAACGGTGTCAAATCACATGATCCAATTAACATCGCCACGTCGTGAGATAACGCGGCCATTGCATTTCTCGCGCAAAAGATCCACTGTTTCGTTGGCCGTGCGGCGAGTGGCACCATCCCGTTGGAACCACATATTATCCGGCTACATATCCTTAATTGCTGGCCACAAGAAGTTTGTCATCATCTCGCGATAGCGAACAAAAGTCACGGTAACTGCTTGCCCAACCTCATTTTCGAAGAAGTATGGCCCGATGACAGTCACTCTTTGTGGATGCATCAGCTTTTCAACAATCACTAGTGGACATCATTTTCCCAAATGCGGCAATTTTGCCTGTCTACGAATTTACTGTGAACACATTCAAAAAAATCACGAAATATATTTTAATTTAAAAGCTCACTTTCTAAAAAGCTTCAACAATCTTAACGCGCTCTTTAAGGTTGAATTTGTGAAACACTCAAACAATGAAATGTTAAATTAAGTTGGGCAAAAAACTTGACGTTAAGGTGTGACCTACAATTTACATTATGCATTATGGTTGGACCACCCTTTTCAGAAAAAATTGCTGGTCATTATTCAGTTAACAAATCTTGAATAGAATTATGAAAATGTTGATGAATGATGCTATGGTCACGAGGGATGATTTGCCTAAGCTGTCTGTATTGAAGTTAAACCTTTTGGAAGAATGAAAACGCTAGGAATAGCTCCTTCCGCCTTAATTCAACAGGTGTGGTAACATGTCTATCACAGGAAGGAAGTAGGAATGTTTACTGCATCATTTCGGTATGTGTGCGAGATCATTTTCTATGAGCCAATAATACCTTCTGAAATACCTAAATTTAGAAGGTATTAACGAATGTGTATTTGTGGCCTTCTAGATGGTCTTTTATGAGAAGGCCTGGCACACATTCCCTCTCGGTACACACATGTACACTTTGGCACTTAGCTACTCGCATACAATGTTGTTTTGGCAATTTCAGCCCCTTAAGTTATGCTATGCTTTTAATGCCACTGTGTAAGTTAGTATGCCAGTCAGTCAGCCAGCCAGCAACTCGGCAGGCTATAAGCGATGAGGCGGAGAGTATTTGTTATAGAATTCAATGTCTAACACTGATAAGGAAAACTAATTAGTTATTCTTAGTTAATTAAGCATTTTGTATAATAAAAATTGCTTAAATAATGAATAAATTTTAATATTGTGCTGGTACGAAAACAACAACAACAGCGGCAGTAAGCAGAACAGCAACAACTACACACAATGCAGAACAATTTAAGGGAAATGGAGATCAAAAGAGAGACCGAGTAATTTTTGTTATTTTCTTTTTGTTGTTGTTGGCACGACTGCCGTTTCTGTGGGTTTTTCTTTGCTTGATTGTCGGCATTTGTGAAAAGGGTTGAAATATTTTCAGTTTTTGTTGTTGTTGTTAATAAAAGTCGAAAAGACAACAAAGTTTAAAGTCTTTTCTCCATTCGTTGGCATTGGCATTAAGTGGTGTTTATCGACTACACAAATTTGTTCAATTTAATCGAATTTGCCCCAAGAATAGTGCCCTAGAAGTATGCTACGGAATTTGTTGGTTAATCCTTAAAGTAAATTTACTCGGGGTAGTTAAAATACATTAATTAACATTTCAAATGATTGATCACTCACTCACAATGTCTGTATGTATTTTTGGAAATTTCTTTAATAGATATTCAAGTGACGGAATCCTTTCTAACCTCCCATTGGCCTTTTACTGAGTCTGTGGGATTAAGCTGCACGCTCGTTGGTTTGCCTGTTTTATCCTATATAAACTTTTTACAATGCCCGGTTAATAGCTAACCAGCAGTTGTAGATGTCAAATAACAAGCATGCTCAATATTGTAACTGCTTGTTTTTAAGCGGAAACGGTATCCATATTGCTCATTTGTCATAAGTCAAAAAACGCCTTAACTTAAAAAGCCCCCTAAACATAATTATTCACAAGCTAATTAGATCAGGTTTGTTGATGTTTGTCATATGGGAAAGGAAAAGTAAGTCAGTGAAGTTTGAGCAAACACATCACCGTCTGGTAGACCTACGTTTCGCCCTTGGTGTGGGACGGCTCTTCGGTACCATATATGTTATATGTGTTGCTGACAAGGTTTCTACTCATTTAACGGTGGCTTGATTTTGAATATGTGAAGTTTAAGTCGTATATTGAGGACACAGGCTACTCACTGAAATAATTTCTATCATATTGACAGACTCTTCGACTGACGTTTTTCACCCCCATCATAAATATAAGGAAACTATCACACGGATTTTTCTTTGGTCATTGCTTAATATTGAATGAATGCACTTAAAATAGTTCACTTCTATGCGTTAGTTTTTTTGTCGTCGCAAATCAAATGAAGTAAAATACCGCCTTTGGAGAAGTCAGTTAAAAATAGGTCCGAGATACCAAAGTTCTTTTAGACAAGCAGACTCAGTTCGAATCACCAAATGTTAATAACCAATACAGAAATTTGGTTGGATGTTCTATAAGATGCTTGCTATGACAACTTTACGGTACGGACAACTTTCTATTCGGTCACATTAAACGAATGAAGTTCAAGTTTTGGGTTGCCAGAACCGCCTGTTACGGCAAATAATAGTTTGTGTATAGCACTGTTCGATGCAACTAACATTTGGTGATGACAACAAATTATTTCGCTCCATCAACCAAATACGGGTGCAGTAGAGCGTCCATTAAATACATAGAAAAATAGAAAAGTGTTATTCTTTCCGCTCCCCGCCCATTTTCTAGTATATTGGACATCAAAATTAATATCCGTGCAAAAAATTTTTCAATCGTATGGAAACCAACCAGTCACGACTTTTAGCCCTAAAAATGGAGTAAAACTAGTTGTAAGCTTTGATGAGCTATAACTCGTAATCCAGACTACTTTCAAAAAATAGTCCTTAAGCATTTGTGTTGCAAATATACAGGCAAGCATTTTTCTCTTACACAATTTTGACCTAGCTATGACCCTTCATGGTGTTTTCAGAGGTCAAACTTCAAATTTGAGTCAAAATTTTTTCAAACGTTTATAAAAAAAATACTAATTTACGTTCGAAAAAATTTTGATTCATATTTGAATTAGTCCCAATAGTCACGTGTGCGTTCAAATTTAAAGTGACCTCTGAAAACACCATGAAGGGTCATAGCTAGGTCAAAATTGTGTAAGAGAAAAAATATTTGGGCCACCCGAAAAAGTACTGGGTGGCCCAAATAAGACTGTTATGTGCGTTTGCTTGCCCTTTCTGCCGTAAGTCTATCAGTTATTGTAATCAATCAAGTCAAACTATTTTCATATTTTGTAGTTGTGGCGCCAAGGACAAGAACTTATCTTGCGGTTTCCTTTTTATAACCAGGACATAGAAAGCGTCACCTGCAACCTTCTTCTTTTCAAGGAGCGCAATTACATCTTCAAGTATGGCACTGCTCCGTTGTTGCCTTCAGGCGTCAATAGACCGGAATAGCGTTCTCTCTACTTATATAAAGTCATTACAATGCTCATTGGTATTGTAATGACCATTTCTATAAATACAGGACTTTATACCTGTAGTTTAATTATCCAGACAACATTTCCACTCTTATACTTTTCTATATTTGAGCAGATTCATTTCTCATTTATTTCATCGGAAGAGGAGTATCTAATTTTTTAATCTTTCCCACTTAGCTCTTGTTGCTACGCTCTGTAGCTTTGTGTTACGGGCAGCTTTCTTTGCTCCTGCAGAGGCGTATTTAGATTTTATTCTCTCCCACATTGCTCTTGTAGCTACGCTTTGGATCTTTGTGTTATGGGCAGCTTTTGTGCGATCGGCATCATACCATATCATTCTTCATACGGTGCCGTCGTGATACTGTCTGCCATAATTCTGCAGCTTTATTGTCCCTAATCCAAGTTCTTGTTTAGTTCTGCCTGGCAAGCATTTTTAACACATACTCCGCCGTGTTTCTGATTAGTTATTTAAAGCTAGTTGCAGCATCAGATAACCCTTGGAAAACCCGCAGCGGTTGATTTCGACCAAATGGGTTATTGTCTTTAAATTTTATTATGTATTTCGCAATATTATTGTTGACCAGGTCCTCTACAGTCTTCTTTTGCCAGAAAAGCAGTTGGTGTCAATTACTGCAAAGCACCCTCAATTTTTTTCTAGGTAACATTATCGTAGCAAAGTAATCCATACCAATTTTTCACCTCCAACATCCTATGTGTCGAAGGCATCGATGACTTATTAACCATCTTTCTCTTTGTAGTGTAGCGAATGTTTCGTTGACGGTTACGGCGGCTTCCTGCTGATTTTCGAAGGAAAATAGCCCCATGATGTTGACGGCCGAAGATCCACACCAAACAGTGACTAGTTGTGGATGCATTGTCCCAATAGTCACGTGTGCGTTCTCGGAACCCCATATGCGGCAATTTTTCTTATTGACATAGCCACAGAGATAAAAGGAGGTGTCTGTGTAACAATGATTTCCATTGTTATAACACTATCGAGCGAAGAGCCATTTCCCTGTTTTGATGGCTTGGTCGCGCCCGTCTTCCCAGCCTCGGTTGAGGTTGGTGGATCTAGTTCTTTCTTGTTGGCGGGTTAACCTTGTGCTGATGGGCTTTTAGCAGGACTTTTTGCGGCTCTCCGTCGCTGCGCCCTTAAACCTGGAGATACTGATGCGGTCCTCGATACGATTCCCAATTGAACGTTTTCACATCAGTAGCAAGTGAGAAACTTATTACATTTTTCGCCGGCCTGCTTGCGTCCCTCTTTCTAGGTCATTGGTCATTTGAGGTTGTTCTTGCGCAGGTGGGTCTTGAGCACGGTTTCTTGTGGCTCTCTGCGCCCCGGATCTTCTCTTGCGTTTAGTTTTCAGCTTCACAATGTTATTGCTAACTTTATCGACCAGCTTTTAAATGTCTGCAGTGTTGAGCTGGGACTCCACGGGCGTGATGAATCACATTCATTAGAGCCTAAGACATCATTTGGAGGCATTGGTAGCTTGAGGCTACCAATCGGATCTGACTTTACTGAGACCTAGGTGTTTTTACCATCGTCTGTTTTTAAAAAAGTTGGAAATCCATTGATAAACATAAATTGCAGATATATACTGAACTAAGCGTCTAATCGACAATGAGCCTTTACTCGTAACCACGTCCTTCTTTGGCCAAAAAAATTGCAATTCCGTAAAAAAACTAGACAAAACAGCCTTAATTCGTGACCACTGCTTTCTTTTGCCAAAAAAAGTTAAAAACCCAAAGAAAAATAAATTGCCGATATCTTCTTAACTATGTGTCTAATCGTCAAAAGAGCCACCTCTTTCCTTGACCAAAAAAGGAATTCTATAGAAAAACTTAAACTTGCCGATATCTTCTAAACTAAGCATCTAATCGAGAAAAGAGCCTTAATTCGTGACCACCTCTTTGCTTGACCAAAAAACTTGGAATTCCACAGAAAAACTTAAATTGCCGATATCTTCTTAACTAAGTGTCTAATCGTCAAAAGAGCCATCTCTTTCCTTGACCAAAAAAGGAATTCTATAGAAAAACTTAAACTTGCCGATATCTTCTTAACTAAGCATCTAATCGAGAAAAGAGCCTTAATTCGTGACCACCTCTTTCCTTGACCAAAAAAGTTGGAATTCCATAGAAAAACTGAAATTGCCGATATCTTCTAAACTAAGCCTCTAATCGACAAAAGATCCTTGATTCGTGACCACCTCTTTCCTTGATCAAAATAGTTGGAGTTCCTTAGTAATTTTTTTGTATCGATCGGTAATGAATCGATCTAATGAATAAATGAATCAAAATTTCCCACAAACAATTATACTTCGAGATCTTTAGTAACCAGTTTCGCCAGTTGAACCCTACTCCCCTCCCTCAACGAAAGTTGACCGTGCATGCAAAACAAATGATTTTGTTATTTGCTTCCTGACTGCCAGACCGACCTATCGACCGACCAACAACAAGAAGACCAATAAAATGTTCTTCCTTTTTTGTTCTCTCGCCCGCCCTCTATAACCAATCACTCGTCGTCATCGTCGTCGTTGTTTCTGATATTGTTAAATATTTCAATAGTTTAACTTTTGTTCGAGCACACAATCCTTTAGCATAGCAAAAAAAACTGAAATAGAAAAAAAAACGAATACGAGCGGTTCAGTTGAATTGTATTCACTCTACGCCAACGGTGAGCTAAGTGAATAATATAATATGAGAACATTTTTCAATCAACCTGACCACAAAACTTGGTTTAACCTGCCTGAACTTAACCAAAATGGCGTTTCCAGCAGAATTTTTCAGAGAAAGATAGGCCAATAATGCCACTGCTTCAAAATTCGCACCAAACTGTATGTCTCTGGCTGCTCGACGATAAAGCTGCGGGTTTTTTAATCCTCTGAATGAGTCAGTTTTGCTGTTTACCAGCAGCATTTTTTAAAGAAAAGTAGGCCAATAATGTCACTTTTCCAAAATTCGCACCCCAAACTGCCAGTCTCTGGCTGGTCGATAATCACGCTCGGGGCTTTCGATCCTCCGCGTAAGGCAGTATTGCTGTTTACCAGCAGGATTTTTAAAAAAAAATAAATCAAAGTGTCACTCTCCAGTTGCTCGACGATCACGCACGGGGGTTTCGATCCTCCGAATGAGACAGTTTTGCTGTTTACCAGCAGGATTTTTTAATAAAAATAGGCCAATAATGCTGCATTTTCAAAATCCACACCGAACTGTCAGTCTCTGGCTGCTCAACGATTGAGCTCGTTTTTGATTCTCTGAATGAGGCAGTTTTGCTGTTAACCAGCAGGATTTATTTTAAAGAATAGTAGGCCATTGCTGCCACAGTTACAAAATCCTTCCCAAACTGACAGTCTTTGGCTGCTCAAGGATCACGCTCGGAATTTTCGATCCTTTGAGTGAGGCAGTTTTGCTGTTTACCGAGTCGCAATGCACCGAGATGAAAATGCGCTTCGCCAGAAAAGATGATTTTTCGATTGAAATGTTTGCCATTTTAGGCTGCTTTAAGGTCCAAACAGAAAGGATATATTCGCATCAGACTGTTGCAGGAAATTTGAATTGTTGCAATCAATGACATGGCAATGTTTCTCTACTGGACTTAGAACTTTATGTTAAACCCCATAAAGCTCCAAGTCCAGGTGACTTATTTTGTGAAATTCTCAAAGATTATTTTTATTTTGATTTTGTGAAATTCTCATGGATTATTTTTATTTTGATTTTGCTAAATTGTCATAGATTATTTTTTAAGGCGCTACCAACGTTTGGACAAATTTGAAATGCTCCTGATTTAACTGGTAAGGCCAATGAAAACAAAATGTCAAAATAGTTGTTCATAGTTACAGAGCGAGTGATGGTGAAGAAAGCTGGAGGAAAAAAAAACCAGGAGTCGAATAATAAAATAGAATTTGTGCTGACAGCGTTTTTCAATTTTATACGAACACCAGCACACCTCCACTAGATGGAATGGATTGAAGCAAGGATATATGCATGGAGTTGCTCCTCCCGAGCACACACATTTTTTCCTCCAAAAGTATGCATCAATGAAGCGCATCTTTTATGGTACGAACCATAAATGATTCTCGTTCTCATTCTAGTTCCAGTTGCAAGTTTTATTATTATTACGCGCCAGTTCAGAGTGTTGGCCCGACAAGTTAGAACTGGCAGAGTGCGGGTTATATAAAAAAACGGCGAATCAATTTAATAGTTTAATAAATTTGCGTGGAATAGAAAAAACACACACTAAAGTTAGAAAAAAGTACAAAAAGAATTTCATTCGTTTTAGATGTTGTGTCACACAAAAGTTTAGTTTAATTAAATTGAAAAGGGTTGTTAGAAGGGCAATGGACGGCAAATGACAATGCAGATATTTGGCGAAATGTTTAACTAGTTTTTTTCATTTCAAAATGTTTTAAAGTGTACAGAAAGTCATGATTGTTAAAGAAAAAGTTTATATTTAACTTATGGAGGGTGATTTGAATTTAAGGCTTTTAAACTTGAGTTTTCATTATTCCAATTTTTTCTCTCTTCAAGACTTGCCCTTTATCTTAATATAAAATTTAAAAGTAGACTCTTAGTTTTGATTTTTATTCTGCCTAAAACTATACATTTTCTGCAAAAGCATTTTTAAGTGTGGTTGTCACAAACCCTTTTCAAATGCTTTATTCAAAACGAAAGGAAAAGGTTTTCCAGTTGTCATCATAAGGCCGAATTGCTAAAGCTATTGTTAAAACTATAAAACATTTCGAAAGTAGACAACGGTTAAATGTGTTTCCAGTGCCCCTTCTTTTTTTATATTTAAAAATGCCCTAAAGTATAGGACACTATTTTTTTTATAACAGCCCGGAAGTATACCTTTCATATGTAGGTTTTGTAGTTCTAGTAAGTGGGTTTTTAGACGCTGGTGTTGTCATTTCTAAGTTCATGACTGACATGTGTTTTTTAAGTGAAAGTGTGGACCTAACGTTGGTGTGATGGTCAACCTTTTCTTTAGGATATGTAACTCGTGGTAGCAAATGTGCCAAAATAGTTGCTGGATAACTTGTTAAAAAAGCCCATGGCTATTAAAGTTACCTCGTGGGGCAGAATGACAAGGTGATCTAATGAAAACTTGGGTCACTGCTTTAGGCTAAAACAAGTGTAGAAATTAAGTTGGACCAGGTCGAATGGAATAAACCCTTCATCATGCCGGAAAAAAAGTATTATTTTGTATCAATTTTTTTGAACAGTGATTAACCAGCTCTAGACCTCTTGCATCTTCATTTAAATAGGACACAAGTCTCAAAAAAATGGCAGAGATATTAATTATAGTGGCTGTGCACTTCTTTTATCGATATTTTGGCTCCGTGACGACCTTCATCAGAAAGCTTCTCAGCAATTGTTAAAAAGAAAACTAAGATCTTTAAGACCAGGTTCTCAATAAACGTTGAGAACTACTGCGGTACATCTTAGTTTTAAAGTTTTCCTCAAGCAATTGCCCACAACACACGTTGTAAAAGAGGATCTATAGATAGCTCTGAATGTGGAGTCTCTGTAGAGATGGTGAAGGAGAATTGTAAACGGTGGGTAAATTTTAAGGGCCGATGCCATTTCTTGCCACTATTCTGACCATTGATGACGTTTGGAATAGTCATGAGGTTCTTGAGTCAATTGCACCTTGTATTGTTAGTATTTATGCATAATGTTCATCAACGACGAGCGTGAGAGGTGGAATTGTTGGGCACGAAGACGAGTTGAGATGAAAGGCTCTTCAGCCACACTATCGCGAACATCAGCAATATTTTCTGCAGTACGAACTGTACGAGCATGCACTGGTGTTTTCACATTTCCTACAGACCCGGTTTGCTCAAATTTTTGCACGATTTTTCAGATTGTACGCATATTTGGACGACTTAATTGACCGAAAAAATCACGAAGTGCACGATATGCATTTTCATAATAAGCCTGAACAACTTTAACGCGTTGCTTTCCTGTGTATCTTTCTATGGTTCAAATTTGAGTTAGTCCGAAGTTGAGAAATATAAAATGAAATGCAGAAAAAAACTTGACGTTCACATTCAACATCGGCCCTAAAATATAACCACCCTTAATTTTCGTAGGCAATTGTTTGAAGAAAACTTGAAAATGAGATTTACATCAGAACTTCTAAATTTTTTTTCTTTGCAACCTATCGTCACAAAATAATAAGCTTATTTGAACAGAAGATATTATGGCAATCACAGATAGAAGTTAAATATAAAATCCCAATATTATAATAATTACTTTAGGTTTAAATATCTTCAGCTAATATTCGTAAAGGCGGATCCAGAACGTGTAGCCTCTTTAAACGCCTCGTTTTTGTGGTATCATTCAGACAATTCGCCAGTAGATTCAAATAGGTACTAAGTCTAGCCAGATAAATTTCGGAGTTACGTTTTATTTCATCTTTTTTGGATGTTGCAAGTTGTACTTCAATATTTCGTATGAGGTAGCCAGAGTAAACTGCATATACAGTACGACCTTGGTAATCCGAATTGACATCCAAATATGCTGCGCTACGTTTAAACTAATTAATTACCTGTGCAGAAAAGGAAGCTATACGAATTTGTGATAGACTTTTCTGAGGGATGGACATTGCTTTAAAAGGTTGGGCGCTGATTTATTTTGTTGAATTTATTCTTCATTATGCGTTTCGTAAAAAGTGAAAAATATTTTATAAACTCTCGTCAAACTAGATTTTTTTCTCTCTTTTTTGTTACTTTGTTACTTTGTTGTTTAGGTTTGTTCTAATATGTACTTTCTGTTTCTTAAAATTGTGGGTTTTTAATAAATAAATTATTGTTTTTGGTTTTTAAAAATGCTAAATTTTAAAACTTGCCTTTAACATCTTCTTCTTTTATTTGCCCATTCTTTATTCGGATATAAGCGATCATGCTTTGACCTTACATTACAAAAATACGTATTTGTTTGGGATTACAGATTTAAGAGCTCTCTGTTTGTAGGATCATTCAGTAGATTGCGTTCGTCATGATAACCTGGTTGTTCCTCAACCATGAAATTTCTTTTTTACCTCTTGGGGGTCTTCCTTCAATTTTTCCTTTTTGTATAGTCTGTAGGAATTGGTACATATCTTTTCTCAGTATTTGTCCTAGATATGCGGTTTTTCGATTTTTGATAGTTTAATTAATTGATGATCTAAATTCATTCAATTTAAGACTTTATTATTCGTAATTCGATCCATGGTATCTTTAATATTCGTCGGTATATCCATATTCCAAAGACTTCTAGCTTGTTGGCATCACTCGATTTAATTGTCATTACTTCTGTAGCATATAAAAGGATGGACCACACATAGCATTTAAAAAAGTCGTCGCCATCACGAGGACGAAACCTGCCGCTTAAAAAAAATTGACTATTAACTGTTGTTCTTGACGGGCATAGAACCTGTTTAACATTTTCTTCCCATTGCCAGTAAAAATTTGCAAACCATATTTCGTTCAATTCTTCCACAAGTCCAATTTTTCTACATTTCTCACAACTATAGACTACACGCAGAGAAAAATCATGGTTACTATATGGTTACGGCAATAATAATATGTTCTCCGTAATAAAAGTATGTTTGTCGCAACCATAGTATTGTCAATTGAATTATATTTGGATAATAATATGATTGTCGCCATATTAAGATTGTTGAGATGTAACAATAGTATTATTGCCAAATTTAATAATGAAAATATGGTTGTAGCAACAATATAAATATGGTTGGTGCGACAAAAGTATTGTCTTTGTCTTCTGTTAACGATAATATAATTACGGCAATCATACTGTATGATTGTAATTTTTCCTCATTTAAAAATGCTTTTTAGAACAATGTTATTGTTACGGATCTAATGCAAAAATATTACTTTTTATATGGAAAATAAAAATTTTCAAACAAACTGCTTTGGCTTTGTTTAACTGAAATATTTTTAATAAAAATGTTAAGTGTTTTTAATTTTGTCAAGAAGGCATAGCACCCGCTTTTTTCTTTATAATAACAGTCTATTCTAAATACGGTCTATTTAATTTTTTTCTACTGTTAAATAAATCACTTCTATTATTTTGAATTTAATGTATTTTTAAATAATTTTCATAATTCAAATCTATTGTTGACAAGTTGTTGACAATTGTTATAAATAATATTGGGGACCATAGTATATTGTTGTGACAATCATACTATGGTTTTATGTAAAACATACTATGGTTGTGAGAATCATACTATGGTTGTATGTGAAACATACTATTGTGTGAGGATCATAATATGGTTAAGGGGATCATAGTATGGTTAAGTGTGAGTCATACTATGGTTGTGGGGATCATAGTATGGTTATGTGTGAATCATACTATTGTTGTGAGGACAATAATATTGTTGTACCACAACCATACACCCAACATTAGTATTGTCCTCTTCGAATATTGTCACCACAACCATACTTTTTTTCTGCGTGTACGCACAGTGGTCCAGAATCATTTTCTATTGGCCATAAATGTATAACATTTGATCTATAAGTATTAAAATTTTTGAGTTCTGTTAAAAGGACGATGTAGTCAAGGACTATTTAGAACTTCTGAAATTCAAAATCAGGAAATCGGGTGTGTTTTTGAATTGCGACTTCAAAGAAAAGTACATTTATATATATTTTTTCGTTTTTTTTAATAAATGGTTAAAATTTCTTATAAAAAATTCATTTTTTTTCAATTCTTTCAGGTTTTGAAAATTGAAAAAGTGCGATAAATTTTCCGGCTTTGTCGAACTTTATATCGAGACATTTTAAGAGCTATTGCAAGTAAGTTTTTCTTTTGTTAAAATGTGGGGTTTCTTATCATTACCGCTGCGTGTTGCCATAGCTAAGGGTTTTGTTTACTAAAGCTAGTTTGATTTCTGCTAGGTCCTTATTTTTTAGTTTTGAAGTATGGAATGAAAATACCCATCCAAAGCTTTACCTGTGGAGCGCCACTCGATTTTTAATGAAATTCGATAGAAAAGTGTACTACGCTCTTGAGATTAAATATTAAAAATTAATATTTACAAAGCAATAGCACATTAAACTGTGTCAGAATCCTTCAGATGAATTCGACCAAAAAAAACAAAAAACACTCCAGTAAAATTGTCTTTTTGACGCTTTCATTGTTTTTGCGGTTGGGGCTCGATATAACAAAATGTTTAAATGGAAGACCATCCGACCTAAAGACCTTATAAAGGTACTTTCGGACTGCATCATAAGCTATATTTCCTATCTCTGTATGGCCTCTTTTTACTGGGCATTTAAACAACACTAAATACATACTTCTTTTATGTGCCTAAAAGTAGGCAATACTAAACTCCAAGCTCTAAGGCTCTCAAGTATACTTTAATAAGAACATCACAAACTTTCTAACCAATTACCAATTTCTTCTTCAATAGCCCCAAATACACACGCACACTCTTATGACATTTCGAAAACTGTTCTTTTGTTACACTCCATTTTGAATGTGTCATAATATGTCATCTTAAGTGACTTCCCTCCTAAAAGTGTGCTAAGCTCTTGGAAAGTTATCAACAGAGGACATAAAGGACCTCCAACGTTTGGTGGACCCTTTCTTCGTATCTAATTAGCATAACCTCCACACATATTATGGTTTATGCTGGTGGTGACCATTTTATTTTACACAATTGTATAGTTAAGTCCTTAACACACCGACATCATCGACAGCCACACCGACACACACACACAATGACAATGTTTAACACTTATACGTAGACGAACGAAGGGCATGGATCGAGAGGAGCAGGAGTGGATCTTAACAAAATATTATTATTATGCTGAAAATGTCTGTTTTAACTGCTCAGCATGACATGTGACATGTATTGTTAAATTGCTTTACGGTTAACTAAATATCGGTTGTTGCAGCCAAAAGTGTCGATTATGTGTATGCCCTTGTGTGTGTGTGTGACACAATGACTCCTTCAATCATAGTCACACATACATACGTACACAATAGATTTGGTTTCGTTGATTAGCATACGAACGTACGTATGTACGAACGTTCTGTTGGAGAAATCATTATTGAACTATATATCCTAATGATGTCTATATCTATATATACACACATACACGTACACTAGGACAATGTAGTTTATGGCAGACTTGTATGGGTGCATCTTTCTATGTGTACACCTGTGCGCCGAACAGGTGTCAACGTATGAGTACGTGTGTATGTGTTCTACAATACGTTTGTATGAGCCTGTTAAATCCTTTTGTTTGCTTATGGAAAATATACATACGTAAATGCTATATGTATGTAAAGGTTCGTTGTGAGTGTGTGTGTGTGTTTAGGAATATATTTAGAGTGATAGTACCTAGTAAACCGAACTTGCCCACAATTTCTGATATCAGACAATTCTGAACAATATCTGAACTCTATCGAGAATTCTTACCGAAATCGTTACAAATTCTGTTCGATTTGTCTGAGGATTTTTTATTTATTATGTTAAGAAATATCTGAACGAATTCGGCCCGAATTCTGTTAGACTTGTCTGTGGGATTTTTATTAATGTTTTGTTCAGACTTCTCTTATCGAACTCGCAACGAATTCTAAACTATTTATCTGAGGTAGTCTATTCGTTTAAAATTTTTGTTATTTGCTTCATATTTTACAGTTGTTGTTCTTGTGTTCAGACATATCGGAACTAATTCTGAACGAATTCTTAACTGTTTGTCTGAGGTATTTTTATATTTTAAATTCAAATTCTGAACGTTTGGTTAGCTTAGCTGTGCGAGCGATTTTTATTGTGTTCGGAGGAAAACTCTACTGCCGGCAGTTCTCGTTAAATGCAAAACTGGTTGCCCTTAAGTGTATAACCACTAAAAATAGTTACAGCACAATTATTGCTTGCGAAACTGCAGACACCCCTGCTTGTAACTAAAAGTCGTTCCGAACGCTTTTTGAAAATGTTTTACAACTTTTTTTTGTAGAACAAAAATATTTTCTTCTTTTTGATTGTTTACATTCAGAATTTACCATAACATAAGCTCAGAATTCGGTTCGTAATGTCGGTAAAAACATCAGAATTTAATAAAACTTAATGCCAGAATTCTGACCGAAGTCGTTCAGAATTAGCTCAGAATTCGATACGACAAATCGAAATTTCCATTCGAATTTCCCAAGACTACAGTTCAGTTGTGAATTTGTTCACAACTGAACAAAGAACCAGAATAAAAGAATTTTTTTACTTAGTAGGGACATAAATACTGTTACAACATTGAACACACGCATTTCAATAGTAGAACTGAACATACCCCGTTAATGTCATATGGATTTTAAAAGCTAACCTCAACAGCGTTAGTCTGTAACGGGATTTTAAAATTGTTTCATCTTTCATCACGGAGTGGTCAGATAATGAGAAGAGCGCTTTTCATGTGTGAAATGAAAAAAACGATATTTTTAAAACGCTCCGGCCACTAGGGATTAGCCGCATGTTCGTCTACCGATGCATAAAACTTTTTGAGGAGACTGGACATGTAAAAGACTGCCACCGGCCGGGCCGCACACGCTCTGTTCGAACACCGCATGTCATCAAAGCCGTTAAATCAAGAATTCACAGAAATCCGCTCCGAAAACAGAAAATCATGGCCCGTGAGACGAATATCACGCAAAAGTCCATGAGTCGAATCATTAAAAAAGACTTGGGACTTGGGGCTTTCAAACGATGTAACGGACATTTATTGACTGCAGCTTTAAAAAAATTGGATTGAAAAATACAAACGTCTTTTGGTGAAGCAGCTGATAACTTGCACAGAAAAATTTTGTTCACCGATGAAAATTTTTTTTACTGTTCAGGAAAAATTTAGCAAGCAAAATGATAGAGTGTATGCGCGGTCATCTAAGGAAGCATCTGAACTGATCCCAAGGCTGGAAAAGGCTCATCACCCAGCTTCAGTCATGGTTTGGTGGGGTGTCTCTTACGATGGAGTCACTGAGCTGCATTTCTGCGAACATGGAGTCAAAACATCGGCCAAAGTTTACCAAGAAACCGTTTTGGAAGCCGTTGTGAAGCCTCTTAACAATTCCCTGTTCCAAAACCAGCCACGGACTTTCTAGCAGGATTCTGCGCCGGCCCATAAGACTAAAACGTCCCAGGCCTGGCTTCAAAACAATTTGCCAGCGTTCATTTCCTCTGAAGAATGGCCCTCAGGCAGTCCAGATTTGAACCCATTGGATTACAAATTGTGGACTGTTTTAGAGGACAAGGTTTGTCACAAAAGATACCCCAACATTGGATCTCTTAAGACTGCTTTGGTTCGAGCCGTGGCCAATTTTCTAATGGACGAGGTTCGTGCAACTATGGACGATTGGCCAGTGCGACTTAAGGCGTGTGTAAAGGCAAAAGGCGGACATTTCGAATAAGTAGAATTTTTTTTGGACACAATTTGTGACACGCAAAATAGAAAGGGACCTAAGGGTAAAAACCAGTTTTGTTCAGGAGAGCCAGTTTAAATACGTGTATCTTTGGTGTACCATTACTTTCATAAAACGCGCATATCTCTGGGAGGAAACACTTTTGGGGCATGGGATCGGTCTCATTCGATGCTCAGATGTTGTCCACACCAAAAAAAAAGTGAAAATTGATTTTTTTACCCTTAGGTTCCTTTCTCTATGCGCTGTCACATATACATCAATAAATATATTAAAAAATATTTGGTCCAAAAACATTCAGTACTTTTTATTTTACAGCATAAAACGTGTGTAACAGTATTTATGTCCCTACTAAGTTTATACCCTAGAGTTAAAAAATTGAGAACTGCCGTACATTACGTAAGTAGGTTTCGGGTTCTTTTCGAAGGACCAAAGTTTAAGCTATTTAGGAAGTAGTGCTTATAGAATGGAAATACTTTTCTCACCGCAATGGGGAAATTATTTGCTCAGGTTGCTATTAAATCTCTGGATTTTGTCTTAAGAATTTCAATATCAGCCCTAAAAAGCCGCTAATGAGATAGCTCTGCTGATGAGCTAGCAAGAATCAGAACTTCCATTTCGTTTTCAGGGGAGCTTGATTCCTTAAGCAAGCCCACAGCCACCTTAAAACTTATTCTTCGGCTAAGAGCCTATAGGGCAGCTAATAAAATGTGGGATCACGCACAGACTGCGTTCACTACAAACACATATGGCCCAGACTGGATATGAATTGCTCTGTAGTGTGTAAACCTACGACGCGTGAACTAGATCGAAGATGCAACTCTGCGCAAAATTAGAAGGAATATGATAGAGAAAAGGAGAGACTATAGCAGTTTCTCGCGAAGCACCGAAAGCACGACAACGCACACGAACGGATATTAATTCTTCGTAATAACCGAGACCATTTCTTACTTTAACTTAATTTCCTTAAACGAAATAAAATAAATTACTTTTGTTCTAATGTTGATAATATTAAACCTATCGGCTTTTTATAAAACGGTCTTCCGGCATTGTACACGAGGGCGACCGCAAAACTAACTGGCCTGGCACATTTTCTGTTTTACTAGCAACTTTTTTTGTTTTGTTTTTAAAAGCAATCTTTTATAAGCCATCTGTCAAAATTTCCGAAATATTTAATGATTATTTTCTTTGTTACAGGTGATTGAAGTAAACAAGATTTATAATTATTGAAAAATGGAAAATAAAGAGTTTCGTGCGGTAATTAACCACTTTTATATGAAAGGTTATACGCCACAATTAATCAAAGATGAATTGGATTCTGTTCATGGTGATAATGCACCATCATACTCCACCGTGAAATCCTGGGTTGAACAATTTAAAATGGGTCGTTCAAGTACGGAAGATGAACAACGCTCTGGAAGACCGAAAACTGCTACTACTATTGAAAACATTAGAAAAATATTTAATGAAGTGACTAAAGATAGACGAATAAAGCTCAGAGAACTTGCTGATGTTGTTAAAATACACGAAAAACAAGTTTGGAGTATTTTACATGATGAACTCCACATGAAAAGCTATCCGCAAGATGGGTGCCGCGTTTGTTGACTTTGCCCCAAAAAATCGTCCGTTGGACCAATTCCGAGGAGCATTAGCGATTTATCAGCGTAATCCAATAGAGTTCTTGCGCCGATTCATAACTGTTGATGAAACATGGATCCATCACTAGAAGGCGAAAACTGTTAAGTCAGCAGGAAAAGTAATGGCCATAGTATTTTGGGTTGCAAGGGGTATACTATTTATTGATTATCTTGAGAAAGGAAAAACTGAGAAAGGATCGGTTGAGTGAAGAAATCAAGATAAAAAGACCGCATTTAGAAAAAAAAAGTTCTTTTTCATCAAGATAATGCTCCTTCACACACTGCATTTTTAACTCAACAAAAACTGGCCGAATTAGATTTAGCTCCTTCTGATTATTTCTTGTTTCCAAATTTAAAAAAAATTCTCGGTGGCAAAATATATTCGTCCAATAGCGAGGTTATTGCAGAAACTGAGGCATATTTTGAAGGTCTTGAAAAATCTTATTTTTCGGATGGAATTAAAAAACTTGAAAAACGTTTGATTAAGTGTATTGAGTTGGAAGAAGATTATGTTGAAAAATAAATAATAATTCCAAAAAAAACGCTTAGGCCAGTTACTTTTGCGGTCGCCCTCGTATTTGTTCTTCATCCCCCAGTTAACTTCGTCTTTACAAGTGAAGATGCTCGTTTCTTCATAAAAGTTGCATGGGTAAGTGTTTTCTTGAAGATCTGATTGAGTTATTCTCCAGCAAAATAGTAGATCTGGGAAACAGGGACTGAGAAATGTAGGTGGCAAGAACTTTGTGGGCTAAACTAAACAGAACCAAAGCTGGAAAATAATAAGAGTGGCATCAGGCGACAGGACATTGTCGTATTACAGTGGTAAATATAAAATAACAGCCCCTGTTATGTGGATGAACGTCTCTCAAAAAACAAAAGACGAAAAAATATTTGTTTAATTTTTAAAAGTAAACTTAGATTTGGATCGCCTTTTAGTTTAGTTATTCGTTAACGTTTTTAATTAGCTTTGTAAATTGGGGTGGAGTGTTTTTATTAATTGCGTGTAAAGTAATTTAATTTAAATAAAATGTAGTAAATATTTCTTCGGTTTCCCCTTTTTGTTTATTTTACCCGTTTTACCATATTTTATTTTTATCTTGGTGTTTTTTCTCATTTCAGAGTTGGCATCACTGCTGAATAGGACCTAAGGATTGAAGAAATTTTCTTAAGGCGATATAACCGTTCCCAAATTTCAATGTTATCACACCTGTGAGTATTACCCTTTATACACTCGTTATGCCGTTTAGCACACAGAGCATGTAAAACGTAAATTTGCCCATTCTATATTTGACAAAAATCCATCAATTCTATGTTCAAGGATTACAAAATCGATATGGCAATTGAAATAAATCGGTAATTTTACAGTAGCAGAAAAGGATTTATGCGAATTTGCTTGTGCAGCTGCTGGCGCCAAAACGACAAAGAGCAGGTAATGAATTGAAAGTAATTCCCCCCACCCAGTCAAAGACGACCAAGGGCTTTTTAATGAAAACCAATGTTTTGGCAGGCAAACAGGCAGCGAGGGATATTTCTGTACCAAAGGATGTGCAGCAAATAATTAATAAACACCGGGAGGTTGGGCCACAATCAATATTATCCTTACAATTAAGTCCATACGTTATAGTAAAGGATACAAGGTTATAAGGCTTAGAAAACATTTGGTTATTGTTGTGGCATTCTAAGCAGCAACTTTCGCTGGCATTTGTTAGTCATTTAGCCTTTGTTTAGTTTGTTTAACCATCTTTAAGTGCCTCGGCATAAAAAGGATTTTCATTTTCTAATCTCTGACTTGAGATGTTTGAGTGGACCCTTCGTGTGGTCGTTATTTTGATAACTCCTTCACTTGTGTAGTCATAATCAGTTTGATTTTTTCTTTGCATTTTGAAATATATCAATGGCCTTTGAACCTTTTTTGTTGTTGTCCACTTCCGCACAGACAATGGCATCGAAGGGGTAGCGTTTTAGGGTCTCCCCTGTTAACCAACCAAAAATTGAACATTTGATTAAATGAAACCATTTAGAAAATTGCTTATTTTCATCATTACAAATTCCCCACAATTGCCATTTTTATGCTTTCCTTTTGTGTGATGTCGCCTGCTTCAATGCCCTCCGTCCCCTGCTTTCACGGTATTGCTGGTTAACATTTTCGTTTTTTTTTCTGCAAAATGTGCAGAAAACAAGATTTAATATGATCCCTTTATTATGCTCCTTTCTTTCATTTTTGTTGTTGTGGTTGAGTTGCTGTGAAGCATCTCCTCGAACAAAAGCCATGACTTTTTCCTTGTTCACACTTTTCTGCCGGCTGGTGGACCACCGACCGACCCACGGACCCAACCCATGAACCACTCTACAAACGGACAAAGGAGTTCGACCAAAAAATTTGACAGTTTATTTGTTTTGTAATCGAAAAAGATTGGTAATGGCATGCTCTGGCATAGCAGGAATGAGTGAAAGAATGAATGAATGAATGCCACTGTGGAGTGTAGAAAAGAAGCACATAAAGAGGCAAGTAGTGTGCGGCGGGGGTCGGGTCGGTCACAAAGAAGTGTTTTTGACATTTATGTAATGAGTTTTATTTAATTTTATTATAAAGTGTTCAAATTTTAGCCCATTATCCTTTTCGAAGGATATCAGCCACACGAGATGTTGCCCCGCTTTATTGATAGCAATTATTGGCAAACACAAATTCAATTGGAGATGTTTTTTTTGTCTTCTTCTTTCGGGGGCAACAATTTTAAAGAGTGCGATTAAACTTTGATGGCAAATCTCCAGAAAAAAAGGAAATCAAATCTGACTAAGGGATACGTTTTGATATTCATTAGGAAAAACTAGAGCCTTTATTTAAGCAAAACGGACTGATTTTGCAAAAACTTAAACAAGTATTATTTAGACACCGAATTATTAGAAAACAACCTGTTATGTTCAGAAGTCTGTTTCCATTAAAATCTAAGCTTGACGATTAGGCAAGCATACAGGGTATGTGATTTGAAATTTTAAATTTGAATCAACTGTAAAAAAAGGACTAATAATATTTTCCAATTTCTGGTTTTATAGGTTGAACTTTGTCAGTTAATAATGGAACACAATATCATTCATATGACGACCAAGACTGGGCTCGACAGTACCTCAACCGATCAACCCAATTTTCCAGTACATTTTCGATTGTTTCGGGTCGAAACTCTTCAATGGCAACTTCGATTTCATGTTTCAACGCTTCAATTGTTTTTGAATGTTTTGCGTAACATTTATCCTTAATGGCTTTTTACTGAAAATAAACCAAAGGGCTCAAGTACAGCTCCGAGACGGCCAATTGATATTACAATTTCGGCTGATTATTCGATGTTCAAAAACAGTGTGTAAAATATCGATGGTTCCGTTGCCTGTGTGACATGTGGCCCCGTCTTGTTGAAACCAAATATCGTCCATGCCTTTCTCTTGAATTTTCGGAAATAAAAATTCGTTACCGCACCGGTAATGCTCACCGCGGACGGTAGCGGCCGATCCATGCTCATTTTCAAAGAAAAATGCCTGAAATCCACACCAAACAATCAATCGTTGTGGATGTATTCTTAATAGTCATGTATGGGTTCTCTGAACCCCATATGCGAAAATTTCGCTTATTGACATAGCCACCGAGATGAATATGTGCTTTATTTGAAAACACGATTTTTCGTAAAATTCTTCATCTCCTGCTAAACAATCTTCAGCTCATTGGGCAAATCTAAAACGCATCGGATGGTGTTCCATTATTATATGACAAAGTTCAGCCTTTCCAATAAAACAAGAAATTTGAAAAAATTATCAGTACTTTTCTTTTACAGCCGATTCAAATTTTAATGTTAAATGACCTCCCTTTACTAGCTCCCGGATTTATAATTATGAAGCTATTCAAGCTCGCCACGTTTTCGGAGACATACTGTATGTACCCAATGGTACATACAGTAAGACCTCGGTAATCCGAACTTCACTTATCCGAATTATCCAGTAATCCGAACTACGCTTTCTCTGTACTACATACTCTATAATCCGAATTGATTGTGTTTTGTAATCCGAATTGACATCAAAATATGTTAAGTTATTAATAAACATTGAACAGGGATTAAACCGGCTCAAGACCTCTTGCTTCTATATTTAAATAGAAGACAAGTTTTAACAAAATGGCAAAGTGACATTGATTTTCGTGGCTGCACACTACTTTTATCATGATTTCGGGTCCGTGACAACCCTCTTCAGAAAGCCTTGCTGCAATTGTTGAAAGTAAAACCGAACTCTATAAGGCCAGGCTCTCCCCAAACGAATGACATAAACATTCTTTATAATGTGTTATAGTTCGAGAGCAGTCTAATTTTGCTTTATTCAATCTTCATTACGCGTTTAGTAAAAAGTTGACAGAATTTAAGAAGACTGATTTTTTAAAAAAAAAACCTCATCGATTCTTCCGTATTTTCTAAAAATCTCTTATAAATTCTTAATAAACTACAGTTTATTATTGTTTTTATTTATTGTTAAGTTGTCGTTATAATAAGTTCTTGATGTTTCTAAAATTTGTATGCTTTTTTTTTTAAAAAATAAAATTTTGTTTGTTTTAAATATATAATTTATGCTATTTAAATATTAACTATATCTTTTCTGTGAACAATTATTTGTGACATACATATAAATTGTAGTGACTATGTATAGTAAACTCTTTTGAAAACACATGGAGACGAAAGTATCCAATAAACTGAATTATGGTCTGCAATCAATTATTCGGATTAACGAGTTCTTACTGTATATTCAATGGCTCTGAGAGATAATGGAGCTTTACTGTCGTAAATTTGCGGAATGATCTCATCCTTTAGCTCTTGAATCGTTTTTGGCTTATTGAAGTACATTTTTTTCTTATGACTTGAACAGATTTTATTCTGGTGCGAGACCTTTTTGTTGTTTCTCTTTCAGAATCAACGTAAAAAACAGTTCGAAGACTATACGCAAAGGGTAATTCTCATTAATTAAAATGAGTTACCCGTATAAGTCATTTGATTTGTTGCCAAAGTCATCGTTGCCAAAGACTGCTAAAGAAAAACCTGACAACCGTAGCCAATAAATTTCACCAATTTTTTACGTTTATTCTGAAAAAGAAACAACAAAAAGGTCTCGAACCAGAATAAAAACTGTTCAACTCATAATAATGATAAAAGCCCGAATAAATATAAACAAAAAGATGACACTTCTTCTTTTTATATTCCCATAGAAAGATGTCTGATTAACATCGCCACGAGGTAAAATAAAACGGCCATTGAAATTCTTGCGCAGAAGAGCCATTGTTTCGTTGGTTGTGGTGGCAAGTGGCGCCATCCTGTTGGAACCACATATCGGTCGGTATCCTCAATTTCTGGCTACAAACAATCCGTTATCATCTGGCGATAGCGAACGCCATTCACGGTAACTGCTTGGCCGACCTCATTTTCGAAGAAGTATGGCCCAATGACAGAAGGAACTGTGAGAGCATGCACAAGGTTTTTCACATTTCCTACAGACCCCGTTTGCTTAAATTCTCCCGATTGTGGAAACATTTTGCCTATTATGCTGACCAAAAAAATGACGAAGTGCATTTTGATTTGAATGGCCATTGTGGCTTCAAAAATCTTAAAGCGCTACTCAATGGTGTACCTCCCCATGGTTGAATTTGTCAGACACTGAAACAAAGAAATGTAAAATTAAATTGGGTAAAAAACTTGACTTTAGGGTGTGACTTACAATTAACATCGTGCATTATGTTTGGACCAACCTTTAGTTAGGACCGATTTTCAACTGACTTGAAAAACGGTCTCTGTGTGCAAGAATTCAGCTTATACAGGGTGGGCGGTTTAACATATAAAATATGAATATGCTGTAAACAAAAGTAATGATAACTTTTTTCAAATTTCTTGTTTTATTGGAAAGGTTGAACTTTGTATTCCATAGCTCTTCTTTTAGTAAAGCTCTGTGATATTATTCTGTGGATAATTTTTTTTTATAATTTATGTCGTTAAGTCCAGTTTTATAATAGAAATACGTAATATGAGACGGTTGTGAAACTAACTGATTTAACATAAAACGCCATTCCTGAAGAAGTTGGAAACAATCCAACGAAACGTTAAAAGAGTAAAGAATGAAATAAATAAATTTATTTTTATCATCATAATTTGACCAAATAGCCCGA
This sequence comes from Hydrotaea diabolus, assembly GCA_963513945.1. Classification (NCBI taxonomy): domain Eukaryota; kingdom Metazoa; phylum Arthropoda; class Insecta; order Diptera; family Muscidae; genus Hydrotaea; species Hydrotaea diabolus. The sequence goes on along the minus strand of OY740719.1, from coordinate 7,861,210 downwards.
TTATATTAAATATAATCGAATATTATATAAAAATATCAAAATTGGTCATAAAGCAAAATAAAATCCTTCTCTTGATAGGATTTTTCGTAATTCGTACCGACTTCGCTGTTTGTATCCAGGCTAAGTAAGAATGTAAAGTTTTTGTAGGAACTTAATTTGTATTCGAGGTGGTCAAGGTGTAGTATACCCCGCTCTGGCATTACCCACCTTATTTGTGATTTGTATTTTCCAGTCTTATGCAAAAATGCTTCTATTGTCAGGCTTAAACTTTAAAATTCTATACTAACGAGACGAAATCCCATAAAAATTACAAATTAAGCAGGCGGCTTTAACTGTTAGTCGTCCCCTCCCCCAAAAAGTAGACACTAAACCTACAGCTGTTGTCCTTCTTTATGGCACAGAGCATCACTTTATAAGCAACGACATTATGATGTCCTTTCTGCACATTTATCTCATTAAATGTCAATTTATTACTTTAAAGCAAAGCCTACTTTCGGACAGACGCCCGTTGCCAAATAAATGCGTGCCAGCACGGGCGACTTTGAGCTTGGGGCAACTTAATATTCTGTATGAGTAGAATGCGCCAGCAACCATAATTGCCTAAATAATCATATCCATTATCCTGGTATTACATGCGAAAGCCATAATATGTTTGTACTTTCAAAGAGCAAGAATAAGAAGAATAAAAGGCAGAAGAATTAGACCTGATTCAACAATAAAATTGCAGATCCTTCGTTGGCTTGCTTACATACGTACTCGTACTACTCAATGTCATTACACATTTTTTTTTCTTCTAGTGATTTTGTTGCATTATCAACGAATTTCGATAGAAATATTAAACTCAATCTCTGTCGGAGAAATTATCCTTCCAAGTCCACACACACACGCGCTCACATACAAGTGCAGTGCACAGTGCCTTGTATGCAACTCTGTTTGAACGAAAAAACTGTTTTTTCCACAGAAAGAAAAAAGGTTTTCTTTTTGTGTTGTGGCTGATTGACCGACCATCATATGGAGTAATGATGCGAAATAGGAGAAAATCAAACAGACAGACGGACGGATGGGCCAACCTACATGCACAAGCAGCTATGAAAAGCTTACTTTGCAAGAATGCTCTTTTTTTCAAAAGGAATATGCTCAAGAAAAAGAATTTTTGTGAGATTGGTGCAAGTCTTTTTGTTTTGCTTCTTCAGCAAGCGCACAACTACATATATCGGTGATTCCATAGCAAAACGATTCCATTGTAAGTTGCTCGAAAGGTGTTTTTAATCTTGACTTCGAAGAGTTAATTTCATATTTTTATTTTTAAAAACAGTGGACTGAAAATTCTTTTCTCAGCTGCGACTTCTCACAATGACACAAATGTCGGGAGTCCAATTTTTAACGACCTTTGTGCCAAGGAAACTGAAATATCACCCAAAATTAAATAAGTCCCAAAGAAAAAATCCGCATAGAGCCGAAAGCAAAAAAAAAAAAAATTCTTAAAAACACAGAGAGAACAGATTCGTTGCCACACCCGATGACACAAATGTCGGGAGTCCAATTTTTAACGACTTTGAGCGGCGGTGTCAGTAAACTTTTAATATGTGCCAAGGAAACTGAAATATCACCCAAAATTAAATAAGTCCCAAAGAAAAAATCCGCATAGAGCCGAAAGCAAAAAAAAAAAATAAATCTTAAAAACACAGAGAGAACAGATTCGTTGCCACAACCGATTTTTTTGCCAACCGTTACATGTACGTCGAGTATTCCTTCAGTGCCACCGAATGTAAGTTGGTGTTCTGTAATATTCAGTAAGTAGATCTGAAGTTTTGGTGAAAAACAAAAGTTATCCGAACTTCCAGAAAACAATTTTTGGATAGAAAAATCCACATACCGCACTTTTTAAATGAAAAATGGTCTCTTAACCATAAGCAGGGTAGCGACATAAGGCTGTTCATCTTTTCCACTTGAAAAAAATTTTGTTAATCGATAGGCTTTAAGTCAGTAATACGAGGGTCGCTATTTATATTTCGGGTCCGGCAATAACAACACAATAATTTATCATTGGAAATGGGTTTATGGTTTTTCAAAATATTCTCCTTTAAGATCAATACACTTTTGCATGCGCACAAACCAATTTTCGAAGCACTTGTCGTGATTGAAAATGATCCGTCTTCTCTTATTATTTTTCCTCATTTCTTCCAACACTGTTGGCAAACAGATGGTTGTATACCACTTAGAATTGACTGTCCTACGTTCCAATGAAGGCACTGTGACAACATGACCGGTTATACCAAAAAAAAAACGCAATCATTTGCTTCGATGTACTTCTTCCACGAACAACTTTTGTTGGATTTGGCTCGTCTTAAAAAACCTATACGGTCGATTGCTGTTTTGTTTCGGTTACATATGCATAGACCCATGATTCGTCACCTGTGACAATGATATACACTGCCTTTGAGCTACCGCAGTTATACTTTTTCAACATCTCTTTGCATCAATCCATACGAGCTTTTTTTGAACATTCGTCCAAATTATGTGGGATCCAACGAGAACAGATTTTTTTTACGGCCACATGAACATGCAATATCTTATTGATGCTTGTCATACTAATGCCCAAGGATGCCTTAATCTCACGGTATGTCACATGTCGGTCTTGCCTAATCAGTTCACGCACAGCATCGATGGTTTCTGACAAAGTGACCGAAGCTGGACGACCTTCACGAAATTCATCCTGGAGCAAGTGGCGTCCGAGACTGAACTCTTGGTACCAGCGATTAACAGTGGTTTTTGATGGTGCTTCATCGCCAAAAGTCGAAATAAGTTGATTTAAACACTCTTGTCTCGATAATCCACGCAGAAAATCGTAAAAAATCATCGCACGAAAATCTTTACGGGATAATTCCATTTTTTGACTGAGATGAATTTTTCAACACACTGTAAACAAAACAATTGGCCTTCAAATGACAAAACGTTCTGAGTGAAGTTATGCTAAAAAATGTCAAAGTTTCCAACGGAAGGTCCAGTTTGCATCTGAGAACACTAGTATTGTCAGGAACCGAAATATTAATAGCAACGCTCGTAATAATTATTTTATTTTTAAAAAATATTATTTTATTTTATTTTTAAAAAATACCCGTTTTTGGTTATGATGGAATTTTAGTTATCATCACCAATAATTAGTTATAACAAAAAAATGTTTGCAAAACTGTTGCTTGCCAAAACCACCAGTTGTGGCAACAAAATACTTTTTTTGGGTTTTATTGGTCTGACCTCTCCATTAGTTGTGAGTACAGTACGATGATCATATTTATCATTCTGTGGTATTTTTAAACGAACAACCATTACGACTTTAAACATTTGGTGATTGCAACTGACATTCTTTTTTTGCAATGGAATCTTAGTACTTCGAACCGATTTCAAATTTTTAATATTTTTTCTGTGTGCAATGTTGATTGTTTTCAACGTGTAGTTTTCAAACAAAAATGGGTTTACATCGCTTCGGGTCCCGTCTCCTTATATAAGGCGTCCATCGCTGAATGTTTTTAATCCCGGCCGAAGACCGGTCAGACAATGAAGAGATTTTTTTAGTTCTAAATATGTGCCACTGTGTGGCATGAATTTAGTACCAATTTGAATAGACAATGGGTTCACAGTTTTTTTGAGGGTAACAGTTGCCTGCTCGGGATTGCCCCTTTGAAATATAGGGTGCATTAAGTGGAAAAAGGAACGTTTATTTAGTTCTAAGGAACGTTTATTTAGTTCTAAGGAACGTTTATTTGGTTCTCTTAAAATCAAGGCACGCAGTTAAAAGATAGGCAAATTTCCTATCTCCTAATGCTTAATTTTATCCATGGATGCAAACCATTTCAGAATCCGAGTTGGTTCGGTTCAGTGGTTCAGAGCAGGTCTGAACTTATTGGTTGGCTTTAATAATAGTTTTAAGGTACTCTTGATGCGTGGTTCTGGTTCAGTTTAATGGTTCAAAAATCAAAATAGATACAAAGCAACTTCAAAAATGTTCTCGTAAAGTTTTGAGGTTGTCGGCTAAGCTACCACTTACTCGTTTAATAAGTGAGAGTCAATTGTACACGCCTATGCTCATATTTGGTCTCAGCGACAGTAAAGAAATTGTCTAGAAAAAGATTTGGTAGTCAAAGAACATAGTTTTAACCCAATATATCTCTTGTTACAGCGGAATTTATATTAAATACGAGTATGACTAGATTTTACTAAGATGCGAAAGTGGGAACAAATTACAATCGACTCTCGATAATTGGACTCTGGTTATTTTGAATCCCTCGATAATTTCAAGTCTTTTCCCGGTCCCTTGGAAAAATCTCGATAAATTGAAAAATATCAATGTGATTTGGTCCCCTCTGCAAATCGAAATAGTGGGAATGGTATTTTCCTCGTCGACATTCTATAATTTGAAGTCGTTTCTTTCTACTCTCTAGGATTGGAAGTCGGTGATTTCCACCTATGACTAGATTTTACTAAGAAGCCAAAGTGGGAAAAGATTACAGTCGACATTCTATAATTTGAACCTTTCGATAATTTCACGTCTTTTTCCGGTCACTTGAAAAATGCTCGATAAATTTTAAAATATCAATGTGATTTGATTCCCTTTGTAAGTCTAAGTTGTAGGAATGGAATTTCCTCGCCGTCTTTTCATAATTTCAAGTCGTTTCTTTCTACTCTCTAGGATTGGAAGTCGGTGATTCACACCTATGTCGTATGCTGGACGTTGATACAAGTATGATGTAGATTGAAGTCGCACTCTCAAATCGAAAATGACTGACTTTTCTCCTAAACGATATTTAAATGAACATTATCCTTAAACAACAAAAATTGTTTTTGATTGATGACTGACTATTATTAATCCTGATTTTATTAGCTTGTGGAGTTAATCCCTCTTTCAAAGAAAACAACAAATGATGATAACAAACCAAAAAACTCAAAAGAAAAAATATTCTTTTCATCACCTGCCACATGGAATCGCCGATATCCATGTACCCTACACACATACAAAAGTTAAATGTGTGTGTGTGTGCGTGCCTGATATCTGATATTCATATAGCATATGAGGATTGCTTCAAAATGTTGTTGTAATATCCTTTCTGATTTTCGATTGATGTTGTTGCACAAGGTTTGTGTTTTTGTTTTCCTCTGTGTTCCTTTTTGCCATTATCAGTATATTAATAAAATATAATGGCAGGACAACAGAGGCAACAACACAAAGCTTCGATGGCATGGATGGCTAAAAGATTGGCAAAACAATAATGGCAATAATAGAAAATATTGCTGCTGTAAAAGCTTTGTGCAATTTATTTGCAATGAATATAAAATTATTTAAAGATTTAGACCCTTTTTGTTTTTGTCCCGAGTACATAAAGTAGGACACTTTATGTAGTGTGCAGTGGACGAAATACATTTAAGCGAGTGGTAGTCGAAACGGAAGGAGGGAGAGGTGTAAATGATCCGATGCGTTTTCGGTTCGCCCAATGGGCTAAAGATTGTTTGGCAGGAGATGTAGAATTTTACGGAAAAATCGTGTTTTCAAATTAAGCTCAATTTTCAGTTCGGTGGCTATGTCAATATGCCAAATTGTCGCATATGGGGGTGAGAGAACCCTCACGTGACTATTGAGAAGCCAATGCATCCACAACGGGTCACTGCTTGGTGCGGTTATCGGGCTGGCGTCATCGTTGGGCCATTTTTCTTCGAAAATGAACAAGGAGCTGCCGTTGCCGTCAACCGTAAGCGCCAAGTTAAACTAGTTTTTGTTTCCAAAAATTCAAGAGAATGACATGGACAACATTTGGTTTCAACAAGACGGGGCCACATGTCACAACAACCAACCCAACCATCGATATTTCACGCACTGTTTTTCAAAATCGAATAATCTGCAGAAGTTGTAATGTCAATTTGCCGTCTTGGAGCTGCGATTTGAGCCTTTTGCATTATTTTCTGTGGGAATCCATTATGGATAATTGTTACGCAAAGCATCCAGAGTCAATTGAAGCGTTCAAACATGAAATCGAAGAGATTCGACCTGAAACAATCGAAAATGTACTGAAAAATTTGATCGGATGAGGTCCTGCCGAGCCAGTTGTGGTAGTCATAAGGATATTGTGTTCCATTTTTAAATGTGATTTGAGTCCTTTGGATAATTTCTGTGGGAAGCCATTAAGGATAATTGTTACGCAAAACATCTAGAGACAATTGAAGCGTTGAAACATGACATCAAAGTTGCCATTGAAGAGAATCGACCCGAAACAATCAAAAAACTACTAAAAAATTTGATTGATCGGATAAGGTACTGCCGAGCCAGTTGTGGTAGTCATAAGAAGTATATTGTGTTCCATTAATAAATGACAATAGACAACCTTTCCACTAAAACCAAAAAAATGATCAGTCCTTTTTTTGTACAGCCTTTTTTAAACCGCCACCCTATATAATCACCAATTCGTTGTTGCGGCTCATAGTGCTGGGGTGACAGCCCTTGGCCGAACAATTCCTTCTTCGAGTCGATCTGGTGCATAAAACCGGCTGTCGTGATCGAACCACCATTTTGTCATACTTCTTATAGTTCGCTAATTTATCCACCATTTCGTTGCAATGCTTATTCTTGTATCCTCATACCAGAAGGCTTTTTTTTAAGAAATTGTTGGTGGTCACAGCAGCTTTGCCCTTTCGTCAAACTAAGGTTAAGGTCCGTTGCCTTGAACTCTGGAATAAGATGCAGATGTCAACTTCTCAGCGGCTGTCGTGATCGAACCACCATTTTGTCATACTTCTTATAGTTCGCTAATTTATCCACCATTTCGTTGCAATGCTTATTCTTGTATCCTCATACCAGAAGGTTTTTTTTAAGAAATTGTGGGTGGTCAAGCAGCTTTGCCCTTCCGTCAAACTGAGGTTAAGGTTCGTTGCCTTGAACTCTGGAATAAGATGCAGATGTCGACTTCTCAGCGGCTGTCGTGATCGAACCACCATTCTGTCATACTTCTTATAGTTCGCTAATTTATCCACCATTTCGTTGCAATGCTTATTCTTGTATCCTCATACCAGAAGGCTTTTTTTTAAAAATTGTGGGTGGTCACAGCAGCTTTGTCCTTCCGTCAAACTGAGGTTAAGGTCCGTTGCCTTGAACTCTGGAATAAGATGTAGATGCCAACCATCATGGTGGAGGTAACACAATTCAATTATGTTTAATTTTTTTGCGGAAGACGATATGCCAGGAACGATGCCATCCTAAATGTTGAGTATGCTCGTACGTAGAAAATTTTTAATTTTATTCTGCAAAAATGAAAGAAAATAAGTAAAAATACATTCTACAATTGCGATTTTAAAAGCATACCTTTTATTTGTAGCAATCCAAATAATCCCAAATTGAATCATTCGACTAGTGTAGCCTTCAACGTCCAAGCTGATGCCTTTGATAATAGCAGTCAAACATCTCCACTGCTGAATCATCCTAAAAGTAGTGAATTTAAATATCGCTTAAATTTAGTAAAGGCTTCAAATAACATAAAGCTAATATTTTTAAGAATATTAATCTACATTTCCCTTTATTTTTCCCATTAAATTTTCACTATTTTTTCCTCAGGTTTAATTGAACTTAGTAAAATTAGTAAAGGCCTTGAATAACTTAAAGCTAATATTATTAAATAAATCGATCTACATTTCCCCCTTATTATTCCCATTAACGTTTTTCAATATTTTTTCCTCAGGTTTAAATGAACTTAACCCCTTTTACGCCGAAGGCAAACAAATCTAGTAGAAAATAATTTTGCTTTCCTTGCCTCTTTACGATTCTATCGACTCTTGGCTTCTTCTTTTTATTAATCACTACTACTACCCTTACTTACGATATAATTCCCAAGTTAAGCACACTTTATGGCTGCATAATGCAATTAACAAGTGCGTCCTAGTTTCAGAAGCACAAAAGGATATTTCCATGTGCAACACTACCCACACACGCTTAAATGAGCGTTTTATCATAAAAAGTATATGATTTTCAATATTTACGGCAAAGAATACGTCTAATTACACGTATTTACTTTTGAAATATTGCCACACTTTAGGAAAGGGTGTTTAGAAACTAGAATGATGGATATTACAAATTTGTGTTTTTATACAGGGTGATTCACTCACAACTGGACAAATGTCACCAGCGTATTCCTAGCCTCATTTCATGAAAATATGTCCATCTACGACCATGCCTGAAAATGCAAGGAAGCGAAAGGGTAGCGGTTTGAAAATTTTCGTATTAGTGGTCGGCGGGTACTAGGGTAAAATTGCTAAGTTCTGAACCAGTGGTCAGATTTTTTTTCTCTTAAAAGATAGCCCTTACCTTTCCAAAATTATCTAAACGAAGTTCCTTCCGTTCCAAAGTTATGACTATTTGACTGAAATGTAAAAACTTGTTTGTGTTCATTTACAAAAAAATAAATGTGTGCTGTTATTTCGCTTCTAAAAAAATAAAAAAAATTGCATTTAAGTGAAAAAGTCATAACTTTGGAACGGTAGGACCACTGGTTTAGATCTTAGCAATATTACCCAAGCACCCTCCGACCACCAATCCGAAAATTTTCAAAACGCTGCCATTTTGGTCGTAGATGGACATATTTTCATGAAATGAGCTACCAAATGCGCTGGTGATATTTGTCCAGACGTGAATGAATTATCATTAGAAAGTTATTCCGGGTAGTATAGAAAAGTTATTCTGGGTAGTGGCCGCAATCGAGCATGCGTTCGGTCTTCTAGATATTGCTAACTAAAGGGATAGGCGAGTGAAGTGTTACCAATACTGGCAAACCGATATTAATTAAAAGCCCTGTAGCAGATGTATGTACCTTATCAGCTCGTTTCCTTCGGTCCTTTACAGCTTCACCGGGTATCCGCCGGCTTTAATATTCTAAAGACGGTTTGTTGCTGTTTTGACCTCTTCCTGGGTTGGGGGTGGACATTTAAAACCATCATCTGTGAGAACTCGATGCATCAGTAACCAGATTTCTATTTTCATCTTTCCGTCTTGTGGTGCCGGAAAACGGAGGTTCAGGACCTCTGTTTTGACCTCTTCCTGTGTTGGGGGTGGACCATCATCTGTGAGAACTCGAAGCATCAGTTGCCAGATTTCTATTTTCATCTGTCCGTCTTGTGCTGCAGTAACTGTAGAGCTGTTTTCAGGTTCAGAACCTCTGTTTCCAACTATTCTGACCTCTTCCTGAGTCGGTGAGTGGACATTCAACCAAATCAGCTGTGAGCACTCGTAGCATCAGTTACCAGATTTCTATTTTCATCTGTCCGTCTTGTGCTGCAGTAACTGTAGAGCTGTTTTCAGGTTCAAAACCTCTGTTTGCTGCTGTTTTGACCCCTTCCTGTATGTAGAGGGGACATTTAACCCCATCGTCTGTGACTCGGTGCATCAATTGCCATATTTCCATTTTCATCTTTTCGTGTGGAGCTGCTAAATCTAAAGAGCTGATTTCTAGGTTCAGGAAGGTGTCGAATTGGACCGGGTGTGTCCACAGAAATCTGGAAACTAGATTATTGTGCATCTGTGTTGTCTGGTCCCTGCTGGAATGCGAGCCCAGTACAAATTGAGACGACTACACTGGCCAGTTCTTACTGAGCCAATTCCTCTTAGGGTTTTCGGGGTATTCTATTCTTCTCTGGAACGCATCTAGATTTCCATTAATAACTGTCCGCCTTGTCCTGCGGGATCTACAGGGCTGGTTTCCAGGATTAGGAAGTTGTCGACATGGACCGACTGAGTCCACAGGGATCTTGAAACTAGATGAGTGGGGACACGTGTAGTGTGGTCCCTGCTGGCGTGCGGGCCCAGTACGAATTGAGAGGACTACACTGGCCAGACCTTAACTAAGCAAATAGAACTCCGGTTTGTCGATGTAGCCTATCCTCCTCCTGGGCTACTTCTGAAGGATGGTCTCGTTGCACGTCATTCACGAAGTTTTTGACTGCGATAGCGCCAGAGTGGGTTGCGGTCAGACCGGTCTGACATGGCCTTTGATCTAGAGATTCCCGATTGTATGAAGGACTCCCTCTCTAGATTGATGCAGGCGTAAGGGATGTCTATCCGAAGGGTGATTTATGCTGTGACAATATTACATTTGGTGATTGACCTATTAATATAACTACAGCCACACATCATCATCACTGATAAGTTTTTATTTAACCTATTGTCAGCAAGTACTTATAATTAGGTATGAAATAATGCAGTATGTAATGAGAAGTCATTACCTGAGTAGTACCTACTGCGTTTTCGTTAGGAGCCTACTAACGCTCTATTAGCTGGCCTTTATAAACCACTCTATCGAGCTATTAATGAGCAAAAGGAGAAATTCTCTCTAATCGATGAGCATTGCACGTTACTCTGCTTATACTCACTAAACAGGACCTACTGTTTAAACCAGACTCGAAACTATTAATGACGACTTGCTTTTTCATAATTTATAAGTTCCTCCAAAAATCATCACTTACAAAGCTGTGGCACCCTTTGGCAACTTCCCGAGTTCTTAACTTTTCCTCAAAACATTTATGCCCAAGTTTTATGCTCCTCAATATATTTCACAATTAGACATAAATTGCACTAGGCAAAAAAGTGCATACACTGAAAGCTAAAGGACTGGGAAACTTTAAAAGCAGCAAAACAAAGAAAGCGTTAAGGAAAGTTTCCTGCAGCAGCAGCAACAGAAGAAAAGAAAACCAACGAACACAAAGTAGCAAAAGACGGGACAAAAACTTCCCAAGGCAGCAAAGTTGGGCAAAATGCAAAAAGAGTTTTCTGCGCCCGTTCCTGAAAGGGTGCCAAGTTGGTGGTTAAATGAATGAACGAACGAACGAATGCATGAAAGAATGACTGACTGCACGGGAATAAATGTTTCAAAAATTTATGTATTTCATGGCGTACGCATAAGTCAGCAATTATGCCATAAGACTTTTAAGTCTTAAAAGTTCTCCGGGTCTAAGTCTGAGGCCAGCACTGCGCTGCTGCCACGTACAACTAAGACTGTTGCTGCTGTTGGGGCCATAACCGTAGCCCGGCGGCTGGCAGGGGGCGACTAGCGGAAAGTTGGGGCCACAAAAAATTGCTGGTGGATGATGATGAAGATGATGTTGAGACACACTATACGAGTACACTTTACAACAGACAGGCAGACAGAGAGACGTATTCACATTATGATAAACTTGAAGCTTGCCAAGTTGGGGAAAAAGGAAATTAAGTTTTCCTTAAGACACAACAAAAGACGACGTGATCTGACGTGATGGTGTCGTCCGAACGCTTGAAAAACCTCGGTGACAGTCTTATGTTTTCCTTAATTTGACATTTTACAATTAATCATTTTGACTTTTAATCTTCTACCTCTAACGGCAATACCAACTCCACCTCCGATTGGCTGGCTTGTTCTTCCTCCGCCGCCCTGATTGTGCTCATTGGCCTTAAACTGTTGTCATTGTTTTTCTTTTTTTACGGCCATTGCTTAACGAATGTCTTCCAAGTCAAACTGAGTACATGATGTCCTTTCGGGGTTTCTTACTCAGTGTACGGGTGCCTGGTCTGTCTTTCTTCGTGCCAGAATGTGTGAGTGCGAAACTGCCATTGAAACTTGTTAGCCTGTCACACCGAGCAGTTGGAGTTGTGGTGGGCGGCGGCGGTCTGGTTCTTAAAACCAAAGACATTTGTAAGGATATTTAACAAAGAATTAAGTAAACTTAATCGTCGTATTACTTTGGATTTAAACTCAGATTACAAGGACACAATAGGCACACACCGACACGAAGCCATACTCACACCCACACACACCGGCCACGTATACTTATACAGTATACTTTGGTGTGTATGTATGTCCTTAAACAAAGGACATACCAATACATTCAGGCACTCTTGACACTTTCACTGATCACAAGTGTGATTTATGTTCATTAGACAAAGGACAATTAGAGATTTAACTCCAGTCGAGACAATATGAAATTAATTTTAAAATTATCTTTTCACGGCGGATGTTGTCTTAAAAGGCCAAACGTGGGTCATTTCATTTGAAGACGGCTTGAAAGGCTTACAAGCTTCTCTCCAATAAGTGAGCTTTGGACGATTTTGTTCTTATACTCCATTACAGTGACGCTGAAGGAATTTAAGTTCTTTTAAAATTCTCTTAAGAAGAGAAATGGAAAAGTTCCCTCGAATCAAGAGCAACGTCATGATATAATTTTGACTGTCTTCACTAGGTGAAGACAGCTTAAAAGGCTTATGAGGTGAAAACTTCTCTCCAATAAGTGAACTTTTGACGATTTTGTTTTTATACTTCATTTCTGTGACGCTGAAGGAATTAAAATTCCCTCAAAATTCTCTCAAGGAAAAAATGTGAAAGTTCCCTCAAAACGAAGAGCTATGTATGTCATAAAATAATTTTGACCGCCATCTAGTGAAGTCGGCTTGAAAGGCTTAAGAGGTAAAAACTTCTCTCTCTCTCTTCAATAAGTAAAATTGGGATTTTGTTCTTATACTCAATTTCAGGGACCTTCTGTATACTGCCGGCTCCAAACGCTGAAGGAATTTAAATTCCTCAAAACTCTATTAAGTAAAAACTGGGAAAATTCCCTCAAATCAGTAAGCTACGTCATGGTATAATTTTTACCGCCATCTAGTGAAGTCGACTTGAAAGTCTTAAGAGGTGAAAACTTCTCTCTCTCTCCAATAAGCAAACTGTGGATGATTTTGTCCTTATACTCAATTTCAGGGACCTTCTGGAGACCCGATGGAGAAGTATTTCCAAACATTAAAAGCCGGCTACGAACGCTGAAGACATTTAATAGAGAATCTTTAACAAGGTAAAGTCGTAGGAATTTTTGAATTCAAAACTTACTGCTGGCAAAATAACAGATGTTCCTATCTAGCCTTCAACTTTACGCACCATGGAGGTTCTCAAATATATAATTCAGGTGCTGGAAGAAAACTAGTGGATTAAGGTTTCGTATTGGTAAGGTAGAAAAAATTAACTCACATTTTATTTATGTTCATAAGCTTGAAATGCTTATGAGGTGAAAACTTCTCTCCAATAAGTAAACGTTGGACTATTTTGTACTTTCACTCGGGGTCCTTCTGTCTATTGCCGGCTCCGAACGCTGAAGACATTTAATAGAGAATCTTTAATAAGGTAAAGTCGTAGGAATTATTTAATTCAAAACTTACTGCTGGCAATATAAGAGATTTTCCCATCTAGACTTCAACATTACGCATCATGAAGGTCCTCATATATATATATAATTCAGGTGCTGGAAGAAAACCAATGGCTTAAGGTTTCGTATTGGTTATGATAGAAAAAATTAACTTACATTTTATTCGTGATAATAAGCTTGAAATGCTTATGAGGTGAAAACTTCTCTCCAATAAGTGAATCTTTTACGATTTTGATCTTACACTCAATTTTAGGGACCTTTTGTCTAATGCCGGCTCCGAACGCTGAAGGCATTTAACAGAGAATCTTTAACAAGGTAAGTGCAAAACTTACTGCTGGCAAAATATCAGATTTTCCCACATAGACTTCAACTTTACGCACAATGGAGGTCCTCAAATGTGTAATTCAGGTGCTGCAAAAGAAGAATTGGCTATGATAGGAAAAATTAACTCACATTTTATTTATACTTATTTATAAGCTTGAAATGATGAACTTGGACGATTTTGTTCTTATACTCAATATAAAGGACCTTCTAATGCCGGCTCCGAACGCTAAAGGCATTTAATAGAGAATCTAAAGTCGTTGAAATTCTTGAATTCAATACTCCTTAAATATATTTCAGTTGCTAGAGGAGAAAAAATGGATTAAGTTATAGTATTAGTTATGGTAGGAAAAATTAAATCAAATGTAATTTACAAGTAAAAAGTCTAAAACTAAACAGGATCGACTAAGTGATAATCTAATCCACTGTAGTTCATAGAAAACTCATCCTTTTTGGCGGAAATAAACAAAGGTCTGATTAATAATCTTACTTCTTGAGCGGTAGGGCCTTCAATCTGGAGGCATTTTGCGAGCTATTTAAAAAAATAGACTGAGATAATCTCATTTCATCAGGATTTATTATAGGTTGCACAAGTCGCTTTGTTTAGTTCATGTTATAAAGGGTGGTTAAATTTTAAGGGTCGATGTTGAAAGTAAACCACACCTAAACGTGAAGATTTTTCTTTCATTTTATATAATATTTCAACAGGACGGTGCCAATTGCCACACAGCTAGCGTAACAATGGCTCTTTTGCGCGACAAATTCAATCGGCCCTTAAAATTTAACCAACCTTTATATGGTTTGTAGAACGGCAGGACCTGCAATTGAGAAGCCATCGTATAGCAGCTATATGGAAACACTAACTGATCTTGTCACAATTTCATGCGTATAAGGGCTTAAAACAAGGTTCTTAACAGGATTTCCAGATTATGGGGGTGTTTGGCAAATTGAACAAACCGATCTATTTTCTACTCGACAAGACCTACAGGAAAAAAAGTATTACTTTCTAGATTTTTTTACTGTCGCATTAAATATAGGAAATTATAAACTGTTTTCTATGTGAACTTCGAAACCCATCGCGAACTCACTCTAAAATGTTGACAGATAGTAAAAGATTTTACGGCCAATATTTTAAAACAAAATGTATGAAAAAATACTCTTTTTTGGATTTTGTAAGGTTCAAGGTTATATCCTATATATAAGAAGGGTTATGTCGAACAAGAATTAGCAACTTATTTTACATAATCGTAAAGAGATCATCAATAACTTTTAGGCGGCACCACTTTAGTTTATTTCTGGTGACGCGTTCCTAAAAGATTTGGCCTCTAACACAGCTATCTCTTCCGAAAAATGGTTGTCTAGACCAACTTTGAATAATTTCTAGAAATAATTTAGATGTCATATGACAGGCAGAAACGAGGAGAATAAATATGCGAATTTTCATCAAGTTCCAAATAGTTTAAAATCCAGCTAAAATTTCACCAAGATCGGAAGTGAAATGTGACTTGTGGACTAGGAGTCGTAAAATCGGCTGCATTAAGAAACTATGGACCGACATTTTCTAATTTCATCAACACACACAGAGAACACAATCGAATGATTGAGGTTACATGTACCTCAAGTATTCCATCAGTACGAGTACAATCCAATGTTATTCTGCCTGTAATTTTCAGTTTTTGGAACCGTAGTATTGGTGCAATATACCAAGTATCCAAACCTTCAGAAGAGCATTTTTGGAAATAAAAACCTTATCTCAAAAAAAAAAATTTAGTCAGGGTCAAAAAAAAATCATGTAAGAACAAGTGAAGTACTCATAGGGATGATCATGATGAGGAAAAAGTTGACGAGATAATGGATGAATTTTACAGGCATAAAATGTGCTTAATTGATTGACTTAATGTCAGTAAAAATCGAGTTATTTTATTTAAAAAAAAGGATAATTCTCATTAATCATAATAAGTCATTTCATTTGTAGCCGAAGTACTCGTAATCGTTGCCAAAGACTGCTGAAGAAACCCCTTGGCGGGTTTAAAAAGAGCTGTACAGTCGGCCTGGCAACCGTAGCCAATACATTTCAGCAATTTTTTAGTTGATTCTGAAAAAGAAACAACAAAAAGGTCTCGAACCGGAATAACTTTTCCAGTCATAAAAAAATACCACTAAATGAAATGATGGAGTTTTAGATATCTTCAGTAATAATTAGTTACAACAGCAAAATGTTGGTAAAACTATTGGTTGCCGCAACCACCAGTTGTGGCAACTTAATACGATTTTCGCGTTTCATTGGTATGACCGATCACTTACTTGTAAGTAAAGTACGATGATCATATTTATCATGTTGAAGTATGGAGAACCGAATATTCATTACGATTATACATATTTGGTAATTGCAACCGAAATTCTTTTTTAGCAACGGAATTTTAGTAGTTCCAACCAAATTTTGGTCAGTGAGCACCTTACGGTCTCGGAAACAGTGAGTATTGTCCTTTGGCTTGCCTGTTTCACGGTCTTGCATACAACAGGCGTAGGGGCCTTATTTTGGCCAAAATTTTTACTCAATAAACGCACCATTTGAGCTGCACAACATTAACTTTAGAAAAAGGTTGTCATTATTTTCCAACGAAAAACTATTAATTTCCTCCCACATTTAAGATGTCCAGAATTCGAGCGGGAAAGAGCTGCTCGACACTAGTAATGTGCGATTTGTAAACACAACTTTTAAAGTATCACACTTTATAGAGTAACAAGTCTACATAGCTTTAATATTTACTGGTCTTTTTAGCCTAAAAGTATGCTTTAAATTTTCTTAACATTTTTATTCTCTAACAATCGCGAAGTTTCTGTTATAAGAAACGGGACACCAAATCGCTTTCGTGTGTTATGGGATTATTTTAATATTTGCCTTATTGACACTGTGCACACTATCTTGAGTGTTGGTTTTAATTTCATCCCAAAAGTAGGCTTCATTTTACTGTAGCTCCTAGATCCTAAAAGTATGTGTTGATTTCTACAGAGTAACAAGTTTACTTAACTTCAATACATTTAAGAAACCGTTTAGGTGTGATTTCTGTTTATCCCACATATAAAGCCTAAAAGTGTGGATTATATTACGAAGATCCTTTATCCTCCTACAAGTGTGCCCTAATAGTTTTAAACATTTTAATTTTCTAATTAACCATGGATTTCTTTGAGACTATTCGCAAACAATCACACTACACTCAAACTTATTAAAGGACCCCACACACTTAAAGACACCCTTGCTCAAGGAAGGATCTCTTTGTCCTGCCAACAAACGTTCACAGGCCTTTTGTATACGGCAGCGACTACTGTCGTGCCGCTGTGTTCTCATTAAAGGCTTAAAAATTGTCATTCTATATTTGTACATCTTTTCCGGGTGAAGCAGGGATTTTATCTCTCCCTCAGTGCGGCATGTAAAAGACGTAATGCCTTAAACACACATACGAGAACATGCATACACGAATATCCTTGATACCGGGTGTATACGTATATGCGCGCGCTTTGATTCTGATGTATTGGTGTGTAGTGTACATCGTACAGTCGTCGTATACAAAAGCAGCTCCGTGGAAAAGGAGTACGCGTTAAAGCCTGAAGTGTAAGATAAATGTTTGTTTGATGTGTGTTAAGTTAAAATAACTTAATTAGCATACGAACCGTACACTCATACATACGTATGTTCTACGGCAGACAGACACTGAGGCAGACAGACGGCATGAAATCAGGCGGCACAAGTCAAAAAGTTATTTAAAATTAACGCAGCGAAAGAAGAACGCAGAGGAAACACGGATTTCACTGTAATGAAAAATGACATCATTTGCGATAAACTGTAAGTAGGCAAGGATTCACGTTTCAAAGCGAAGAATCTCAGGCATCTGATAGCAAAGATGTCAACTTATGATATCTATAAAAACTGAAGGAAAATGTTGCATTTTTTATGTGCCACTCAGTGGACCTCGTTTTTGTCATTCCC
Organism: Hydrotaea diabolus; assembly: GCA_963513945.1. NCBI lineage: Eukaryota > Metazoa > Arthropoda > Insecta > Diptera > Muscidae > Hydrotaea > Hydrotaea diabolus. The sequence goes on along the minus strand of OY740719.1, from coordinate 7,843,713 downwards.
AGTGACAGATTTAAAAAAATAAATAAAAATAAATGCCGGCCAAAAACAAGTTAAAACGTCGTTAAGATTCGGCCAGGCTGAATTTTTTATACCCTCCAACGTGAATTCGCTATTGATATGAAAGAAATTATATAGCGTGGGCCATTCAAAGTTCCAAATTTGAATCGGATGTAAAAATAGTTCTGATAATTTTTTAAAATTTCTGGTATACAAATTGAACAGGGATTAAACCGGCTCAATACCTCTTGCTTCTATATTTAAATAAAAGACAATGTGTAAAAGCAACAGACCGAAATAAAACAAACAAGCTAAACAACTTCTGGTTTTATTAAGAAGGTTGAACTTCCCGCCCAATGGGCTGAAGATTATTTTACAGCAGGTGAAGACTTTTACGAAAAATCGTGTTTTCAGATGAAGCTTCTTTTCATCTCGGTGGCTATGTGAATAAGGAAAATTGCCGCATATGGAATTCAGAGAACCCACACGTGACTATTGAGAAGCCAATGCATGCACAGCGAGTCACAATTTGGTAAGGATTTTCGCCAGTTTTCATCGAAAATGATCAAAGAGTCGCCGTTACCGTCAACGGTGAGCATTACCGCGCCATGCTCGACGACGACATTTGGTTTCAACAACACGGGGCCACATGTCACACAGCCAAGGCAACGATATTTTACGCGCTTTTTTTGATAATCGAATAATCAGCCGAAGTTGTTAATTAGCCGCTTCGGAGCTGTGATTGAGCCCTTCGGATTATTTTCTGTGGGGAGCCACTAAGAATAATGGTAAAGGCCAATGAACGCGTCATGCGGTGCGGTGACGATATTGCCAATTCAATAAATACGAGGGTTGCTATATATATTTCTGGTCTAGGCAACACTAAGTGTTGCCTGGCGCCATCTGACATTTCCATTGAAAAGTTTGACATATTTTAGCATAAACGTACTCAGAACGTTTTGATGTACGACCACAATTTGTGTTGTTTACAGTGACTTGAAAAAATCAATTTAGCAAAAAATTGGAATTAACTCGTGAACATTTTCGTGCGATCATTTTTCACTTTCGACGTGGATTATCACGACAAGAGTGCATCGATGAACTATAATCCTTGTATGGCGATGAATCCTATAGCACTGTGAAAAACTGGTTTAATGAATTCAATCGTGGCCGACGCTCGCTTTAAGACGAAGGTCGTCCAAAAACGGACGTAGTGCGAGAGACCATTGATGCCGTGCGTGAACTGTTAATGCAAGATCGTCATGTGACATACCGTGAGATAGAGGCATCGTTGAACATTTCTTTCACCAGCATACATTCGATATTGCATGAACACCTGACCGTACAAAAGGTTTGTTCTCGTTGGATCCCGCTCAATTTGACAATCGCTCGAAAAAAGGCTAGTATCGATTGATGCAAAGAAATTATGAAAAAATACGATCGCGGTGCTTCAAAAGACGTTTATAAGATCGTCACAGGTGACGAATCAAGGATCTATGCGTATGAGCCCGAAACAAAACAGCAATCGACCGTGTGGGTCTTCGAACACGAGCCAAATCCCACAAAAGTTGTTCGTGGAAGAAGCACTTCGAAGCAAATGGCCGCCTGTTTCTTCAGCAAAACTGGTCATGTGGCGACGGTTCCGCCTGAGCAACGTAGGACGGTCAATTCTGAGTGGTACACCACAATTTGTTTGCCTGAAGTTTTCGGAGGAATTCGAAAAACGAACAAGAGAAGGCGAATCATTGTGCACCATGACAATGCAAGCGCTCACACATCGGCTCAAACCAGCGCCTTTTTGACCGGCCAAAACGTCGAATTGATGGGTCATCAGCTATACAGCACTGACTTGGCACCCAATGACTTCTTTTTATTCCCGCTCATCAAGAAAAAAATGCGTGGTCAACGATTTTCGTCGCCAGAAGATGCTGTTGAATCGTTCAAAAACCATGTTTTGGAGGTGTCTCAATCGGAGTGGAAATAGTGCTTCGACAATTGGTTTGAGCGCATGCAAAAGTGTATAAATAATGCTGGAGAATACTTTGAAAAACAATAAAAACCATTATTGATGATAAATATTCGCATTTTCATTATTAGGCCAGAAATATATATAGTAGCCCTCGTACGATTAAAAGAAGTCAATGAGTCAGTGAATAGTCAGCAAATTATAATAAGTCAATTTTAAATACATTTTATTAAAAAAATGCTTTTTTTATAAAAATATGGTAAGACCAAATCTTACACAGCACAACACATGATTTTGGGACTCAATTCTGACAATTGTTTCTGAAAGTAGCCCCAAAAAGAAGAACTTCTGCATCATTCGTTTGGTCAAGGTACATCAAATAATTGATTTATTAATTAATTTGAAGTTAGTAAGTATAGAATAGGGAAATTTGTCACGTTTTAGGCTCTTTTGTTTGTCATAACTCGAGAACCACTAGTACGAATAAGCTGAAACAAATTTCTTCAATCTGTTCATACAACGTTTCGCAACGTAAGCAACAGTTTCGAAGTTATAAATAAATGTACGAAGAAAAAAATATTTTTTGTCTAAAAAATTCAAGTTTTTTTTTAATTCATAAAAAATACAAAACGGTAAAAAGTGTCAAGTCCTATTACTTTCACGAAAAGTCACATAACCTATGAACAAAATGAGACATAGATCATGAAAATCAATCTACGCGTTTCGTTTTTATGCACAATTAAGTGAAGGTATGAATTTCAAAAATTTGCTCGAGATATGTACAAAATTCTTTGGAAAAAACGTTCATGACTTTTTTATAGTCACATGAAAAATGTTGTACTGTGTTATTTTTTATTAAAATTACAACAAAAACTACAACTCCTTTCAAAATCGCACAAATCAATCATTTGCGGAGATTAACAAACTACTTTGAACACCAAACTTTTATAAAAACAACTGCCCCCATTGTGCTTTATTGAATATATTTTTTAAATACATTTGGATTTTAATTTCAAAAGTTTATCGCACATAAAAAAACTTATTTTAAATTACAAATTTTTGCTCAAAAACTTTGCTAGTGCATTTTCTGTTTTGTACACCTCCCTTTTTTTGGGAGAGAGCAATTGTTGTTGTTGATGTTGTTCGTTCATTGCCAAAATAAATATGCCAATAACATCAAAAGCAATTTATATGAAACGGAAGTTACAGTTCACTTCGAAATGCGCTCGCTCGCTGGCTACTGTGGAGCTGTAACGCATTTATATCCCACTTACGCGAGCGGGAGGAACAACGACAACAAAAAACGAAGCAAATCCTCAGGAAGGCCATTGACAACAACAGTGCACACGTCATACTCAATATTGGAAAAGAGAGAATTTTGCATAAATACACACACACACATACACACAAATACACGTCGAGAATGCCGAATGCAAATGGCATCAGTATTTTTTTTTCATTTCGGTGCTCGAGGGGTTTAGAAACAGGATCACTTTAGAATTACTACTTATCGAAGAGTGACATGGCAACCTAATGCTGAGGGTACCAATGCCATCTGTCAAAATATTAAATAACTTTGCCATTTTATCATGCCTTATTTCACGCCTGCCAAATGTGTGGAAACTATTAGAAACTTATTTAAAACGTTTCAGTCGCTTGAACCGACTTACAAGTACCCTTGCCCATATAAGAAATTAAAACTTCCTTCTGTGCTCTATGGCCTGAAGAGTATCGACTTAATCGAAATCTCGTAAGGGGTCCATTGAGTGGAAGTTGCTAGAATGGGGCGTGGCATCCAGATTATTCTTAGGCGCATACAAAGAGTAAAAAAGTATAATTCAAGAGAAATTCAGGCATTATGAAAAAAGTTATGTGGTGTTCAATCTACACTCGTTTAGCACCGTGTGTGTGGAAGGTGCAAAAAGGGGCGTGGCTAAGACTCCCAATTTTCGTCAGCTAGTCTAATTTACATTCTATAAGTATTTTCTAATTACTATTTTTTTCGGCAGACTCGTATGATTAGCATTAAAATTATTAGGCGAATACCAAAAGTGGGCGGAATGGTGCATTTGCTCTGGAGATACTAGAATGAGTCGTGTCATCCGCTCTTTTGTTACACGTGCCTAAAGCCCTTCTAAACTATAATAAAGTTCACAATTTAAGCGAATTTTGCGCTCTGGGTGACAAGTTATGTGGGATCTACCCTGGACTGAAACAGTCCAACTAGAACGCACGATGTTAATTGCAAATTAAATGAAAAGTTTTTAGAGAATTCTCTTAAAAATTTGTATTTTGATAGACTCGGCTGCATAAGTTTGCGTACAAGAATAAAATGTAAGAGCATATATATAAATTTTCGATGTAAAAAGAAAAGATACTGAACAGATTTTGTTTTTATAAAACGATGATGTATTCGGGAAAACTTTTATGTAATATAAAGCATGTTTAAAACTTAACAAAAATAATAGGAATTCAAATAGTAAAAGAGGAGTCGTTTCGCGACTATGCAAAAGTGTGCGCACATAAATAAAATTAATAAAACTATACATATTTTTATAAATTAAAGGACATTTTATTAAGAAGTAGGGTAGCCCCTTTGTTTCAGAACTTCATTTAGGCGCTTTGGCATCGATGCTACCAGTTTCGCAGTATAATCGGAGCTAATATTGTTCCATTCCTCGACCAGCACTGTTTAAGGCATTTCTTTGGATGTAATAACGTGATTTCGAATCTTGCGTTCCAGCAAATCCCATTAATGTTCAATAGGATTCAAGTCCGGGGATTGCGGTGCAGTTTTTAACTGTTTTTTCACATTATACAAGAGCCAAAGTTGTGCATTGTGGGCAGTATGTTTCGGATCGTTGTCTTGTTGAAAGAAATAATCGTCTTCAAAACCCAATTTCTGAATACTTGCATTAAGATTTTTTTAGAATATCTCAATAGACTCTATGATCTATCGTTGTTGGAATAAACTCCAAGTTACCCGCACCTTTGTTGGCCATACAACCCCATACCATCACACCGCCTCCACCATGTTTTACTGTTGGCTTTAAATTTTTTGGATTCAGAGCTGTGCATGGTTTTCTCCAAACAAGTTGACGTCCTTTTATACCAAATATACAATACTTGCTTTCGTCAGTAAACAATACCTTTTCCCAGAACTCTGGAGGCTTATTTATGTATTCCTTTCCAAAGGCAATTCGTTTTTGTCTATTGACTAATGACACTAGTGGCTTCTTCCGTGCTACGCGACTATGATAATTGGACTTTTTCAAAATTCTGCGGACGGTATCCTTAGAAATTGTCTTATTAAACTGTTCATGCATGTTCTCAGCTATTTTTGATGCTGTTAGGCTGGGATTTTGCTGAACAGATTGCACCACTACTCGTTTTTCACGCTGACTTAGCTTAGTAGGACGACCAGAACAGGTTTTTGACACTAAAACTCCAGTGTTTTTAAAATTGTTTATTACTCTCTGTATTGAAGAATGACATCTTTCAACTTTTTCTCCAATTTCCCTCAAAGTTTGAACCTCCTTCCACAGATGAACTATAATTTTTCGTTCTGCGACACTTATTTCTTTTCTTTTCTCCATTGTTATTAAATTTTAGGAACAGAAACCCACAAAAACACTTTCAAACTGCGAAAATACTGTTTTCTATTACATTCCAAATACTAACTGCTGTTACACAGTAACAAAGCACAGTTACTTTCCGTGTACGCACACTTTTGCATACCATCAAAGTTGCCATATTTTTGTCTTTGAATTCCCGATTGATTTGAAGCATTGCAAATGAAAAAGAAGAATCATAACCTATTCATAGCAAGTTCAGCTATGAATAAAAAAAGTTTTGAAATCCATACCTCATTTTTTAACGTATCTATTTTATGTTACATTTCATCTTATATTTTGTACGCAGATTTATGCGGCCGAGTGTATATGAAAATTATGTGTAAAACTAAATATTCAAAAAAAATCGCCATGGCTTCCTCTATCCGATGGTCCTTATTTTCAATGACTCTGAGACATAATGGAGGTACAATTTCCGCAATGCACCGAATTGTCAAATCCATTAGCTATGGAATTGTCCTATTGACGTACACTTTTTCTTTTAAATATCCCCAATGAAAAAAGTCCAACGGTGTCAAATCACATGATCGTGGCGGCCTTTCTGATCGCACACTTTGGCGAATTTTTAAACACGTTTTGCAGCTCCTCCCTCCGCGTAAGTGAAAATACGAAAACACAGTTACTCCGATTCAGTTATCCGTAGTTTTCACTTAAGGGTACTTCGAATAAGTGGAACACGTTTCAGTTTATGATCTAAGGTCAGTAGATGGAAATATTTATACTTTATTTCATAAAACCTTAATTTTATTTATAGAACAAATTTAAAAAAAAAAAAATAACTCCAAAAAGGAATTTAAACGCAACTCAGTCATTGACACATACATGAAGCAGTTGCGTATGGTTTTTTAAGTCTCATTTGACCATGCTAGTTTAAGGCATTCAGTGTATCAACGAGTTTGGACAAAAACTAACATTATCAGTAGATGCGAAATTATTCTCCTTTAGTAGTAGGATTCAGTCCGTAAGAGGCTCCTTCAACTGAATTAAATTATTCTCCTTTAGTAGTAGGATTCAGTCCGTAAGAGGCTCCTTCAACTGAATTAAATGGTTACTACTTTTTTGTCGTCATCTACAATTTCACACTAGCTTTGTGTAAGTATTGATGAAGAAATGTTTGTCGTCTCAACGAATCATCTATATTTTTTAGTAAAACGGAGTACATTTCAATTTAGTCAATTTAGTAAAAATTGTTGTTTCACTTATGCGATAATTTCACTTAAGCGGAGTGCATTCTTTGAAATGAGCTTTAAAACAAATATCTGTGAAACTTATATTTCAGATAACCGGTATTTTTCAGTTAAGCGTAGTTATCCGGAATCGACTGCTGTTGAAATATTAAACCCTGAGGACTTCGAATTGACAACAATTTCCAAATTGGATAATTTCTATAAACGGCGATTTGGGAAAGCCACTACGATCGCTTGATCTGACTGCACCAGATTTTATCTTGTGTGCCTATCTCAAAGACAAAGTTATGTGAATAAGCCCCAAGCCTAGCAGCAACTGTAGGACAAAATTCAAGAAGAAATTTATCGTATATCAAAAGAAACACTCAACAAAGTTATGGAATATGCTATAAAAAGAGAATTTTTTTGCGTTAAAGAAAACGCTTTTAGTTTTACTGACATTGGCCGTGTTCTATTGGCTACTCGCTCGCAATAACTTCACACCACTGTATGGTTATACAAATTATTTCGTTTGCAGGAAATTTTTGACATTTCGCCTTAAAACCCTTTCATTTAAAATAATTAAAATTTTTGGAAAGAAAGTTATTTTAGAATTATCTTTAGCGAGTTTAAGCAAGCTCGGTTATTACTCGCTTATTGTATTTCTTGAATAATTTTTGAATTAAACAGTTTTTGGTTCAAAAAGCCAATCTTTTCTGGCATATAAAAAAATTTCAAAAATGACTTGTTCCATTGCGGTAAATGCAGAGTCAAATGACCTAATCGTAAAAACAGAACCTATTACAGGTAAAAACAGAACTTACTACACAATTGGTTTGTTATGGATGGAATGGTGTCAGTTACTTAAAATAGTTAAACTCGTCAAATTTGCGGTACATAAAACCGCATATCGCTATTCACACAAAACCTTTTAACTTTTAAACAAAATGAGTTTTGTTTAGGAATCTTTTAAAATTAAAATTTGATCTGATCGCGGTTTGGCAACGCGTTTTAATTGAACTGATTCGTTTTATAAGCGACTACCCATAAAACACGCCTATTATTTGTCATAATTAATGTAAAAAATTACATAAAATAAACTTTTTCTATCATTCCATTTTTTTGTTTTTTCATTCTATTTAATATTTATTCAAAAGAAACCAATCGTATAGCAACCTTTGCAGCGCCCTGTATTTGAAAACGATTTTTGATCTTTTCTTAGTTTCCATTTACACGAGGCAACTTTTCATGCGTCAATTTTTAAGATTCCCTTCGAACTTTCCTCTTGTGTTTACAGAAAGAAATTCGGTAATGGTAATTTTTGTTTTCAATCTTGCCTTTTCTTACATTCTGTGATTTATTCTTTCTGATTTGTGTGTAAAAAATTCTGAAATAATCTGCAGCCAACTTCACGCTACGAAAAACATAATAGGAATTGACAGTATGGGCAAGTTGGTCCCTTTCCATTCCCCTTACCCCTTGCAATTTGGTTACGACAATTTTTGTTTTCATCTTTTCTTTACATTCTGTGATTTATTCGTTCTGGTTTTTGTGTAAAAAATACTAAAATAGTCTGCAGCCAACTTCACACTACGAAAAACACAAAAGGAATTGTCAGCATGGGCAAGTTTTTCCCTTTCCCATTCCTTTTTTTTGGGGGTCTTAGTCTGCAGGTAGGTTAGGTCTAAAGCCCAATATCAGTTAAATAAGAACAGTTTTTCTTACGTAAAAAATGTGATCAATTTATAGCATTTTCCATTCTCCTTACCTCTCTCTCCGACAAACTGAGAGTTGCGGCAAGTAAAGTTTTCTCGTGTTAATGGAGACCTTCACATTCACTTATCAAAGCGCTTTCTCTCTATTTCTCTAAACTTATTCTCTTCTTGAACTAATTTGCTCACTTCTCTCTCGCGTGTTTTTTCTAGATATCGCTCTCCGACAAACTGAGAGTTGCGGCATGTAAAGTTTCCTCGTGTTAATGGGGACTTTCATTCTTGCTTACCTTTATACTGACTCTCACTCATGAAGCGTTTTCTCTCTATTTTTCTAAACCCATTCTCTTCCTGTACTTATTCGCTTACTTTCTCTCTATCGCTAAGCCATGCAAAGACTCCCGCTCATAAAATCGTTCTCAGTCTCTCTCTCGGTTTTATAGCATTTTCCATTTCCCTTACCTCTATCTCCGACAAACTGAGAGTTGCGACAAGTCAAGTTGTCTCATGTAAATGGGGACTTAGTCGGTAGATGGGTTAGGTCTTAAACAAGACAAGCTTTACCTAGACGGTAAACTTTCAATGGGCCCTCCCTCAGAGTTGATGGAAAAAAGTATATTTTTTTTCGGAAAATTGCATAAGTAAGACTGGGTCTCGATATGTGTAAATGTGTTGATGATTATGTTGGAGTTCGTGAGTGTGTGCGTGGCGCTTACACATCCTGGCACACATATTTTTTTGGGGAGGTGGGCTGCATGATCCGTGAATGGGAGGGGGAGTGGTTGTGGACTTTCGCGAGTATGGGCGCTGGGGTATGCCTTTACCTCTATGCATGTGTGAATGCGCGCGAGTGTAAGTGAGTGTGTGTACGTCATGTGTACGAGTGTAAGTGAGTTTATGCGCTAATAACATTTCGCTCGTTTAATTTTGATTCATTTCCCATTTACGTATTGCAAAATCGTAATTTGATTTTTGCGCATTGATTCACTTATAATGTTATTTTCTGTTAAATTTAGTGTGTGTGTGTGTGTGAGTGTACGTGAAAATCGCTTGAATGTGTGAGTCCGCGTGTGAGTGTGTGTGTGTGTGGAATGCAAGGATTTATCATCATTGGCTTCCCTGGCCAGGATTGTCGATGATGTTGATGGCTGGCTGGCAATGTTTTCCACGCGAGTACATGTACACGCGTATGCGGAAAAACCACATATTCCCATAATATCGATCACGGGATTTGTAGCGGCAATAATTGTTATACCCACACAAACACACGCATACAATTACACATCACTACAGCTACCACTACAACTACAAAATAGGCAACACATTTAACACTTTTGTGCAACTATGGCTGCATGTGGATGCTCTGTGCATTTGTGTTCGTTGTTGTCGGAGTGCAAGTTTTTGTATTATTTCCATTTGTTATTCATATGTTTATTTAATGAAAATTAAATTAACATCTATGCAAATTAACATGATTTGTTTTATGCGATATACATGAATCAACCTCCCTCTTACAGCAAATAAACGACAACGAAAAACAAAATCCCTGTCAGTGTTTGGCTATTATGAGCGATCACACAAATTGGACTCAAAATGAAAACAAATGACTCGGTGGAGATGGGAATGGATGCTTGCATACATTCGTAGAAGTTGATAAAAATTCAGAAATGTTCGAGTAATTAGGGAAAAACACCGTGAGATTTTTTTCATGCTGATTGATGGATTAGAAAAAATGTACTATTTGTTTTATCATAATTAGACGAACAAGTCTATTAGACGTGATGTTTTTTCATGCTGAACTGATGGATTAGAAAAATTTACTATGTATTTGTTTTATCATAATAAAACGAACAGGTCTATTACGCGTGATGTTTTTTCGTGCTGATTGATGGTTTAGAAAATTTTACTATGCATTTGTTTTATCAAAATAAGACGAACTGGTCTATTACGCGTGATGTTTTTTTTACGCTGATTGATAAATTAGAAAAAAAATTGCGAAAAGGTCTATTACACAGAGGAAAAGAGTAGCTGAACATCAGTTCTGCTTATCAAAATTCCATTGCAATTGCATTACTTTTGTTCTCGTACTCGTAACAGAAAATTTTAAGTTAAAATACACTTTCTGTGTTATTAAATAAGTAACATTTCTATCTGAAAATCGTTTCTCAAATTATTTTTAAAACATTGTAGAGCGACTGAAAAAATCCAATGTTATTGTCCGTGCAAAATTTGTAGTTTCCGCGACCAGTATAAAGTACTTTAACACTAGACGTGTGTAGTGGCGCTTGCAGATACTTTTTGGTGTATCTCACTCTGTGGTCTGTTTGTTTGCTCATATGTATGTACAATGCGTTGTTTGCCTTTTTGTAAATGAGCGGATGATTCTTCTCAGTTCCTTTATTTTTCCTTCTAAATTTAGAAACTTGATCTTGTGAGAACCATTGCAGAGAGCATACTTTCAGGCTCCAATGTAAATCAGGAATGTCGCCTTACTGGTGGCCCAGTGGGATTGTTGGCGATTACTACTCAGAGGTCCTAGGTTCAATTCCTACGCCAGGCCTCTGAGATTTTGTTTTTTATTTTATTTTATTTTTTTTTGTGGATATTTTTATTCATTGATTCTTTTAATTTTTGCTAAAGTGGCTGTTTGTTGAGGAAAAATCAGTAAGTTGGTACATCGAGAACTCTCATTTAGGTTCTCAACTTCCATTTGATGCTTTCCTACTTTGCCTTTTTCTTATCGAAGAGGTGAATATTCTTCTATTATGTTGTGTTGCATAAGTGGTAGTTGCATATGGCGGTTGAGTGCGATTGTTGTAAGAAGTGTTAGTGTATCTGAGCAGAAGACATATTTGTCTGGAAACGTAAAGATGTTTTGGCGCTAGTCCAGCAAAACGGTTTGGATTTCGGAATAAACCGAGGTTTAAAAAGGGGTAAAGGGAAGCCATTTTTGCCAATTTGTTCCAGCATTAGCTCTGTGCACACGTAAATTGTTTTCAGTTCAACTATAAGTTTTTTTGTGCTGATAAGCCGGTAAAGGTTTTTTTTTTGTCATCTTTTTTTTTTGAGACTGTGAAGCTGCTGTAAGTACTTCTGAACTTTGCTTGTAACTTGTATGCCTTCCTTCCTCTTGATTTTTTTCCTTGTGCTCACAAGCAATTTTCAATTGTTTGAGATAACATAGGAATGCTCTTATTCAGAAGGTCGGAGGTCATAAGGTGTGCAAGTTTTTCTAAGTATTTCAGTTTAGTTTTGCTTACAGTGCTAAAATCTATCATTGTGTGCTTCCTGTGATCTTCTTCCGAAAGCTCATTTGATCGAAGAGTGGATGATTGCTGAGCTGGAGCAGAGATTGAAGGCAATCTATTTCTCTTATGTTGGTGCCAACGCAAAAAAAAAGGTAATAGAATGCGGCAATTTCTCTTTTATTTCCCTATGTTAACGGTCCACCTGTTCTTCCTCAGCTTTGGCACCAAGTGTTCTCAGTCACTTGTCCCCGCTTCCTCACCTCTGTACCCTACAAGCTCCTATACTGCCACTACAATAAGTTAAAAATAACCTGTCTGCCAGCAGTCTAATTTTAGCTCGTGTTTAAAGTGTGCCTAAGTATACGGAAAGGAAAAGTGAAAAAAAAGTGCCGTCGGATCTTCTTTGTGCAATTTTTACAAGAAGTCCAAAGGTCGAATATATGAATTTATACGGTTGTGCATAATCTTCCAATGGTTTTTTTTAACCAAGCCGTGAGGAAATATAAGTTAAAAAGAGTTCTTTTGGTTAATCATCGAAAATAACCAGTGATTTTTTTTTCGTTAATTTTAATATAAATTTTTGTTTAATTTTTTTATATCGTCTCAGTCGATTTCATCATTGAAAATCTAAGGTGAAACCAACCAAAAACTTTCTATTAAGAACGTTCGCGAAATCGATTTAAAAAAAAAAATATATAAAGAAAAAAAAGAATGTTCAATTTCAATTAAAAAGTGGTTAGTGCAATCCCTTGTTTTGTGTGCAGTGTCGAGGAGAGGGCAAAGGTAGCAAGATTGGATGTTTGGGGCAACCTCTATTTAAAATTTAATTTTTTTTCGTTTTGCCTGGATTATCTGCGTGGAAGGCCTTTCATCGTGGGATCACCAGTCAAGTAAGTGCATCAACATCTTAATTATTTTAAATATTGGTAGGGTGACGTACGTACTCTAGGAACAACTAGACCAACCGTTGTCTCCTGGAGTACACTTGTCCCTAAAACCCCAGACCGGAGTCATTCTCTAGGAAATCGTTATTTTTCTTGCATGGAATCATAAATCCAGTTTGTTATAAGCACAGAAATGACGAGTTCCATTAGAGAGATCAGTCCTTTTTATTAATTTATGAGGGAATGTGTGGTATTAAAGAAAGAAAAACCTGATACAATCAGCAAAAACATTATGTACTAAAAGAAATTCGAACCACATTCACTCACAAATTATTTGATTATATTTGCCACATACCTCCTAGATGTTCGACATAATTACCATAACTTTAAAGCATCCCACTTCAACATAAAATTCAATATCCTTTTATTTCGGTGTCGCGTTTGTGTGTTTGTATGTATGTACATAAGGAAAAGGTAATACAAAGAGTGCGTTGACCTTGCACTATTACAGATATTGGTGTATGAATATATCCAAATATTGGAATATATCAGATAGTATTTTTGGTTTATACTGCGCGTTGGTTTCACTCTTGATTTAGGGTTTTCCTTTTTTTTTCTTTATAAATAATGCTAACAAGGTAAAATTTGATTTAGTTTGTACGTTCATTAAAAAAGAAAAAGAAAAGTCTTATTTTATTTTTATTTTTAAATTATTTTCATAGAATCTACTTAATTACCTTACTACAGTTTGCTCTTAATCCATTTTATTATATTTGTTTTTTTTCATAATGAATTTAGTAAACTTTAAATGAGAATATTCTTATCTAAGCAAATGTTGCCTGAATTGATTAGTTTTAATAAAATGTTATCAATTGCTGAAATGCACTAAACATCTTTCATGTTTGATTTCTGGTAGCCGGAACTAGAGATAGGGGAATATTAAATGGGTCTACCATAGATTTTTCCAATGGATATTGAGTAGACAGGATGGGCGGGCAAAACAGTTTGTGCATTTACCACCTACCGCACAAACAAACTCCACTTCGAATGGAACCAAATTCTATCCTCTTTACCTCCTTACTATCTTCTTTTTGTTCTTCTTAGATACTGATATCACCCAGTCAAGCACGCGATTTCTAAAAAAATAAAATTTTATGGTAGCGAAACAGGAATGTGTGAAGGCAAGATCCCACCCCAACGACGAGCAAGTAGGCCGGAAAACATGCGTGCTTTAGCCATCCATTCGTTCCTAAAAATACGTTTTTCGTTTTTATTTCTGACCCAGTTAGAATTTGACCGTTGTATGCTAGATTTATAAAATTTTTGGCGCCCAACGTGGGGCCCGAGTGAATTTACTTTGCATAACAATTTTTTTAATAAAAAAAAAAAACTTGATATTTTCTTATAAATATCGTAGTAATTTCGCTTGGCTCCATTTTTTCTTTCTATTTTCTTCATTTTCCCCGTCTCTTTTCTGATTCGGTTTTCTATATCTAAATTTTAAAATTATTTTCATTCTTTTTCACTACGTGATGTTTTTCTTTGAGTGCAATATTTTATCATTGGAATATATATTCTGAAGAATGCAGTGGTGCTATCAGATATAGCCGGATATACAATTGTACTTGGTCCCTTCTTGCTGTAGATCTGCTTATGTTATTTGTCTTTGATGGAATTCAGTTTCTTTGGAATATAATTTCTAATGCTGACCTTGAAGTTCGAATGATATAAACATTTTTACCCTCATCATTCTAAACTGGAATATAGACATGTTAACGATGATGTGTTTATCCAGTGCAGATTTACATTTAGCTGTCTCTTTTCAATATACTGTTTTTTTTTCTTTCTCTATTCGAAGTGTAGATAATACATAACTAATAACCCTATCTCTTTTCTGGCTACTATAAGAAATCAAACAGTTATTTTTTGTATACCTTTTTCTGATTTTGGGTTTTATTTTTGTTTTTATACAAACTTTTTCCGACTTTGGTTTGAAGTTTTTTTTTTACATCATTTGGTACACGTTTTTATCAGTCTCGTTTGGTTTTGCGTATTTAAACAATGTCTGTACGAAGAAGTACCGAAGACATTCATTCTGCTGCAGCTGCGGAGAATGAAAGCCTGGTCTGTAGCATTTGTGATAATGCCATATTAGACAAAGCGTCAAAAACCGAAACAATATGCAGACATCAATTTCATAAGCTGTGTATTAATAATTATGTGCGAACGAATTCAAATTGTCCAATCTGTGGCACTAAAGTCATAAAGGAGGCTGCTCCTTCAAAGGATTCTCAGAAACCTAGCTCACCTGTAAGGACTAGATCCAGCTCGAAAGCGAAGAATTTTGACTCTAGTAGGCCTTCAGATATCGCTGGAACCATTCCGTTAGATATTGGGTCATCCAATGTGACTTTGCCATCATCGACTGTTTCCGTCAGTAGTATAAAGGATGTCGTTTCTTCGATTGTTGCTGAGCAACAATCTCAATTGCTTTCGGCCTTGTCAACTCAGATTTCCACACTAGTCGAGAAAAGCGTTGAGGCTAGTTTGTCGAAACTAAACCTAAACAACCCCTCACAGGCTTTAACGTCATCTTCACCGCATTCGAATCGTAATCCGGTGATGCAAACATTGCCTGACGTGGAACAGCGTACTTTAGAGCAACTTTTGGGTTTACCTAATTCGTCTCGAAATTCAAACAACACTGGACGTGATCCTAATGGTCCAGATTATGCTTTAATCGGTAATGGCGCAAATGGTTACCGTACTAGTCACAACAATACGTTCGGTGATTTTTCTTTTCGTCCGGATCGTGTGAGCCAGATCATGCATAACTGGAAGCTCAAATTTACCGGCGGACCAAACTGTTTGCCTGTTGAAAATTTTTTATATCGCGCAGAGGCCTTAACGAAGCAAACTCTGAATGGGAATTTCGATATTTTATGTATGAACGCTAGCACGTTGTTCGAGGGTAAGGCAAACGATTGGTTCTGGCGGTTTCACAAATCGGTGCGTAATTTCCGCTGGCCAGATCTTTGTAGGGCTTTGAAACAACAATATCGCGATTCTAGAACTGACGTGGACTTCCGTGAAATGATTCGTGATCGCAAGCAAAAAGCTAACGAGACATTTGATGCATTCTACGAATCTGTCATCGATTTGGTAGACAGGTTGGATCAGCCTTTGGATGATCGTACTTTTGTAGAGATCTTGAGAAGGAATCTACTACCGGAAATACAGCACGAGATTTTAAATATGACTATCGATTCAGTAGGACAATTGCGTGAGATATGTCGACGTCGTGAATATTTTCTTCACGATATGCGTTCAAGGCATGGCACTTCCGGTAGTAGACCTCCTCAGTTCTCCAAGCGCATTTCCGAGCTTGATATTGAGGAAGAAAGTGCACCGGAAATCATTGAATTTGAGGATGAGGTATCCGAAATCCATCTCACTTGCTGGAATTGCAGACAGTCTGGTCACCGCTATCAGGACTGCTTGGCCGAGCGAACTGTCTTCTGCTATGGATGCGGATCACCGCAGACTTATAAGCCAAGCTGTAAAAAATGCTCTTCCGGTTCAAAAAACTTTCGACAGAACGCACCGAAAGGTGCATCCAAACCCAGTCGCAACCCACAATTGCCGGAAAGCAATTGAAACTACTTACGCGTTCTGACACAGCTGCAACAGCCATAAATAAAAGCATTTCTAACACCAACATTACCATCGATCACACCAAACACGAATTGAATAATAAAGCCGACAACATGAAGTACATAGGTCCTCGTCCTATCAGACCATTTCATGAAAGATTAAAGCTTTACAATGAAGCTCGAGCTCGAATCTTTGGTGAAAGTCCTAAAGCTGACAGGTCTAGTCGCCGCATGAGAGCTTATTGGAAAAAAATAAAAACAATAAAGAAAAACTTCTCTGTTTCAGTATTAGATAGGCCTGGAGATGTCCGTCCGTATGCCGAAGTTCAACTTTTTAGGAAAAAATGCATTGGTTTGTTAGATACAGGGGCATCTGTTTCATGTCTAGGATCTCAAGCTGCATTAGAATTTCTAGATTCTAATGAGTCATATCGGAAGTTGAATACTTCTGTAAAAACTGCTGATGGTAAGCCACAGGTTGTAGAGGGAGTTGTGACCACTGAGGTTAAGTTTAGGGGGAAGTGTTCACCTTTGACTCTATATATAGTGCCGAGTATTTCACAAAACCTGATTTTGGGAATGGATTTTTGGAGAGTCTTCAATTTACTGCCGCCAACGCTGATTTCTTCTAGCTTATCTGATTCTTCAATAGTAAGCGATATATCAAACCGCAGATTTCTGTCTGGAGAACAAGAGTTTCAGCTTCAACGATTGATCGGTGTGTTTCCGTCCTTTGCCAAAGAAGGACTTGGACACACTTCTGTTTTATGCCATTTTATTGATACTGGAGATGCTAAGCCTATCAAGCAACGGCATTTTTCAGTTTCCCCAGCTATTGAAAAGCTAATTTATGATGAGCTCGACCGCATGTTGGCAATGGATGTGATTGAGGAGTCGAATAGTGCTTGGTCGTCTCCCGTGGTTCTTCATCGGAAACCGGGTAAAAACCGATTGTGCTTGGACAGCCGGAAACTTAACTCAGTGACCATAGGCGACGCTTATCCACTTCCTCACATCGACGGCATTTTAAGCCGTCTGCCGAAAGCAGAATACATTAGTAGTCTTGACCTTAAAGACGCTTTTTGGCAGATACCCTTAGATAAATCATCGAAAGATAAAACAGCATTCACCGTTCCTGGGAGGCCGTTGTATCACTTCAAAGTTATGCCTTTCGGATTGTGCAATGCACCGCAAACGATGTCTAGGCTAATGGACCGAGTGATACCAGCAACTCTCAGGATGGAGGTGTTTGTGTATCTGGATGATCTTCTGGTGGTGTCTGCTACATTTGAGCGTCATGTTCAAGTCTTACAGGAAGTAGCTAAGTGTTTGCGTGCCTCAGGACTTACTATAAATGTAGAGAAAAGCAAATTTTGTGTGACGGAAGTCCGATATCTTGGTCATATTGTTGGTAATGGGGTAATTCGAACAGACCCAGAAAAAGTTTTAGCCATAACCGAATTTCCGACGCCGAGGTCTGTCAAACAAATCAGACGGTTTTTAGGGATGTCAGGTTGGTACAGAAAGTTTATTCGGAACTATGCTGCCATATCATCGCCATTAACAGACTTGTTAAAGGCCAAACGTAAGTTTGTCTGGTCTGATGAGGCTCAGCGTTCCTTTGAAGACTTAAAGTCGATTTTGAGCTCAGCTCCTGTTTTGCATAGCCCTAATTTTTCACAGCCGTTTTTCATACACTGTGATGCAAGCAAAACCGGAATAGGAAGTGTATTGGTGCAAAAGAATGCGGAGGGTGAAGAGTTTCCAATAGCATTTATGTCAAAGAAACTCAATCAAGCCCAACGAAACTATAGTGTCACCGAACATGAATGCTTAGCAGCGATGGTAAGCATCAAAAAGTTCAGAGCTTATGTCGAAGGTCATGAGTTCACGGTGATCACTGATCACGCCTCATTAAAGTGGCTCATGTCCCAATCCGACCTAAGTACTAGGCTGGCTCGATGGGCTTTGAAGCTTCAAGGGTACCGATTTAAAATTGAGCATAGAAAAGGTTCGCAGAATATAGTTCCGGATACGCTTTCACGTGTCAACACTGATGATTTGTCCGAGGTCTATGGTTTGTCCGAAATAGGGAATGACAGCGGGGTTTTTGTAGACTTAGGCTCTACACATTTCCAATCTGATGAATATAAAGACTTAGTTAAAAAGATTGAAGAAAATAATAATGCCACTCCCGACTTAAAAGTAATTAATGGATTTTTGTACCGTAGGACTGAACATAGTGTGGGGGAACAGACGACCGACGACCTGACATGGAAACTCTGGATTCCGAAAGGAATAATCCTTGATGTCCTGCAAAAGCACCATGACGACCCACTATCTTCTCACTCGGGGATAAACAAAACGCTGGAGAGAATACGACGTTACTATTTCTGGCCAAATCTTGTCAACGATGTGAAAAATTACATCAATAATTGCGAGATTTGTAAGACGACTAAACCTCCGAATCAAATCATGCGACCCCCAATGGGAAGAACTGGAGAGACACAGAGATTTTTCCAAAAACTATACGTTGACTTTTTGGGGCCGTACCCGAGATCAAAATCTGGAAACATAGGAATATTTGTTGTTTTAGACCACTTCTCAAAATTTTCTTTTCTTCACCCAGTAAGAAAGTTTACAGCTGACGTTGTGATTAGATATTTGGAAGAATCTCTGTTTCACACATTCGGGGTACCGGAAATAGTAGTTTCTGACAACGGAACGCAATTTAAAGCTCACAAATTCAATTCGTTACTTCAACGTTATGGGATTTCTCACGTTTACACTGCTGTTCAAGCTCCACAGGCAAATGCTTCTGAGAGAGTGAACAGGTCAGTCATTGCGGCAATCAAAGCGTATATCGACACGGATCAACAGAATTGGGATGAAAACTTGAGCAGAATATCGTGCGCTCTACGGTCGGCAGTACACTCGTCGGTAGGCACTTCTCCCTATTTTATGCCTTTTTGCCAACATATGGTTACAAATGGCTCTACCTATCAGCTTTTAAGAAATTTGGGTATGCTTGAGGATAGATCCGTCCAATTTAACCGGTCCGACTCATTTGAAGTAGTTCGAGCTAAAGCAACAGATATAATGAGAAAACAATTTGAACGAAACGAGAGAGCCTACAACACTCGATCTCGTGAAGTAACGTATGAAGAAGGCCAGGAAGTTTTTCGCAGGAATTTCCGTTTAAGCAATTTTGAAAAAGGTTATAATGCCAAGTTGGCCCCAACCTTTATTAAAGCTCGAGTTCGGCGAAAACTTGGAACTGCGTATTATGAGCTTGAAGATTTGAAGGGACGCCCAATTGGAAAATATCATGCAAAAGATATCAGACAATAGCTAGTATCTACAAGCGTGATCATCTTTCGGATCTTGTAAATCCCCGAAATCTGATTTTGTTGGGGGGTAAATGTAGTGGCGCTTGCAGATACTTTTTGGTGTATCTCACTCTGTGGTCTGTTTGTTTGCTCATATGTATGTACAATGCGTTGTTTGCCTTTTTGTAAATGAGCGGATGATTCTTCTCAGTTCCTTTATTTTTCCTTCTAAATTTAGAAACTTGATCTTGTGAGAACCATTGCAGAGAGCATACTTTCAGGCTCCAATGTAAATCAGGAATGTCGCCTTACTGGTGGCCCAGTGGGATTGTTGGCGATTACTACTCAGAGGTCCTAGGTTCAATTCCTACGCCAGGCCTCTGAGATTTTGTTTTTTATTTTATTTTATTTTTTTTTGTGGATATTTTTATTCATTGATTCTTTTAATTTTTGCTAAAGTGGCTGTTTGTTGAGGAAAAATCAGTAAGTTGGTACATCGAGAACTCTCATTTAGGTTCTCAACTTCCATTTGATGCTTTCCTACTTTGCCTTTTTCTTATCGAAGAGGTGAATATTCTTCTATTATGTTGTGTTGCATAAGTGGTAGTTGCATATGGCGGTTGAGTGCGATTGTTGTAAGAAGTGTTAGTGTATCTGAGCAGAAGACATATTTGTCTGGAAACGTAAAGATGTTTTGGCGCTAGTCCAGCAAAACGGTTTGGATTTCGGAATAAACCGAGGTTTAAAAAGGGGTAAAGGGAAGCCATTTTTGCCAATTTGTTCCAGCATTAGCTCTGTGCACACGTAAATTGTTTTCAGTTCAACTATAAGTTTTTTTGTGCTGATAAGCCGGTAAAGGTTTTTTTTTTGTCATCTTTTTTTTTTGAGACTGTGAAGCTGCTGTAAGTACTTCTGAACTTTGCTTGTAACTTGTATGCCTTCCTTCCTCTTGATTTTTTTCCTTGTGCTCACAAGCAATTTTCAATTGTTTGAGATAACATAGGAATGCTCTTATTCAGAAGGTCGGAGGTCATAAGGTGTGCAAGTTTTTCTAAGTATTTCAGTTTAGTTTTGCTTACAGTGCTAAAATCTATCATTGTGTGCTTCCTGTGATCTTCTTCCGAAAGCTCATTTGATCGAAGAGTGGATGATTGCTGAGCTGGAGCAGAGATTGAAGGCAATCTATTTCTCTTATGTTGGTGCCAACGCAAAAAAAAAAAGGTAATAGAATGCGGCAATTTCTCTTTTATTTCCCTATGTTAACGGTCCACCTGTTCTTCCTCAGCTTTGGCACCAAGTGTTCTCAGTCACTTGTCCCCGCTTCCTCACCTCTGTACCCTACAAGCTCCTATACTGCCACTACAATAAGTTAAAAATAACCTGTCTGCCAGCAGTCTAATTTTAGCTCGTGTTTAAAGTGTGCCTAAGTATACGGAAAGGAAAAGTGAAAAAAAAGTGCCGTCGGATCTTCTTTGTGCAATTTTTACAAGAAGTCCAAAGGTCGAATATATGAATTTATACGGTTGTGCATAATCTTCCAATGGTTTTTTTTAACCAAGCCGTGAGGAAATATAAGTTAAAAAGAGTTCTTTTGGTTAATCATCGAAAATAACCAGTGATTTTTTTTTCGTTAATTTTAATATAAATTTTTGTTTAATTTTTTTATATCGTCTCAGTCGATTTCATCATTGAAAATCTAAGGTGAAACCAACCAAAAACTTTCTATTAAGAACGTTCGCGAAATCGATTTAAAAAAAAAAATATATAAAGAAAAAAAAGAATGTTCAATTTCAATTAAAAAGTGGTTAGTGCAATCCCTTGTTTTGTGTGCAGTGTCGAGGAGAGGGCAAAGGTAGCAAGATTGGATGTTTGGGGCAACCTCTATTTAAAATTTAATTTTTTTTCGTTTTGCCTGGATTATCTGCGTGGAAGGCCTTTCATCGTGGGATCACCAGTCAAGTAAGTGCATCAACATCTTAATTATTTTAAATATTGGTAGGGTGACGTACGTACTCTAGGAACAACTAGACCAACCGTTGTCTCCTGGAGTACACTTGTCCCTAAAACCCCAGACCGGAGTCATTCTCTAGGAAATCGTTATTTTTCTTGCATGGAATCATAATATTTGATTATATTTGCCACATACCTCCTAGATGTTCGACATAATTACCATAACTTTAAAGCATCCCACTTCAACATAAAATTCAATATCCTTTTATTTCGGTGTCGCGTTTGTGTGTTTGTATGTATGTACATAAGGAAAAGGTAATACAAAGAGTGCGTTGACCTTGCACTATTACAGATATTGGTGTATGAATATATCCAAATATTGGAATATATCAGATAGTATTTTTGGTTTATACTGCGCGTTGGTTTCACTCTTGATTTAGGGTTTTCCTTTTTTTTTCTTTATAAATAATGCTAACAAGGTAAAATTTGATTTAGTTTGTACGTTCATTAAAAAAGAAAAAGAAAAGTCTTATTTTATTTTTATTTTTAAATTATTTTCATAGAATCTACTTAATTACCTTACTACAGTTTGCTCTTAATCCATTTTATTATATTTGTTTTTTTTCATAATGAATTTAGTAAACTTTAAATGAGAATATTCTTATCTAAGCAAATGTTGCCTGAATTGATTAGTTTTAATAAAATGTTATCAATTGCTGAAATGCACTAAACATCTTTCATGTTTGATTTCTGGTAGCCGGAACTAGAGATAGGGGAATATTAAATGGGTCTACCATAGATTTTTCCAATGGATATTGAGTAGACAGGATGGGCGGGCAAAACAGTTTGTGCATTTACCACCTACCGCACAAACAAACTCCACTTCGAATGGAACCAAATTCTATCCTCTTTACCTCCTTACTATCTTCTTTTTGTTCTTCTTAGATACTGATATCACCCAGTCAAGCACGCGATTTCTAAAAAAATAAAATTTTATGGTAGCGAAACAGGAATGTGTGAAGGCAAGATCCCACCCCAACGACGAGCAAGTAGGCCGGAAAACATGCGTGCTTTAGCCATCCATTCGTTCCTAAAAATACGTTTTTCGTTTTTATTTCTGACCCAGTTAGAATTTGACCGTTGTATGCTACACGTGTTCCATTGGTATTCACTTATTCAACGAGTTAGAGGTCGCCAAGGCGATAACTTCAAGAACTGATTGGCTTTAATCATCATAAACCGTTTTATTTGAAAATTTGTTTCGTCGTTCGTGTGGGCTACTTTTTAGATTATTGTACTTTACAATGGTGTAAAGTTATGATGTTAGCGGCCTCCTTAACGAGTTGCCAATCGAACAAGGCCACTTTAAAATATAAAAATTATCAACATATTTGTATTTAATATTTTTCTGTTCTGTTTCCCAATCGTTTCATTCACCGAAAATCTAGTTTTGCTATTATATAAGTACTTTCTGTGTTACAGAATTAATATCATTTCTATCTGTCAATCGTTTCTCAAATTGTTCTTAAAACATTGAAGATGCGACTAGAAAAATAACAAATGTTATTGTCCGCGCAAAATTGTTCTAAAGTACTTAAACACTAGGCGTGTTCGATTGATGCTCGTTACTCAGCGCGTAAGTGTTGGCTAAGACGGCAATTTCAAATCTTTTTGAAAAATTTTTTGAAATTTCTTTATTAAGGGTGGTCCATCCATAATGCACGATGTTAATTGTGAGTCACACTTTAACGTCAACTTAATTTGACATTTCTTAGTTTCAATGTTTGACAAATGCATCCATGGACAACCCTTAATAGAACTGATTCGCTTTATGGAATTTGACTTGGAAATTTTTTATTTGTAGAAAAACAGTTGTTGAAGGTTTTTTGGACACTAGTCCTTACACAAAATCCAGCAGCCATGCTCCTTTTTATGGTATGAGTGAGTTACAACTACGAGGGTTGCTATATATATTTCTGACCAAGGCCACACTAAGTGTTGCCTGGCGCCATCTGACATTTCCATTGGAAAGTTTGACATTTTTTGGCACAAACGTACTCAGAACGTTTTGACGTACGACCATCATTTGTGTTGTTTACAGTGACTTGAAAAAATCAATTTGGCAAAAAAATTGAATTAACTCGTGAAATTTTCGTAAGATTATTTTTCACAACTTACAACGTGGATTATCACGACAAGAGTGCATCGATGAACTTAAATCTTAGTATGGCGATGAAGCACCATCCTATAGCACTGTGAAAAACTGGTTTAATGAATTCAATCGTGGCCGACGCTCGCTCAAAAATGAAGGTCGTCCAAAACGGCCGTTGTGCCAGAGAACATTGATGCCGTGCGTGAACTGATAATGCAAGATCGTCATGTGACATACCGTGAGATAGCGGAATCCTTGGACATTTCTTTCACCAGCATACATTCGATATTGCATAAACACCTGGCCGTAAAAAAGGTTTGTTCTCGTTGGATCCTGTACAATTTAACAATCGCTCAAAAAAAGGCTTGTGTCGATTGGTGCAAAGAAATTTTGAAAACATACGATCGCGGTGCTTCAAAAGACGTTTATAAGATCGTCACAGGTGACGAATCATGGATCTATGCGTATGAGCCCGAAACAAAACAGCAATCGACCGTGTGGGTGGGTCTTCGAAGACGAGCTATATCCCACGAAAGTTGTTTGTGGAAGAACACTTCGAAGCAAATGGTCGCCTGTTTCTTTAGCAAAACTGGTCATGTGGCGACTGTTCCGCTTGGGCAACGTAGGACGGTCAATTCTGAGTGGTACACCACAATTTGTTTGCCTGAAGTCTTCGAAGAAATTCGAAAAACGCACAAGAGAAGACGAATCATTGTGCACCATGACAATGCGAGCGCTCACACATCGGCTCAAACCAGCGCCTTTTTGACTGGCCAAAACGCCGAATTGATGGGCCATCCGCCGTATAGCTCTGACTTGGCACCCAATGACTTCTTTTTATTCCCGCACATCAAGAAAAAAATGCGTGGCCAACGATTTTCGTTGCCAGAAGATGCTGTTGAAGCGTTCAAAGACCATGTTTTGGAGGTGTCTCAATTGGAGTGGAAAAAGTGCTTCGCCAATTGGTTTGAGCGCATGCAAAAGTGTAAAAATCATGCTGGAGAATACTTTAAAAAACAATAAAAACCATTTTTGATGATAAATATTCGCATATTCATTATTAGGCTAGAAATATATATAGCAGCCTCGTATGTATTCTGAAAACTCCTTCTATTTTTGTCTAATGCAAGTATGGGAACGAAGCACTGTGATACGGTCCGTTTTTGGGTTACAAGATCCAAAAGGTCCACCAACCATGCCCATTTTTTGTGGTATAAAGTGCGTCTTAACTAACATTCCCCATTTATGCCAATGGTTCGTTTACATGGTAGGATGTTCTAAGGAAATATTGAAAAAAGTGTACTTTTTGAGGTGTTCTCAGTCTTAACTAAGGAATTGTTTTCCCCCATAGGAATTTACAATCCCACACATCTTAGGACAATAAGCTGCCATCGGGTAAAGTTTCGGGATCCTAGCTTAGCCTCATTGTTTTAAACTTATTGTGCTTTCAACATACAGACATTCATGGCTAAATCTACTTAGTATTCTAAGCCGATCAATTTTATATGGGGTCTTGGATCAATATTTCGAGGTGCTGCAAACGGATTAACAAATTTGGTATGCACTCCTTCTTAGGGTGGAGGCTATAAAAAACATATTTATTCTAGAAAATCGCAGAGCTAGTTTAAGCCCTGTCCGACCCAAAATGCATATAAACTATGTTGATAAATTAATAGGAGAAAATTAAATTTTCACCGGAAAACTATCAAACGGCGCGTGTACATATGTGTGCGTGTTGGTCTCTATACGCTTGAACACTGTGTGTGCGTAATTAAGAATTTGATTTTTCTAATATTAGCAGTAGCAGTAGAGCAACGTGCTTAGCACCTTAATCCAGGGCTTATATGCACCTGATTAGCAACAAAAAAAACGTAACGAAACACAACAAAACAAAAAAAGTTGCTAGTGGAAAACAAACACACGCACACACAAGGCGGGGTAAAACAACAACAACAAGAATCAACATATTTATGCTTAAACATGTTTGTTTTTGCCGCTTCCCCATGTACCATAAGCAGCAAACGAACAAACGTTGGGGGCAGCTGCTGCTGATGCAGTATTACCCTACGTTCACATGAGCATGTACGAGTACGAGTATGTACGTCAGAGAAACTAATCTCCGCCCAGGTGGAACGAACGAAAAGAAGAAGAAGAAAACACACACACACACCCTACTATACACTAAACCGAACTGGTGCACAGCTGAACGAATGACTGAGCAACTTGAGCCACAACTCGAACGCACAGCCACCGAAAACGGCCCACCTTCAGCAAACAGCAGCGACAGCAGAAATCAGTAGCCCACAACCCAGCCAGCACAAACAGCCGACAACATCAATCCCGAGAATATGGTTTAATGAACTTTTATACAGTGTTTCGGTGTTTCCTTAAGCACACACACACACAGGGGCGCAATCTTACGCAGGCACGTAGATTTGTAGTAACCCAGCGGGAAAATTTGCAAGGCTTTTTCCTCAAAGACCTTCCTTCATGAAGGATTTCTTCTCAGATCAAAACTACATTCTTTAAGGCCCTTCAAAAGTTAACTTTCAGTAAAAGGCCGTCTGCGGTTTTTTTCTTTTCTCTTTAAAGTTACT
Organism: Hydrotaea diabolus; assembly: GCA_963513945.1. NCBI lineage: Eukaryota > Metazoa > Arthropoda > Insecta > Diptera > Muscidae > Hydrotaea > Hydrotaea diabolus. Next base: position 7,817,427 of record OY740719.1, on the reverse strand, counting down.
TTGAGAGAGAAGTAAAAGGTGATCGAAGTAGAGATACTTTTTTCAATAGACTTTTTTTGACAGATCACGTGTGAGTCGTATCGTGTTATTTTTGTTTAGTATTGTTTGGTATTTCATGATGGAAAGACTTACGCCTGATCAACGTTCACAAATCGTTCAACTTTATTACGAAAATTTACGTTCTGTGAGGAATGTGTTTCGTCCACTTCGTTCAACTTATGGGCAACATAATCGGCCTACTGAAAGTACTATTCGCAACACCATCACCCATCTTGAGACCCAGCATTCATTACTGGACTATATTCGACCGAAAAGGCCACGTCCAGCACGCAGTGAAGAAACTGTAGCGGCCGTAGCTGAGAGTGTACACCAAGACCGTGGAGAGTCGATTCGGCGCCGTTCGCAGCAACTCGGACTGACGTATGGAACGGTTTGGCAAATTTTACGACGAGATCTTAAATTGAAAGCGTAAAAAATACAGCTTGTGCATGAACTGAAGCCGCCCGACGTTCCCAAGCGACATCGCTTCGCTCTATGGACCATTGAAAAGTTCCAAGAAGATCCGAGGTTTTCGAGCCAAATTTTGTTTAGCGATGGGGCCCATTTCTGGCTCAATGGTCAATGAAGAGCAACCAGAATAGGTTGCAGATTGATGCGATGTGTGGGAGGGAAGTGGCGCCTTCTTCTTGAAACCAAATGTCGCCGAGATCACGAGCTTTAAGTTCCGGCATCAAATAGTCGGTTATTATGGCACGATAACGGTCGCCATTGACGGTTACGTTCTCACCGGCATCATTTTTATAGAACCGTTGTTTTTTTGGTATGGTTTGTGGAATCATCGGTCCATATTTCTTTAAAAATGATGCCGCTGAGAACGTAACCGTCAATGGCGACCGTTATCGTGCCATAATAACCGACTATTTGATGCCTGAACTTAAAGCTCGTGATCTCGGCGACATTTGGTTTCGACAAGAAGGCGCCACTTCCCTCCCACACATCGCATCAATCAATGGATTTATTGAGAGAACACTTCGGTGAGCAGATAATTTCACGTTTTGGGCCGGTCAATTGGCCACCAAGATCGTGTGATATCACACCGTTCGACTTTTCCTGTGGGGATATGGAAAGTCTAAAGTTTATGCGGACAAACCCGCTTCGATTCAGGCCTTGAAGCAAAATATCAAGCGTGTCATTCGCCAGTTACCAGTCGAAATGCTCGAACGAGTTATTGAAAATTGGACTCAACGAATGGACCATCGGAAACGTAGCGGCGGCCAACATTTGATAGACATAATCTTCAAAAACTAAATGCCAAAGAGTGTTCTTTCAAATGATAATAAACATTCCCCATTCAATTTGAATTTTCTGTGTTTTTTTCCTTTAAAAAAGTAGGGAACCTCGAAATGGATCAGGCGTTACTTCCAACTTATTCTTTTCTGTGTTATAGAGCAGGTCGCTAAGCGGATTTCCAGGCAGAGTTTTAGCCACCTGAAATTTAAATTTTCCTGGGCAGTATGGCGGCCTTCAAAGTTGGGCGCCTACAGAGTTAAATTCTTGAAATTTAAATTTTTCCTGGGCAGTATGGCGGCCCTCAAAGTTGGGCGCCTACAGAGTTAAATTCTGATATACTTTAACATTTCGAAATCGCTTACCCAAATGCGGGTTGCAGCGGAATTTAAACCGCAGTTATATGTGTCAGGCAAGGCTTAAACACCTACTGCGCTGTGGTCCGTAGTTGTGCAATTGATGAATGGACGTGCACAACTATCGCTCAGGTAAACTTAGGTTTAAATCCGGGAAAGAACATCTAGACATTTGTCAGCGACCGGGTTTCCACTAATTCTTTCCTAACCTAACCTGATTTGAACGGCCTTACTCCCTGTCAATCTACCCCTGCAGTTATTTGAATTAAGTGCTAAAAGCAGCAGTCATGTCGCTCAATTCCCCAAGAAGGCCTCCTAAGAGGCCTAGTAGTATAGGTTTCCTCTTAGCCGCCGGGAGCTTTCGCCCAGCACACACAAAACGCGCGCGCTCAGTTGCTTTCTTTGTTTTTATAATTTCGTTAAACTGCCAAGCACGTGTTGTTGTAGGCGTACAAGGATGTGTGAGTCGAATATGTGTGTGTGTGTCGTGGTTCCGCACATGTGTATTTGTGTGAATTTGTTTCTGATACAGCAGCAACAGCAACAACAAGAACCATAAAGAACAGCATCAGCAACATCTTATTAAGTCTCGTTTACGTTGCCTTTTTGCCACTTTGAGTTTGTTTCTAGCCATGATTTATGCGAAAATGTTAAGTCGTGTCATAACATAACTAACACGAGCTACTGCCGCTGCCCCTGCCACTGCCTGCTCCTCACCCACCTGCCTGCTCAAACGTCAGCAAGTCACCGGATTTAAGAGGATCCCAAGCAGTAGATATTGGTAGTGGCGCTGCCTCTAATTTACCCCCTAATTTCATTCACTGGAGGATGAAAAGAAAATCAGGTTAAATGTTGAAGAGCACACAGCGAAAATTTCACTTTCCGTTGAAGAGGAGTGTTGAGAAATTAAAGGCGTTGGGCAAATTAGAAGAAGGTAAAAGGATTTCACGGAATATTTATGTAGGGTAAAAGACAGACAGAGAGAGAGACGGCATTGCATTGCCATATTTTTTAAATTCCTTTGTCTGAGATTCAGCGGGAATTCGCGATGCGATCATGAAAGTTCCATGTATTAATAATAGTTTTCCAAATGTTATATTTTTTTGGAGAAGCTTTAAAATTTACACGTGCCAAGAGATGCCAAAAAAAAGACAACAAGGGTTTGCCATTTCTACAAGCACCGATTCACGGCTTCCCAGCGCATGAAAATTATTGAAATTTTTATTTTCAGTTTCGGTTGAATTACGGAAATATGAAAATATTCAGTCCATATTTCCGTTAATCAACTGCAATGGAAACTTGCACACAGAATAGTTGCAACAACCGAATTTTTTGGCAAGCAAATGTTGTTGATTGCACGTACTTTCTATGACTTCCATCGCAACAACCACGATTGCAAATGTCAGCAAATGCAACTGACAGTAGCGGTTCAAGAGACATAGTATCGGCAACCCAGACCAATAAAGTCGATTATTACAATTGAATTTATACACATATTGGATGTTGTTATGTTTAGTATATATTGTTGGTTAAAAGTTCTCTTTAAATTCATTTAATGTCTTTATTGACACGAAAATAAATAAAACATTTTAAAATAAATGTTACTTTGGAAAAAATCATTGGCGGTGACAACAGATATGTGTTTTGTAGTAACCAAACCCGGTATAGGTCGCTGTTGTAACAAATTATTGATGATCCCAACATTATAATATAATCCCTATAATATAAGTATTTTGTCAATTCTAGCCACTACAAATTCATTGTTTAAGACAAAAACACATTTTATAAATCAAAAAAAAATAGAATAGAAGTGTTGAATTATTATTTTAAATATTTTAGAATTTGGATTTTTTCCAAATGGTATAGGGTGATCCATCTCGAGTTATTGTTTTAGAACAAAAAAAATATATAAAAATTCAAATCAAGTGTGGAATCTTTATTGGTCATTTTATGGCATTTTTTTTTTGAGAATTATTTCCTTCAAATGTTGGCAACTGCACGAGGGCGACCGCAAAAGTAACTGGCGAAAAAGAACCGTTTTTTGGAATTATTATTATTTATTTTTCAACATAATCTCCTTCTAACTCAATACACTTCATCAAACGTTTTTCAAGTTTTTTAATTCCATCCGAAAAATAAGATTCTTCAAGACCTTCAAAATATGCCTCAGTTTCAGCAATAACCTCGCTATTGGACGAAAATTTTTTGCCACCGAGAAATTTTTTTAAATTTGGAAAAAAGAAATAATCAGAAGGAGCTAAATCTGGACTATATGGTGGACTCGGAGCAATTTTAAATCGTAATTCGGCCAGTTTTTGTTGAATTAAAAATGCAGTGTGTGAAGGAGCATTATCTTGATGAAAAAGAACTTTTTTTTCTAAATGCGGCGTTTTTCTTGATTTCTTCACTCAACCGATCCAATAATGCACAATAATATTCACTATTTATAGTTTTTCCTTTCTCAAGATAATCAATAAATATTTTACCCCTTGCATCCCAAAATACTTTAAAAAACAAAAAAAAAGTTGCTAGTAAAACAGAAAATGTGCCAGGCCAGTCAGTTTTGCGGTCGCCCTCGTGTTATGGAAATGAGCGTTCGGTGAGAAACGGGAAGGAAGATCCGCTGTTTTCGACCAAAATTTTGTTCAGTGACTTAACTGCAAAGTCAATAAACAAAATTGCCGCATTTGGGCTGAAGAGCAACAATAAGAGGTTCAAGAGGTGCCATTAGAGTGCCCAGAGAAAACCACGGTTTGATGCGGTTTATAAGCTGGTGGAATCATCGGTATATGTGACAGCGCATAGAGAAAGGGACCTAAGGGCATCAATCATTAAAATCAATTTTCACTTTTTTATTGATGTGGACAACATCTGAGCATCGAATGAGACCGATCCCATGCCCCAAAAGTGTTCCCTCCCAGAGATATGCGCGTTTTATGAAAGTGATGGTACACCAAAGATACACGTATTTTAATCTTTAAAATGGCTCTCCTGAACAAAACTAGTTTTTACCCTTAGGTCCCTTTCTATTTTGCGCGTCACATATATATTTTTTTAAAAATGATGATGGCCGGAACGTAACCCTGAATGGTGCTCGCTATCGCGCCATGATATCGATCTTTATGCTACCTGAAATTGAAGCCCGTAATCTTGACGACACTTGGTTTAAAAAGGACGGTGCCACTTGCCATGCAGCTGCTCAAACAATGGATCTATTGAGGGGTCATTTCGAAAAGCAGCTAATTTCACGTTCTGGACAGGTGAGTTGGCCGCCTAGGTCGAATGATATCACACGTTTAGACATTTTTCTTTGGGGTTACGTAAAGTCAAAAGTCTATGATGGCAAACCAGCTACGATTCAGGTTTTGGAAGCCAACATGACGCGTGTCATTAAAGCCATACCGGTCGAAATGCTCGAACGAGTCATGCAAAATTGAACATTTGAAGGAAATTATATTCAAAAAATAAATGCCATGAAATGTCCTTTTAAATTACCAATAAAGATTCCACACTTGATTTGAATTTTTATATTTTTTTTGTTCTGAAAAAAATACCTCTAGATGGATCACCTGATATTTAAAATTGTCTAAAACAAGTAAATTTTTTGTTAAATTTTGACCAAAAATTAGTTTCAATTTGTATTGAAACTTATAAAGTAGATTACTTAGATGAACCGAATACATAAAATTTATCCATCAGTGGTTCCAGTTAACAAATGTTTGTGTAATGACAACCGAATCGGTTGAACACATGTGTGAGAGCTATTATCCAAATTATAATTGGTTGTGACAATCAACAACTTTACTGAACTCGGCTGGTATGACCGATTACTGTAATATTATCGTAGCTGCCATCTTATGGTATGTCTAACCATGCAACCATCAACACCATGAAAAGTTGGTGATTGCATCTGCTAGTGTGTTTATCTAACCGAATTTTTGTAGTTTGGGCCGATTTTCAACTGTGCATGTATTAATGAAAGATTTTCCATTTTGTTATATTTCAGAAGCTGTAAGAATACCAACTCCACTAGTTGTCAGTAAAATTTGCAGAACAAGGTTATCCTTTACAAAACCATTCTAAAGCCAGTGTGGACCTATGGGATCCAACTATGGGGGCCAGCCAGTAGTTCAACGTTAAAAATATTAAAGATATGTCAATCTAAAACCCTAAGACTTATCTCAAAGGCTCCTTGGTTTGTTAACAACAATATTATTTAAACCGATCTTGATGTGCCGATAGTTTAAGATAAAATAAAACGCTTTAGTGGAAATTGCCTAAACAGATTAAGTACGCACTCTAATGTTCAGCTATACGAGGGCGGTTCGGAAACTTCTTAGCCTAGCAGAAAAAGCGCGGTATAAACAAAAAAAGTTAAGTGTTTTGGAAACTTCTATCTCTGCTATGAACACATGTTAAATTTTGTTTCGATCTGGCAACTCCTTCATATAGAAACAGGTGCTCACAAAAGACGCATCCGCGATTTTTTTACAATGGAAAAATTAGAAATGCGTGGTGTCATTAAATATTTACATAAAAAAGGTTTATCGGGACAAGAAATTCATAATGATATGGAGAATGTGTTAGGTGAAAGTGCTCCTTCATATGCAACAGTAAAAAATTGGGTTGCTGAATTTAAACGTGGTCGTACAAGCATTGAAGATGAACCACGTAGTGGACGTCCAAAAACAGCAACAACAACAGAAATTGTAGCCAAAGTGCATGATATGGTATTAAATGATCGACGAATAAAAGTGTGTGAAATAGCTAATATCATGGGCATCTCAAATGATCGAGTCCATTTAATTTTGCATGAAGAACTACAGATGAAAAAGCTTTCTGCAAGAGGGGTGCCGGACTTGTTAACAGTCGACCAAAACGCATAAGAATGAACATTTGGATCGTTTTCAGCGAAATAAAATGGATTTTAAGCGTCGTTTCATAACTGTTGATGAGACATGGATCCACCACTATACTCCAGAGACAAAAGAACAATCCAAACAATGGACTGAAGCTGGAGGAAGTGCCCCAAAGAAGGTAAAAACAATTCAATCGGCTGGTAAGGTTATGGCAACGGTTTTTTGGGACTTCAAAGGTATTTTATTGATTGACTATCTGCAAAAGGGTAAAACAATAAATTGAGAGTACTATTGCAACCTTTTAGATCAATTAAATGTACAAATTCGAGAAAAACGTCCTGGCTTACAACACAAAAAAATAATTTTTCATCAAGACAACGCACCAGCGCACAAGAGTGTTTTAACAATGGCTAAAATCAACGAATTAAAGTACGAGTTGCTTGACCACCCACCGTATTCTCCTGATTTAGCTACCAGTGACTTTTACCTGTTCCTAAATCTAAAAAAATTCCTTGCTGGCAAGCGTTTTACCTCAAATGAAGATGCAATTACAGTTGTAAACCACTATTTTGAAGACCTTGAGGAAAACTATTTTAACCAAGGGATAGAATTGCTAGATAAGCGTTGGACTAAGTGTATTGAAGTTTTAGGAGATTATATTGAAAAATAAAAATATTTTTGAAAAACTAACTATTCTCTTTCATTGATAGGCTGAAGAGGCACTACATATTGATCTCCCTTTTATCTCGAAATATTAGTTTTTTTTTATATATTTATACTTAATATTTAAAGTTTAAACCTGAAGTTGAAAATTAAATACGTATACATTTGTTAAGTTTTTAGTGGAGCTTAAATCTTCTGTTAATTTTTTAGTTACTATTAGTTTTGCTAATTGTTTTCTTGTAAATAGATTGCAAATAACGATATAATATAAAAAATATATTTAATACCATTATTATGACTTGAACAGTTTTTATTCTGGTTCGAGACTTTTTTTATATTTCTTTTTCAGAATCAACGTAAAAAATTGGTAAAATGTATTGGCTACGGTCGCCAGGCAGACTGCACAGCTGTTTCTAAACCCGTCAAGGTTTTTCTTCAGCAGTCTTTGGCAACGATTACTTCGGCAAAAAATCAAACGACTTATACGGAAGACTCATTTTAATTAATGAGAATTACCCTTTGCGTATAGTCTTCGAACTGTGCGTAGAGCAATCTTCAACGCGCAATATCATTTTCACCTATTCCGTTTCGCATGGGCCTTCGGTTGAAATATCATATTAATTTGAGACCCTAGAATACTTCTCAGCTATTAAAGATTTGGCATGCAATAAATTTCCCCTCACTACTTTGTAATCTTCAATGCATCCCCTGCCAGCACTCAACCACCACTTTTTAGAGTGGCTTTTTCTCCAGCACAAAAGACCTAAATGACATCTAAATGTTCTTTTGTAGGGAAATTGTTCACTTGCTGATTTCTCTATTCGAAGCCAACGCCGACCGCCACTTATTTTTCTCCATTTGCCACATAATATTTCCTCTAAACAAATTAACTTATAAAAATTGCTGACATTTGAAATGTTCCTCTTTTCAACAACGAAAGCGCTTTGACAAAATGCAGAGAAAGTGGAAAAAAACCAACGAATGAACGAACCAAGTCGACTCTACTCTAGAGTTGAGTTGAAAAGAATACAATTTAGCAGCTCCGAACAAAGGCAATGAATAGGAAGAAAAATAAAGCACTGGCAAAGCACGAAGCCGAAGCGGAGGGGAAACTAAATACAAGGGAAATGAAAAAAGAGCACCATAAAATAAATAATGATTGCAATGAATACTTTTGAGAAAAGCATGAACGAACGAACGAAAAAATAGCGGCGACACTTGCTATTCATTCGAAAAAGGAAAAAACTAGTATTACCAACACCAGTAGCACATACACCTACATTTAATGCAACTATCACCATCACCACAACTACATACGCGAGTACACTGCCGATAAATTGATTAGGTACAGATGTTATTATACTAGATGTGTTGAAATGTTTTATAATATCCACCATCAATTAGGCTCAAATTATCGCATTTATGTACAACGTAAATATGAATACTATTAATATTTTATTCAAATCTAAAGGTATTGGTTTTCGATTTTTTTTTATTGTGAGGCTGGAAATCTCCCAACATCTCAACCTTACGAAGGCGATAAAACTTCAAGAAATAGCACAGGCATCGGATGATAATCAGGCAATTCAAGCGGTAAAAAAGGCTATTGAAAATCACGAATGAGTTGGAGCTGCTGAACCATACAAAATGTATGCTGTCGAATTGAGCTTCGCAGAACGAATACCATTCCAGGAGAATTGCAAAATCGTGCTTTGGATTTAGCCCATTAAGGACATTCGGGAATCAAAGTGATTAAAATACGGCTGCGAGCAAATTTATGGTGGCCGAAAATTGACCAAGTGGAAACAATGATAAAAAAAAGTGTCAAAGCTGCATATTGGTGAGTGCACCGTCTGCCCCAGAGCAAATGCGTAGAACCACTGGTGGCCCGATGATGCTATGGCAGCATCTGACTGTGGATTTTTGTGGACCGTTGCCATCCGTTCACCACCTGTTTGTTATTGATAATGACTATAGAGTGCATAAACCGGTTAGAAAATATATATAATATAATACTCGTATATATATTTGCGAGATTCGGATTACCACTATTAATTGCAGCGGATAATGGACCGTTGTTGGGTGCTGAGTTTCAAAATTACTGCGCCACAAACATCATAAAATTTATTAATACGACACCATATTGGCCCCCGAAAAACGGCGTGGTGGAGCGCCAATCCCATTCACTATTGAAAGTAATGAAAATCAATCAAAGCATGAAAGGAAAATTTAATGAAAATGAAGGATTTAAGGAAATATTTCCTGAAATCTCTAGCCGAATTGACGTTCAATCAGAATATATGGAATAAGCTGCCAACTACAACACAACCATTTGAAAAAGAGCTACACGATCGAGACAAACACAGAAGGAGAAAGGAAAAGTGTATGACGATGCCAAGTGACAGGCAAAGCATATTGAGATAATAGAGGGGGTTATGGTGCTTTTGAAACGACAAATGGTGACGAATAAGTTGGAATCCCAATTTGAGCCAACAATACACAAGGTGGTGAATAGGAGCGGTTCTGAGGCCACGGTTGAATCAACAGAAAATGGAAAGCACAAACGGCGAAATGTCGCACACGTATGACGAGTTTCAAACGACGACATCAACGAATTATTTCCCATTCGGCCACCGAACTAAGGATATACATTAGAATCAAAAGCACTGCCACTCATCAGAGACCGTATCGCCATCAAATGACTTGGCAACCACACAGCAGAGTCCCACTTCCAGGGACATGTTACAAGCCAAACAAAGACGCTTAGCACCAATTCGATTCCGGTGCTATCACATGTAATCAGTTTAATTATTACTACCGGATAATGACATCTTCTAACCGATTGCATTAAAGTATTTTGAAACCAAAAATACACAGCAAAAAGCACCGCTTCTTAAGATGTAATGACCTCTCTGCATTATATAAAAATCAGAAATAAGTACTTGCTGAAAAAGGTTAAATAAGCACTTATTACAATTATGTGTGGCTTTAGTCTTATTAAAAGGCCCATCTCTATTGACTGTCTATGATAAAAATCTATGTACAAAAGTAGCTCGTAGAGCAGATTTTAAAATCTACTATGCTGAACTAGGATTAGACCTATCGGCAGAATGCATAGTAATCGGAGTTGCTACACGGTGGCTGAAACGAAACTCTGATATTCAGCCTGCGATTGCATCTTTGCAAAATGTTTTACTAAATTCAATTATTGCACACAGCTACGGCGCATTTTCTAACTGATGACCACGCAGTTAGATATCCTTATCTTAACCTTACAGGTTTCAATTGATCTATTTTAATAAAGAAGCCCGCAGACAAGCGAACGTAGTAAGGGTAGGTCTAGTGTAGTCCAAATCACCATTTGAGATCTTTAAAATCCTTCTCTAAGGTCTTTTTTGAGTAGCCATGATCATTAAATAATTTCATGCAGTCATACAGAGTCAGCGAATGATTACTGCAGAAGCTGGTGAGATGACAAGGATGAAATATTCTGGTATGTATACGAGTATTTCTTCTCTTACTCTAGGGGCATACTTTTTTTTACCGAAACTCTCAGATATTTAGAGTATTAGTAGGATTTATGAGCAGCTCGTTATGATTTGAAAGATGTCAGCCAAAAAGAATACAACCATTTGAAGCTATATTTTCCAAAGCTTCAGCTTACCAGGATAGGAAACCAGGGTTACTACCCAGTATCCCGTGGTTTCACTACGATGCTGAATGAACTAAGTGGGACAAGTATTTCTCAGCCACTTTAAACTAACCTCATAAACATTACCATATAAAACTTAGATTATTTAAAAAATTGCAAACCTATTTAAATAAGCGGCAGTGTACGAGTATACAATATACCACTTCCCGGCAGCACACATACACTCGCACCAAAAAAACACTTTCTCATAAAATATTGGCTGCAAAATGAAGTGTACCAACACACGAAAATACAATGGCGGAGTAGAAAAAAGAAACGCCAACATAAAATAGTGTTACAACCAGTGTTGCCGTTTTGGTAGAATTCTACCAAATTTGGTCGGACGAATTTCAATTTTTTAATTTTGGTCGGATGGTAGGCCCAAACTGATTATGGTAGATTTTTGAATAAAAATTTCAAATATATATTTTTATTATAATTTACCATGTGTTGCACATAATTTTATTTATAAATATTCACAGTTTACAAAATCATTACTATGTGTGAAACGCCATGTATGGAACGAGGCCAAAGTACAAAATCATTTGCCGTTTACTCTGTCTTAGACGTCGTAAACAGCTTATGGCCTCTGAACTGTGGTATGCTTGTTCGCGGTAACAGTATCATGCTTTGTAAAGAATTAATCACGAACAAAGGTCCGCATACTGTATGGTCAGCTAAAAAAAGACTTTAAAAAACCGAATAAACTGTAGTGAATTGAAAATATGTTAAACATGATCTCGGATTTACTGACAAATGATCTCCAAAATCTCTGTATATATAAGAGATTTTTTTTTGTATATATTTTTATTCAAAGAATTAAAATAATAGACTGAATTTACATTATTTTTTGTTTAATTAATAAAAGTTTTCTATAAATTAAATATTGTTTTTTTTTCGTTACAATTTTGGTCGGTTTTGACCCAATTTGGTAGGATTTAGAAACAAATTTGGTCGGAAAAAAAAATTTCTTGTGGCAACACTGGTTACAACGCAGATAAACGAGCGGGGGAGACACACAGGGGACAGAGAAGAAAGAAAAAAAAACGCTAAATGAACTTAATGAAAGGATATTTTCAACACACATTCAAAAAAAATTCTAAAGAGCATTAAATGCAAACACTTTTTTCTCGTTTGTTCCGAATGTAATTTGGTAGTAGTTGCGAGTGAAATAAATTTTCAGAACTTTGAAAAGAACAAAGGCATATATCCGACTCTGTTATTAAGCACATTTCTTAACGCCAACAAAAAGGGGGCTTTAAACGATATATTCTCGCATTTATAGTTAAAGAGAGCAGAGTCATAATTAGAATCGGGAGGGAAAAGTTGTTCAAATGTCATTGCCCATTAAGGAACTTTTGAAAACATAACACAAGAAAATGTGGCTACTAAAGGATTTTTAAATTCGTGTGACTACATTATTGGCTATGTCAAGTCCTTAGTTTAAGCTAAAAAGCCAGACACTACGGCCGAACTTGAGGCCAATATTCATGATGCTATTTCGGCAATTACGCCATATATATTGGATTTAGTCATCAAAAAATAGGCCAAAAGCTTAAATCCTGCACAAGACAAACATTGCTATAGCTCGAGAGGATTGATATATGCTTTTATATTACCCCATAAAAATGTACCCTCTTATTAAGGGTACGTACAGATCTAAGAACGGACAATTAAGTCGGCTTTTAAAGAAATTTAGTTGGTGGCGTTAATTTACACATAAGACATTTTTCCAAATCGACTGGATCGTTTTATTATAGCGCCCATAAAAATATGCCCCCCGATTTCGGTCTAGCCAAGCTTAGGAGAGGAACTTACTACAGAGCGATGTCCGTCTGTCCATCGATTGTTGCAATCAAAGTACAGGTTGGACATACGAACTGATTTCGACGCAACTTTGCAAATTGTTTAAGATTAGTCCAATCGTATTGCCTTTTCGACATTCTTGTGTTGCTGGCTCTGTACTCGTATAGCTTGTTTCCAGATTCAGGACGGTAGCGACCTGGACCGGGCGACCTGGAAACCAGCTGGACATGTCATATGTTTCACATGCTGCTATGTAGAACAAGTGTTAAACCAATTGCTTTCAAATCGGGTTTAACGCGAATTAAGGCGCCTACACCAGGAGCATCCCAATTGAGTCAATACCACTGCAATTTGTTGGGTAAGCCTTTCCTCCACTTGAGCTTCCTCTGGAGGATGATTTATAAGCACGGCATATACTTGAACAAATACAGCGATAGTCTTGGATACTGTGTTTGCATGTCAGACCTGCATGATAGGCCCTTTTATCAAGAGGTTCTCGCTTGTACCATTAAACCTCTCTCCCTAGATCATGAAGATCGCTCATAATATACAAGATTTGGGAATGCCTATTCATTAGGTAGTGACTTAGGGTGATTCTTTTAGTAACACTTTAGAAGGCAGTGCTTCGAAAACATGTAGTTATAGTCGGCGTACGGCAAGATCTTTGGGGCCTTATATAGTTAGCCCTCCGAGGATATAACAAGACACCCCTGTCAAAGTCCTCAGGGCATTGTTGTTACAACTCTGAGTCGGTCGTTTTGTCTAAACGGGTTCTGCTTCGATATTCAGGTGAAGGAAACGCCCCATTTTAAACAAAGTGGTGAAGAGGTGCAGCACGTCATGTGTCCTAATGTAGGTAGCCCTCCGAGGACATAACAAGACCCCCTATTCAAGTTCTCAGGGCTATGTTTTAGCAACTCTGAGAGTTCTGCTTCGACATCCAGGTGCAGGAACCCCATCATTTTCAGCTGAGTGGGCTTCGCCAAGCAGTTGACGAGGTACAGCACGTCATGTGATCTTAGGCGACATGCGGGGCATAAGTCCGGGTCGAAAATCTATAGGCGTTCTCTTGTAATGCTGGAACTTTCTGTAGATCAAGAGGGTCATACACTTGCCTGGGCCGACTCATCATGTCAATGAGATATTGGTTAGGATGACTACTACGAAGAAAATCAAGCAGATACTATTTAGCCAACAAGAAATTGTGACTGCACAAGGTAAAAACTCCAGTGACCACATACAGAAAAAATAGGTTGGAAATTGGTCCAGAGTATAAAAATTCGGTTGGATAAACACACTTTCTATTGCACTCACCAACTATATATGTATTAACAGTTACCTGCTTCCCCAAACCAATGGTAGCTACGATAATTTAACGGTACTCACAGCAAACACAATCGGTTATACCAACTGAATTCAGTAAAACCTATGGCTTGTGACAACCAACCAATAATGAAGTTCATTTAACTTTTGTACCAATACGTAATTGGTTGTGAAAACATATAAGATTTTTGTAGTAACCAAACTCCGTTTAGTTTACTGCTGCAACATATTATTGGTTATTCCAACCTCAGAATATAATCCCTATTATAATTTAAGGTTTCTAGACACTACAAAATATTAGTTTATGACATAAACCAATCAAATGGACATTTTGAAGAATTATTTTAAATATTTTAAAATTTTTCCAAATCGTATTTAGAAGTTCAATAATCATTGTGATAAGTTGGGGTAACCGATAATTTGTCTTCGTTACTGATAGTTTCAGTTCCCTCTACCGAAAATATTCTTGTACAGAATCAGCATTCGGTTGTATTTTTTGCTAACCGAATGTATTCCATATTCGGTTGGGAAAATTTGGCTATGACAATAAAAATTTTCATCTCTGCGCGCAGTTACTAAACCTGGCGAAAGTATAATAAAATTAAAATATATAAAATAGGGTTGGCCGATTTGTAAGGAATTTTTTTTTGAGATTCTGCCATCGATTTTTCGATAGACTTTGGAATAAGGAAAAAAAGTTCAACAACGACAAAACAAACAAATCATTTTCGAGGCGCCCAAATGTCAATTTTTTTACTTTTCCCCACTTTTGTTTATTAAGTAAAAGCTATCGAAAAATCGATGGCACAATATCGATTGCTAAATCAATCCACCCTAATCTATAACCAATCGTGGTCAAATTAGAGCACATCGGTCTATTATTGCATATAGCTCCCACACAAAATACCTTCCGTTTTAAGGTCCAGCTGCTTTAAAAGTTACAAATGAAATCCAATTGTGCTCAAATTTCGTAAGGTACGTTACGTGTGACCAAATGAAACTAGAACAAATTGGTTAATATTTTCTAAACGCTTTGAGATCCTGCCACTCTACAAGCCACATTTTACATTCGATCTTGCTTAAATGCAGTAAAAAAAATTAAATTGGGATGGTCATTGTTTGCAATATAGACGATAAATTGTAGATGATAGGCGAAATGAGCTTTAACGAAAATTTGGGGAACAGAACAATCATTTTGGGACAATCATTTTTTGTATTTAAAGTGTGCGAATATCGTTCCATGTTTTCATAAAGGTCCCTTTAGATTTGAGCTCCTGCCTCTCTAGAAGTCTCGGTTTATAACATTTCTTTGTTAATTCCAAACAGAATCGATGAGTCTACCACAGTGGTGTAGTCCATTAAATAGCCGGCCAAGTTCGACTTGAGGACTTTTTATCTGTTTATTATTTAAAACAGCTGTCAATATTTCCGTGTGAAAACAAAATTTTCAAATTCCATTGAACTGAACACCGGCCTTAATTTGCAACTTAAAACTTTACACTGTACTTCCGTCTATAATCGATTTTTTGCTCCTTCGCATTAAACTTAATTTCCCGGGTGTATTTTTCAAAATCGACAGTCATTATTCTTCATTTAGTTTTCCTCTGATTGCTATCTTAGCCATTTTAAATCTTTTAACGGAAGAAATCACATGATCTAATCATCGTCGTCATCATCATCATCCACTTCATCCTCTTCATCAGATTGCTTACTTACGAGTTCAATATTTATAGTAGAGCGCATATATATTTTATTGCATTATGTGACACCATAAACTTGATGTGTCCCCGTTTCCTATCACATTTCCGCTCGAGCATTCATTTTAGGTTTTCGCTACGCTCGGTGATGTATTTTCTAATCCCCTTTTGCTGCTCTGCCATTTCACGGAATGTGGAGGGGGCCAGGGGGCAGGCAGTAGGGGGATTATCTAAAATGTTTTGTAATTTCAATAATGAAACAGCTGTCAAATCAAAAGGCTTTACATAATAATTTGGCTTTCCATATTTCTTGCGTGAGCCTCTCTCTCTCTCTTTTAGTTTATAGAGCTCTCGCGTTTTTAATGGTTGGGGATTTTCGTTTTGCCTTTCCCAGCCAACCCAGTTAAAAGCCATCAATATTATTCCGATGATAAGATTTAAAAATAAAGATAAATAAGTAGCTTTGAAATACGACTTCTATGCCAATATGCTTACAACGAACGATGGATGAGTGGTGTTGTGCTGCTGTTGTTTGTGTTGTTGCAGCTACTCCTGCTGCGGTTGTGTTGTTTATTCTTTTGTGGCATTAGTTTTGTTGTTGTTGTTGCTCTCCTGCACAGTGTTCAGCCATAAATAAAAAGTAGGCTTTTTCTCCTCACCCCGTCGAAATCCATTTAAATGCTGCTATTGTTTTTGGTGTTGGCGGCGGCTGGGGTGGGCCTTATCTTTTTGTTTAATAATAATTTTGTATTATTTATTCATTTGATTGTGTCTGCATATGCACGCACACATCGACACACACACACTCAGACAGACATATGAGAGTCTATACATGTGTTCCTTTTCGTTGTTTTTGTTTTTATTTTTGGTGAAATATGAACCCATTTTAAAATCATTATTATTTTTGCAAATAAACATATGCGTGCCCTCCGAGTTTGCTGCTTGCCTAGGAATGGGTAGTACAATAATCTCCACATATACTGGAACATGTGAATAATGGTCACATGTAGATACCCTGCAAACATTTTTGAAATTTTTTGGCGATGATTTGTTTGGCGATGACTACGCGATGACTACGCGATCCTTCTCAGGGAATAAAAATCGCCAATCATCGCCTACGCCTTACAACTAAGCGATGAATATGCGAGCGTACACATGCAAGTCAAATTTTTTTCTAAAAACACTTAAATGTGAAAACAATTTTGATGACGTTTACGATGTGAATCGCGCGCCATCGCCTACGCCTTGAAACTAAGCGATGAATACGCGAGCGCACACAAGTAGCGGGAAATCTTCCTCACAATAGTTTTTTTGTTGCATTTTTTATCGTTTTGAGTTGAGTCATCAGTGTTTTTTCATAAGTTTCGATGGAATTTTTGTTTTGTCTTGTTGTTTTGTTAAGGTAACGGGAAAATGAATATTTGGTTTCAAGGGCAATTAGCAAAATTATCATTTAGTAAGTGACAGTGATCTGTGAAGGGTGTGTAAAAAATTAATAAAAATGTTGTCAAACAAGGCTTTACGGTTGAAAAGTAAGAGGGAAGCATCCCAATTCTAACCACAAATAAATAATTTTTTTAATAATTATTTTTATTTTTAATAGTTATAGTTTTTTATACTTGTTAATGTAACTGAAATATTAATTAATGAAATGCATTTAAAATTGTTGTTAAAATGAATGAATACTCTGTCATCCTTATTTTGATCCCATTACAGAAACTCTGCAAACCCTGCCAATGAATCGCGCGCGAATCGTCGTGGAGTTGTGTAGAATCGCGGTAATACGTCGCGTGCGATCATTCAATTATGGTTAGGCGACTCGCGGGCAAATCGCTAAATGCGACTCGCGGGCGATTCGCTAAATGCGACTCGCGGGCGAATCGCTAAATGCGACTCGCGGGCGATTCGCTAAATGCGACTCGCGGGCGATTCGCTAAATGCGACTCCCGGGCGAATCGCCACACGCGAATCGCGACAGGCACACAGGCGATCAATATGGCGAATCGCCTAACCATAATTTAATGATCGCACGCGATGTATCGCCGCGATATTACACAACTCTTCGGCGATTCGCGCGCGATCAATAGGCGATGGAAAATGTTTGCAGGGTATTCACAGGGATTTCATAGAGTTGCGATTGTATTGATGACAGAGTCGCAGTGGAAAACTTTAGAGGGCCTTTTTGAATTTGTGCTTCTTAAGGTCTTTAAGCACTTTTCAAAAGGAAATTTTCGTAGTATTTCTCTAGTAAAAAGAAACCCAGGGCTAAAAAGTTGCATTTAAAGTCGGGATTTCGAAAATTTCACCGGACTCGGGTTAGAGTCAAAACTCCCGCTTTGACAAAAATATGAAATTGCAGGATAACAAAAAATTTTTTTTTTAAATTTCATTAAAGTTTGGAGATTTTTTTTTTGATTTTAGAATAGGCCTAATATTGTTTCAGATAATGAATGAAAGATTGGTTAATGTTTTGTATTTCTATTTCTGGTAAAGTTCAATTCCTTATGATGTGCTTCGAAGAACAATATATAGAATAGCAAAATAAATAAATAGACACTTACAAAAAACTCCAAGACCTCGAGATCGACATATTTTTTTTTATAAATTTCATAAGTATTTCAATGGGTTGTGCTTCTCTGAGATAAGTGAGAGAACAGTGTTTTAGCTCGCGTTTGATTAGAGTGTCGTCGATTGGCCCAATGATCGCACGACCTTTTATAAGGAGAATCGGTTCACCAGCCCCGATGTCCATCTGTGGATAAGTTTTCCCACGGAGGTGTTTTCGTACGGAGGTGCTACGTACGATATGTAAAGACCAAAAAGAAATATCCACAAACATAAGTTCCTCGTCTTCCAACACCGAACTTATCTTCCTTTAACTAACACAATATACCTTATACATAGTAGACTTATCCTGAGTGCTAGTCTCAAAAAATAGACTTTTTAATAGGTTTTCTTTTTTTTCTAAAGAAGAGAATGCAAATTAGTCGTAATCATAGTCAGGAGTCTAACTTCGAAATCGGAGTCCAAAGTCGTTCAAAGTGCCGGAGTTAGAGCGGTGTATTAATTATTAAGAGAGTAAGAGGTGGCTAATGCTAAAAACTCCTTAGACAGTTGACAGGACAACGAAGGATAATTTTGTAATTTGGTAATTTTGGGTTAATACTAAGCAAGTGCGTTGTGTTTTAATGGATTGCCGGTGACTTTTTGATTAAAGACATTAATCCGACATGGCTTTTGTACTTATATAAAATACTTTAGCCGTTCGAAGACCGCATTAAATACGGGGACTCGAGAAAAGTTCCTCGTTCTTTATTAGAATGTTGAGGGAACTAAGTAGAGATCATTTTCGGTTTACAAATATTCACTGGAATTGATATCATTAATGCCTCGAAAAAATATTTTTTAAAAATGCTGAGTCTCTGAACTAATTGGCTCTCAGTGAGCAAAACCCAGACTGTGCCTCCAAATACCAGAGTACAAAATCTAAAAGATATTATAATATAATAATTATTTGACGTTAAGTAAAACAAATATACTAACATTGAGAGGTTCGCCAAGATCTTATATTTACCCACATGACAATTGTTCCGATTATGCGCGGAGGCCCGCGCAGTCGGGTTAAAATCGGATGTAGGAACACTTGAATATGAAACACGAAAAACATCCGACTAGCTTCAGAAGTCGGATCCAAAAATGGAAGATTGGCGGATACGTAAACGGAAATTTTTGCTGCCACAAACCAGGCGACGATGTGTCTTTTTTGATATCACTTTCGGATCCTAAAACGGATGTTTCATCCGCCAACAGTCCGTTTTTTATTCGCTTTGGACACGTTTTCGGACTTCAATGTCAAGTGGGTATTTTTTAAATAAATATGTTGTTAAATAAATATATATAAATAAATACAAAAGTGTTCTAGACCACCCACATGACAGGTCTGTTGGAAGCACATATCGAAGGGCTTCTTCCAGACCGCCCAATAGAAGCGTAGATGTGCGGGCATTACACTCTAACCGCTTCCTATGTCATCTTTCAATTAGGAATGCAGCCATCTTGTGACAGCCTTAGCAGAGACCTTTTGTCGAGGCCTGCCCTTTACCACCGTTTATGTTGACTTACACACATACAGTAATATTTATTATCTTTTGAGTGTGTGTGACTTTAAAACATCAATTTATTGGTAAGCTCCTCCATGCTGTTGTTACCATTTTACAGTGCGTAAGCACAGTAGGATGAAAAAGTTTTTTTTAATGATAAATTGTACCGAGGAATAATATTTCTAGGAGGAAATAAAAAATCCACATTTCTTTATCCCTGTATCCCTCAAATTATCTGTATACCTTAAATAAGTTAGCTGTGGACTGAACGTATTTTTTGTTGGCCGGACAACGAAAGTTTAAAACCGGCTCCGAATGGCTCATTCATTTATAAAGAATAGATACACACCTGCTCACAATAATAGTTACAGCTTGGTCAATTTTACTTAAAGAAATACTTTTTTTTGCATGAAGAAAGAGTGTTAACCAACACTTTTGTTAACCAATAAGGTGTATTTATTATTATGAGCAGGTGTGTAGATTTGTTACTAAAACGGTGGCGGTATAACGACTTGAATTAACACCGAAAAATGACAACTGTTTCGACCCATATTTTGAAGCAGGGTTTCTTGCGCGATAGTCAGAATAAGAAATACGTTTTTGCTGTTTCCAAGTACTTGTATAGGGTGATCCATCTACAGGTATTTTTTCAGAACAAAAAAAAATATTCATTCAAGTGTGGAATATTTATTAGTTATTTGAAAGGACATTTTATGGCATTTATTTTTTGAAAATAATTACATTCAAATGTTGGCAACTGTATTATGGAAATGAGCGTTCGGTGAGGAGCGGGAAGATCCCCTGTTTTGACCAATATTTTGTTCAGTGATGAGGCCCATTTCTGGCTCAACGGCAAAGTCAATAAACATAATTGTCGCATTTGGGCTGAAGAGCAACCAAACGGATGAAGCTGTATTAAAAGTATTCGAAAGAAAGATCCTTAGGAAAAATTAAGGACCACCTGTGAAAACGAAGAGTATAGGTGAATATACAAACCGTGAGCTGTATCTTGAACCTAGCATCTTATAAATGACCTTCTAAACCACCTTCTTTTTAGATCCTATACATATTTGGTAATAAATTTTGAATTAGTTATTACTATTATTATTATTTTTAGATGAAATACACATTCGTTGAACGCTTCCGATATTTAGTATTTCTGTCTGAAGTCCTTTTTTTCATATTCGGTTACATTCTTATATTGATTATCTAAGGCTTTCATTCTTTTAGAAGGCCTTCAAGAATTCCTTCACATTTTCAATTAGAAAGACCTAATTTTCTTTGTGTTTGGTAGGTGAAGGAAAGAAATCTTTAAATCACAATAGGCAGAAGACACAATGACCTCTAAATATCAGGTTAGCAACGAGTAGAGCGTGGATTCAACTTTAAGTGGTGGGAAATTTAAGCCGGTAAAAATGTAGCTTAGTTCGGCCAGACAGAGCCTTATATAAAATTCACCGTCCCTACGCTACTAGAGCACAAAAAGATCCGGTTTTTGGGCTCTTTTGTACCATGTGTCCGTCCCTATTTTAATCCAAAACTTATTATTACTCTATATTTGGGTTCTTTGCGAAATTTGCTTTAATTTAATTAACCATATGTTCATATTTACTATTAATTAGGACGCTTTTGGGCCACTTGAGCCAAAAAGTCTGACAACTTTGCCATTTTTTGAGATATGCAGTGCATTCTCACTACAGTACCAATTTTAACCATTGTCCGTCTTAAAAATTATGATTTGTACAGCAAAAACAAAAGTGAACTTTTTGCCGAAGTACTGTTAGTCCCTTCAAGGGAAACATTTCCCCCTGGGCCGATTTCGCCCATTTACCCTCCCAATCAGCTTCTGACCATAAGCCATCATTATGGAAAAGTTGAGAAACCTTTGTTGATTCGTTTGAATGCTATTGTGCTTTTAGCAGACAGACGGACGGACATGGGTAGATCGTCTTAGAATGTTACGACAATAATATAAAGGGTAGTCCAACCAAAATGCAAGATGATAATTGTAAGCATCGTAACATCAAGTTTTTGGCCAAATTAAGGCGTTAAGGTTGTTGGAACCTTTCATGTGATTTTAAAATAAATATCTTTTTGGGGATATTTAAAAGAAAAAGTGTACGTCAATAAGTCAAGAACAATTCTTGAGCTAAAGGGTAATATAATTCGGCACATTAACGACACTGAACCTGCATTATGTATCATTGAAAATATGGGTCATTGGATAGAGGTTTGCCACCAAAGATATTCTGTTTCACACATAACTGTCATAATGCCTTCTACACGCAAAAAAAAAATTTTGGTGGTGGTGACAATATTCGAAGAGGATAATACTACTGTTGGGTATATGGTTGTGGTACAACAATATTATGATCCTCACAACAATAGTACGATTCAAATACAACCATACTATGATCCTTACAACAATAGTATGATTCACACATAACCATACTATGATCCCCACAACACAGTATGAATTACACTCAACCATACTATAATCTCCACAACCATAGTATGATCCTCACAACCATAGTATGTTTCACATACAACCATAGTATGATCCTCACAGCCATAGTATGATTCACACGCAACCATGTTATTATCCCTACAATCATAGTATGATCACACACAATTATACTATGGTCACCAATAGAATTTATTTGAATTTGTTTAAGTTGCCGACAATAGATTTGATCCCCAATATTATTTATTAGAATTGGTTTAAGTTGTCAACAATAGATTTGAATTATGAAAACTATTCAAAAATACATTAAATTCAAAATAATAGGAGTGATTTATTTCAAAGTAGAAAAAATAAGTTTAAATAAACGTAATCGTTTCTGTTAAAAATATTTCAGTCAAACAAAGCCAAATCAACTTGTTTAAAAAATTTTAATTTCGATAAAAAAAAGTACTATTATTGCACTAGATCCGTACCATTAAATAATATTTGTTCTAAAAAGCATATTTAAATGAAGAATGATTACAATCATACAGTATAATTGCCGTAATCATATCATTGTTAAAATAAAACGCAAAACACAATACTTTTGTGGCACCAACCATATTTTCATTTTTAAATTTGGCAATAATACTATTGTTACATTACAACAATATTCATATTGCAGCAATTATACTATTGTCAAAACTAAATTCAGTTAATAATGCTATGGTTGCGACGAACATACTTTTATTGCGGAGAACATATTATTATGCCGTGACCATGTAGTAACCATGTTTTTTCTTTGCGTGTATCATAATAAGAAATATATAGAATATTCTCTGAAAACTTTTTGTTTTATTTACAACTATACTTTATAGGGTCTCCGATCAATATTTCGTGGTGTTGCAAACGAAATGGCAAGTTGAATATACCATCCACTTTTCGGTGTAGACTATAACACAGAAAAACTTCGTTAAAGTCGTCTAAAAACCTTACCACGAATTCGCTACTGACCGCTTGGATCTCGTTGTAGATCCCTTGGATCCCACCGTCTAGAAGACAATTTTTTGCCGAACTTCCAGAAGACCATTCTATAAAGGAAGCATAAAAAGCTTTACTGAAGCATTCGAATAAGGCCTTACAAAGTCCAATAGAAGCCAAATAGATAGGCTTTGAAATTACTTGGCCGGGCCCTCACGACGTAGAAGGGACGGAGGTAGTCGATGACATACCCACACTGGGATCAACTATGAATATAAAGAGAATGCATACAAGATTAGGTACCACCCTTTAGGGCACCGAAGAAAGAAAGTCTAAAACGAATATCGCAAAACTGTGAAGCTAGAATAGGTTGCACTGCATCGTAAGTCATTTGGGCAAGGATAGATACTGTTCGATGTAGTTCAGGAGAAGCCTTTGACCTGTATATTATCCACTATTCGGTAGGGAGTATAACAA
This sequence comes from Hydrotaea diabolus, assembly GCA_963513945.1. Lineage (NCBI taxonomy): Eukaryota > Metazoa > Arthropoda > Insecta > Diptera > Muscidae > Hydrotaea > Hydrotaea diabolus. The sequence continues at coordinate 7,793,744 of OY740719.1, read as the reverse complement.
GTAAAAACTTTGTTAAGGTCTCCTAGAAACTTCACTATGAATTCTCTATTGACCACCTGGGTCTCGTTTTCGATCCCTTTGGTCCGACCTCCTAGGATTCAATTTTCTGCTGACCTTCCAGAAGACCCTCCAAAAAGAGGAGCGTGAAGAGCTTTACTGGAGCATTCGAAGAAGGCCTCATAGAGTCAAACAGAAGCGAAATAGATAGGCTTTGAAATCACTTAGCCAGGCCCTCAGGATGTAGAAGGGAATGAGGTAGTCGATAAACTACCTACACTGGGGAATGTATACAGGATTAGCTATCACCCTTCAGGGCACCGAAAGAAAAATAGTCTAAAAGAAATATCGCAAAACTGGGAAGCTAGAGTCATTTGGGCTAGGTTATACACTGTTAGATGAAGTACTGGAGTACAGACTTGTTGTAGGGTGATCCTGCGACAGCTGGTTCTATGCACCGGATCGACCTGGAGCAGCAGTTCTTCGGCAAAAGGCTATCATTTTGGGAATTTGAAGCAGTACAACAATAACTTGTAAAAGGGATTGAAAGGGGACACTGTTCAGTTATGGCAAGGACTTTAAGGCGGGACAACCGACCTCTGTTGGATGTGTGGAGATATATGAATTGTGTTACAATTAACATCCTCGTCAGCTCAGTGCCATGGGGGTAGAGATCTTTCTAATTGAAATCTTTTCGCTGCCGCTGTTTCGGGTTGGTTTGGTCAAAATGCCGCCAAAACTGCGCATTTTCCCGCCAAAAGAAAAATTGCTTGAACAAAAAAACGCTACTTTCAACCACTGTCTCATGTATTGTTAAACAATAGTCCTGTCATTTGAAAAATTTATCGATGTCGTCCTCCAACACTGAAGCGTTTAAAAAATCCGAGAAACTGCACCTCAACCATATGCGGCTCCTTATCCCCACACACCTCCTGTGTATGCTGGATACCCCCTGATGGCACCGACTTTCTTTGGTCCTTGCCCATCTTCAGCATCGTCTGTCTCTGGCACGACAGCCGCAACATTTTATGTATACGATTCGCTCTCCAGCTGTCTGTCTGTCTGACGGTCGGGTAATGTGTGTGAGTGTGTGTATGTCGGTTCTAGGGCTTTTATAATCTTAGCCATTAAGTTATAATTCACTTCCGGCATAAAATGACATGATACATAATGCCTTGGTGTATCCTCTCCATGGCTATGGTATTCAACTGTGAGTGTGTGTGAGCCACTGTGTATGTGTGTTAGTGTGTCTGACATGTTGGTGTTGGTGTCTGTCGGGTGTGTAATATTTCTTATCTTTTGTTTGTAATCTTTTATGCCTCCTGTGATTGCTCCCTTAGTTGGTTTTTTTCACGCTGTGGAAGGTCCCCTTGACACTTCATTCCGGCTATAAACGACTGTGTGTGGTATGGCATGTATGCATATGTATGTGTAAGCGGATGTGATGCCATGGTGTACGAGTATGTGTGTGGGCAAGTCGTTCTTTGTATATGTGAAATTTATTGATGTGTTCCCCGGGTTGGGTGATGGCCCTCTGTGCGTATGTGCCTTTTCGGAATCATTTATCAGTTACTATTAACCACAAACGAAATTAAATTAAATAATTTGATATTTGTCTGAGTGTGTGTGAGTGTCTTTGTGTATGTGAGTAGGAGAGTGAGCGAATGAATGAATTATTTGTATTTTATTTACGTTTTAATGGTAAGAATTATGGGGATTTTATGGGAATTTAACATCGCCTTGATGGTGGGCCGCCCCCATAAATTCTTTTATTCGCAACATTTTGTTTTTAAATAGAAAACAATTTGCAACCGAATATGCTGTGCTATGGGGGGGAGGTAGAGGATGGGGCCAGAAAGCCAGTCGTCTCACTTTTATCTGTGGCCTAACATTGAATACCAAATAAATGCTTATCAGGTTTAAGTGGTATGAACATTTAGTTAATGTTAAAGCTGTCTAGAAATTGTTTTGTATTTCGTAGAACTAAATTTAGTGGAAAGTTTTTTGGACACGTTGTAAACCTTTGTAAGAAAAAGAATTTAACCCAAAGGATTTAGCAGATACCACAACTGTCTTTGGGGATCCAGTATTAAAATTGGCTTTTTGCTGGAAAAACAGTGAAAGGCGTATACTGAGGGCCATAGCGAGAAAAAAATTGACAAGATTACGACTAACTAAATACATTTTATGCGTTTCATTTGTATGACCGATCAATTAGTTGCGTCTACATTAAAATGATTTCATTTATCATCTTGTGGTATGTCGAACCGAATATCATTACGATCATGAACATTTGGTGATTGCAGCCGAAATTCTTTTTTGCAACGAATTTTAGTAATTCCAACTGATTTTCAACAAATTTTTTCTCTGTGTGTAGCAAATTCAAATGTATCGGAATCCTTCAGATGAATTAGACAAGAAACAAAAAAACCTCTCCTGTACAATTTAATGTTTTGGCGCTTACATCTTTTTCGATATTAGGGCACGATATAGGAACTCAAATACTTAAAAACAAATCTCACTACGAATCCAAATATAGCTTTATTTTCATTTAATTTAACGGAGTTTAGGCCTTGGGCCCAAGAAACAGTCCGTATGGTCAACTGAAAATTTTAATTTAATTTAATTTAAATAAATTTTACTACGATTCCAAATATGAATTTATTGCTTTGATAAACCTGAGTTATGTGCTCTGATCCATGGACCCTTGGGGCCAAAAGCTAATACCATACATACGATAAATGTAATATTTCCCCATTAAGATAGCGAGAACCTGGTCGAGGGTTTAAAAGACTTAGCCTGGGCGAACTAACAGTCGTTATTTATTTTTCATTGTCGAATTCGTAGCCGTCATTCTTATTGTTGTCTAGAATTTATGGCCGCGAGGACGGCGACTTTAAGTATCGGCAAGATTTGAGCGGCAAGTTCAGAGCGGCACATTATCACGTCTATATTCTAAAGGGTGGTCCAACCATATTGCACACAGTTAATTGTGAGTCAAACCTTAACGTCAAGATTTTTGCCCAACCTACTTTGACATTTCTTTGTTTCAGTGTTTGACAAATTGGATCATGAGCAACGAGTTAAGATTGTTGACTCCTTTTTCGAAAAAGGCCCTTCAAATCAAAATGCATTTCGGAACTTTACAATGAAAATCAGCTATAGCAACGGAGCACACTTTAACCTTTGTGGATTCGTTAACAAGCAGAACTGCTACATTTGGGCAAAAAAGAATGCACGAGTGATTGTTTAAAAGCTGATGCATCCATAAAGAGTGACTGGTGCCTTAAATGAGCTGGCGGTCGGGCCTTACTTTTTCAAAAATGAGGTCAGCCAAGCAGTTACCGTGAATGGTGTTCGCTATAGGGGAATAATAACGGTCTTCTTGTGGCCAGAAGTTGGAATATTTGCATGGATGATATGTGGTTCCACAGGATGGTGTAACTTGCCACACAGCTAACGAAACAATAGCACTTTTGCATGAGAAATTCAATGGCCTTGTTATCTCCAGTCGTGGCGATGTTAATTGGCCGCCACAATCATGTAATTCGACACCGTTGGAGGTTCTTCCTAGGGGAGATTTAAAAAAAAAAAGTCTACATCAATAAGCCAAGAACAATTGAAGGGCTAAATAATGAGATAGCTGGGCCATTGACGACGTTGAACCTCCATTATGTCTCAGAGTCATTGAAAATATAGACAATAGGATAGAGGTATGTCACCAATACCGTGGCAAGCATTTGGCTGATATTTTGTTTCTCACTAAATTTTCATAGATCCTTCTTATCATAATGAAAAAATAGGATTATTCTCTGAACACTTTTTGTTTTATTTACAATTAACATCGTGCGTTTTAGTTGGACCATCCTTTACGAAGCACAATTTTTTTCCACCCAATTCAGTTTTTCGTGGTTTTTTTTTGGTCGTACTCGTAAAGTCGTCGGCACGCAGTGGTTGAAAACAAAATATTTTCAGAGAAAAATGTTCTTATTTCTGTTGTGTTTCTTGTAGATCTTAAAATTTCACAGACCTATAGGTACGATGCATTAGCTACATTTTTAAGACCTCTAGCTGGAATAGAAGTCGTGTAGCACAGCGTCAAACTTGGCGAACTCGGTTATAAAAAAAACTTATAAAGGGGTGTCCAACTTAAACGCACGATGTTAATTGTAAATAAAACAAAAAGTTTTTAGAAAATTATGTTTCTAGTTTTTATTATGATAGAAGGATCTATGACAAATATGTCTGAAACAAAATATCGGCCAAATGCTCGCCTAGGCTTCGATAGCATACCCCAATCCGATGGTCCACATTTTCAATGACTCGAAACCTAACGGAGATTCCATGTCGTAAATGTTCCAAATTATTTCATCCTTTAGCTCTTAAATTTTTCTTGGCTTGTTAAAGTGCACGTTTTATTTTCAATATTTCAAAGAAAGAAGTCCAACGGTGTCAAATCACACGATCTTGGCAGCAAATTATCGTCGCCACGACGAGATACCACGGACTTCGAATTTCTCGCGCAAAAGAGCCATTGTTTAGTTGGCTGTGTGGCAAGTGACACCAATCTGTTGGAACCATATATAGAACAGGTCTATATCCTCAATTTCTGGCTACAAAAAGTCCGTTATCATCTCGCAATAGCGAACACCATTCACGGTAACTGCTTGGCGGACATTATTTTCGAAGAAATACGGCCCGATGCCGCTAAACAGTCACTCTTTGTGGATGCATCGGCTTCTCAACAATCACTCGTGGATTCTCATTTGCCCAAATGCGGCAATTCTGCTTGCTAACTTATCCACTGTAGACACATTTGGTCGAATATGCTGACCAAAAAAAAATCACCAAGTGCAGGAAATGCATTTTGATTTGAACGCCCATTTTCGTAAAAGACTTTAAGAATCTTCAGGCCCTGCTCAATTGTGTACCTCCCCATTGTTGAAATTGTCACTGAAACAAAGAAAGTTCAAATTAAGTTGAGAAAAAAAGCCAGACGTTAAGGTGTCACTTACAATTAACATCGTGCCTTAGGGTTGGACCATCCTTTTTTGTTCGCAAAACCATAGTTTAATGGATCTATGACAAACACAGAAGAAATTAGAGACTTTTTGCCATATGTGACAGCGCATAGAGAAAGGGACCTAAGGGTTTTTGATGTAGACAACATCTGAGCATCGAATGAGACCGATCCCATGCCCCAAAAGTGTTCCCTCCCAGAGATATGCGGGTTTTATGAAAGTGAAGTCGACGATTCTAAGCGCAAATAGAAAGGGCTAATCTTTAAAATAGCTCCCCTGAACAAAACTGGTTTTTAACCTTAGGTCCCTTTCTATTTTGCGCGTCACATATATTGTTTTTAAACTTCTGAGCGGCATTTACGTGGTGTAAACTGACGTTCTCATCCAGATTGAATCAGGGATTCGCTAGTCGTGAACAATTATCATCTTAACACGGCGGACCACAGTATTTTAAATAACTTTCGGTTTTATTCGGTAAAGGAAATCATTTGAATTTTACATTTCCATAACGAACTGATTCCTCTTCCATGCCTAACAACCCGTTTCAAATGTTCCAATAGTAAACTTTTTATTAAAAACGACCTATTTTTGTAGTCCAATTACTTTTCTTTATCGCAGTGTGTGTGTGTGTGTGTGTGTGTGTGTGTGTGTGTGAAGCACATCTGTCACAACTTTAATAATGAAACCCTGTTTTTTTTTGGATTTCCCTTTCCTGGCAAGAAGCAAATCTTCTCTATGCTACATAAGAATCTCTTTTCTGCAAATTAACTTTAATTTAGATTGTCATTACCTTCATTACCACAAAACATTCAAAGGAAGAGGAAAACCTTCCTCCAACTCACTCTCACACCAGGATATCTACCGGATGTTGGCACAAGATACGAGTAGAGGAGAATCACCAGCACCGTGAGTAGGGAGTGTGGAGCGCAAGAAAGACACAGGAACCGAAGAATGAACAAAGGCAGCAAGAGAAAAAATTAATCAATTTACGCTTCCAAATAAGACACTTTTGGGCAAACCAATATTTTTGTCATCAGATAAAGAGAAAAAAATCGCATACTAATCATTGTTAAGCTGTGGGCAAAATGACTCAATGCGACAGACATATTCTGGATGAGAATTCCAAAACACATACACACTAATGCACACTTAAGCACACATTTATAGGGAATATACAATCACAGACAAATTCGCCCCCCCCACACACACACATACATCTAGTTTTGAGACTTTTGTCTAACCCCCTACACACACACACAGGCGAAAGATAACCAAATGTATGAGTGGCACCAGTATTAAACATACGCACAAAATTAATGAACTTCCGCTACGAACTGATGTGTACGGACAGACAGACATACGGGCTGTAGGACGGATGACAATCAGACAGACTGAAAGACACATTGGGTCTGTGGAGGTGTGTAATCTATACGAATTGTGGGAATAATACGAGGAGTGATTAAAAAGTCCCAACTTCCCAAGTCTCGGAGCCCCTTTTATGTAATGAAAAATAATGGCATAGAAAAGTCCTTAAGAGAGCAATTTTCCGTCTATGCATTAATTTTATTGATTCGAATAGTAAAGCATTTACGGTATGGATTGAATACGCATTTGACTCAAGATATACGAGGGCTGCTATATATATTTCTGGCCTAATAATGATAATGCGAATATTTATTATCAAAAATGGTTTTATTGTTTTTCAAAGTATTCTCCATCATGATTAATACACTGAGTATGCGCTCAAACCAAGCACTTTTCCACCCCGACGGTTTTTGAACGCTTTAACAGCATCTTCTGGCGACGACAATCATTGACCACGCATTTTTTTCTTGATGTGCGGGAATAAAAAGAAGTCGTTGGGTGCCAGGTCAGGGCTGCACGGCGGATGACCCATCAATTCCGCGTTTTAGTCGGTCAAAAAGGCGCTGGTTTCAGCAGATGTGTGAGAGCTCGCATTGTCACGGTCTTCTTTTGTTCGTTTTTCGAATTTCTCCGAAGACTTCAGGCAAACAAATTGTGGTTTACCACTCACAATTGCCGGTCCTACGTTGCTCAAGCGGAACAGTCGCCACATGACCAGTTTTGCCGAAGAAACAGGCGACCATTTGCTTCGAAGTGCTTCTTCCACGAACAACTCGTCTTTGAAGACCCACACGGTCGATTGCTGTTTCGTTTCGGGCTCATACGCATAGATCCATGATTCGCCACCTGCGGCGATCTTATAAACGTCTTTTGAAGGACCGCGATCGTTTTTTTGTTCAAAATTTCTTTGCACCAATCGACAAGAGTTTTTTTTTGAGCGATTGCCAAATTGTGCGGGATCCAATGAGAACATACCTTTTTTACGACCAGGTGTTCATGCAATATCGAATGTATGCTGGTGGAAGAAATGCCCAAGGATGCCTCTATCTCACGGTATGTCACATGACGATCTTGCATTATCAGTTCACGCACGGCATCAATGCTCGTTTTTGGAAGAACCTTACGGCCTTCGTCTTTGAACGAGCGTCGGCCACGATTGAATTCATTAAACCAGTTTTTCACAGTGCTGTAGGATGGTGCTTTAATGTTCTCTGGCATAACGGCCGTTTTTGGACGACCCTTACGACCTTCGTCTTTGAACGAGCGTCGGCCACGATTGAATTCATTAAACCAGTTTTTCACAGTGCTATAGGATGGTGCTTCATCGCCGTACAAAGATTTAAGTTCATCGATGCACTCTTGTCGTGATAATCCACGTGAAAGTTGTGAAAAATAATCGCAGGAAAATGTTCACGAGTTTACTCCATTTTTTTGCCAAGTTGATTTTTTCAAGTCACTGCAAACAACACAAATGATAGTCTTAAGTCAAAACGTTCTGAGTACGTTTATGCTAAAAAATGTCAAACTTTCCAATGGAAATGTCAGATGGCGCCAGATAGGCCATAAAAATATATAGCAACCCTCGTACTGCGGCTGGGTCATCTACTGACGAGTTTTCTTGAATTGGCCAACATGTATCTTCACGGCCCTCGAATATTTCTTTCTGGGGTCATTTATAACGATTACAAGGCCAATATTTGAGATGCTTTTGCCGGATTAACGCCGCACATAAAATGTATTTTTCAATTTTCCTCATTTGATCGCTTTTATAAAAAAAAATACTGATTTAAATAAAACCATTTTAAAACCTGTAACCGAATTTTAAAACAAAAAAGGAGATTTTCATTTCAATTGATATTATCTAGACTGAAAAAATTTCCCTAGAGTCCAATTAATATTACCAAGAAATCAAATATGTACTTAAGGATTTAATAGTTCTTTTCCAAGGTCATGAATTTTCTCCTAAATCTACCTCCCACCTCGTATTTTAACCTCAGCTCGCCTCCCTTCACAAGAATCTGTCTCTGTCTGTCATTTTGTGAATTTTTGGTAAAAATTTTGCAAATGTTTTTTTTTGTTCGCTCTCTTTGTCTACTTTCCTGGGATAAAATGAATGAGGTTGTCACATAATATTAATTGAAGGCAGCAGCAACAACAAGAACATGGAGGAGAACTTTTGTAAATTGTCCTGTGGATGTATCAGACAATCATGCGACTCGTTTTCTAATTTACACACACTCTAGCTTGAACAGATATCGTTTCAAAATATTATATTTCCGGTACAGTCGGTGGCAGAGAAACGGTCGGAAGTGTTGGCATAAAAGGATTATTAAATCCTGTTAATAAAATATCTTTGAAGAAATTCAATTGGCTCTCCCATATTGAATGTTTAATTTGCAGATTGGTCAGGGACATGTTTTAAGCCTTTCCATGATTGGTATTCATTTTTGTAGGCAAAAAAGACCACACAATGAACATTTAGTTAGATATAAAGGGCGGTCCAACCATAATGCACGATATTAATTGTGAGTCACACCTTGACATCAAGTTTTTTGCCCAATTTTATTTGACATTTCATTTTTTTAGTGTTAGACAAATTCAACCATGGAGAGATACACATTTGTGCAGCGCTTTAAGATGGCTAAAGCCTGCTACGAAAATGAGCGTTTAAAAAAAAATAAATTTCGTGATTTTTTTTTTGGTCAGCATAATCGACCAAATATGTCCGTAATTGGGAGAATTGTGGGCAAATTTCAGCCAACCGGGTCTGTAGGAAATGTGAAAAACACCTGTGAATGCTTGCCCAGTTAGTTCTGGGGAAAACATTGATGTTGTTAGCAAAAGTGTGGCAGAAGAGCCGTCCACCTCGACTCGTAAATGGTGTTCGCTATCGCGAGATGGTAATGGACTTCTTGTGGACAGAAATTGAAGACATGGACCTGGACGATATGTGGTTTCAACTGCAAAATGCCACTTGCCACACAATTAATTGCTCTTATGCGCGAGAAATTCAATGGGCATGTAATCTCACGTCGTAGCGATGTTAATTGGCAGTCACGATCATGTGATTTGACTCCATTGGACTTCTTTCTTTGGGAATATTGAAAAGAAAAAGTGTACGCTAATACGCCAGGCACAATTCAAGAACTAAAGGTCAAGATAATTCGGCACATAAACGACATTCAACCTCCTTAATGTCTATCTTCAATCATAACATAAAAAATATTAAGATAATTCTCAGAAAACTTTTTGTTTTATTTACAATTAACATAGTGCATTTTAATTGGACCACCCTCTACATTTGCAGGCATTGATTTATGTCAAATAAAGCCCCCGTTTACACCAAAAATCGTAAATATTCGTCTGGCACTATTCAAAAGCAAAAGGATTAGATAATTCTGCACATTAACGACATTCATTCTTCTTTATGTCTCAGTCATGGAAAATATGGACCATAGGATAGAGGGATGCTACCGAAGACGTGGCAAGCAATTGGCCGATACTTTGTTTCACACATAATTGTCCTTCTATCATAACATAAAAATATAAAGATAATTTTCTGTAAACTTTTTTTAGTTGGAACACCCTCTTTTTGCACGCATTGATTTATGTCATATAAAGCCCTGGTTCACACTAAAAATCGTAAATATTCGTCCGACAAAAACACCTGGAACCGTAGTATGTGTAATATAAAGCCTCTAGCAAGGAGTTTTTCTAACAAAATTATTTCTTGTGAATAATATTTATATTTTCGCTTAGTGTAAACGGCCCCTGTCTGAAAATTCGGTAATAAAAAAATGGCTATGAGCAAGTTTGTCGTAACAAAATTATATTTCATGGCTAGAAATCACTTTTTCGCTTAGTGGGAACGGCCCGTATCGAAAGGTGTAAAGTGTTTAATGATAATATAATGGCTCTGAACTAGTTTTTCGTAACTAAAGGGCAATCATTTTTTTATATAAGTAGCAAAACAGTGATTGAACAACTATACTTTTCTTCTCTCAGGAATATCGGGACTTTGAGATACAATGGAATAATCCAGACCAATCCAGAAAGGTCCTTCTGTCTAATGAAACAAGGCCCTATGTGAGCACCGCTTCACGTTCTTTTAGCAACCACTGTTATTAACCTTGTAATTGTGTGCCTGTGTGAGTACCCAACAAACCAGTCCCTAAGCGTAATATAACTAAATTGGAGAATACACTTACTACTAACAAATTTCTACAACTTTTCTTAAACATACATCATTTGAACCCATAGATTTCGTAACAAAGAAAAATAAACACAAAGTCGTCAACTATACGCTGCTTGCTTCACACAAGAAACAAAAAAACCCAAAGTCGCTGCGACGTATATGATGTGCCGTTATTTGTACACGTGCATTTTGTTTTCTTTGTTAAAGTTCTCAGTTGTTTTGTTCATGTTGAATTGTAAAGTTGGAGTAACAAAAAAGTGAAAATTAAAGAGAAGTAAAAAAGTGAAACAGTGAATAAAATAAAGAGAAGTAAAAAAGTGAAGAAATAAAGTTTGTAAAAGTAAAATAAAATATATAGAACTATAAAAAAATGTCTTACAAAGCTGACATTTCCAAGCCTGTTTAAAGCTTATATTTCTAAGCTTGTTCAAAGCTTACATTTGTAAGCTTGTTCAAAGCTTACATTTCTAAGCTTATTGTATATTATAGACTAGCAAGCTTATAACAGGGTTCAATTTTGTTTATTATATAATTGTTACCAAGCGTATTACTATAGTTTTCACTAACGTTTTCTAAGCTTAAGGCTTATGATAGTAAGTTTGTTACAAGTTATTTCTAAATGGTTTTGGTTTGTTGGGTAAGTGTATGAGTATATGTGAGTGTGTGCGTTTCATTTTCATTTTGTGGCTTTCGGCAACATTTTCTATTAACGTAAATTTTATACAAATGTTAAGGACCACACATAAACGAACACAAAATTCTATACATTTTTCAAAATCCAATGGTTCGGGTTTAACTGACATACACTTCCGCACACAGAGACGCAGACACACTCACAACATGTCTGAACTAATACATTTACATTCAGCATCATTCAGTAAAAATTAAAATTAAACAATAAAGAAATTTAGAACGAGTTCAACTTAAACGGGTCGAATTTTTTATACCCTACTCAAACGAGTTAGCAGTAGAATAGAAGTGCAATGACTGCGACTAAGGTGGTCTATTTGAAAAGTCTAATATGTATCACAAGTTTACAGCCATTTTGGTCCAGAGTACTAAATATTTTTTTACAATAGTTTTTGGGCTCCTAAACACAAAAATGAAAAATGTCCTCTAAACAAATTAGAGTTTTTAGGATTCTTTAATGAGATGTCTCAGCTTTTTGGACCATAACTCTCAAACGCTATTATGGTCTCAAATTAAACAAAATTAGCATTTCAAACACTTTTTATTCAAGTATAAAAATCAGTTCAATAGTTTTGACGTTAGAGGCAATTAAAATTGCATTTTTTGTTCAAATATCACGATTTTAAATTGAAAAAATATATATGTGACAGCGCATAGAGAAAGGGACCTAAGGGTAAAAAAAAATCAATTTTCACTTTTTTTTTATGTGACAACATCTGAGCATCGCATGAGACCGATCACATGCCCCAAAAGTGTTCCCTCCCAGAGATATGCGCGTTTTATGAAAGTGATGGTACACCAAAGATACACGTATTTAAATCTTTAAAATGGCTCTTCTGAACAAAACTGGTTTTTACCCTTAGGTCCCTTTTCTATTTTGCGAGTCACATAAATAAATAATAATATAAAAATATAAATTAATTGAGCATAAGGGCCTTTTCGGAGTTGCAACACTGCATTGCATGTACTGCGCAACGCATTCTTAATTGCAAAGTCCGGCAACACAGCAAGCGTCAGATGTTCTAAAAAAAACAATTATCAAACATATGTTGGGCAAACATACTAAAAACACGCCGTATTAAAATGGCTGATGCAATGAATGAGCATCTGCAACAGCTGATCGGCAACTGCTGTGCAATAGGTTCAAAGTTGCGCAACAGTTGCAGCGCAACGTTGCATTTCCGAAAAGGCCCTAAAGTTTGGACTTTCTCGAAAAAGCTGAGACATCTCATAAAAAAATCTTAAAAATTTTTCAAAATTTATATCTTGAAAACTAATCAGAGAAATTTTTTTTTAAATTCATTTTCGTGTTTTTGAGGCCATAATCTAGAGGAAAAAATATTTAGAAATCTGGACCAGGAAAAAAATCATAATTTGTAAAAAATCACTAGTGTTTGATCACTATTTCCAGGTTAGCCATCACTCGACTTGTCTTGAATCGTTATATCTCACAATCTAAACTGGCTGTTTAGATTGTGAGATATAACGATTCAGGACAAAAATTAAATATGAAACAATATGTTTTTAAATAAAAAAAAACTCTAAATAAATCACACTGTAGAGATATCTCTTACACAGCTGCCGATGAGTATGTCCACATGTAACAAATGGAATGACAGCCTCAAGATACTCATACTGTTCATACATTTTGCAGGAGAGTATCACAATTTCGTTAATTCTGAAACATAAACGTATGCATGTCTCCATGTATGAAACATATACGGAATACTTGAGAATGTGTGTGAATAAACTTGAATCTAAGTGGATCTGAATGTAAGTTCCGGTTGTAAGGATGTACTTCGAAAAATTCCCATCATTTCTTGGGTCTTTTTTTCAATTTTCATTTATTTTTACGTTTGCTCTTTGTTTCCTTCCAGGCAAAAGAAAGAGATAGAGAGTGGTTGTGTGACTGAGTGATGATGACGCATACAGGGTTATCCAAAATCACTCATCTAATTTACAATTGGTTTATCTTTATCAGGAAAAAAATTAAATTATACTCTCACCTAACTAGGCAAGCGGGTATATATCGTTTGATACGGATAAAGTGTAACGCATCAAAATAGCATTTTTAAAGCCTATATAACGGGTGATCAATCTAGAGGTTTTTTTTCACAGATTACGCGTGAGTTGTGTTAAACTTTATTTTTTTACTTTTTTACTTTTACTTAACCGCAACAACTTCTCCAAATCTTGCAACCGTCATTTGGAAATGAGCGTTCGGTCTTTCCTGTGCTTAGACCTTTTTATGGTCGACATAATGGGCCTACATAATCTGGCTCAACGGCAACATCAAAAATTACCGCAATTTGGCTGAAGAGCAACCAGAAAAGGTTCAAGAGGTGCCATTATACCCAGAGAAAACCACGGTGCGGTTAATGGACTGGTGAAATCATGTCCATATTTTTAAAAATGATGATGGCCGAAACGTAACCATAAACGCTGCTCGCTATCGCGACACGAAATCGGAGTTTTTGATTCCTGAAATTAAAGACCGTAATCTTGACGCCATTTGGTTTCAACAGGACGGTACCACTTGCCATACAGCTGCTTGAACAATGTATCTATTGAGAGGTAATTTCGAAGACTGTCTAATTTCTCGTTGTGGACCGGTGAGTTGGCCGCCTAGATGGTGTGATATCACACCTTTAGACTTTTTTCTTTGGGGCTACGGAAAGTCCAAAGTATATGCTGACAAATTAATTGGAAGCCAACATTACGCGTGTCATTAACGCCATACCGGTCGAAATGCTCGAGAATAGACAGACACCCTGAGGCGTAGTTGCATTTGAAGGAAATTATAGTCAAAAAATAAATGGCATACAATTTCCTTCGAATGAATAAAAAAGATTCCACACTTGATTTAAAGTTTTGTATTTTTCGTTTTATGCTGAAAAAATATTTCTAGATTGATTACCTTTTTTATCTTCAATATAAAAGGGTGTTTTTTAAGACGTTTGGTTTTCAACCTACCCACTCTTTTTTCGGAGCTGATCTTTTTGACAGCTGTCACTTGATTTATGATCAGTTTGGTTTTTCATTTCATAATGAATAGACTTACTCCGAAACAACGTTTGCAAATCGTGGTAAATGGGCCCGAAACGAGATCGCCACCGATCCTGATTTGTACATAAAAATTTTGTTCAGCAATGAAGCTCACTTTTGGTTAAATGGGTTGAGTACGTTAATATCCAAAATTTTCGCAATTGGAGTAATGAAAAGCCATTGTTGAGACGCCGCTACATCCTCAAAAAGTCACTGTTTGGTGTGCTCTATGGGCAGAGGGAATCAATGGTTCATATTTCTTCAAAAACGAAGCCGGCCATAATGTTACAGTCAATGGGTAACGCTATAGAGCCATGATTAAAGACTTTATCGTGCCAGAATTGAAGGAGGTTGACGTGGACGACCTTTGGTTCCAACAAGGCGGCACTACGTGCCATACAGCCAACAAAACAATTAATTTATTGATGAAAACTTTTGGTGAGTGCATTACTCGCGTCGTGGGCCTGTGGCGTGGCCTGCAAGATCGTGCGATTTACCACCGCTGGACTATTTTTTTGTGGGGTTATGTGAAGTCGCTTGTGTACGCAGATAGTTCCGACATGATTGAGGCTCGGAAGAGAATATTCGGCTCGTTATTGCTGACATACGGCCTCAAATGCTGCAAAAAAGTAATCGAAAATTGGTAAATTGTGATATGGCAACTTTGTCATATTTCGAAACTTCTATTTTGACAACACCGATGCAAGAAGTAAAGAGACGCAAAAGTCCCGTTACTATTGGTTTCTGTGTTAATTTGTTGGTGAAGTGCTTAATTTGGTTGGATAAAAAATAAGTACATTGTGCAGTTTGTATTATTCTTTAGAAGAAGGTTCAAGTTTTAGAAAAGGTTAATTATTGCATTAACTGTGGCAATAAAATCAAAAAAAAAAAAATTATTGTTAGATGGGTCGAAAAAATCATCGTACACCAGAAGAGAGGAGGCTGGTTTTAATGTTAAGAAACGAGGGGAAATCTCTTCGATCAATCGCCAAATCTCTGGATAGATCACTGTCCAAAATGCTTTTTAAAGCATTTTCCTGAAACTGCTGAAACACGCGGTAGGCCAAAAAAGACACAGCCAACAACAGATAATCACATTGTCACTCTCGCCAAAAGGGACCCTTTTAAATCATCCAGACAAATTTCTGCTGATGTAGGCAATGTGATATCTGCTCGACCTGTTCGGCGTCGACTAGTAGATGCCAAATTACCCAGCCGAATAGCCAGAAAGGTTCCTCTGCTTCGGAAAAAAATGGAAGACTGTGCTTCGCAAGAAACCATTCGAGGTAGTCAGGACCAGTAACTGAGAAAAAGTAGCGTAATATCTTGTGGAGCGACGAAACCAAAATAAATTTATTCGGGAACGATAACGGTCGTAATATTCGTCGTCCACAAGGAAAGGAATTCCATGTGCGCTTCACAAAAAAGACCGTCAAACACGGTGGCGGGAACATAAAGGTATGGTGTAGGTCCAATTTTTCGTATTACCGATATTATGACCCGATTCGACTATTAAAACATATGTGACAGCGCATAGAGAAAGGGACCTAAGGGTAAAAAATCAATTTTCATTTTTATTCTTTTTTTTATGTGGACAACATCTGAGCATCGAATGAGATCGATTCCATGCCCCAAAAGTGTTCCCTCCCAGAGGTATGCGCGATTTACGAAAGTAAAGTCGACGATTCTAAGCGCAAATAGAAAGGGACCTAATCTTTCAAATGGCTCTCCTGAGCCACTTGAAAGCTTTGTCAAAGATTGGTTCCAGGCCAATAATGTAACTCCGATTGACTGACCTAGCCAATCACCGGATCTTAATCCAATTGAAAACCTTTGGGAGAGTTAAAACAGCAAATCGGTAAAGAAATATTTCAAAATAAAGACCAACTTTGGAGTTTTGTGCAGAAAAAGTGGTATGAAATCCCAGTGGAAATTTGCCGCAAACTTGTAAGTAGTATACCAAAAATAGTTCAAAAAGTTATTCAAAATAAGGGCGGATACACTGGATATTGAAAAAATAACCAAACTATAATTTTATTTAACTTAATAATATTGAATTAAACATTTGTATTAGACGATTTACAGAATGTACTTATTATTTTGACCACTAATTTAAGTCACTTTTTTGTTTTGGTTAAATTAACAAGTTGACTTATATTAGTATCTCACAACCATTTGTTTTTTATGTTTAATGTATGTTATAAAAATGAAATATAAACTTTGTTTTGTGCTACAGTCAATGCATTTCTTTAATTAAACGTAAAATATAAAAAAAAACCTACTGTACTTATTTTTTTGGCCATATGTGTATATGTAAAGGTAATTTTTCCACGAATCCAAATATGGATTTAATAAAAAGTTTTGATTAATGGTTCGAAGGGGTTCAAAAACAGCCCTTTATTTCTAAAAAAATGGATCACCAGTAAATATTGACATATGGGTACTCAAACTAAATTCGGTTTTCCAAACATGGATTTATTTTTAAGATATGGCTGAGTTGAGTTTGGGCTAATGGACCCTGAGCCCAATGGTTCACAACATAACCAAAATTGTTGCAGTTTAGATCTTGTTCCGCAAAAACTTCAAGATTATCTCGTTCCATGGCTTGGCTTTTTGACGTGTATTCAGCAACATCAAAAGTTATAGTATCTTCCGCTAGGATGACAAATCTGAGGACACCCTGTGCATACTGTTATCGTCTATGAGTTTGTCATTGAGGAGTGTGTGTGTTTTGAAAAATAATAAAATTTCTAATACTCTGACTAATTATGTGTATTTAGCCACAGGTTAAAATGTCAAATACTCGTAAATCACTTTTGTATACATGCACGTTCCACTGCTGTGTTTAGCGTTCATGGCCGTGTGTGTGTGTGTCTGCGAATGAATAGTGGGCGGAGTTTTCACGTTTTTCCTGGGAAAGCGCCTAGGCAAGTGAGCTTGAGCAGAATTGCCAGAGTGATATGTGCATGTTCAAATGTGTTCCCTACTCGGCATGAATACATGTATACGAGTAAACTGGTATAATAGATTTACATGTGCTCGTATGTTTGACTGTGTCTGTGTGAGTAAATGAAACTCATGGAATATTCATTGCCTGGAGGTGCTTTCCTGTCATGAAACTCGAGCAGAAACGTAATGACTTTTGTTACCACAAAGTCGAGCCAAGATTTCCGTGGAAATTTTAACTAAAACCAAAGCCAGTGTGTGAGTGCATGTTAATGTTTCTTTGGCGGCATTCAGCAAGGAAGATGACTTTAAAAATTCAAACACGCGAGTGAGTAACAAGGAGACGGTATTGGACGGTATTCTTTTCAATCGGCTAGGAAGGAAGTAGCCCAGCAGCACTTTTGTGTGTGTTCGGTAAACAAAAGAACACAATAACGAAGAAACTTTTACGGTTTCCTTCTAAAGCCAAAACACAAGTAGAAGAAGCTAAAGTCAGGCGGGTTTGACTATAAGATACCCTACAGCACTATGTTATTTAGAAGATTTTGAGTGTGAATACGTGACTTTTAGAGCAGGACGGCCTAATATCGGGCTATTTCAGAGCATACAGCGATATTTCCAATTTCTCCTGACACTTTATGCTCTTTGTCTCATTTGAGCTAGATGAAACCACATTCTGTATCTAGGTAGAACTATAAATCAGAATGGTCAATATGAATCAATATGGTTAAGCTTCTGATGTAAGTCGCCTATAACGCACTATGCTAAATTAAAGTACAAACCTCCGAATCAGCAGCTAATGGTTTTATGTTTTCATTCCATTTTTCTGTCTTTTTTAGTTGTCTTGAATTTTCGATTCCCGTCTAAACATTTTTTATCTTGAAATCTTCTTTTCTGTGTTGATTTCCTTCAAATCGGCCTTTTCAATTCTTGTCTTAAAATCTTCCTAAATTTACTTTTCTTGGCTTCAACAATCTGGTCTCCTTAATGTTCGAAAATACTATTTTCGAAGAAAATTAAATATTTTTTCTGAGCAATAAAGGCCCAGTGTAAAATTGGACCCTCAGAATAGACATCCTAAGGCGTTATTGCGGCCAACATTTAAAGGAAATTATATAACATGTCCTTTCGAATGAACAATAAAGATTCCACACTTGATTTGATTTTTTGTATTTTTTTTGTGAAAAGAAATACCTCTAGATTGATCACCCTATATTATTGTACAACTTAAGCAAGTAAATATTATTTCAGACCAGATCTTTTCGCCAACATGAACAGATATGGTCTAATTTCATCAAGGTGACTATGCTAAATTTGAGAAAATGGTTATAACAACCAAACTCTAGAGTGAAAGGGCCTGAAATCGAGAGGTACCTTTGTATAGGGTCTACATGAAAATATGGACTGATATGGGTTAGATTTACCGGTCATTTATTGGACCTTCATAACGTACCATAAGAAACTTTAGCGTTCTCGGATTTAATTGGAACTTCTAGAGCGACAGGATCTTAGGTTAAGATGAAAGGGTTGCCGATCGGAAAAAAGAGAAAAATTTTAGAGCTATAGAGAAAGTTTCTGGAAAAAAATTATATATGTGACGCGCAAAATAGAAAGGGAGCTAAGGTTAAAAACCAGTTTTGTTCAGGAGAGCCATTTTAAAGATTAGGTCCCTTTCTATTTGCGCTTAGAATCGTCAACTTCACTCTCATAAAACGCGCATATCTCTGGGAGGGAATACTTTTGGGGCATGGGATCGGTCTCATTCGATGCTCAGATGTTGTCCACATCAAAAAAAGAAAAAAAAATGAAAATTGATTTTTTTACCCTTAGGTCCATCTCTATGCGCTGTCACATATATAAATTTGAGCCGTAATTAGTTGAAGTGTTGGCGTGTCTTTTTTCCAAACCAGCCAAATGGCATTTGAAATGTCTTCAAGGTGGTCGAAAAATCGCTTTCCTAGGGACAGTCTAGATTCTTGAATCAATGGGTAGACATATCGAGCCCTAACCGCGAAAAATACGTAGGCGGTATGAGGAAAATGTTTACAGAGAGGGTTTATTTTCTAATTTATCTAGAGGATTCCGATGCAATTGAATTTGCTATATCATTTTAAATAATAATATTTAAGCTTAAGAGCGTTGTACAATTTTCTATTGAATTTCAATAAAAATCTAGTGGCACTTACGCCACTTTCGCGGTAAGAGCCCGATATAGCAAGTGCTATATCGAATCTACTTCGCCTTAATTGAGACAGCTTCTCTCTTGAGATCCCGATAACGCCTATAGCGCAGTGCCCTGTTAGGTTTTTTTTGAAAGTGCTGGTAGAACTTTCGCCAAAATTCAGAAACTCATTTCTCCTCTTTGGACTAATGCTTGGCTGTTGTAATTTTTCAAACATGTACTGCCTATGTACACAGTTCAACCGCACAATAAATAAAATGTGACAGTGTTTCGGATATAGTTTTACAGTTTCTAACCAGAGTTAACTGCAGGTCTCTCATAACATACCATGCGAAATCTAAGCACGGTTGGAGTTTATATGTGACTTCTAGATAGACATGACCTTAAATCGGAAGAGGTCTTTGTGTGGAAGCTATTGGAAATCAAGGACCGTTAAGGTCCAACTTTAGCGGAGGTAAATATTGATAGCCCGTAACGCATTGTAGGAAATTTGATCAGGATCGTTGCTGCTAGATCAGCTGAAATCAGGAAAAGTGTGCGTGTAATCATTATTTGCACCAAAGAGTTCTACCTTGCCGCAAACCTTAACAATGTACTAAGTTTCGCCAAAATCGATTTATATTTTCGGTACCTGTACTTGAATTCAACGATAGGAGGACTTACGGACGAAAAAAAGTTGTGTGTTATCAACACATGGGCCAATCTGGACCAATTTCCATAGCGGTTGACTTTGGCCCAAACCTGAATAATAAACCAAGTTTCTTCTAAATCATTTCATGTGTCCGATCTGTACTTTGATTCAACGATGGATGGACAGACGTCATTGTTCAATGAATTTAGATAATGATTCCGCCCCCAAACTATGTAATAAGTATGTGGCGTATCTCCTTCCGATTAAGGTGTACAATACAATTACGTCAAGAGCAATATATTCCTGAAATCATAAAGAATGGGCAGCCGTGTTGTATAGGCTAGCGGGAACGACTATAACTAAAGTTAAACCCAGTTCTCAATCCATTCAACAACATCTAAAATTAAGTAAAAATGTCGTTGACCTTATTCTTATATAGCCTTCACCGTCCCCATGTACCTAATGCGCAAATAATGGTTCGTTTTTTAGGCCCTTTCGCCCCATTCGTTCTCCCGGTATCTCAAGCAAAAATCAAATTCCCAATTTAATCTATATTTGTATACGTAGCTAAATCTGCTTTTATATGAGTACCAATATTACTGCCCGTGAGCTAAACCTTTCAGCAACTATAATCTGTTTTTAGGTATTAAGTGCGTCCCAACTAACAGTACACATTTTAACCATTGTCCGTCCTTAAAAAATAATATTCTGAAAAGTGTACTTTTTACCGAGGCACCTTTAGTCGCTTAAAGGGAAACATTTTCCCTCCAGGGACGAGTTTGCCCATTTAAAATCTCAAACATCTTATGACCATAAGCCTTCATCATGCATAATTTCAGGATCCTAGGTCAATTCGTTTGCCGCTATCATGCTTTTAACTGACACATCGGTCGGACAAGACTAGATCGTCTTAGAATTTTACGACAATAAACATATTTACTTAATAGGGACTAAGATAAATTTTATTTCCTCCCACTCTTTGGTGGTGAGTATAAAAATGACAACGGCGAATTATTACACCGCGTAAATATACTGGCGGTGAAATACTTCACGAGTAAAATATTGAACTCTAAGCCATGTAAAAGCTTCTCTCTAAAATGCATAAGCCTTCCGGAACAGATATTTAAAAAGGTATCGGTCAGTGAATATAAGAATTATAAAGTTCATATTTCGCTGATTTGAGAGAAGTTTCCCATATGTTCCTTACCGGGAGGTTGAGGAAATTGTATTCACCTTCATAACTATTTCCTTCCCTCACACGCCAGGCTTTTTCGCGGTCTAGCGCTTCATTTAGGCTATTTCAATAAACCGAACGACAGTTTTCAAATTTTCCATTCACTCTTTGCTAAGGGTCAAATTTATGAACTGCAAACATTTCACTGGAATGTTTACTGCAGGCGAGTATGCAGAATGGAGTGGCCAACGGTCGCCCCCAAAAGTTTTGATTAGAAATGCTTTGCACTGCGAGATTCACAAATACTGGAAACAAACACAGGGGAATGATTTGCTCAGTCCAAAAAGGGGTTGAGGCTGTTGAATCGTTCGCGATAAAAGCAGAGACCGCAGTGCAGACGATCACTGCTGCTGTCGATGTTGGCTAACTTAAACAGTTAATTTCCATATAGAGCCAATAAATCAACTTGCGGGAATCAATGGCAGTAAATACTATCACACTATCAAATACAGCGACACACACACACACGCGCATGCATACATGTTCGAACATTTGCAATTCCGCTTTTGTGTGATGAACGCCTATATCCGGTTACCCACAAGCACACACAAACGCACTTGCTTACGTTGTGTGTAATCACATAGACAGGACACACCACTACAACTACCAGAATTGCAACTGGACGTCAATTGATAGTGGGATTGACACACCCTCCCCTCTAGACAATTGCCTCACCAGTTGCTTGTTGTTGCTGTTGTTGATATACCCATAATTAGCTCAGATGAGTACGACATATCAAGTTCAGGCCCGCACCAACACTCACTCACTCATTCGCCCGCTCGCTCACACACGCCGCCACACGCTGTCAAAGGACCAAAATGAAATTTTGAATTAGAGACCCGGACAAGAGCGAGTCCACTCGTACGATAGAAACATTCAACGAGAGGCATCCCCTTTCTAACACTTGAACGGAATGAAAATATGTGCAAATAAAAGCTTTTGTAGCCGAAGTCTCAGTGCGAAAATTCCCACATGAGCGATAATTCAATGGCGAAAACAACAACAGCAACAACAATGCCAACATTTCAAATCTTTCTGCTGGATGTAATTTATGGACACAAACAAGTGGAAAAAATAAACAATAAACAACAACAAAAGTGACAACAACAACAAAAATCCGCACCCAAAAACAAGGCCCGAACATGATGAAATGATATATGAACTCACACAGAATCCACAGCAGCAACATCACCAGCAACTGGCCAGGCCACTGGACAATATTTGCGCCGAGAATTTGTTTGAAACCCAACAACAACTGCAGCGTGGAAAATGGATTTCAATTTTTTCCTTAAAGAAATTTAAAAATCTTTAAAATCTTTGTTTCTTTAAAATCATTTCAATAGTAGAACTGAACATACCCCGTTGATGTCATATGGGTTTTGAAACCCAACCTCAATAGCGTTAGTCTGCAACGGGATTTTAAAATTTTTCAACTTTCATCATGGATGGGTCAGAAATGAGAACCGTATTGCTGTAATAGCGTTTTTTCACGTATGAAATGAAAAAAAGCGATATTATCAAAACGCTCCGGCCACTAGGGATTAGCCGCATGTTAGTCTACCGATGCATAAAACTGTATGAGGAGACTGGAGATGTAAAAGACAGTCACCGGTCGGGACGCCCACGCTTTGTTCGAACACTGCATGTCATCAAAGCCTTTAAATCAAGAATTCACAGAAATCCGCTCCGAAAACAGAAAATCATGGCCCGTGAGATGAATATCCCGCAAAAGTCCATGAGTCGAATCATTAAAAAAGACTTGGGCCTTGGGGCTTTCAAACGACGTACCGGACATTTATTGACTGCAGCTTTAAAAAAAAACAGGATTGAAAAATGCAAACGTCTTTTGGTGAAGCACGCTGATAACTTGCACAGAAAAATTTTGTTCACCGATAAAAAAATTAAACAAGCAAAATGATAGTGTATGCGCGGTCATCTAAGGAAGCATCTGATCTGATTCCAAGGGTGGAAAAGGGTCATCACCCAGCTTCAGTCATGGTTTGGTGGGGTGTCTCTTGCGATGGGGTCACTGACCTGCATTTCTGCGAACAAGGAGTCAAAACATCGGCCAAAGTTTACCAAGAAACCGTTTTGGAAGCTGTTGTGAAGCCTCTAAACAATTCCCCGATCCAAAACCAGCCACGGACTTTCCAGCAGGATTCTGCGCCGGACCATAAGACTAAAACGTCCCAGGCCTGGCTTCGAAACAATTTGCCAGCGTTCATTTCCTCTGAAGAATGGCCCCCAGGCAGTCCAGATTTGAACCCATTGGATTACAAATTGTGGACGGTTTTAGAGGACAAGGTTTGTCAGAAAAGATACCCCAACATTGGATCTCTTAAGACTGCTTTGGTTCGAGCCGTAGCCAATTTTCCAATGGACGAGGTTCGTGCAGCTATTGACTATTGGCCAAAGCGGCTTAAGGCGTGTGTAAAGGCAAAAGGTGGACAATAAATATATTAAAAAATATTTGGTCCAAAAACATTCAGTACTTTTAATTTTACAGTATAAAACGTGTGTAACAGTCCTTATGTCCCTATAAACATATATAATTTATTGTTAATTTTAGTAAAGCTAGTAAGTTAACTATCGAGCTCGAGTTAATAACTAATTTACCTTGACTAGAATTTAAACCAAAGGTCGAACAACAAAAGATCCATTATGTTTACCACCATCTGTTTTTATTTCCGTCATTTTTTTCCAAAAAATGTAAATGTTTATATTACAACTTCTACTTCTACTAACCTTATATTATTCTATGGTTGTTTTTTATCTAGGTCGAATATTTTTTTGCTCGTCCTCGTAGCAATCTTATCAACATCATATCGATAGAAGTAAAAATGGATGAAATAAAACTAACCAAAATTTCAATCTGCCTAGGCATTTGTATTGCATCACCCGATATTTAGGCCCTAAACTCTATTCAACACTACTCTACTATCCTCCCACTCCCCAGTGTTCCTTCAATCATCTCTAACATGTATCATTTGAATCGTCAGAGTCTTCATATTTAAGATATGCAAATATATCATGCCAAATAATATCTGCAAACACAAATGTTTACATATACAATTCTTTCAAGTATTTACATATCTACAAATTCTTCTAACGCATGCATGAGTAGATATAAACATAGGTATGGATGTACGTATATAGGAACCGTCTAAGGATCCGTTGTAATGCATTACATTTTCAACAAATTGCATTCATTCAAGCATGCAATATACGGACAGACATTCGGACAGGGACACACACAAGGATACACTTCCACACAGATTCTTCCAGTATTTTAACAAAATTTTGTTATCAATACTGTCGTTTTGTTGCTGTTGTTTCTTATCGTTGATTGATATGTTTGTTTGAATTTATTATTTTTTTTTTATTATTTCAGACATTTTAGGAATATTTACACAAAAAAAAAACTCAAAACAAATAAATATGTGTAAGCACCAACGAAAACTATACGAGGGTTCACAGAAAAGGATCATGTGGATGGCCTAAAGTTTACGCCACGATTAGTGTCAAAAAAATTGGGATTTCGGGTTTTTATTCAAAACCGCGTTTAAAAAAAAACCAACTGTCGAGTTTTATTTTTGGTTAAAAAACTGACATTAACCGACATTTCTGTATGGAAATGTTTTTCCATACAGAAGTCAATTGATTCACACCATTTTTAGTTTTTAGGAATGTATTAATTCCAATTGCGACGAAAAAAGGTTTGTTACTTATATTTAATTAAAATAATCCAGTAAAAAAAGCTTAAGTTGGCCGTGGCCGACTGTACTTCTAGATGAGCATAAAAACAATTGAAAACGGGTTTTTGAGCCCCTTGAACGGGCTCTGAATTGATCCTGATTTAAATAATAATTGATGGTAACCTAAAATGTATTTCGGCCCTGGTCACCCAATATATAACCAAACACGAGAAATTATCAGTTTTTTATTGGGCCTAATTGCTATTTCTTATTTTACTTAAGTCCTTGTATTCCGGAAGCCGTTTATAGGCCTTCAGATCATTTGCGTGAAGACTTTTTAAAAAAAATGGTAGTGTAGTCATTCGAAATTGAAAGGAATTGATATGAGTGTTGTAGAGGGGTTGTACAGGGTGGCTGATGAAAGCCGCTACCAAAAAAAATTTAATAACTTTTTTTCTATTAAATATTTTTTTTTTATTTTGCAGATTAATTTTTAGATTTAACAAAAAAAGGATAACTGGGACACTAAAACAAGAATTTGGATTGTCCGCCGCTATCACTCACTGGAGTCAGTTGTTTCGGTTCAAAGAGAGTATAGGCGCACGTTTGGCGGCAATCCTCCGAGCAGATGGACCATAATGAGACTTGTAAACAATTTTGCCGAGCATGGGACAGTCAACAAAAGACCTTATTATCGAAACCCTTCAGTTTGGATGGAGGAAGCAATCGCTGCTGTAGCTGCTGCTATACAAAACAATCCAAGAGTACTTTTTCTGCACAAATGGATATAAGCAGACAGTCATCGCACTCAATTATGCGCAAAGATTTGAACTTATTTCCATAAAAAATTCAAATGGTTAACTGTACGCAGCAGACTTCCCGATTCGCTTGGAATTTTGCCAGAAGATGCTTCAAATGGTGGAAGAGGACGGAAACATGTTGAACTGTCTTTTCATGTCTGACGAGGCCCATATTGATTTAAACGGCAACATAAACAAACAAAATTGTCGAATATAGAGTGCTTCCAACCCACAGACACTCCATGAGACGGAATTGCATCCACTTCGTGTCGCAGTTTCATCAAGCTGCATTGTCGGACCGTACTTCTTCGAAGAAAACGGTCACACTGTTGCGGTTATTGGATACCTTTTCTTGAGCATGTTAAGAGAGCTTTCCTATCCAGAATTACGCCGAATGAGAATTTCTTTAAACTCTGTGAGGTTTCAGCAAGATGGTGCAACTCCTCACATAACCCGGCCTGTTATGACAGAATTGCGACGAAAAATTCCCAATAAGCTGATATCCAGAAACTCCACATTCCGTTGGCCCCCCAGATCTCCTGACCTTACTGCACCTGACTTTTTCTTGTGGGGTTAGTGCAAACTGGAAGTCTACAAAGCAAAACCAAAAAAATTAAATTATCTAAAGCAATCCATTCGAAAAACAATTTCGGCTATTCCTGTCTCAACTCTCCAAGCAGTAATGAACAACTTTTTGGTAAGATGCCGCACATGCAACATCGACGAGCAGGGGGTTCATTTATGTTCCATAATTTTTAAAACTAATTAAGCTATATTTAAAAAAATTTAATGAGCTTTAACATAAATAAAAAAATGAATTCCATACACTGAAAAGTTGTTTCTTATTATTCTTCTCAATGTAGCAATATTCATCAGCCACCCTGTATGTAAAATCGGGAACCTTAATACCTACAAGAGCTTTGTCAAAACGAGAAACAATATATCCCATTGTTGTCCGAGCTGGTTTCTTATCAATGGTTATAAGCAGTGCCAAAATTTCTTCAAGATAAGGTGAAATATGTGGCTTTAGTGCTAAGGACAGAAATTTGGTTAAACACATGTGTGTGAGCTTAATAGAAATTTAAACCGATCTTATCGATAATTTCGACCTTTAGCTTGGTTACACGCTTAAGATCGAGAGCAGACAGGCAGACTGATATCATTAAATCAGAAGATCAGTACACATATGTGACAGCGCATAGAGAAAGGGACCTAAGGGTAAAAAAAAATCAATTTTCTTTTTTCTTTCTTTTTTTTTGGTGTGGACAACATCTGAGCATCGAATGAGACCGATCCCATGCCCCAAAAGTGTTCCCTCCCAGAGATATGCGCGTTTTATGAAAGTGATGGTACACCAAAGATACACGTATTTAAATCTTTAAAATGGCTCTCCTGAAGAAAACTGTTTTTTACCCTTAGGTCCCATTCTATTTTGCGCGTCACATAGACTTATATGTGGGTTAAACTGAAATATTTTCTTTATTCCGCACGTGCAAATTGTGAATTCTCTGTTCTTTCGCTTACATCAGCAAAACGCCGAAAAAAAGATGAAAAAAATCCAGGCAAACTGACATGTTGGGTTTTAGCTATTTTTGAGAAACTGACTGTCGGGTTAGGACATTAATACCGGAATGTCAGTTTCGGTTTTGGCCAATCTAGTAACGATAGAGCAGACTTTGTGTAAATACGAAAAAATGCCAACAATTGCTACGGCTTGAAAATGATAACAATAAATAATTACTGGAAAGACGGTAATATTCTCTCCTATCATTTTTCGCATATTCAATGCCCAAGAGCTAATGTTAAATCATGGAAATCATGCCGCTGAAAAACATAAGATGTTTTTTACCAGGATTTTGACCTGTTTTTACTTGTATTGCACTACTATGAAGGTAAAGATCTACAAGTGCATAGCATAGCATTGACTTTTCCTAAAACCTTACATAAAATATTAAAGGAAAAAACTTTCCGTTTGCCACTCGTTCACGTGTCATGCATCACTTTATACTCTTTTTCCTTTTATCGGTTACTTTGGAAAATTAGAATATTTTTTGTATGCATTTTATATCTTCGAAATTTTTTAAGTTGATTAATTTTCCAATATATTCATATTTTCGACATGAGTGTTCATTGAAAATGGCAATGGAGTACATAAATGCATATTGCCACATCTCAGCTATAGGTTGTCTTTTTCCAGAGCAAGCCAATTCTGAGTGCTCCATATTTGCGAATGTAATTTATCTAATGAAATTACTAGGAACCAAAATTTCCTAGCCAAAGATTTGACGTTAAAAGGATTTAACTCCAAGTAGGGGTTGTTCAACAGTGGTTGGTATCTTTAATATGTAGCTTGATTCGATTGCTATGAATGACCACCATCACATGAATACATTTTTTTTCAGATACAAATTGAAATTTTAGGTGGTGTGATGGTAGTGTGCACGACTATCATGCCAGTTAACCCAGGTTCAGACCCGGGTATGGACATCAAACAATTTTTCAACGGCGGGTTTCCACCTCGTTAATACCGGCGATTTTACGAGTATGAGATTTATAACTTAGCCATGTAAAAACTTCTCTATAATTAGCCGTTCGGAGCCGGAGTTAAGCAGTAGGTCCCGGCTAATGAGCATTAGAATTAAATCGTGTACAGTTTACTGGTTTGAGTGAACCACCCCCTTGTTCCTTAGAGGATGTTGTAGGACTTAGGTTAGGTTAAAATTGTACGCCCTATTTAAATATCAGCGGTAGTTTTTAGTATGCCGGCATTCTAAGCCAAGCAAAAGGTTTTCAAAAATGGAATTAGCAACACGAAGCCTGCTTCAAACAGAAGAACTGGATTAGCGAGGGTATTTTAAACAAATCTGAAGTAATTTTGTAACTATATAAGGCCTAAAGGCTCGGTTATTTTTTTGAATATCAATAAATGAATGTAAAAATGAAATTATGTCACTCTAAGGATAATCCCTATTATGGATACTATTAAGGATAATCGCTATAATTAAACCAAGTATAAAGGGTAAAGTCGGACGTAGTCTATTATGTTATACTCTGCACTACTACATGTGCAGAAACTCCAATTAAAAAGTATTTTTTAGCCCCTGCAAATTAAGCCAGATTTTAGAAGTAATGTCACCTGAATTTTTGAAGAATTGCATTGTTTTTGGTACACATATGCCCATGTTAAAATGGGCCATATTTTCAACCAAATTTAGCTGATCGCAAAATAATTTTTTTGTATTGGAATATATTAAAAGAAAAATCCTGTATTTAATAAATTGCTTGTTTGCCCATCGTAAGAAACAATATCCAAATTTCCCGAAATCGGGATTAATACTAGTGATGTAGGTTGTATGTAAAATAGGGACAGTATCAAAACGGGGACCGATATGTCGAAAAACTATCTTCGCCCAAATTTCATCAGGATTATAGAGATAGACACATTAAATCAGTTAAACATATACTTAGGCGCTTTATAAATAGTGGTCCAACCATAATGCACGATGTTAATTGTGAGTCACCCCTTAATTTAAAGTTTTGTTTTGCAAATGAAAACCTACGAGTGATTCTCGAAAAGCTGATGCATCCACATAGAGTGACTGTTTGTTGAGGTTTATGGCCGACGGCGTCAACGGGCCGTACTTCTTCGAAAATTTAGTCGACCAAGCAGTTACCGTGAATGATGTTCGCTATCATTGCTATACATTGAGGATAGGGACCTGGGCGATATGTGGTTTCAACAGGATGGTGGCACTTGCCACAAAACAATGGATATTTTCCGAGAGAAACTCAATGGCAGTTGTTGTTGTAGCGGTGCATAGTGTGGAGGGGACGGGCCATAGCCGAAGAATAGAACCAGCTGTCAATGGCCGTGTTATTTAATGTCATGACAGTGTAAATTGGCTACGATCATGAGATTTGACACCGTTGGACTTATTTTTCTTTTGGGGATATTAAAAGAAAAATTGTACGTCAATAAGCTAAGAACAATTCAAGAGCTAAAGGATAAAGTAATTCGGCACATTAACGACATTGAACCTCCATTATGTCTCAGAATTTAAAATAGTTACCATTGGATAGAGATATGCCATCGAAGTCATGGCAAGCATTTGGCCAATATTAAAATAATTCTAAGACAACTTTTTGTTTTACTTACAAATAACATCGTGCATTTAATCGGACCACCCTTTATAAATCAATAGTG
This sequence comes from Hydrotaea diabolus, assembly GCA_963513945.1. NCBI lineage: Eukaryota > Metazoa > Arthropoda > Insecta > Diptera > Muscidae > Hydrotaea > Hydrotaea diabolus. The sequence continues at coordinate 7,763,739 of OY740719.1, read as the reverse complement.
TCCGTAATTGTTTAAAAAAATCTATTTCTGTAAATATCATGAAGATCGGACAATTGAGACCTGTAATTTAATTACAGCAGACGGACGAACGTAATCGGAGTCTTTAGAATTAACTTGTGACTTTGTGTCGAATTATTTTGGGAATCGCTCTAAAACACATCAATCTTCATTTCAAGCTACTTTTGGGACAATTTCTTTTCTTTAAGGCAAAAAGTAGACATATTTTTTTGTGTGCAACGGCTGATAAACTTCACTTTGGCCTTGATTTTTAACACTTCGACTAAGGGACTGATCTCGTAATATCTCCACGGAAGTTTCCAAAAATACATTTACCAAATGATTTAAAATATCGAAAGGAGAGTAAAGGATTATGACTTACCGATTTAGTTATCGGCCAATAGGGAATCATCTGGTCTCCGATATAGTCTATAGGCGACTGGAAGCATTGGTACATTCAGTGAAGAGGAAGGACAGACTTCTATGGTTTCACAATCAGTGAAAGCAAACATAACCTAACTTTTTTTGGTAGGATATGAAATACAGAGAATATGAAATATAAAAAACTTTAAAATTGCAAAACTTACTTCGAAAGATGTGTGGTTTAACCTCAGGAATAGTCCAATGCCCAATGCGATCATTCTCTTGTGTATCTTCATTTGTCCATGTATTTTTGTTTTTTTCGCTTCATTTGCTGAATTTTTAGTTATTTGACATTATTTTCATATGGCATTATTGACATTATTTTCTTCGATATAGTCTATAGGCGACTGGAAGCATTACATTCAGTGAAGTGGAAGGGCAGACTTCTATGGTTTCACAACCAGTGAAAGCAAACATAACCTAACTTTTTTTGGTAGGATATGAAATACAGAGAATATGAAATCTAAAAACTTTAAAATTGCAAAACTTACTTGGAAAGATGTGTGGTAGTGGCTGCATATTCCTTTAATTAATACAAAGTTTTACCTCAGGAATAGTCCAATGCCCAATGCGATCATTCTCTTGTGTGTCGTCATTTGTCCATGTATTTTTGTTTATTTCGCTTTATTTGCTGAATTTTTAGTTATTTGACATTATTTTCAACAATAAAATGTATAAAATTTGTTTAAATCAATTTAATTTACTCAATTGTGACAAATAGACTTTTTATTCTTATCTTTTTAATTGACATTCGTCAAGCTTTCGTTTGTCTCAGACTTTAAAGCCGACCCAGCTCAAACAGGCAGCGCACCAATTTTTGTTGTTAATTACATTACGGAGTTGAATTTAAAAAAATTATATTATCGAGTAAAGTGGATGTATAACTAAATTTTCCATATTTCGTTTCGAAATCTATTACAATTAGCCTGTTATAAATATCGCTTACGCTTATATGTAAATCTCACCTAAAAGGAACTTAACTGCGGTATTACCAAGATTCTTCTGAGATTTCAGATAATTTTTTATATGTAATTCGATAGCTTTTCACATAAAAGGCAATCTTAGTATCAGGCCTTTATACTTAAAAAAGCAACGCTTGACAGGCCGGAAAACATCGTTTAATAGGCCATAATCCAATTTTGGGAGTTCCTCTTACAAAATTAAATCGATTAAAGGGGCAATTTAAATGATGTGTCCTGTAAAAATTTCATTTTTAACCTACCTAGGGGTCGGTTAGGTTAGGTTAATTTCCCTTGACTTCCTTTCTTTTCTTTCCTCTGAGTTGGAAGACAGTACCCATTTTCCGTATTTTCTAACTGGCATTGTAGCGTTTGGTTTCACATACTTTCGACTTGCTAGAAACGTGTTAAAAACGATTTAGCGTACAAATACGCTGCCATGGGTGGTAGGCCGGAAATCATCGTATCGTAACCTAGAGACAAGAACAAAAATTATTGAAATTTTTATCAAAGCTAAGTCGCTACTTGATTCAAAAAAAAAAGAATAAAATAAAACGAAAACAATTTTTTATTATAGATGTTTATACCGTCATTGCAAATAATTTACTTGTGAGATTTCACTAAACTCCATATAAAAAAAAATTCTGTGAAATTGAAGACAACACGTTTTTTGGTTAATTGCGTACAGAATGCAATTGTAAAATATTTTTTTACTTCCCTGCATATATATATATATATATATATATATATATATATATATATATATATATATATATATATATATATATATATATATATATATATATATATATATATATATATATATATATATATATATATATATATATATATATATATATATATATATATATATATATATATATATATATATATATATATATATATATATATATATATATATATATATATATATATTACGTTTAACATATTTAGTCGGCCCCCAAAAAAGTTTTTAGGGTGTTTTCAAATATGGATATGTGGCTATACAATACACGTATACGCATTTCAAACAATTCCCCAATAATTAATAATAACATAACCACAAAATTATTTGGCGAAATGTCAAAACAGTTGTATAAAAATTCAATGATTATTAATTATTAATATGATTATAGAATATAATACAAATTTTAATGGGTACGGTATTGCAACATCTAAATATTAAAATACCTTTCCTCATAACGTCAATTAAACAAATTGTAAAATTATTAAGAATTGTGTAGCTCTTTATTCATATTTTTGACATAACCAAATATTATTTTTATACATGTATTTATATTTTAATATAAGAAAAGTTGTCTCATAAAGTATCGTTATATTATTGACATCAAAACAAGAATGATATAAATTTTAATTAAAAGTAGAGAAGAGATAACAACAAAAGCAAGAAAAGAATTAAAAATTTTGAAAAGGTAATACTGACATTATGTCAGGTATAATATTCATGAAATGGTAAACATAGTTTTTACGGGTACAAGGGAAATTTAAGGGCCCCGGTACACTGCCAGTGTTGGCCTTCTTATACATTGATTGTAAGTTTTTCACATTTATTCTAATGATGTTTAAACTACCGGAAGTTAAAAAATAAAATTTTTAAATAGTTTATCTTTACTCAAGCCTTTAAGTAGAGTTTAGACCAAAGCAAAAGGACAAAACACTACCGGTGCGTTGGTAGCGTCTTCTACGCGAAAGCCGCAAGTACATGCATACCAAAGCTTTATTGACGCTGTCCGTTTTTATAAAAGATAATGTCAAAAATTGGATATTTAACACTTTCACACTTCTTATGTGATCACTTTCACGCTTCTTTTGTTTTACTACTTATATTACAAAAAGAATGAAAAATTGTAATATCAAAATAAATTATGTGTATTGTAATTTACATAACAAAAGGCTGAAACGTAGCCAAATTTTTTTTTTTGTTTCGCTATGATATAAATTCTTCCTTAAGAACCTGTGTAAAAAGATTTTGACATTTTGTTGGGTCGGTCTGAACAATTCAGTGAACACCGACTTTTTTAAAACAGATTTCGGTGCGATGTCATTTTTTGCATATCGGAACAGTCTATTATTTTTTCATTTACTAAGCTTTCACTGAACGATCCCTGCGATCTTCTCAATTTGCATGAAAAAGAGGAGAGAAGTAATCTCAAAGTTTTTTTTCACATTCTTTGCCAAAAATGTTCGGGCATGAACAAATAAAGCAAAACTCAAGATTAATGACAAGATAAAATGCATCCAAAATCATGTGCGGATCGAGTTTGTACTGCAAGAATTTTCCACCAACAAAAAAAAAAATAAAGCGAATGAAGTTATAGTCTAGGATAATCTTCAGCAAGGCATATGAGGAGCGGATCGGCCCGAAGGATGAATTCTTCGGCCAAAGGCTGTCACCCGGCACTGTGTGCCGCTACAGCAACAACAGTAGCAGAGAAAGAATTCCACGGCAGCGGGTTCTAAGGGCCCGATTGACCCGAAGAGCAATTCTTCGGCCAAGGGCTCCCATAACGGCACACAGTTGCCGCTACAACAACAATTACGCGAGCAGAGAAAAGTTATTTGGTGTTACTCTGGGGAATATCAGCAAAAGATACTTTGTGGACAAGACTAGAGTTGAAAAAATATGGATATTGAACACAAGGAGCAGTAGTACTTAAATAACCTCATCCTTCATTTGCAACATAACTCCGACATGCTAAAGTAACATAACCCCACTTTTCGATTGAAACTTTTCATGCTCTACGCCACAATGGTACATGGAACTTGGCTGGAAATCATATGCTTGTTTTACCGATTGATAAACAATCACCATCAGATTCCAGTGAGCGATCTTCGTCCGTCCCGCTATCATAGAATTTGAAGTACAAGTCGGAAATATGTTCAGGTTTGAACCAAGAGAAAACTTGTTTAAAATTGTGTCAATGTTTTAATATAATACAAATGTTTTTTATGATTTCAGAAACTGCAGCCCTAGACGTACATTTGGTATAGAACGCTATAAGGGACAGGGAACCAACTCTAGTGACAAGTGGCCTTGTATATATTTCCTTAAAAACCACCACACAATGTCTTTCAGATTTGATGTTTTGCTTCTATAAACGCCACATTTTAAAACTGACCATGCTTAAACTTCAGCTTGGGCGTTACAAGTGAACTATAAGTAGACGTTGTACAACTGGACCAAATCCGACCATGTTCTTATATAGCTTCCATACAAAAGTCCTTCACCATTCGGTTATCTGCCGAACTACAACAAACTTGATAAAATGTAAGTTTGATGCTCTGTTGCTCTTGAATCCAAGGAATTAAACTGATGTTGCTCCAAACTCGCATGTTACGTTGTGAACGATTCATAATAAGGCATGTTTAAAATGGGCCACATCTGTGCATGTTTTCATATAGACCTCATACAAAATCAATCCCCTGGTACTCTACTTACAACAAACTAAATTCGATTTTGCTCAAATTAATCATACTAAATGGTGTTCGACCAACACTGAAGTGTTTGTTCCATATAGCCTGATACAAAACCCAGCTAATTTAAAGGCCCTGCCGCTCCACAAGCCACATTTTACTTTTGATCTTGCTTATATGTAGCATAGTGTGTTGTTTGTAATCAAACACGGTTAAGTTGGACCATAGACGCCGTAGTTATCGTATAGCCTTCTTACAAAGGGCACTCCCATCTTGGGTTTCTGCCGCTCTAGAATTTACAAATAGATTCTCTGAAAATAAAATATATTGTTACAACAACAACAAATAGTTTCTGATCTTAAATTCCGATAATTAGCATTGTTGATACTTGACCACTACGGTCTATGTTTTCCTATAGTTGCAATGTCCCTACCGATTTAAGGTGCAACTTTTATAGAAGCCTTAAATGAAACCCGATTTCTCATGATATTTTACAAGTGACCGGTAACCAACTCGTTGGTTATTCGACCATGTCGGTTCTTATTTTCTTATAGCCCATTACAATGGTCCACCCACTTGAGGCCCTTGTAGTTAAAATCCTATCTCGCTCAAAATTTGCATAGTACTTTACCAATTACCAGATCCTGATGAAGTTAAGCCATATCGTCGTTGTTTTTACATAGCCCCCATTAAACAGGTGACATCCCATTTGAGGCTCTGGCACTTTTTTTCGGACAGACCCACGGAGTTTTTTGTATACCAGAGTGGTGTCCTTGTTTTCACATAGCCCCCATTAAATAGGTGACATCCCATTTGAGGTTCTGGGACTTTTTTTCGGACAGACCCACGGAGTTTTTTTGTATACCAGAGTGGTGTCCATATAGATAAATATTTTCCTATAGCCCCTTACAATGGTTCACCCACTTCAGGCCTTGCTAAAGATTTGCATGGTACGGTACCAATTACCAGGTCCTATTGAAGTTAAGCCATATCGTCCTTGTTTTCACATAGTCCCAATTAAATAGGTGACATCCCACTTAAGGCTCTGGCACTCGTACATGGAGGCAGGTACTCTTTTTGTATACCGGAGTGGTGTAGCTTGGTAATTTTACCATAACAGTCAATATTTTCCTATAGCTTCTATCAACGGTCTACCCACTTGTGGTCCTTGTAGTTTAAATCCTATATTGCTCAAAATTTGCGTGGTTCGTTACCAATTACCAGGCCTATCGTCATTGTTTTCACATAGCCCCCTTTAAAAAGGTGACATCCCATTTGAGACACTGGCACTTGTTTTTCGGACAGAGGCGGGGAATCTTTTTGTACTCCAAGCGTATTCGTAGCGTTTTATAGACTGTAGACTTTTGTTATTGTTGTTACGCCACCTAAGCGCCGGGGTGCCAGCCCTTGGCCGAAGAATTGCTCTTCAGCCCAATCCAGTCCAAAACACCGGCTGTCGTGGACTTAATTGAAGACTTTAAACAATGCACTGTAGGATTTAGATTCTTTTGTACACTTAAATATTGAAATCACGGCGGAGGGTAAACGACGATTTTTCTTTGTTAGACTGGAGAGGGTGGCATTCCTTGTCCGAAAAATTGCTCTTGGCGTCAATACGGTCCATAAAACCGGCTGCCGTGGAATTGAATGTACCCTTTATACAACCAACGTGGAATTTAGTTGCTTTTGTACACTTCAATATCGAAGTCACAGTGGAGGGTATAAAGTTGCGCCCCTACCAAACTTATCGCCGATTTGTTAGGCGCGAGAGCTCCTCACTACGATTTCACAATCGTCCACGATCTTTTGGCCATAATGCCACGTACATTACTTTCAGAATCAGCATAACAACGGCATCATTACCTATAACATATCACACCTTGACTATCTTTTAATATCCCAGAAAATTCCATATCAGCGAAAAGGACTAATTTATTAGGCTTAGCAAAATTAAAGTCTGCCTTCATTTTTGTCAAGGTCTTATTTAATACGTCCAGCCATTGACGTTGAGATCTTTCAACATTTAAGAAATGTTTGTCCTTTTTCGAGGGAGACAAAAGACGACCTCCTCCAGTAAAAGAAGGAAGCGACTTGAGGTCTTCTTTCCTTGGCAGCAGCAGCAGCTGAGACACATCTGTAAATTTTTGTTTTTCACTTGATATTGCACACAATAGTAGTCATCTCCATTCTTATTGCAGATATGCTGGAGTTGCAATTGAATGTACCCTTTATACAACCAACGTGGAATTTCGTTGCTTTTGTACGATTCAGTATCGAAGTCATGGTGGAGTGTATAAAGTTGCGCCCCTACCAAACTTATCGCCGATTTGTTAGGCTCGAGAGCTCATCACTACTATTACACAATCGTCCACGATCTTTTGGCCATATTGACATGGACATTACTTTTAGAATCAGCATAACAACGGCATCATTACCTTTAACATCTCACACCTTGACTATCTTTTAATATCCCAGACTATCCCAGGACTAATTTATTAGGCTTAGCAAAATTAAAGTCTGCCTTCATTTTTGTCAAGGTCTTATTTAATACGTCCAGCCATTGATGTTGAGATCTTTCAACATTTAAGAAATGTTTGTCCTTTTTCGAGAGAGACAAAAGACGACCTCCTACAGTAAAAGAAGGAAGCGACTTGAGGTCTTCTTTCCTTGGCAGCAGCAGCAGCTGAGACACATCTGTAAGTTTTTGTTTTTAACTTGATATTGCACTCAATAGTAGTCATCTCCATTCTTATTGCAGATATGCTGGAGTTGCTGCAGCCGTTGAAGTTGCTCTTGCCGTTGCAGTTGTTATGGTAACATAACGCGGCATATTTAAGCACCGACCATAATACCGACTTGCTGCTGCTAGTGTGTGCCCACCCTCCGCACCGAGCAACGAAAGGACAACAGAGACTTCCTGTGCTGTTGCTTGGCGCACGGCGGAGCATATTGTTTGTTGCTGATGAATAAAACATGTTTGAAATTCATAAAATTTAAATGGCTGCAGTTGCATGAATCAAAGACTAAGTAATACAAACACTCACTCACACACACACTCGCTCGCTCACAGTCAGTCACACGTACCGTTTTACTGGGAAGACGGAAAAGGAAGTGACAGAGAATAAGTGTAAGACGGAGTGAGTGAGTGAATGCATGGTAGCAGGACGAGGGGGCAGCTTTGCGCTAAAGACATCCGGTTTAACAATGTAAGCCAGCACTGCAGTGTAATGCAATGGAATCCTTGTTATGCCTGAGTGTTGGCAAGTGGATATATATGTATGTATGGATGGGCATGGACGAGGTGAGTACAAGGGAGGGGAAAGGCTAATGCTATTACTGAGAGAGTGTATTTGAATTATATTTAAAGTAAATGAAATTGAATTTTACAATTTATAAAGTCAATTGTTCCAAGTTTTATCAAAGCATTAGCTTTCTATGTGTCCATGCTGGAAATTCAATTTCAGGCTATGTATATTCATGGGGTGGGCCATCTGGGGGTTTCCTTTTGAATCATTTAATATTTTGACAGTCACAACTTATTTCCAAAGTCAATGGCAAATAACAAAAAAAAAATGCTAGTTTTTGAAATTGAAAAGGAAATTTTAATTTGTACCACCCTGTATATGTATGTAGAGTGCCAGTTGAAGTTGTTTTCAATCCTTTGAAGTTTTGTCTGTGTGTGTGGTGAGGAGTTGGTCCTGTTCGTCGTCGGCGACGATAGCTGCAGCCATAATTAAAAACAGATTCGCTCTTTTAAGCTGGTATCATTACTTTTGAAGCATTTATGCTGCACTTATGGCAAACTTTATATGCGTACGGCCATTGTCTGTTCGGTGGTGGTCCATTCTTTTAACCATCCATTCATGCATCCATCCATCCATCGTGCCGTTCCATTCATACTTTCATATCCCCCTTCGTCTTGTGGCTTGTCGTTCTTGGTAATAAAGTGATGTTGTAAAGTTTTGCGAACAAATACATTAAGACATATTATTTATTTCACTCATATCAAACACTCATATGTGAGTGTGTGTGTGTGCGTATATATGTAGAGTATCCTTATAATAGCGTATATTTGTATACACATGTGTGTATAAGTATTTATTTTGGGTTTTTAATGTGTTATCCTTGTAGTCGTGACGTTGCTGAGCTGCTCTCTGCTGTGGTCGGCGGCATGCCAGTGCTGCAGTTAAAACTGAATTATAAATATTGCTTGCAGATGCGTACGTAGCGAAACGTATCCCTGCTCTATCCCCACACACATTTCGTGTTTGCCATCACCTCCTGCTCGCCTTGCTCTTTTCACATCCTTAAAATCCGCAGTGTAATCGTATCGAGCAAGACGTACGCGATTTCAATTCTATTGGAGTGTGCTGCTATTGTAAAAATTACATTTTCATTTCTGTAATTGTGTGCGTTTGGCTGCATTTAAGCGTTTGTGTTGCTGCCGCCAACGTTTTATCCTTTTTGCGCTTTTACTTGAGTTTCTTATTTGATTCAATCTCATGTTTACTTGACTGTTGTAAATGTTATTTTAACACTTGTAATCATGGTCCGTATTATGTGTCAATGCCAGTTGCACTATCCAGCGTCTGGAGGGGGTCTTCGCAAGGCCTGGCATGCTCTGAAAAGGGGTTTTTTTTTATTAAACTTGTCTATAGTTTGAAACTGAATGAAATATGTGGATAGCCTTCCTAAATTATTTCACTTAATATTCAATGTGTTCGTAGCTACTTAAAATCAGTAGCCAAAGAGGGATATAACTTTTACACTAACTGCTGTTAAATATTGTAAAAGTAATTTTTATATGACTTATTGATTGAAGAGCATTTAAGGATATACGTTTTGGACCGTTATAATATTCTAAACCGCATGTCTGTTGAAGTGACCACAGCGGTCAAACGAAATAAATTTTTTCCTTTAGTTATTCTATTTGTGAATAGAGGCCGCACGATATTGATTTTTGTAACCTCGTTTGCTCTACGGGCATGACTTTATATTGATTGAAGAGTCTTTAAGGATATACGTTTTGGATCGTTGTAATATTCTAAACCGCATGTCTGTTGAAGTGACCACAGTGGTCAAACAAAATAGGATTTTATTTTCTTTATTTATTCCACTTGTTAATAGAGGGCGCACGATATTGATTTTTGCGGTCGCCACTGTGCATCGATTAAAAGTCCGATAGCTGCCAAATATTAATGGAAACCTGAAATTTTCCACTGATACGCTGTTTGAATTGAAGTGGTCTTTAACAGTCAAGAGAGGAAAAAGTTTCGCTTTGAGTTACTTAAGTACGTCTGAGAAAGTTCACAATTTAGAGTATTTGCTTAATATTTTTCTATTATTTTTGGACAAAATATGACTTAACTGAGGATTGTTTAAATAATTGATGAAGTATTTAACGCTACTGTCGGATCTGTGATACATATGGCCCTAAACAAATCACAAATAAACACGAATACTTGGCCACTTGCAGTTTATACCTTTTTTACTAATTAAAGTGTTCCTGCTATTTATATTTCGGGCCCGGCAATAAAAAATCAAAAATAATTTATTTATTTAAATGGTTTTATTGTTTATCAAAATATTCTCCTTTAAAATCAATACACTTTTACATGCGCAAAAACCCTTTTTCGAAGCACTTTTCCACTCCGGCTAAGACACCTCCAAAACAGGATTTTTGAACGCTTCAACAGCCGCTTCGGGCGATGAAAAACGTTGACTACTCATTTTTTTTCTTGATGCTAGGGAACCAGAAGAAGTCATTGGGTGCCAAATCAGGGCTGTACGGTGGATGGCCCATCGACATCTTGAGTGGTCAAGTAGCTCATCGTTTCAGCTGCTGTGTGAGAGCTCGCATTGTCGTGATTCAAAAAGATCCGTCTTCTCTTATTAGCTCCTCATTTCTTCGAATACTGTTGGCAAACAGATGGTTGTACTCGTGTAATAATTGACCGTCCTACGTTCTACTAAAGGAACTGTGGCAACATGACCGGTTATGCCGAAAAAACGCAATCATTTGCTTCGATGTACTTCTTCCACGATAACTTTTGTTGGATTTGGCATGTCTTGAAAGACCCATACGGTCGATTGCTGTTTTGTTTCGGGTTCATATACCTAGATTCATGATTCGTCACCTGTGACAATGTTATACCTCCGGTAGCCTTTATAACTCCGGTAGCCTTTGAGCTGCCGGAGTTAAACCTTTTTAACATCCAATGAGAACGAATTTTTTTCACGGCCAAATGAACATGCAATTTCTTATTTTTCTTATCTTACTTAGTTTTGTCATACGAGTGCTAATGCCCAAGGATGCCTCAATCTCACTGTATGTCATATGTCGGTCTTGCTTTATCAGTTCACGCACAGCATCGATGGTTTCTGGCAAAGTGCCCGAAGTTGGACGTCCTTCACGAAATTCATCCTGGAGCGAACGGCGTCCGAGAATGAGCTTTTGGTACCGGCGATAAACAGTCGAGTTTGATGGTGCTTCATCGCCAAAAGTCGAAACAAGTTGATTTAAACGCTCTTGTCAACATAACCCACGCCGAAAATCGTAAAAAATCATCGCACAGAAATGTTCACGGGATAATTAATTTTTTTGGCTGAGATGAATTTTTCAACACACTGTAAACAAAACAATTTGCCCTCAAATGACAAAACGTTCTGAGTGAAGTTATGCTAAAAAATGTCAAAGTTTTCAATGGAAGTTCCAATTTGGATCTGGGACCATTTGTACTCGTATTGTCAGGACACGAAATATAAATAGAAACTCTCGTAAAATGGGATTACAACATGTAACAAGTCTGTAGTTTTCCCGCTTTTATTAAGTTTTCACCTTTTTATAAAACTTTTGTAAATTGACTTAAAATTGAGTAAAGCCTTTTCTAAATTAAGCCATCGCTGTGAATGCTGTCTTCTGGCTCCTTTATGTAAGGCCTTGTCAAATCCGCTTTAAATCCACTATATTCTCGATATATATGAATTTTCGTCTGTGCTCTTGTATTTTTGTTGGCATTGTTAGATGCTGTTACTGCCACTTGTGCTGTCGCTCTTTAAGATTTCGTGGCTTTGATAAATGAATGGTCTGCGGCATATATAATTTAATTGTAATTGTTGCTGTAATTGCAGTTTGAAATATCAATTGAAAATCAACCAAAATGTTTCTCGGTGAAGAATGAACAAAGGGAGCCGCATAGAACGAGTTCTTTAGAACAATTAGCGTTAATCTTTCCGCTGTTACTGTGGGGCCCAAATTACATGGATTCGCTTAAGTTCATGGCAAGCGCATTTTTATTTGTAAATGCCAAAAGATTAAAGGCATGTGAGTCAATTTTAGTCGGAACTTTTGCACAGAACTAAATTAAATTTTTTTTAATTTATCTCAGCCATGATAAAAGCTATTCGTTGAGGAAGAAAATCTTGAAGGGGAGATGACGAAAAGGTTCTCGTCTATTCAAGGAGAAAACTGTGAGGTTTCTGCTTCTTAGAAAAGGTAAGAGGTATTTTACGTTTTTGACAATTTTTTAATGATGACTCTAATATTCAACTTCATTTTCCAGATATATCCAGAAACAGCAAAATACATTGCCTTGTGATTGACTCCTAAAGAAGTGCAAACCTTTAAATGAGGAACGTTTTTATTTTAAGCTGCTGTGGGGGATTGGTTACAGGAACATCTAAGGGAAGGCATTGTGATTGACAGAGTAGATACTCTAAAAGAAATCCTAAATGAACTGCAAAGCTGCTGGGGGATTGGTTGCAGGAACATCTAATGGAAGGCATTAAAAGCCAAATTAAAAATTGCGCACCCCTTGAATGTACTCTAGTGGTACTCCGCGGTAACACTGCTAGGGTTTTTTAGACATTGATGGTCATATGTTAAATATCGGGGAATAAATACTAACTAAAAACAACAAGAAAACTAAAAAACCCCTACTATGCCTCAGCCAAAGGGTTGTATCTCGCCAGACCTTAGTTTCTCTGATGGCTAAACTGTTTGGTTATTGGTCGGTTAAAAACCAGACGCCTAAAAACAGATTGTAACCAAACTGATAAAGTAGGGAAGAGCAGGAAACAATCGAACACTTTCTGGTTAAAGAGGACGGAGCAGTTGAGCGCTTTCTCTGTGGCTTCTCGGCTATGACAATGCTACGCTCCAAGGACAAAATGGCTACATTAAAGAAGTGCAGGAAAATCAAACACTTTCTGGTTAAAGAGGACGCATTCTCTGTGGCTTCTCGTCAATGACAATGCTACGCTCCAAAGCTTCCAGGCTTCGCCAAATACACAACCGCTTTCAAAGTGTCGTGGAATTCACAGGACGAAGAGCCCAATGTCTGTTTTGCTGCTTATTCTTGGCAGACAGAGGAAACGATTTTTGAACACCTATTGTTTCTCGAATTTAAGTGAAGCCTAGGGTAAGAGATTATGTATGCTGCATAAAATTTCTTCAATAAGGACTAATATTTATATCCATTTTCCAGATATATCCAGAAACAGTTGAACACATTCTCTTGTGATTGATGAAAACCTTTAATTCATTCTATTGAAGGAAGAACTATTTTACTTTCAATTACTGGTGGATTTGTTATAGGAACTTCTAGGGGAAGGAATTAAAAAACTATTTGAATATACGCTAGTCAGAAAAATGATGTCCAAATGTGAACTATTGGCAAATATCTAAACTAAGAACAACAATAAATATACAAGATCCCTACTAATCATCTGCTAAAGGGTTGTATCTCAGCAGAGCTGTAGTTCACTAATGGCTGTTCTACTTGATTATTGGTGGATGAAAAACAGCCTCTTAAACACTTTCTGGTTAAAGAGAAGGTAGCAGTGGCTTCTCGGCTATGACAATGCTACGCTCCCAGTCTTTCAGGCTTCGCTAAATACACAATCGTGATCAATGCGTCATTGAATTGTCAAGATGAAGAGCACAAATTCTGTAATGCTGGTAATGTTTGGCAGACGGTTGGAATATATGTTGAACTCCTTTTGTTTCTCGAGTTAAAATTAAGCTTAGGGTAAAAAATTAAGTATGTTGCACACAATTTATTCAATGAGGAATGAGAAATAGTTAAACACAATACCTTGTAAGTGACGAAATAGAAATTCTAAAGGAAATTCCTAATGAACTTTTTGCCATTACAGGAAGAACGATTTCACTTTCAATTGCAGGTGAATTGTTTATAGGAACTTCTAGGGGAAGAAATTTGAATATACCCTAGTGGGAAACATGATGGTCAAATGTGAATTATTGGGGAAAAAACTAAAGACCTCAAGAAACTTACAAGATCGCTACTTAATCTCTTACAAAGGACTGTATCTCGACTGTTAGGTTGCTACTTGGTTATTGAAAAAATGAATAAACCGCCATCAAAAAACGGATTACAACTCACTGGCTGCAGTAAAGAGAGTAGAAAACTAACACTTTCTGGTAAAAGAGGAGAAATTAATCGAACGATTTTTCTGTGGCTTCTTGGCTTTTTCATTGCTACGTCTCAAGACTTTCAGGCTTAAAAAAATACACAACTGAGATCAACGTGTCAAGGAGCACAAAGTCAGTTATGCGGCTGCTTCTTGGCAGATAATGGAAATAATTTTTGAACTTATACTGTTTCCCAAAGTAGGAGGTAATTGTCGTTGCATACAATTTATTTATAAGCCACTAATATATTTTCATTTTCCAGATATATCCAATAATACTGAACACATTTATATGCTATTGAAACAGAAGATATTGTGAAGGAACTTTCACTTAAAGAACTTTTACTTAAAGATCAAAAAAAGTTTCTTCAAACTACTGATGACCTATTCTTATAATAAAATCCGACGCAACACTATTCCAAGTTTCAAGACATCAAAAACATACAAGATCCCTACTTATCCTTAATCGAAGGACAGTATCCCCACTTATGGCGATTCTATCTGGTCAGGTTCAGAGGCTGCAGTAAAGAAGATGACAAATCTGTCGGACTCCTTATGTTAAAAGAGGAGAAAGCAGTCGAATGCTTTCTCTGTGGCTACTTGGTTTTTTGTGCTACCCTCCAAGGCTTTCTGACTTTAACGAATACACAACGTTCTAAGGGATTGTCAGGATGAAGAGCACAAAGTCAGTTATGCGGCTGTTTCTTCGTAGATAAGTGAGACAAAATTTTGACTTATACTTCTTACCAGGGTAGGAGGTAATTTTTGTTACATTCAATTTCTGTATATGTGACTAATATTTTCCAGTAATACTCAACACATTTATGTGCTTTTCAAGAAGAAGATTTTATGAAGGAACTTCCATTTTCCTTAAAGATAAAAAATGTTCATTTAAACTACTGATTACCTGCCCATATAATAAAATCCGTGCCAACACTATCTCAAGTTACAAGATATCAAAAACATACAAGATCCCTACTCGAAGGTCAGTATTCCGACTTATGGCGGTGCTCACTGGTCTGGTTCAGAGGCTGCAGTTAAGAAGACAACAAATCTGTCGGACACTTTCAAGTCAAAAGTAGTCGAATGCATTCTCTGTGGCTTCTTGGCTTTTTTGTGCTGTGCTCCAAGACTTTCAGGCTTCATCAAATACACAACTCAGATCAACGTCAAGGTATTGTCAGGATGAAGATTACAACGTCTCCTATACTATTTGGAAATATGGAGGAGACAATTCTGATTATATAATTTAAATAAAGCTCGAGGTAAGAGATAATTAAGTTGCATACAACTATGGAAATAACTATAATTCATCCTGATATATCCAGGAACACTCAACAAATTAACCTAGTGATCGAAGGAGGAAATATTCTAAAGGAAACTTCATATAAACTTTACACTACTAAAAAAGAGAAACGATTTTATTTTAAACTACTAGTGGACTGTTAATAGGGGATATGAGACATGTCAAGTGCTGGATCTCCAGATGGACTCCATGACAAAGCTACTTAACACTGGCCAATCTCACGACAGCCGGTTCGACCCGAAGAGCAATTCTTCGCTTAAGTGCTGTCTCCCCGACGCAGTTGCCGCTACAGCAACTACAGTGGAAAAATGGTTTAAACTTTAAAGTTAGGTATCTCTACTTAAGGCGGTAACAGGAAATCATCAGCAACAACAGTGTCGGTGTGTTTAACACTTAAAGCCTTAAGGATTTAGCCTAAGTTCAGTATCTCTACTCAAGGCGATGCCAGGAAATCATTAAGAGTTTTTAAGTTCGGCCAGGCAGAAGCCTTAATTTGAAGAGGTCCGTTTTTAAGTCCTTGAGACCGACCCCAACCCCTGACAAATTAAATACTTATATATATTTGGATTCGTAGAAAAACCGGCTAGAATTTGAGAACTCATTTGGCCACTTTGACCAGTGGTAAGGGCCGGTTTTTAGGCCCCCTTCGAAACGTGAGTCCGATCTGTATCTCAGCCAAAACTTCAAAACTAATTCATATTTAGATTCGTAACAAAATTTTCTTTAATGATCATATTTTCTATTGAATGCCCTATTTGACCAGGATTTTTACCATTGTTTGTTAAAAAAAGTATTACTTGTAAAGTAAATACTTAAAAAGTGTACTTTTCCCATGTACTCTGAGTCCTTAAAGCAACACACATTTATTCTGCTTGGCTGATCTTGCCCATTTCCATTCTCTAACAGCTTGCGACCTATGGGCCGCCGTGGTGGTTAACTCCGGGTAAGAACATTCAATTTTTCAACGGCGGGTTTCCACCTCGTAAATGTCGGCAACTTTATTAGTAAGAGATTTATCTCTGAGCCATGTAAAAACTTCTCTATAAAATGCATTGGCCGTTCTTAGCCAGCGTTAAACAGTAGGTCTAGGTTAGTAGTTTGAAAGATGTTTGCCCTTGTGTCTTAACTGGAGCCCTTGGGTCTTCAGGATCCTATATTAGGTTTTAACGATATTTTACTTTCAGGGCGGACAGACATGGCGAGATCGTCTAACAGTTTTACTATAAACCAGCGATCCCACGACAGCCGGTTCTATTTACCGGATCGATCCAAAGGAGGAATTCTTTGGCCAAGGGCTGTCACAACAGCAACAACTATAAACCATTCTTCGATCGATGGTATCGAATTAGTAGGAAACCGTCAACCATGTCTTCGTCATCATGCTTATCCTATCCTATGTTGTTTCCTACAGAAACATGGCAGAGATCGTCTAAGAGTTAATACGATCCATCCTTCAATGGAGGGTTTAAAAGAAACTATCGAATGAGTAGGAAACTGTCAACCATGTCTTCATCGTCATGCCTATTTCAGGATCCTAAGTTGTTTTCTACAGAAACATGGCAGAGATCGTCTAAGAGTTAATACGATCCATCCATTTTCTCTGTCAATGCCTGTTTTCCTCAAAACGTTGTTTTAGACACTACCGGAAGCATTCGAGATGTGGGGAAATCGACCAACTTGAATGAATAATCTCTCCAGAGATCATAGATATTTTCTCTTCATACATTGACAACTGCAGATTTTCATTCAATACCAAAGGACATTGCATATACCTCTAACCCAATCGCCATCACTCTATGCCCATGTGCAGGCTTTCATCATTTCAAAAATTTGCCTGACCATATGGGGCAACATCAATTAAATTCATTGCCAAACAAAAGATTCGGCTGCCTGCATATTTTAATTTTTTCTGACCGATTATTTAGCGCTTGTTGGAATTTGGCTTACAGAAAAAAGCGTCAAAAAAGGCAACAACAGCAGCAGCAGTCAACAGTGGCAACAATAGAAGCAACAAAAGTGTTGGACACACCACGAGCCATGAGTATACAAAGAAGGGCAATCAATGACTAAACCGACAGACCAGATATTGTTGCAACAGACATGCATGGCGACGACGCCACGATACAAAACGGCTTTGAGTCCTAAAATAACATACAACCTTCCCCCCCACCAAAGTGGCTTCAGGAATTGGCCTTAACGATGACGATGATGTGGATCATGATTATTATTATTTCATTCCCTTCCATTCCCCCATCCATTTTCAAAAAATAAAAGGGGTATTTTTTGACGGAAGTGCAAGTAAAATAGAGAACAATTGATTGAACATAGACCCCCTTGCGTTAGATGAATAGATCTGCAGTCTTTACCTCAACCAGACGGAAAAGAAGTGATGCGGGAGTGGCTTTGAATTGGAGGAATGAGGCTGTACTGAGGTTGTGGTTTGAGGTATGTGAAAAAATGCAGACATTAAAAGCAAACAACAAAGTAAAATGTTCATGTCATAAAAAAGGGAAGAGCCGTGCCTTCCAATCTACGTCCATAAGTGATGTGATGTGGGCAACACAATGAATGTTAAAGAATGATTTGCAACATTTTGTTTGGGAGTTTTTTGTTTGGCGTGTGGGAAGGCAATAAATTTTGTTCAAATAATTGCAAGTGATTGAAAGACAGAAAGGGAAGGAAGAACTTAAAAACTGTTTAATACAACATGATGTAGTCCTTCCCCATCTTTCTTTCAATATTTTATGGCATTCAAATTTCAATAAATACCCTTGAAATCGTACAAAAGTTGAAAATTTAAATTAATTACTATTATCAGTTTATTCGGAACGACAGAAGTTAGGCATCAAACGAAAAAAATCATTGCATATGTTAGGGCTTTATATATGGAAAAATGTGAAGTTTTATCTAGGATGTTGGGCAAACATTTTTTCAATCCTTCAAAGTAGGATGAAGTGTACTTAAAATTTTTATTTCGTTTGCAACCCATCGACATAATTATCGGAGAGCTTATATAATTTATCGTAGCAAAGATCTAAGACGTTCTAGCCATGTCCGTCTGTAAGTATGGTCGAGCTTTGACCACTGAAATTCGCTTTGGTTAGAAGGCCTTGAGCCGATTTCTAAACTTTAAAAGTTGGTACGCGCATAGACAGTCTTTTGTTAGGCAACAAAAATCATTCGTTAGTCAACAAACGAAAAAAATCATTGCATATGTTAGGGCTTTATATATGGTTAAATTTGAAGTTTTATCTAGGATGTTGGGCAAACATTTTTACACCCTTTAAAGTAGGATGAAGTAAACTTAAAATGTTTATTTCGTTTGCAACCCATTGATATAATTATGGGAGAGCTTATATAATTTATCGTAGCAAAGATCTAAGACGTTCTATCGTTGTCCGTCTGTAAGTATGGTCGAGTTTTGACCACTGAGCCGAACCTTTAAAAGTTGATACTCGCATAGATAGTCTTTTGTAGTTGTCGTTTGTCTATGATAAAAATTTCGCTTTTAGGTCTGTACAAAGATGCCCTAGAGCCTACCCCAAACCCTTTATAAGGGGTGATCAATCACGAGGTATTTTTTAACAATAAAACAATAAGAAAATTCGAATGAAGCGTGAAAACTTTATTGTTCATTCAAAGGTCATTTTATGTCATTTATTTTTTGAATATAATTTCCTTTAAACATTGGCCACAACTGCGCCTCAGGGTGTCTATTCTAAGGGTCGAATTTTAGATGATTGGTTCTAGCATTTCGAATGGTATGGCGTTAATGACGCGCGTAATGTTGACTTCCTAAACCTAATTCGAAGCTGGTTTTCAGCATAGACTTTGGACTGACTTTACGTAGCCCCAAAGTAAAAAGTCGTAACTCAACGGTCCAAAATGTGAAATTAGCTGCTCTTCGAAATGACCTCTCAGTAGATCCATTGTTGGACCCGCTTCAATGCAAGTGGCACCGTCCTTTTAAAAGCGTATGTCGTCAAGATTAGGGACTTTAATTGAGGGTAGCAAAAAGTCCGATATCATGGCGCGATATCAAGCACCAATCAGGATTATGTTTCGGCCTTCATTTTTTTTGTTGAAAAAAAATAAGGACCGCAGATTCCACCTGCCCATAAACCGCACCAAACCGTGGTACTCGCGGTGTAAGCCTTTCCATGATGAAATTTCAAAAAATGAAAATGATGAAATAAAAAAAATAAAAAGAAATAAATTTTAAAACAACTAACGCATAATCTGTGAAAACCCCCTTATTGAAAAAACCCTCTAGATCGATCATCCGTTAAAACTCAGAAAAAATATCATCTTGCAGGAGTATAACTCTTCCAGACGTTGTCTTTTCTTTAGGAAAAAAGATGCTCCATTGTTTAAATCTCCTTACAAAGGCGGTATTATTCTAACACTCTTACCTGACATTTTATAATCATCTCTCCAACGTTACAATGTCTCGTCAATTTAGTCCCATTCTTGTCTAGTTTGATCACTTAGTCCTTAATCTCGTGATGTTTAAGTTTATTTATTTATTTTTATTTATTATTCATATTTTTTATAAACCAAATAAGCCAAAATTTCAATTTAGACTTTTCATACTTCAAATATAACATGAATTTCCTTTAAATAAGCCTTAGCCACGCCCCTTCTTGCACCCTCCACACACACGGTACTATCCGAGTGTAGCCTGAAACCCTCATAACATTTTTCCTAATGCATATATTTCTCTTAAATTAGGTTTCCTGCAATATACCTTTTTCATCTTTGCTTGAGCATAAGAAAAATATATATGCCACGCCCCATTCTAACACCTTTTACTTAATCGAACCTTTCAAGATTTCAATAAAATCAATACTATTTAGAAAGGAAGAAAATTTAAAATCCATATATGGGAAGGGTGGTAAAATTTTAAGGGCCGATGTTGATTTGTCGCGCAAAAGAGCCATTGTGTCGTTAGCTGTGTGGCAAGTGGCACCGTCCTGTTGAAACCACTTATCGTGCACATCCATATCTTCCAATTCGCTATCTCACGATAGCGAACACCATTCACAGTAACTGCCTGACCGGACTCATTTTGGAAAAAATACGGCCCGATGATGCCGCAAGCCCATAAACGGCACCAAACAGTCACTCTTTGTGGGTGCATTGTTTTTTTCGACAATCACTCTTGGATTATCATTCGCCCAAATGTGGCAATTCTGCTTATTGACAAATCCACTGAGGTGAAAATGTGTCGTCTCACCACTAAAGATAATTTTCATCGAAATTGATTTTCATTTTCATAATAAGCATGAAAAACCTTAACGCGTTGCTCGCTTGTGTATCATTCCATGGTTCGAATTGAGTTAGTCTGAAATTGAGAAATATCAAATGAAATGCAGAAAAAAATTGAAGTTAGGTGTGGTTCAGATTCAAATTTAACCACTCTTTATGTAAGTCTGATCAACGAACTGAAACTTTTTTACTTGCTTTGCCTTTACTGAACATTAGAAATTTTGAGTTAATACCCTTTTGTGCAACAAGTGCAATATTTTGTGGGACGTGCCACATATTACCCACGACCGTACTTTTATTCCGCTCATTTCTCAGTTATGCTTTATATGCAATAAACTCTTTATGAAATGTATACCCACACATATGCCAAAGAAAAAAAAAACATTGCATGCTTCTAGGTGTTCAATTTGGGCTAAAATATGAAGCATATTTTCAGGTGAAGTTTTTATTAATATGTTAATAATATCAACTATAAAAAAACCTCGTTGCCACTTCTGAAAAATTCGGAAAGTGAAACTGATTCTGTTCTATTCTAACATATGCTTTATTGTTGGACGTGCCTCCTTTTGGCCATGACCGTAAGTTTTTCCCCCCATTTGTCAGTTATCCTTTATATTCAATAAACTCTTTATGAAATGTATATCTACACATACTATGCCAATGAAAACAAAAAGGTATTGCATACTTCTAGGTGTTCAATTGGAATAAAATATGAAGCATATTTTCGGGTGGTGTTTTTTGATAATATTTTATTATCGAAGTTTCTCCATTCCCTTTTCCACAACTGGTTTTTTTGTTTCTCTATACGCTATCCGCTTTTATTCTATTAGTCTGCTACGGCAATCTTTTAATTGATACTATCGCAATTTTTGGTGATTTTTTTGTGTGTAGTTTACCCGGTTTAGTCTACTGTTTTCAATAGAAAATAATACCGGGCTTGGTTTTGGAAGTTTTTTTTTTACCGTCGGGTATGTTCTACACATGCAAGGATAGTTTTGGGCACAGCATTTAATTGGATTGCATGTTAGATTTAATGCCACGGCTTTGAATGTCTGAAAGTAACAACACGGCCTTTTGTTGTTGCCGCTTTGGGTGAGGGAGAGGTTTTGGTTTTGGCCAGTGCCAAGCAAATTGTTTGTTTAGATGTGCTTTCCAAAACAACACACACAAAAACGAGGCTACGACACCATTTTCTACATATGTCGTGGTTTGTAGCTGCACACGTACACTGTGCGCCAAGCATAGATATTGAATCAGATTTGACTGCTGCAGATACACTCCGTGTATATCACTCATCGATGAGGAGGACTATGATGATGATGATAGTGCTGCAGCAGCTGTTGTGGGCTGCCATCCTCATTGTGTGCCCCTGCTGTAGCTGATGAAAAGCTTATGTTAACAAAAATGAAATCAATTGTTTTTGAGTGGAACAAAGTACTGAAACGACAGCATCGATCCCACCATACGTCCATCCGACCCACCGCCGGTCGAACAGCCATAGTATCAACATATCAAGATGGGCCGCTATGGCAGTTGACAGATGGATGGAGGCGATGGAAAAGTAATATCCAGTATAAAACTAACTAAAAGAGATTAAAACACAAAGTGCCAAAAAGTAGGCAACAGCAATTTTACAATTTTTTTTTTATCGTAGGTGGAAAAAAACACAAAAAATATCAAAAAGTTCATCTATCATATGGAACTATAGCATATTGATGGCATTTGAAGGTCTTCGTTGAAAATTGGATTGCAATTGCAAAAAAACCAAACGAAAAATTGTCATGTTTTGTTTAGTGCGATGAACAAAATTCAAGCCATACTTTCAGGTTATCCTTGGCTTGCTTTTTTTTCATGCACAACAATTGCATTTCTTTTAATTTCCGTTATGTTTTCTCCAGCTCGAAACTTTCAATATATTCTTCTGGGTGCTTTCATTTCCGGTTTGTTTTGTACACGAGTCTGTGAGTTCTATTTTATCTTGTGAGATTGAAACTGGAGATATTTCAATTGAACGTAGTGCCCGAAGAGGATGTGGGTGGAATGGTGTAAGAAGTTGCAGAGACAGAGGTAATGTGTTATTTTGTGTTAATATTTTTCAATTACAGATTTTTTCTATAAGTTTTTAATTGCAGGTTTTACGTGACGCTTACTAAAAGGTGAAGGTTACTTACTCAAGATGCATCAGCAGCCCATAAAGGAACAAGAGGAACTCTTCTGATGTAAGATTGGGTTAGGTTTACATGCAGCCTCCAGAAGATCACATCAATTGCCTATTAAGTTACAATCGGAACTTTCCTGATACCAGATTGAGTTAGTTTTACATGGCTGCCGCTAGAAGCTTTCTTGGTTCCGTAAGTAGTTTCTGTTGTAATACCCTTTCCTCATTCAGAGTAATTATTTATTATAATGAGGGTTTGAACACTAAAAAATTAAGGTTTATAGCCTGTTTCTAGATTTCGAAAGAAATCATTCGTTCGCTTCGTAAGCGAAGAAACTCTGATTTCAGTTTCATTAACTCAATTTTTCACGAACGATGACTTGAAAGACACGTCTAAAGAAAACGTAACGAAAGCGTTGACGCTTGTTTTCATACAAAAATTCGGTTTCTCTATTTCGAACACTGCGAATGGCAAAGTCAAATTCAAACACACAATTTGACAAACGTAAGTGCAGACGAACAAAAACCTTCGATAAAGTAAAACCCAAACTTATTCCAATTCTAGTGACTATCATTCGTTCGCTAATGTTTTCGTTCGACATCGAGAAACAGGCTTTTAGTTTTTTGATTTTGTCGAACTGTATTTCATACAAATTAAAAGCTTAAATAATCCTGGAGTCCTTAGATACATTTGTCCACTTGACGGAACTAAAAAAATTTTACTAGATCAAAAGTTATAGACTTTCGGCCGAGAGAAATTAAATCTAGACCGCGGTCTCTTTTATCCCTTTAGACCGACCTGTTGTCATAAGAAAGGTGTGGATTCTGCCCACACCGCCATTAGAGTGAAAGGTTTTGTCACTTTGAATCTGTAGATCAAACAGTTTCGGACATTAGTTCACTAATGCCGGACGGTGGCAGAGAAGATGTTTAGTAGTCCTCTTCTATGTTGCAACTCCCGCAGAAGTCCCTTTAGATTAACCTGTTGTCATAATAAAGGTGTAGATTTTGCCCACATTACCATCAGAGAGAAAGATTTTATCACTTTAGAGCTGAAGACCAAACAACTCCAAACAAGACCTGCAACTCCTGCGGAAATCCCTTTTTGGGCCAACCTGTTGTCATAACAAAGGTTTGGATTCTGTCCCATCAGGAAAAAAGGTTGTGTCATTTGGATCTGTAGACCAAACAGTTTCCGTCTTAAGTCCACAAATGTCGGACAGTAACAGAGTAGATGTTTAGTGGTCAAATTCATTGTTGCAACTCCCGCTGAAGTCCCTTTTGGGCCAAACTGTTGTCATAATAAAGGTGTGGATTCTGCCACATCACAATCAGAGAGAAAGATTTTGTCACTTTGGATCTGAAGACCAAACGGTTTCCGTCTTAGGTCCAAAAATACCGGACAGTGACAGAGAAGATGTTTAGTTGTCTCTCCCTCCTCTTCATTGTTGCAACTCCCGCAGAAGTCCTTTTAGACCAACCTATTGCAATAATAAATATGTGGACTCTGCCCACTCCGCCATCTAAAAAGTATTCGTCTTAAGTTCGCAAATGCATAACAGAGAAGATGTTTGTCTAGTTGTCCCACCTCTTCATTGATGCAACGCAGAAATCCCTTTTGAGCCAACCTGGTGTCATAATAAAGGTATGGATTTTGCCCACACCGCCATCAGGAAGAAAGAGTTTGTCATTTTTGAGCTGAAGACCAAACAGTTTCCATCTTAGGTCGAAAAATACCGGACAGTGACAGAGAAGATGTTTAGTTGTCTCCCCCTCCTCTTCCTTGTTGCAACTCCCGCTGGAGTCCCTTTTGCGCCAACCAGTTGTCATAATAAAGGTGTGGACTTTGCCCACATCACCAGCAGAGAGAAAGATTTACTAATAGAGGATCATTAGACCAAACAGTTTCTGTCTTTAGTCCACAAATGCCGAACAGTAAAAGAGAAGTATTTAGTTGTCTCCTTCCCTACATTGTTGCAACTCCCGCATAAGTCCTTAATGGGCCAACCTGTTGTGATAATAAGATGTGGATTCTGCCCACACCGCCATCAAGAAGTTTTGTTTTGTCACTTTGGATCTGTAGACCAAACAGTTTCCGTCTTAAGTCCACAAATGCCGGACAGTGACAGAGAAGATGTTTAGTTATCCCTCCTCTTCATTGCGGGAACTCTCGCAGATGGGAAACGAATTTTGTATGGGAAACGAATTTTCATAGCATAAAAGTCCAAAGACCGGTTATGACCGCTATGAGGTTTTTAGATAAATTCTTGACAGGTTAAGCGCGGTAAAATATACCTTCTATCTTTTTGCCAGGGATAGGTGACTATGAGTTGAAAGCTATGCTTATTTGAGGTTATCAAACAATAATAAGTATGAAATTTACTCGGCTAGCAAGCGAAGTTGCTTCAAGTCGCTAAACAAACGAGGAAGACATACAGGGTGTTCGCCGGGAGTGTATACTATAGGGTGTCCGTCGGCAAGGTATACTACTTTGTTTATAATTTTTGATTAAATGAAAGAGAGTGGATTTTATGTTGACCAATGTTTGGTTTAATGTCGGCAATTATGTATGGAATACAATATCAGATAAATGCCCACCTCTGTTAGCCTCACATTTTTCATTACATTCAGCACGGCGTCGAATTGAGGATGGCGAATTGTTTTGAATACTTTCTTGAGCATCAGTAATGTTTTCAGCCGATCTTGCAGTACGTTGTGGTGCATCCTTGGGCCTATTAGCTTCTTCGAACTATCCACTACACGATAAATAGTGAGTTTTGTTGACACGTTGTTTCTCCCAAAAATTTCACGTAACTTTCTCATTGTCACAGAAATCGATGATTGATTTTGATAAAATGTTTAACGATTTATCGAATATTTTTCCATAATAATTTTGCCTCGCCTCTACTTCAGGACTGCCAAATATGAACTGTCAAGACTAACCTTTACCAAAGTAGTATACCTTCCCGGCGGACTCCCTGTATTTGTTCAACAAACAGTCTTACATGACACACCCTGCAAATAAAGTCATGCGTTTTATTATCTAAAGGGTGTCCCAAGAAGAGCGCAATTTTTAAATGACTGATGCAGCAATTGAATTGTTTCTCTGGCTGTATGACATGTGGCGCCGTCTTGTTGGAACCACATGCCCTCCACATTCATTTCTTCAATTCTAGGCAAGAAAAAACTGGTTATTATTTCACGATACCAAACACCATTGACTGTTTGCGCTTGACCTGCCTCATTTTCATAAAAAAAGGTCCAATGATTCCTCCAGCCCAAGAACCACACCACACAGTGACACGTTGAGGATGCATTTGCTTCTCGTGAATCACTCGAGGATTTTCCGCACCCCAAATGCGACAATTCTGCCTATTGACGAAGCCATCAAGATGAAAATGGGCCTCGTCACTGAAGATGATTTTATCGGCAAAATAAGCATTTTCATGTTGTCTCTCCAATACCCAATTAACGAAATCCCTTCGCTGTCCATGGTCAGCTGGCTTCAGTTCCTAAGTCAATTGAATTTTGTATGCATGAATTTGCAAATCTTTCGTCAAAATTCGCTGCAAAGTGGATTTGGAGACACCAATTTGCTGAGCTCGGTGTCGAATTGAGGTGGATGGAGTTTGAGCGACATCATCACGTACAGCTGCGACATTTTCGGTCGATCGACCTGGTCGATGGCGCGTTGTTGTCTTGACATCACTAACAGACCCAGTTTCGGCAAATTTATCCATTAATCTCTTTACAGTTGACTCTCTTGGAGCATTATTGTGACCCCAAATTGATCGCAATTTGCGAACTGTAGCCGCAAAACTTTCACCATTTTGGTAAAACAATTTCACAATGAGAATGCGTTGTTCATTCGTGTAGCGCTCCATTTTTACTAACCTCGTACCTTCTACTAACAAACAATAACAATTGTTCAAATGTCAAACAATGACACTTCGAATGTTGCCAGATTTAAAAATTGCGTTCTTCTTGGGACACCCTTTATAAGTATACTAGAAAGGAATCAAACAATAAAAGGTTTGAACGGCCGATTTGTGTCAAGTTCACGTCAACGAAGTGGCATAAGTGAATATTTAAATCAACTCAAGCTGATAAATCAAAAAACATTTTAACAATGCAAAAACTAATTAATTTAAAATATGTTAATTATTTTATTACCATTCATGATTTTTACTGTCTGCTTTAGAATAATTCGCCGTTTGATATATGTGGCCCGGCCTATGAAAATGTGGTAGCGTTTAATCCTGTTTTTAAATTTTAGTATTTTGATTCTGGATTTTCAATAAAATTCTGTTTTTCTTTCATCTTTCTCTACATTTTTAGTTATCCCACACTTCTAAGCAAGTTAGGACTTTCTAGTTTTCACCACGTGAAAGAGCGTCACAAAAACTATCGAAACCAAAAAAAAGTGGAATTTTTTTTTGAGTCATAAGCCACCTTTCCATAGCCCTGGTCACATATAAGTATATGAAGAATGTCAATGTTGCGATTTCTCAATTATGTTAAATGTTACCAGATTACCATATTGTAAACTTTCTATGTAACTAAGCTTGTTAACCCAAGCGACCAAGTTTCCGAAAGGTTAGCTGCTTACCTCTCGCGAGAGCAATACCAAAATCATTATTCGTAAAACACTCATATTACTTATAATTTCGGAAAAAGCCAACCTTCGCAAGTGTGCCCAGGAACCAATATAAGGTCCTGCATGGACAACCGGAATTGTTGAACATTGATCAGAAATCTAATTCCCAGCTAGCTCGAGAAATAGTTTCAAATTCAGCTGATCCGATTGGAAACCACATCCAACTTCTATTAGTGTCTTCGATGTATATTTGGAATACAGAGACAATATCGTAGTTAGATTCATTGGCAACGTCGTCGCAAAACCGTCAACTCCTTAATGGAATTTATTTGTTACCCTTCCTAGATAAAAACCCTACGCCTCTGTTTCATGCAGTATATGACCGCTAGCATCACATTCACACTCAAACTTCAACTACACATCCCAACAAACCAAAAACGCCTCAAGCTTAGAGAAGTGTTGTGACAACTATTGTAAAAGGCTTGTTATACATTGCATAATCAACAAAAACGATCCCTTGTGATTAGTTTTCTAGTCTGTAGTATACAACAAGCTTAGAAATGTAATTGTAGAACAACCTTTTCTAATCATGCTTATTATACGCTTATTTTTGTAAGTGTTTTTCAAGCTTATGAATACAATTAAGCAATAATAGCCTTGCTCATAACTGATGGCTAAAGTTATCATACGCCAGTTGTTATGAATTAGTATGTTATAGTTTTCAACTATTTTTTAAATATTTAGGTTTAATTTATTATTTTATTAATGCTTTAAGGTTAAGAAATAATAATTTTTGTTTTTTTGATATTTTTTCTCTCTTGTCTAGTTTTGGCAATTTGAAAAAATGATTTTGTACTGTGGACAAAATTTTCCTCGTTCAATCCAATAGATATATCACCATCTATAAAATAAATTAAACTTCAAATGCATACAGTATTTGAAATAACTTATGTGCATACTTTTTATGGCTTTTGCTGCATTTTATACTTGCCATATATATTTTTATTTACTTTTATGGATTTCACTTTTTTCTTTTTTTTACTCACTCACTTCCAACTTCACCTATCAACATAAACAAGAAGACTAAGAACTTTAACAAATAAAGCAAAATGCATGCGTTCGAATAACGGTACATTATATGCAAATAGACTTAGAAAACTATTGTGAGCATAAGTCTTGTGCAATTATATTTGCTTTACTGTTATCACGATGAAATCTATAGCAAATGTTATTGAAAAACTGTTGCGATGGAAAGCGTTTTGAAAACACTGTTTAAAAAGACTTTAAATTTTGCACATTAGTAAACCTTTTATAAGTACTTCTAAGAAAACTTGTAGAAATTTGTTAATACAGGGTGGCCCAGAAAGACCGAAGTGGTGTGAATTCCTTATAACTTTTTTATTATAATTTTTTTTTCTTTTCTTTTCAGTATTTTGTTAAGAAGACTTGGATAATTTATAATGGAGCAATACACAATTGAACAACGTGCCCATATTGTTGAAATTTACTTTTCAAATCAACGGTCCATTGTGTTGACTCAGCGTGCATACCGTCGTCAATTTAATGTGCGGGTTGCACCCTCTCAGTCAACAATAAACCGTCTGGTTGCAAATTTTCGAGAACAAGGAGCAGTAAGGAACCTGCCTGGTCCCGACAGACATCGAACTGTCCACACGGCTGACAATATTCAAGTGGTACAGGAGAGTATTCGGGAGGATCCAGAAACATCAACCAGGAGACGTTCGTCACAACTGGGCCTCTCAAGAACGTCGCTGCAGCGAATTTTGCACACCATAGGATTGTTTCCATACAAAATTCAACTTGTCCAAGAATTGAAACCAACAGATTACCAGCAACGACTTGACTATGCAATTTATTTCCAGCAAAAAGCACAAGAGAATCCTAATTTTATTCATAACTTAATAATGAGTGACGAAGCCCATTTTCAATTAAATGGGTTCGTTAACAAGCAAAACTGTAGGATATGGGCTACGGAAAACCCGAGAGTACTTCATCAACGACAAATGCACCCAGTTAAGTGTACCGTTTGGTGCGGTGTTTCTTCAGAAAGGATCATTGGCCCATATTTTTTTGAAAATGAACAAGGTGTCGCCATTTCCATCAATGGTGATCGATATCGGGCCATGTTGGAAAATTTTGTAAGGCCAGCCGTGGAAAACCATCCGCAAATATGGTTCCAACAGGATGGAGCCACAGCGCACACTGCGAGGGCCACAATGACTCTTTTACGCGACATCTTTGGTGAAAGAATAATTTCTCGTAACAGCAATTTTAATTGGCCTCCGCGTTCCCCGGATTTAACCGCTCCAGACTGTTTTCTTTGGGGCTATTTAAAAGGAAAAGTTTATGTTAATAAGCCTAGGACTATTGAGGAGTTAAAAACCAATATTCGAGAAGAAATTAACAACATACCACCGGAAGTTTTGCGAAAGGTCATGGAAAATGTGTTGGAAAGAGCACATTTGTGCGAAGCAGAATATGGCCACCACTTGCGGGATATCATTTTTAATAACT
Source organism: Hydrotaea diabolus (assembly GCA_963513945.1). Classification (NCBI taxonomy): domain Eukaryota; kingdom Metazoa; phylum Arthropoda; class Insecta; order Diptera; family Muscidae; genus Hydrotaea; species Hydrotaea diabolus. Next base: position 7,733,629 of record OY740719.1, on the reverse strand, counting down.
AATCCAAAAATATTCCCCATAAATTTAATGTATTTAAAAAAAAAATTAAAAAAATATCTCTTAAATAAAAAGTTATAAGCAATTCACACCACTTCGGTCTTTCTGGGCCACCCTGTAGTAAGCTTATTCTTCAATTCAATTGCATTATGCTTAGGGACTGGTTTGTTGGGATGCTGTCATAAGCACTCACATACGCACATAAGTTAGTGTCACTTGTAAAAAGGATACACATCCATGCAGGGCCCATGTCTGGTACATTTTAAATATATTGTGATTTTTGTTGTTGTCGTTGTTTTAGTTACTCCAACTATGCCACTATTCATGGTAAAGTAAAAGTAACAATTGTTATTGTCGTTTTTTTCTCCTTCATTTGTGTTGCATTCATTCATTCGTGGACTTGGTAAAAAACCGATATTTAAATTGTTTTCTCTCTCTGTATCTCCCTCTCTGTCCCCAAGTGTTCATTCTCTCCCTAGTTAGGTATGCATACGAGTACGATTACGATGTATGAGGATCCTGCGTTTGTATTTGTGTCTGGCTGTTGGTCCTGTCCTGTTTTCATATGTCGCTATCTCTGCACGTGTTTGTGTGTTGTAGCTTTGAATAAATGTTTAGGGTATTCATGCACTTTTTTGTCCCTCTTGTCCGCAAATGTTTACGTAGGGTTTAGGTTTTGTTGTTACTTTGTTGCTGTTGCCTCTATTGTTGTTGTTTTTTGTTTTGTTTGCTATAGCCCTGCATACATATAAATTATAAAAATTCATTGCATACTTTTAAGGTGTTTTTATTATTTAAATGTTGCATATTTTACACAAAACTGTCACAGACCATAGGAGTGAGTAGAGGGGGACGAACAGTGGGATCTTTTTCAAAAAGGTGTGTGTTTAGAATTTTGCACCCATCTCTCATATTGCCAAATTAGATTAAAAATCCGACCATGACCACCCCTACCACCCATATAACATAAAATAAAAAAAGTTAATCGTACAGTCTGACAATAGGGAAGAACCTTTTTCAGTAAGTCGCTTGTGTCCTCACTCTTCGGCTAAACAACTACTCGTACTTCGCATATGCAAAATCTTGCAATATTTCGTATATACTGGGTTCTCCATTAAGGACATAACAATTTTATAAGATATGGAGTTCAAATTTATTCCAGGTGTAGTGCAAATGTTTCATTTTAGGAATGAAATTCGATTTCGGCCATATGACCACCACGAGCCCGTGTACAGCGATTCTTTGGAACCAATTTTCCATCACTCTTCTACACATTTCGACCGGAACGTTGGAAATTTCGCGTTGGATGGTGTCTTTGAGCTCGTCTAAAGTTGTTGGCTTGTTGGCATAGTTTAATGACTTGATGTGGACCCATAAAAATAAATCCAATGGCGTTAAATCGCATGTTGTGTGGCTAGTGGCACCGCCTTGTTGCAACCACTTACCGGCGATATTAAGCTCATCTAATTATGGCCAAAAATAATTTTCTAACATGGCACGATAGCGCCCTCCATTGACGGTAACATGACGCAAGAAAAACCTTAGCGGGCTTAGAAACAGCTGTACAGTATGCCTGGTAACCATAGCCAATACATTTCACCAATTTTCGGTTGATTCTGAAACAGAAACAACAAAAGGTCTCGAACCAGAATAAAAAAAACTGTTCAAGTCAACAAATTAAAAATTACAATCAGTTGAACAGGGACTGGCATAAGACCTCTTGTATTATTAAAATAGAAGACAAGTTTTCAGACAAAATGGCAAAGTGACATGGATTTTCGTACACTTTTCGGCTGCACACTGCTTTTATCGCGATTTCAGGTTCGTGACCATCATCAGAAAGCTTTGCGGCAATTGTTGACATGACATGGCTATGATTTATTTTCCAAGAGAATTTTGGTATTGAAATTTTAAGACTATTTACACATTATGTTTTTCTAATATACAGTGCATTTTTATAGAATTTCTTACATTTAATTTATAGAAAATGACCTGAGGGCAGCCCACCTGACAATTAATAATTATTTTTGACATCGTCACATTTTGCTCCATTTTCTCGCAAAAAATGAGGAAAATACGGGGTGCAGCAATTGTTGAAAGAAAAACCGTATCATAAAGACTTGGCTCTCACCAAACGAATGAGAACTACTATTGTACATTTCACTTTCCAAGTTTTCTTCAAACAATGACCCACGAAAATACAATTCACTCTTACCACCTCTGCAGAGACTCCTTATTGAGAGCCATCAATAGATTTCCGTAACATTGTGTGAGTGTTGTAAAACCAATGTTTGCATTTGAGTTCTTAGTTTTATTTAAATTTTAAGTGCCACGCCCATAGTCTTTATAACAATTTTAATTTTTTACGACTTTCGAAAATACTGATATAACCGTTTGTAGTTTCGTGATCGATGTCAAGAATCACTTTTACTTAAATTAATAATTAAAGCTTAATATTTTAGCTAAACATTCGCCTAAAATTACAAAACGGTATCATTATTTTTTATACTTATATTTTAAGCTAGAAAAACGCTATTGTTGCCGAACAAAATCCCACTGTGCGGCGGGGCCTTAGTACTTCTACATGTGTGCGTGCTTTTTTTTGTTGCATTTAAAATGCCATAAAATAAAAATGCAGAGTTTTTCCGTAGTAATTCTGACATGATAGGGGGTATACACCTGATTTGTTTACCATTTGCTTTTGCATAGCAAATAGAGTTTCGACAAAAATAAAAACGTCATGGGTGTGACGATCTCATGTGTTTGCAGACGGTTAACATGAGTCATTTTAACGTTTTTAAATGCAACAATTCAAGGATAAACAAAATGCACACCCCCAATAAATAAAAGGATATGTTGTCTTGATGTTGGAAACTTTAAGAGGTTTTGGCGTAGCAGAAAAACATGTTCTAATTTATGTGCATATGAAGAAGATTACAAATAATTAACATAGAAATTGCAATTTATTGAAAATAAATCAACATACACGCAGAAAAAAAGTATGGTTGGGGTGACAATATTCGAAGAGGATCATACTATTGTTGGTTATATGGTTGTGGCACAACAATATTATGATCCTCACAACAATAGTATGATTCACACATAACCATACTATGATCCCCACAACCATACTATGATCCTCACAACAATAGTATGATTCACACTCAACCATACCATTATCTTCACAACCATACTATGATCCTCACAACAATAGTATGATTCATACTCAACCATACTATTATCTTCACAACCATACTATGATCCACACAACCATAGTATTATTCACACTCAACCATACTATGATCCCTTAAATTATTTATTAGGATTGGTTATTGTTGTTATTCAAAAATAGAGATTTTTATTAAGTATGTTATTTTAAATTACATTACTATGAGTTCATAGCCACCAGATTTGATGCCATGTTTTATTAAACATTCCATTCAAAAAACAAAAATATATATTCCAACGGTCAAAAATCCTTTTAGTTGCCAGCAGGGGTGAATGCGACTTAACCATCCGTAGACACCAAGTAACGAATGTGATAAAACCATGATAAATGGGTATATGTATACTTAAGTGCAGGCAGATTTTAAATAAACGAGAACCAGTCGGTATAAGAGTATTTCACCGAACAAAGTTAACACAATAAAAATCCCTCGAACTACCTTCCGATTGTTGTTGTTGTTTTTTTTTTAATGGACAGCAACCATTCACTGTATCGTGTGTATGTGTTTTTTTTTTGTATATCGAAAAAATATACGCACATACATGCATGCTCTATAAAACCCTTTTTGTTATGTTCATAGTGGCAACCATACTGTATGATTGTCGTAATCAAATTATTGTTAACGTAAATTTTAAACAATAATACTTTTGTTGCACCAACCATGTTTATATGGTTACTACAACCATATTTTAATTTCTAAATTTGGCAAAAATACTATTGTTACATTTAAACAATAGCAATATTGTCTCAATCATACTATTGTCAAAATGAAATTCAAAAAACAATACTATGGTTGCGACGAACATGCTTTTATTGTAGAGAACATATTATTGTTGCGGTAACCATAGTGTAACCATATATTTTCTCTGCGTGTAGTAACACGAACAAGCGTTTTGCTAAAGAAAAATAGCTTTGTTGGGTAAACTCACAAAAAGAAGTCTCACCTTCACCCTTATCCCTTGGGAGATATCAGAATTCTGCTTTACTTCCGTTGTTATTTTCATTATTTTTCTTAAATAACCTTCAATTAGTTTCGACACCAGCTTCACTTTAATAACAATTCTGCGACTGTGGCGCTATTTGAGTTTTTCCGTTGCAAAAATCATACCTTCGGTTCAAAAGATGTAGTTTTGGCAAAAATCATATCTTTTGAACCGAATAAGATAATGAAATAATTTAAATGGCATATAATAGATAATTGTTCAGCCTATAAAATAAGTATTTGCTACGCCTTGTAGGTGCTTACTTATGGGTTCTCAAAGTTTAAATTTGGAGAAAAATAAATTTTATGGAAACTAAAAAGAAAACTATTAAAATAATTTTAAATTTTTTAAGTTTCTCTTTAAGGTTTTAAAATTATTAGCCAACAAATTAGAAAAAAAATATTTTTTACATTTATTTGTTCAATTCATCACAATTCGTTAGAGAAGGAGCCGGGCGTGCCATTCAAAATTTGAAATGGCTTAAAAAAAGGACTAATAAATCTGTATGTGACAGCGCATAGAGAAAGGGACCTAAGGATAAAAAAATCAATTTTCACTTTTTTTTTATGTGGACAACATCTGAGCATCGAATGAGACCGATCCCATGCCCCAAAAGTGTTCCCTCCCAGAGATATGCGCGATTTATGAAAGTGATGGTACACCAAAGATACACGTATTTAAATCTTTAAAATGGCTCTCCTGAACAAAACTGGTTTTTACCCTTAGGTCCCTTTCAATTTTGCGCGTCACATATACAGGCCATTTTGGTAAACATTAGTCTTGACAGTTCTTATTTTGCAGTCGTGAAGTGGAGACGTGGCAAATTTATTATGGAAAAATATTCGACAAACCAACGTGTTTTTATCGTTAAAACATTTTGTCAAAATCAATCATCGATTACTGTGACGATGAGAAAGTTACGTACAATTTTTGGGAAAAACAACATGCCAACAAAACGTGGTCCCGCCTTGTTGCAACCAATTGTCGTCCATGCTTGTCTCTTGAATTTTTGAAAACAAAAATTCTTTGAGCATGGCGCGGTAATGTTCACCGTTGACGGTAACTGCGGCTCCTTGCTCATTTTCGAAGAAAAATGCCCCAAAAATGCCGCCAGCCAAACTCCACACCAAACAGTGACTGGTTGTCTCGATGCATTGGCTTTTTATAGTCACGTGTGGGTTCTCTGAACTCCATATGGGGCAATTTTACTTATTGACATAGCTACCGAGATCAAAATTTGCTTCATCTGAAAACACGATTTTTCGGTAAAATTCTTTATCTCCTGCCAAACAATCTTTAGTACATTGGGCGAAGCGAAAACGCATCGGATGGTCATGAGGCTTCAGTTCTTGGACCAATTGAACTTTGCCATCCTTAATCTCGAGGTCTTTATGCAAAATTCTTCCTTAGAAGAATGACGAGTTGGTGTTGATGACTGCTCTTTAACATTCTCAGATACAGCAGCAATATTTTCGATTGAACGCACTGGATAAGAACGTACTCGGGTTGGTTTATCCAATAACGATCAATTTTCATGAACTCGTTTCAAAAATTAAAGCACAAACTGAAGACCGATTTCTTCTCATAAATTTTCCACTTGAATTTCTTACTGCGTTAAAGACTCACTATATGGAAAAAAGATTTTAATATTTCCCAATTTTGTTTAAGCGGTTTTTTGCAAATGGTAACCGTAAACCTGAAAATAAAAATTGTTATTCTACCTTTCACCGTCAAAGTAATCGGTTAAATGTCCCACCCTTTATCTTAAATTAGCAAGGGATGAACGCAATACAATTTTTGGAACCATGTCTTTTTTTTTCCTATTTTTACCTCTTCTAGAAACAAATAAAACCTTTTGAATTAATAAAATAATAAAAGAACATATTTTGAAGTATGGCAAAAATTTAAAAATAATTTTTTTTTTGAAAAATAATAAACAAATTTGTAGTTTTTAAATAGTTAGAGAAATAGAAAGCAAACATTATTTTTTTAATTATTATTATACATTTAATGAATACATTAATTTTTTTATTTATTTATCTAGTATCAAACAAAGTAAATTTGCAAAAATACTCAAAATTGTTAGAGGACCATATGCGCCCGCCGCTGATTAAGATAGTAGAGTGATTTAAAAAATTAATTATCGGTTAAATTGAAAAATTGATTCAGTTTTGTTGATATACATAGACACTGTTCTAAGTTAAGCAGTTTAAACATCTCGAATGCCATGTCTTCTTAAGCATCCAATAATTTTTGTCATTTACAACCCAGTAAAGCATCGAGTGGTTCGTCCAGTTTGCAGTAGTGGGTACATTCTGTTAGAATGTGTGCGATTGATAAGGTGAAGTGGCAGAAAGAACATTGAGTAGGGACTGATCTTGTGAAATAGTGTTGTGTATTAAAAACTGCTTTCCCAAACCTAAGCCGGACCAGAAATACGCATTGCTCTCGAGAAAAGTTAATATTGAAATACATTTATCAACAGAAACAATTTGTTCCATAGTTTTCGTGATATTTCACCTGAAATCGCAGCAAACTACCTAGAAATGGTTTGGTTTTTTTAAAATCATTCAATTTTAAACGGCTATATCTTCTTAATTAAAAATCTGATATTAATGAAGGTAGCATAATTTTCTATCAGATGGAATTATTCAAAATATCGTAGGCCGATGAATATTTTAATTTTTCCAACCTCGTTTGCTCTACGTGCGCCACTGTGCAACGACGACTGTTTATTGTTGTGATTTAGACCACTCTTGCATTCGCACTAAAATTCGCATTTACATTTTAATTCAAATTCAAATATCTCTAATTGGTACACAGTGGCTTCTAACTTAATTAGGCAGACATGTCATGACCACAAATAAAAACGACCCAAATACAAAAAACCTTTATATTAAATAAAATAAGGTAGTGGAATTGCAAAAGGCTAGTGTAAACTGAAAACTGCAGCCGCAGCAACAGCACAATTTGCTCCAACACGAGCAACAGAGTTAGCGGCAACAGTAACGCCGAAGTAACAGCGTCATCCGCAAGCCCTGAACAATTCATTGTATCATAAACTGGAGCAAACAGTCGCTCTATTGTGTTTGTGACATTTATGAGCCCAAACTTTTGAGACGCCTTTAATATGCGACATCTGACAGATACATGATCAACACGAGCGTACGAACAACCGACCAACAACATTGTTGCAAGTAATCACCAACTGCGCGGCACACACACGAACACCCAAAACAGGCTTCAAATAAATTTTGCCAAAACAACAATAATAAAACATTAAAAAGTTTATTATTAAATAATGCTTAAAATGAAATAAAAAAAAAAACAGTAGACAGCGGCAGAAATTGTCATCATGGTTTGGCTTTTATACGAGTAGCTGTAGAGTTAGAGTAAGTAGATTTTTAGGAGACAAATTGGCTGTAACGAATCTAAGCATAGTTTTAGGATGCTGTTGGAGAAAACTTTTTAAAGGTTGCATTAGGGAAATGGAAGTTATTTCTTTTTTGTAGTAGACTTTCAGGAGTCAGCTAAATGAGAATAACTGTAGCATAGTTTTAGGTGTTAAGCCTAAAGTTACTTTTAATTAAAAGAATGGGTTTTATTTTGAAAGCACACGGGGGATGCCTTTATAGTTATATATATTGTCTATCAAAAAAACTTTGTATAGACTTTGACCCCTATTTTTTATAACTTTATTCGGACGTTATTTTAAAAATATTTAAATTAAAGACAATTTAAAATGTAATGAGTTTATCTTTGATTTGTTGTTAGTTATTCGACCTTTTTGTGTAAATGTTAAATTCAAGATCCACCTCGAAATCATGAGTTTATTTTATGCCGAAGACAGTGCAAATCTCCACAGGATACTCACACAAACGGTATAAACTCAATATTTAACGAAGTTCGGTAGAGGCAATAGAATTCCACATCAGTTTTTGGAATGCTAAATTTCATGTACAGGGTCGCTGACGAAAGCCGCTACCAAAAACAAATTTAATAACTTTTTTTCTATTTAATGAATCTGGTTTTTTTTTATTTTCAGATTGATTTTTAGATTTAACAAAAATGGATAACTGGGACACTGAAACAAGAATTTGGATTGTTCGCCGCTATCACACACTGGAGCCCGTAGTTTCGGTTCACAGTGAGTATAGGCGCACGTTTGGCAGCAATCCTCTGAACTGATGGACCATAAAGAGACTTCTTAACAATTTTGCCGAGCATGGGACAGTCAATAGAAGACCTTACCATCAAAACCCTTCAGTTTGGACGGAGGAAACAATCGCTGCTGTAGCTGCTGCCATACAAAACGATCCAAGAGTTTTGGCAAGAAGCTTATCAGCACAAATGGGTATAAGCAGACATTCATCGCACTCAATTATGCTCAAAGATTTGAACTTATTTCCATAAAAAATTGAAATGGTTAACAAACTGTACGCAGCAGACTTCCCGATTCGCTTGGAATTTTGTCAGAAGATGCTTCAAATGGTGGAAGAGGACAGAAACATGCTGAACTGTCTTTTCATGTCTGACGAGGCCCATTTTACGGCAACATAAACAAACAAATTGGTCGAATATAAAGTGCTTCCAACCCAATTTCGATAGACGGAATTACATCCACCTTGTGTCACAGTGTGGTGGGCAGTTTCACGCTGCATTGTCGGGCCCTACTTCTTCCAAGAAAACGGTCACAATGATCATGTTGAGAGAGCTTTTCTATCCAGTATTACGCCGAATGAGAATTTCTTTTCACTTTGTGGGGTTTCAGCAAGATGGTGCAACTCTTCACATAGCCCGGCCTGTTATGACAGAATTGCGACGAAAATTTCCTAATAAGCTGATACTCGTATCAAGAAACTCCACATCCGTTGGCCCACCAGGTCACCTGACCTTACTTTCCTAACTTGTTCTTGTGGAATTATGGCAAACAGGAAGTCTACAAAGCAAAACCAACAAATTTGATTGGACTAAAGCTATGCAATCGAGAAACAATTGCGGCTATTCCTGTCTCAACTCTCCAGGCATTAAGGAACAACTTTTTTGTAAGATGCCGCACATGCATCAACGAGCAGGAAAGCATTTAAATTTCATTATTTTTAAAACTTATTAAGCTATAATTAATAAAACTGAGCTTTAACATGAATACAAGAAAAAATAATTCCATACACTGAAAAAAAAGATATTTGAGTTTTGTAATGTAGCAATACTCATTAGCCACTCTGTAATACCTGCCCAGCGCCACTCTGTGGAACAGGGTATTATAAGTTAGTTGCATGGCCAATGTTTTAAAAATACCAAAAATATTTGAGCTAAACCGACCTTTAAGTACATAGATGTTTAATCACTAGCTGATTGCATCAAACGGTGTCTGTCTGTCAGTCCGTCCATCTGAAGCTTGAAATCAAACTACCGATCTTTATAAATCTTGGCAGAAGTATTTTTTTTTGTGCCAAGGGCGGACGCTATTGGAACTGTGGAAAATCGGTTGTGAATAAGATATACCTCCTACACATACATATGTTCAATCGATTTAATATTTTTTTTTAGCTCCAGAAGCCACAAATTGCATCCAACCTTGATGGATTTTGATTTTTTTTTAACCGGTTCTGATTTAGGATGAACACATATGTTCATCCGATTAAATGTCTAGAAGCCACATCTTGCATTCAATCTTAATGAAAGGACGGAAACGGTTAAAATAAGGGAAAATCGGTTCAGATTAATATAGCTGTCACCTATATAAACATATGTGACAGCGCATAGAGAAAGGGACCTAAGGGTAAAAAAATCAATTTTCATTTTTTGATGTGGACAACATATGAGCATCGAATGAGACCGATCCCATGACCCAAAAGTGTTCCCTCCCAGAGATATGCGCGTTTTATGAAAGTAAAGTCGACGATTCTAAGCGCAAATAGAAAGGGGTCTTATCTTACAAATGGCTCTCCTGAACAAAACTTTTCATCAACTTTTCACTTTTTTTTGATGTGGACAACATCTGAGCATCGAATGAGACCGATCCCGTGACCCAAAAGTATTTCCTCCCAGATATATGCGCGTTTTATGAAAGTGAAGTCGACGATTCTAAGCGCAAATAGAAAGGGACCTAATCTTTAAAATGGCTCTCCTGAACAAAACTGGTTTTTAGCCTTAGGTCCCTTTCTTTTTTGCGCGTCACATATACTAATGCAATTTCAAGTCTTTTGCTTTAGAAGCCACAGAAAATAACCAATCTTTAGAAATTTTGCAGAATAAAGTTTTGTGGACAAAGGATGAAAAAAATCGATTCTGATTAAGATATAACTCGCTCACATATATGTAAGATTCTGGAGCTACATAAAACATACAATCTAGATGACATTACGAGTATATATAGTCCGTTAAGATCGAAGAGTAACCAGCTCATAAAATGGGTTCGAAACTTGGGCCGATATCCAAGTTTCGATATAGCCCCAGTACAAAGGTCCCACCCGATTTTGCGTACAAGCGCTCGAGCACACCCACTTTAATTAAGATTTCAATCAAACTCGGTACAGTATAGGACGATGGACAAACAACCCAACCTTTACCAATTTGGATCATACATGGCCATTTTAGATAAAAAAGGAGGTCCAACCATACTGCACAACGTTAATGGTGAGTCATCCCTTAACGTCAAGTTTTTTGTCCAACTTAACATTTCTTTGTTTCAGTGTTTGACAAATTAAGCCATGGAGAGGTACATAATTGCGCAGCCCCTTAAGATTGTTGAAGCCTTTTACGAAAATGGACGTTAATATCAAAATGAATTTCGTGCACCTCGGGATTTTTTTGGTAGCATAATGTGGCACAATTGGGAGCGGGCGCAGTTCGTTCTGTCATCGGGCCGTATTTCTACGAAAATGAGTTCGTCTAAGCAGTAACCGTGAATGGTGTTCGCAATCGCACGCTGATAACGTACTTCTTATGGCTAAAAATTGTGGAGATGGACCCGGACGATATGTGGTTTCAACAGGATGTTGCCACTTGCCATACAGCCAACGAAACAATGGCTCTTTTGCGCAAGAAATTCAACGGTTGTTGTTGTTGTAACAACAATATATTTATTTTGAAGTCTTGTTCGTCTATGGGGGATCTGCTTCGATATCCAGGTGAAGGAAACGCACCATTTGAACTGGATGCGTCCACAGAGACCTGGGGGTCAGCTGAGTGGGCTTGGCCGGACAATTGAAGAGGTGCAGTACATCATGTGGTCCCTGATGGCAGGCGGGACAGATGTCCGGAACGTTAGCATCAATTCGTGCCCAGTAACAATTGAGGCGGCTGCACCATCCGGATCTCAGCCAGAACCACGCGCGTCTGCCGAGGTAGTACCTTCTCCTCAGGTGAAATCTCCGGGGGATGTTCCCCTAGCACTGCATTCACACGGTAGCTGGTTCTCTCTTATACCGCTGGACCTCTCTCTCTAGATCATGAAGATCGTACCTGATCTGCCTGGGTGGAGGCATCCTGTTCAAGAGATGGTGGTTAGGATGACTGCTGCGAAAACACCCTAGCAGGTATTGCTTAGACAACAGGAAATTGTGTCTGCGTCACGGTAAGGACCTTCGTCTCCTCATGTAGATGGTCCTCAGAGGACATAAGAAGACACCCTGTTGATGTTCTAAGGGCGGCATTCTGGCATGTCTGAATTTTCTTCCACTGCGTCGTACTCACGTTCAACGGTCGTGTTTTCAAATTCAACGGTCGTGTTTTCTGACGTCGTGGCGATGTTAGTTGGCCGCCACTATCATGTGATTTAACACCGCTGGACTTCTTTCTTTAGAGATATTTAAAAAAATGTACGTCAATAATCCAAGAACAATTTAAGAGCTTAAGGATGAGATAATTCGGCACATCAGCGACATTGAACTTTTATTATGTCTCAGAGTCATTGAAATATGAACCATCGGAAAGAGGTATGCCAGCACAGTCGTGGCGAGCATTTGACCGATATTTTGCTTCACACTTAATTGTCACAATAAAAAAACAAATTATAATTCTCTGAAAACTTGACCATTTGACCGATATTTAGCTTCACACTTAATTGTCATAGACCCTTCTATCATAATAAAAAAAAATATAATTCTCTGAAGACTTGTTTTTTAGAATTAAAGAACAGGCACGAATATTTAATTTTCTTCAGTGGATTTTACTACGCTTTAAAAAGCAACTTAAAAGTGATTAACAGATGGTACATGCAACCATTTGTCGGTATTAAGAATTCACTTTCCATTCCTTGGTGGTGTGGCTTAAGATAATTTATAACCAGAATAAAAATTATGCTTTTGCAATGGAATTCACATAAATTTTGTGATTCCTGATTCTGCCTTCAACGCAGTTTCGAACAAATTGTATTGCATACTTTTGGGGCTAACACTTTAAAACAATTTTCATTACTGTCATATCGAATACAATTGAAATTGAAATTCTCAACGAATGTTGGCCTCTTCCTGCCGGGATCTGATGTTCGGTGGTCGCTGTGGCCAAATGAACATATGTTGTAGTATTTCATCTCATTTGCTGCTGCTACTCGTATTGTTGTCGTTGTTGTTCGAATAAAGTAAGTCCCATTTTCATATTGTCAAATCATGTCAATCATGCATTAGCGCGCGAGCCCATGTTAAATGTCTAGAATACCTAATTGCAAAATGTCATTAAAAACAATTACACTATCACTCCCTCTCGCGCCCTCCCTTGGTCGTCGCAGCGGTTTCCTTCCGCACTGCAATTTTGCTTTCTTTTTCCCACCGCCCCCCCTCACACCTAAACTGTTTCATTTCAATTTTACTCATTTGACAACGCCTGATGATGACCATCATGCATAACCAATGATATCGGCGGAATCATCGCATCCTATTTACACAACACATTGCCAATTCCCTGTGCTGCGTTCGAGGGTTGGGGGCCGTTTCTGCTCACAATTGTTACAATGCTTAGGCAGGCTTTAAATACAAATGCATGTGAATTAACCCCAAAAAAAAGTACGTGGGCAAAAACAACAACGACGAAATGCACACAATGCAAATTCGCAACAATTAAACAGGGCGGCCGGCTCAAAAAGAGAGAAAAAACACGAAACTAATGCAAGCAGCGGAAAGGACACACATCCGTGACAGTCTCCCGTCCACACAGGTACAAAGCCAACACAACAAATTGAAATTGTCAATAAACCCACCGTGGGACAGCAGTGGTTTTAGGGTGCAGGGCCAGCCATAGAGACTGTTTTTCACTCTAGCATCAGAGAGGTGCCAACACAATCTACACTGAAGGTGTGCCAAAACTAAGATGTCGTTATCAGTTTTGAAATCTGTTTTCTTTTTTTTCACGTAAAAAATTCCATTGCAATACCAATATTTTTTTCTCATAAAGAAATATCTTAAGCCACAATTTATTTTATGTAGCACTGAGTAAAAAGAATTTCTTGTAATGGAAATGGCGTTCTCATTACAGAACGATGATTGCCTGAACCAAAGACTTAGTTGCAAGCAGAAGCGACTGCAGTTTCGGTGAACGCTACTTCGCCATCCTCGGACCCCAAGCAACGAATGTGTTTTTACAATGATCAACGGATATAAACTTAAGTGCAGCAAGATTTAAATTCAATGAGAAACTACCGGCAGTAGAGTATCCCACCAAATAAGCAAAGTAAACGCGAAAAAAATCTCCCTCCCACTCCTTATGGAAATATATTCGAGATGTGTTTTTTCAATTTGTTTAATATCATCACGTTCAGCTAATCTTAATTTGTGGTTTTGGAAAGCGTTCGATCGGCTACTGTTTTCTAAAGACGCGCAGTGAGTGATATGAACATAAACAAATCACTTTCCTTTTTTTTTGTAATGATGTTGTGCTTTGTAGATTGCCCTAGGCACAGTTTAAAGATTATACGCAATAGGTAATTCTCATTCCTTTGAATGAAACTACAGTATAAGTAATTTGATTTGTGGCAATAAAAGGTGGGACATTTAAAATTTGAACTATCGATTACTCTGACTTTGAATGGTAGAATAACATTCATTTTCATTTTCAGGTTTACGTTTGACATTTGCAAAATGGGACGCTTTCACTCGAACAAAATTAGAAAATGTTAAAAACTAACTTCCAAAGTAGTAAGTCTTTAACGCAAGCTTTAGGAAATTTACGTGAAAAGAGAACGGCCTTCAGTTCAGTTTGTGCGTCAACTTGTGAGTTCATGAAATTGGATCGTTATTGAACAAAACTTCCCGAGTACGTTCTCATCCAGTGCGTCCAATCGATAACATTGTGGCTGTAGCTGAGAATGTCCAGGAGTACGTATTCATCAACTTCAAGTCGTCATCGTTCTCAGGAAGTGCAAATTTCTGGCACATCTTAAAGAAGTTTGCATAAAGACTTCGAGATGAAGGCTGACAAAGTTCAATTGGTCCAAGGACTGAAGCCTCATGACCATCTGATGCGTTTTCGCTTTGCCCAATGGACTGAAGATTGTTTGGCAGGAGATGAAAAATCGTGTTTTCAGATGAAGCTCTCGTTCATCTCGGTGGCTATGATAATGAAAAAAATGCCGCTATGTGGTTCCGAGAACCCACACGTGACTATTGAGAAGCCAATGCATCCACAACGAGTCACAGTAAGGTGTGGATTTTGAATGGCGGCATCATTGGGCCATTTTTCTTCGTAAATAATCAAAGAGCCGCCATTTCCGTCTATAGTAAGAGTTACCGCGCCAAACTCAAAAAATATTTGTTTCTAAAAATTTACGAGAATGACATGGAAGACATTTTATTTCAACAAGACCAGACCACATGTCACACAGCCAACGCAACCCGTCCATATTGTATGCACTCTATTTGAAAATCGAATAATCAGCTGAAATTGTGATGTCAACAGGCCGCCTAGGAGCTGTGATTTGAAACCTTTGGATTATTTCCTGTGGGGAGCCAGGAAGGATAAATGCTACTCAAAGCATACAGAGACAATTAAAGCGTTGAAACATGCAATCAAAGTTGCCATTGAAGAGATTTGACCTAAAACAATCGAAAATGTACTGACAGATTTGGTTGATCGGATGAGGTACTGCCGAGCCAGTTGTGGTAGTCATATGAAAGCTATTGTTTTCCATTTTTAAATGGCAATGTTTAACATTTTTAATAAAACAAAAAAGTTGAAGAGATTTCAGTGCTTTTTTTTACAGCCGATTCAAATTTAAATTTTGAATGGCTCACCCTGTAGTTGAAAAAGACAGCTGAAGAAAAACATTGGCGGGTATACAGTTCCCTAATTTTACAACGATTCTGAACAGAAACAACAAATGTCTCAAACCAGAATAAAAACTGTCGAAATCATAATACTGAACAAATAGTGAATAAACGTCAACAAAACTAAAAAAAATATTATTGACGAAAACTTTTTCAAAAATGAAAAATAAAACCATAGGCTTATATTTAAATATAATTCTACAATAAAAAAATTAGTTATTGGTTTATTTCAGCAAAGCAGATTACAGTCAAATTCGGTTGCAGCAATGAAACAGTTTTCTATGTATGTCTACATTTTTTTCAAGACCCACGGGTCCATGAGAACGACCCTACAAATTTATCGCTTGTTTTTGACTATAAGGGCCGTTTTTTGGGCCCCAAAAGTGCATGTATCTAATCGCAATCATAGTGCGGTGGAAAACGAGTTTTAAGCAGATCTCGGGAATACATGTGCAGTATAAGTAGATACAAAGATATATAAAAGTCCAAAAATACCACAAGATTCTTTCTGATATGCGTTTTTCTTTTTATAAGCGATTATTGTTATTTTTTTTAAGGAAATTTGTTGCTAATATGAGCTAACACCATTAAATTCCTTTTTATACGACATTCGCATATTTTTTTTTTATTTTTTACTAAAAGTTGCATTACAAATTTTTCATGTCTAGTTTTTCCGGGTTTTGCAAGTTTTAACAGTCTTCTGTAAAATAAACAAGAACTCAAGTTACGCCCATGGTACAATAAACAAGGTAAGAGGGCTGCTATATATATTTCTATAATGCGAATATTTATCATCAAAAATGGTTTTATTGTTACATAAAGTATTCTCCAGCATGATTTAAACACTTTTGCATGCGCTCAAAACAATTTCGATTCACTTTTTCCACTCCGATTGAGACACCTCCTAAACATGGTTTTTGAACGCTTCAACAGCATCTTCTAACGGCGAAAATCGTTGACCACGCATTTTTTCTTGATGTGCGGGAATAAAAATAAGTCATTGGGTGCCAAGTCAGGGCTGTACGGCGGATGACCAATGATTCGTCATCTCTTGTTCGTTTTTCGAATTTCTCCGAAGACTTCAGACAAACAAATTGTGGTGTACCACTCAGAATTGACCATCTACGTTGCTCAAGCGCAACAGTCGCCACATGACCAGTTTTGCCGAAGTAACAGGCGACCATTTGCTTCGAAGTGCTTCTTCCACGAATAACTTTCGTTGGATTTGGCTCGTCTTCGAAGACCCACACGGTCGATTGCAGTTTTGTTTCGGGCTCATACGCATAGATTCATGATTCGTCACCTGTAACGATCTTATAAACGTCTTTTGCAGCACCGCGATCGTATTTTTTTCAAAATTTCTTTGCACCAATCGACACGAGCCTTTTTTTGAGCGATTATCAAATTGTTCGGAATCCAACGAGAACAAACCTTTTTTACGGCCAGGTGTTCATGCATTATCGAATGTACTCGTATGCTGGTGGAAGAAATGCCCAAGGATGGCTCTATCTCACGGTGTCACATGACAGTTCATGCACGGCAACAATGTTCTCTGGCACAACGGACGTTTTTGGACAACCTTCACAACCTTCGTCTATGAGCGAGCGTCGGCCACGTTTGAATTCATTAAACCAGTTTTTCACAGTGCATAGGATGGTGCTTCAACGCCATACAACGATTTAAGTTCATCGATGCACTCTTGTGATAATCCACGTCGAGAGTTGTGAAAAATTATCGAACGAAAATGTTTACGAGTTAATTCCATTTTTTGGCCAAATTGATTTTTTTTAAGTCACTGTAAACAACACAAATGATAGCCGTACTTCAAAACGTTCAGAGTACGTTTATGCCAAAAAATGTCAAACTTTCCAATGGAAATGTCAGATGTCGCCAGGCAACACTTAGTGTTTCCTAGACCAGAAATATATATAGCAACCCTCGTATAATCACTGACCCAACAATAAATAAACATTTCGATATACTGTCAAAGTCACTGTAAGAAAAATGCCAAAAATAACTTTGTTTGATACAATTTTTATTTTTTAGCTTTACAAACTTTAAGAATTGTGTTTGTCAAATTTTGAATTTGAGAGTTTAAATTTCCACCAGAAAAAATGTTAATCAGCTGACTGCATAACACTACCTTCTTAATTGAACCATGGTTACGCCCTTTCGATATACAAATTAAGCATAAGCATAAGAAGTAAAAATAATGCTTTAAAGTTCAGAACTTTAGATTAATAAAGTTACTTAGTATTGCTAAAAGCGTACTTTCAATTAAAAGACTTTCTTATAAGCGCTCTTTTTTTTAAAGTCATGTTGCTTGATAAACGTTATTCCTATATGAAAAATCTTTAATACTAAAGTTAAGTAAAAGGACTCGGTGTTTTGCAAAACTTACTTATATACGATTTTATTCTTTTAAAACACGTTCTTATATCCGCTACTTATTGTAGATTCGAATAAGGATATTATTTATAGAGTAGTAAGTCAAGATATGGCTCGCGGTCTTATGCAAACATTTTTTATATGCGATAATAAAGATTTTATTTATCTTTGAGTCTTCATGTAGATATCGGATAAGTGAAAGTCAAGAAATGGCTCAATTTTTTTTCTTATAAGCAATTCAAAACAGTTATAATTAATTAATAAAACAAACATTTCGTATATGCGTTTCTTCCTTATACGAGTAAAATATGTTCTTATATCCGTTACAAACTGTATCCACGTTTATTAGTTAATCATCGCTAGGAACGTTTTAAGTCACAAGAGCCCATAGTTTCAAAAATCATTTACAATTAGGATGTGTTAGCTGCACAACTCACTGAGATGTTTCCCGCCATTAAAATACAGAAGAAAACTATATGGATCCCATCACACCCCAGTTACTTCACACTGCTTTTCGCCCTTAATTCAAAACTTGTAAACTATTATCATAGTGACAGGGGCCCCTGGATAGTTCTCACCTGCCGCGCTGGGTGACCACATTCGGAATTAGATCGTTTATCATTTGTAACAAAATCAAAACCAACAACGTAATGCCGTCCAATACCAGAACACAGGCGAAATGAAAAACTATCGCGCTAAATTGCAGTATCAATACCGAGACTGGACGATGATGGAGTGGATTGCGGGCCCGAGCATAACAAGCATTTGTGTCGGATCCCATTTGTATTTGTACAGCATTGAGAGGCACCCAAAAATAAACCCTTTTCATTCGGGCAAAAACTTAATAAACCATTTCAGTTCACCACCTTCATCTACCATCCCCCGAATAACCTCCTGAACTCATGTTCTTTGGTCTAGGATTCCAAAAAAAAAAACCGAAAACTAAACACAACTAACGAACGACCAACAACAACAGCAGCAGCCAAAGTAATCCCTCAAAATGTTTGTCCAATTTTACCTCATGGTGCTGTTTGTGAAAATGTTAGTGTTTCCCTTTGTTCCCACCGAGCCGGTGCGGCAATTGGTTGGAGCGGGGCGAGGTAAGGCAACAATGACAATTGTTAACATTTCCAACAGCCAACAACCCAAAAAAAAGGTACAAAACAATTTATTTTGCCATACGTTTCCTTTCCGGAGTGTGAATGGTAAGGGAGGTGCAGGGGGAGACGAGGCGTCGAATGGATGAGAGAGCTGGGACCAATCAATATGTCCGACAAAAGTGATTTTATATTTTTGGGGACACATTTAATGCCACAGAGAGTGTCATTGATTTTAATAAGATGTCATTTAAATGGAAATGATATGAATTTCAAATGACAATTGTGGGCAGAGGGGTGAAAAAAGTGAAAACAAAGTTTAGCCATGGAAAGGGCTAATCAAATACAAACGACTAAGGTTAGGCAAATACAAAGATGCCTTCTTTATATTCAGACAGTCTTAATAAACCTGGGAAGAAATTTAAAAAACTGAAATAAATGTCAATTGTAATGCAAAGAATGTCAAGATTTTAGGGAAAGAAAGGTGTAAAAAATCTCATAAATGACACAGTAAAAACCTAGACGGAACAAGTAAAAACGTCGTTTGGTTCGGCAAGGAAAAATTGTTTATACACATGGAAAACTGTTTTAACGCTGCAAAAGAATTTGACTTTGGTGGAATTTCGGTAGTCCCATGTACTATCTCTCATATCAGTTGTGATAACTAACTAATCCTTTTAGTAGGATTATAAAATAAACAAATAACATTTAAAATACATCGTCAAGATTACGAGCTTTAATTTCAGGTAGCAAAAAGTCCCATATTATGTAGCGATGGCGAGCAACATTCAAAGTTACGTTCCGGCCATCATCATTTGTGAAAAATATGAATCCGATGATTCCACTTGCCCATAAACCGCACCAAACCGTGATTTTCTCTGGATAAAACGGCACCTTATAAACCTCTTCTGGTTGCTCCTCAGCCCAAATGCGAAATTTTGTTATTGACTTTGCCGTTGAGCCAGAAATGGGCCTCATCACTGAACAAAACTTTGGTCGAAAACAGCGGATCTTCTCATTCTCATTTCCATAATAAGAATAGTTGCACATTGTGGAGTCTCCAAATCATGGTCTTACCACGATGAAATGGCAAACAATACTGAAAGCAAAAAAATAAAGTTTATTACAACTCACGCGTAATCTGGGAAAAAAACCCTATTGAAACAATACCTCTAAATAGATCACCCGTTATAAAACGTATAGTTTTTTTCGTCACAAAGTTATCCTTCTGCTTGATGGTAGGTCTGCTACGTTTTATAAACAGTTTGCCGTGGCTCAAGGGCATCTTGAAACATAACTTTTGGCGAAATTTATTTTAAATTCATTTTATAGGCAAAGTACAATCCCAATGTACCCTCAGGATCACAGACTGGATCTACAAGTTAAAGGATGTTCAACGGTACAAGTCCTTTTACCTTATTACCGGGGGCTAACAAAATTTAGTTGTCGATGCGATAAAATAGTTTTTTTTTTGTATAAAATAACAGAATAGCCACTATTACAGAAAAGCATTTCCAAAAGCTGTTGCATAAGTCCATTCCTCTCCGCTCTAGAAAGACATAACAATGATCAAGAATCGGTTTAAGTTTTTTTAAGGAGGCTTTTTATAAAGTATATTACCTAAAGTTTATGTAGACATTGAACAGGGATTAACCGGCTCAAGACCTCTTGCATCTACTTATATAATTAAATAGAAGGCAAGTTTTTAACAAAATAGCAAAGTGACATTGATTTTTGTGGCTGCACACTGCTTTTATCATGATTTCGGGTCCATGACAACCCTCTTCAGAAAGCATTGCTGCAATTGTTGAAGGTAAAACCGAACTCTATAAGGCCAGGTTCTCCCCAAACGAATGAGAACTACTGTTGTTAACCTTACTTTTCAAGTTTTCTTCACACAATTGCCCACGAAAATACAACTCACAAAAAAACGTGTATGTAGACGTAATAAGATCGTACTAAAAGGGCCGATTCTTTAGAGTAAAAGTAAAAGACGCTTATTCGAACCTGATAGAAATAAAATCTGGAGTTCCACAAGGAAGTATTCTAGGTCATGTATTCGATATACCTCAAACCACAAATTCAGCCATTTTAACTTTTGCAGATGATACAGCAATTCTTACAATTGCAGATACAGAGACTCATATTAAAGCTGAACGCTTTTGGTGTCGGTAATACGTTTGCTCGATTTATATCGCGCTTTCTTATAGATCGCACTTTTAGAGTTGTTGTAGATGGGTTCTCATCCAACACACTTAGGCTGACCGCAGGTGTACCACTGAGCTCTGTCCTTTCTCCCTCTTTATTTCTTATTTTCATTGACGATCTTTAGGGTCGTACCGTGAATCCAATCTACTCTTTCGCAGATAATAGTAACCTCTGTCATTCATAT
Source organism: Hydrotaea diabolus (assembly GCA_963513945.1). NCBI lineage: Eukaryota > Metazoa > Arthropoda > Insecta > Diptera > Muscidae > Hydrotaea > Hydrotaea diabolus. The sequence continues at coordinate 7,712,285 of OY740719.1, read as the reverse complement.
TCATTCGACCGTTGGCCGAGTCTTTAAGATATTGAAGACAAAAGGCGAATTATGGATGAGACACTTGGCCGGGGTCTACTGGCCATTTCCGAATGGGGTCGAGTGAATAGAGTAGATTTTAATGCACGTAAGACACAGTGCTGCTTGTTGTCTCACAAGATATTCCCTGACCCAACAATATCGCCAATTTCTATCGATGGTACGGATATTGAACATTCAGAAGCTCTCAATGTTCTGGGCATGAAAATACAATGTGACGCTCGTTGGGCGAGACATGTATTCTAAGTGTCTAAAGAAGCACTCAAGTGCATAGGCTTTTTAAAGCGGTGCAAGAAATATTTCACTCCTTCTGATCTTTTCAATATCTATACAACTTACATCAGGCCAAAGATGGAATACAACTCCCATATATGGGCAGGTGCTCCAAAATCATCCTTGGAGCTACTTGACCGTGTTCAAAGGAGAGCGATGGTGCTGATGACAGGTGACAGTAGGGTATCCAACTCTATTGTTTCCCTTGAGCATCGTCGGAATGTGAGTTGCGTGAGCTGTTCTATCGTTACTTTCATGGTGTGTGTTCATCAGACATCCGTCGCCTTATTCCTGACGCGAGGATGCTCGGCAAGGATACGCGACTTTCTAGGCATTCACACCCATTTGTTATCGATTGGCCAGTTGACCGCACTATACACTACAGATCCAATTCGTTTTTCGTTCGTACAGTCCGTATGTGGAATCGACTTCCGGCAAATGTATTTCCCACTAATTGCGACATCCAGAAGTTCAAGACAAGCGTCAATAATCATTGCTCCCTCTTTCCCCTCTCCGATCCTTTACTTTCCACTCGCCAACGCAATGCACCGCATGTATAGGGGGCATCCCCTGAGTGTTGGTTATTTAGAAAAAAGCTAACAACCATCTTTAAAACGCGGTCAAACTTATTTCTCGATGGACTAAAGATTGGGAAAGATTTAAATGTTTACAAAATACTCCAATATACATAGATGAAGTGCAAATACCTTTTTCAAACAATGCGAAGTATATCGGAATGAACTGGGATGCAAAATTGCGATGGAACGAGCATGTAAAGAAAAACTGCGAAGAACTCATTTTAAGTGGGCTTAACTAAAATGGCTTATTGGTAGAAAATCTGTTCTATCAATCGACAACAAAATTCTTATATACAACCAACAGCTAAAGCCGATCTGGTTATATGGAATACAGTTATGGGGATGTACCTGCAAGAAAAACATAAAACCTATCCAAACTTTCCAGAACAAAGTCCTTAGAAGTATAGTCAACGCTGACGTCAGAAACAAACACGCAGAGAAAAGATATGGTTACTATATGGACACCGCAACAATAATATATTCTCTACAATAAAAGCATGTTCGTCGCAACCATAGTATTGTTTTTTGAATTTCATTTTAACAACAGTATGATTTCGGCATTATTGTTGAAATGTAACAATAGTATTATTGCCAAATTAAGAAATGAAAATATGGTTGTAGCAACCATATAAACAAGGTTGGTGCAACAAAAGTATTGTTGTTTAAAATTTACGTTAACAATAACATGATTACGGCAATCATGCGGTATGGTTGCGATTTTTTTTGTGTGTGCGTGTTGTTTTTTGATATACCAAAAAATCACACACACGATATAGTGCAAGATTGTTGTCCATCATAAAAAAACAACAACAATCGGAAGGTAGTTCGAGGGATTTTTATTGTGTTTACTTTGTTCGGTGAAATACTCTCCTACCGACTGGTTCTCGTTTATTTAAAATCTGCCTGCACTTTAGTATATAGCCATTGATCATGGTTTAATTACATTCGTTACTTGGGGTCTACGGAATGTGAAGTAGCATTCACCTCTGCTGGCAACTAAAAGTATTTTCGACGGCCGTTGGAATATATTTTTGTTTCTTGAATGAAACGTTCAATAAAAACATTGCCTTAAATCTGGTTATAAACTAATTGTAACGCAATTTAAAATAACTTGCTTGATAAAACTCTATTTTTGAATAACAACTTTACCCAATCCTATAAATAATTTTGGGGATCATAGTATGGTTGAGTGTGAATCATACTGTGGTTGTGGGGACCATAGTATGGTTGCGTGTGAATCATACTATGGTTGTGAGAATCATACTATGGTTGTATGAGAAACATACTATGGCTGCGAGGATCATAATATGGTTGTGGAGATATTAGTATGGTTGAGTGTGAATCATACTATTGTTGTGAGGATCATAGTATGGCTGTTGAGATCATAGTATGGTTGAGTGTGAATCATACTATGATTGTGGGGATCATAGTATGGTTATGTGTGAATCATACTAATGTTGTGAGGATCATAATATTGTTGTGCCTCAACCATATACCCAACAATAGTATGAGCCTCTTCGAATATTGTCACCCCAACCATACTTTTTTTCTGCGTGAAGACATTCATAGAGATCTGGGTATAAAAACGCTCGAAGAGTAAATAAAAACCGTTGTCATAAAATATGATGAAAGGCTAAGGGTCCACGTGAATCCGGCAGCAGTCAACCTAAATAATATAACAGGCTCCCAAAGATGATTGAAACCATAAAAACCGCCTGACCTCATACTGTAGTAGTTCGTCAATATAATTTGCCGATAATATATACACAATCTTATAATTATATACATATATATATATACAGTTGAGCATCGATTATCCGGGATGGTCGGAACCGGAAGCGTTGCGGATAATTGATTTTACCGGTTAGTTGAGGTAAAATTTGTTACTCGTTTTTACATAAATGTTTGTTTAATTTATTCAATATACACACCTGCAGATATAAAACTTTTCATTTTTAATTATTACTTAAATCATTTAATGTGGTTTGTTTTTTCTTGTTAACCTAAATATTTTCTGCCAAAAGCTTCTTGGGCGTGCACTATTTCCTGTTTTCCCTTATGTGTACCAGCTGCATTGGATGCAAACCAAATTTCATTATGGCAGTCCAAACTGTTTAAGGGCAACACATCCAAAATAGGCTTGTCGCATTCCCATTGTAGATTTGTTCATTTGTACGATTTTCCGTTGATATATATTCCTCCAAATCATTAACAAAAATTGTGGCAGATACATAATCGGCAGATGCCTTTTCTCCTCTAGCCTTGGGTTTGTAAATTCCATGTCCTTTTTTAAAGTTGTGCAACCAGTCACCAGAGTATTCACATCCTCAATTCGAACTACTCTTTAGTTTTAATTAGAAATATTTAGCCTTTTCCACTATCATTTAACTGGAAATTGGTGACACTTTAATACGTTCTTGCCGGAACCATTCATTTGGATCTAGTGCACTTTTCAATGTTTTTCAAATTTCGATCACTTTCTACACAATAATTAATAATTTGTCTTTATTTTTTACTAAGTCATAAACTGTTTGCTTTCCAACACCACATTTTTGTGATAATGTTTGAACAGAAACATTTCTTTAAATGTTTGTTAACTAAATTATATTTTGCTTGAATCGTTAATACTTGTCTTTGCCTTTTGGCCGATTTTAGTGATATCGTTGCCAGAAATGCACCATAAGTAAGGTTTCCCCTATTTCGCTTCATACACTTATTAACGTTAGTGTTGCAGACAAATATCGCCAAAATAAATACATGTTTTGCGATCCCGGATAATTGAGGTAATAGCGGTTAATCAATTAAAATAAAAATATTTTCCTTCCGTTATCGATCCCGGATAATTTATGTTCCCGGTTAATTGAATCGCGGTCAATCGATGCTCAACTGTAAAGTCTGTAAACATGTCCTTTTATGAGTATTATTATCCGAATAGTATAACATACTTGAGTTGAAAGAAATTGCTTGTTAGTTTGCATTGTTAACTAGTTGCAGTAAATAAACAAATAATTAAAAAAATAATAAAAAAAAAGATTATATGAGAAAAGATTTTAAAGACTGTATCTTGATAAAATGTTTATGGACCACTTTTTTAGGTTACTTCATTTCAATCGGAAACTTTTTTTAATCCTACCTCTATTAAAGATCCTGCCACTTTCACCAGCAGAAGCTGTCACGTTCACACTCCGCACCGATTGTTCAAGTATGCAAGGCATTACGCATACTTTGTCCACCAAAAGAATGAAAAAAATATGCCTGCGGCATATCCAGCCATATCTCTGGGTGAATATTTTACATTCAAACTCAACTACAATGCGAAATTATCTAAACCGGACATGCTGTATTCCTTAGACACCCACCCAACCAACCATCCTCTTAGTAGAAAAAAGAAGTGTGCTTAGTATTTTTAACACATCCTTTTCATTATTTCTCCGGTGGCCTCATTTTTATACACTTCTGCAAATGTTGCTGCTATTGTCAGAGGCCTGATCTCTATCCCTCCGAGCTTACTTTTTGTTGGCTTCCATATCTCTTTTGCTCCAAGATTTCTGGTTTCCTTTTCCTTCGCCATCATAATTGAATTTATCAAAACCGGAAATGCCTGCTGTGTGAGTGTTGGTTTGAAAGACACACGCAACAAACATGACTGTTTGTCCGTGTGTGGGTAACATGTCAGAGGTTAAACTGTTTTGTGACAAATACTGGCATCAATATCAGTGCAGAACTTGCTGTAAATGTTTGAATTGTCGTTTTTGTATTCAGGTCCTTATCTATCCTGTCGCCTGTGCTGTTGTTCTCGCCTCCTTTTCAGGTTAAATACCAAAAAGTACTTTCTGTGTAAATGTAATTTAGGAAGAAAAAAAGAAAACAAATAAAAAAAAATCTTTTTTAACAAATCCTTCAAATAATAACAAAATCACACACAGCGCGTTCCAAGTTGGCCATGGAGGGAGGGTGGAGTTTGGGGATACCTCCATTCCAATGTAAGTATGAAATGATACTTACATTTGCTGTAATAACCCATACAAAACGTATTCCAAGGAATACGGATTTAAGTTTTTAACCCGTCAAGAGGAATGAATCTGCAAAGAAAAGTTTTTGTTCTTTCTTTCGAAGGGAAACAACGATAAAAAGAACCGCAGGAGAAGTGTGAAAACGCTGAAAAAATTAACGAAAATGAAAAGACAAATGTTAAAAAAGTGTAAAACATCATCGATGTGAAACTAAAGAAAATGTAAAAAAAAACGTATATTCACACAGACGTGAATTAGTGGAACAGCCAAAGGACGATGAAGTTGCACCGATAACATTGCACTGGCTCAACAAAAGGTTTTTAATGCAAAATTAATGCAGTTTGTCTATTCTTACGTTAAAACGTTATGGCAGTCGAAGCGAATCAAGCGAGATACATAAAGCAAATTCTAGTCGAAATTTTATTCGACCACTGTAAACAGGCCATGCAAGTTTTTGTTTTCAAAATTGCCCTCATTTTCCCTATTTTTTTCTAAAGGCTGGTCCAACTGAAACGCACGTTCTTATTTGTAGATACAACAAACGGTTTTCAGAGAATTATCTCAATAATTTGTATTAAGATAGAAGGATCTATGACAATAATGTGTGAGACACAATATTGGCCAAATGCTCGCCACGGTTTCGGTGGCACACCTCTATCCGATGGTCCATATTTGCAATGACTCTCGAGACATAATGGAGGTTTAATGTCGTTAATGTGCCGAATTATCTCATCCTTTAGCTCTTGAATTGATTTTGGCTTATTGACGTACACTTTTTATGATTTTAACATTTTTTTTTTGGTTCGAGGCCTTTTGATGTTTCTTTTTCAGAAACAACTTAAAAATTGGTGAATTGTATTGGCTGCCAGGAAGACTGTACAGCTGTTTCTTAGCCCGCCAAGGTTTTTCTTTAGCAGTCTTTGGCAACGATTACTTCGGCTACAAATCAAGTGACTAAAACGGGAGTCTCATTTGAATTATAGAGAATTACCCTTTGCGTATAATCTTCGAACTGTGCGTAGTGCAATCTTCATAGCGAAATATCATTTCCACCAATTCTGTTTCGCATGGGCTTTCGTTGAAAACCCTTTTTCTTTATAATAATCCCAAAGAAAGAAGTCCAGTTTCTGGCCACAATAAGTCCATTATCATCTCGAGATAGCGTACACCATTTACGATAGCTGCTTGGTCGACTTTTTTTTCGAAAAAATACGGCCCGATGACGCCGCTAGTCCTTACACCGCACCAAAAGTCACTCGTTGTGGATGTATCGTCTTCTCAACAATCACTCGTGGATTCTCATTTGCCCGAATGCGGCAATTCTGCTCGCTATAGAATCCACTGAGGTGAAAGTGTACCTCTTCGCTGAAGATGATTTTCTTTTGTAAAGTCACCATTCACTTCTGTCTGTTCAACCCACCATTCGGCATATTGGCGATGCTTGAAATTGTCGGTAGGCTTCAGCTCTTGAGTCATTTAAAACTTGTAAGCGTGTAAATTCAAATCTTTACTTTAAATTTGCATCATTAAAGTTCGTGAGATCTTCAATTGTTGGCCACTAGGACAAGTCGAGGTTGACGGCTCTTCTGCCACGCTATCGCGAACAACATCTATGTTTTCCGCATAACAAAATGGGACAGCCTGCACAGGTGTTTTCACATTTCCTTCAGACCCGGTTTGCTGAAATTTGAGCACATTTCTAACGATTTTAGACATATTTGGTTTATGCTGACCCAAAAAATAACGCAGTGCACGAAATGCTTTTTGATTTACGTTCTTTTTCGTAAAAGGCTTCAACAGTCTTAAAGCGCTGCTCAATTGTGTACCTCTCTCAAACACTGAAACAATGAAATGTCAAATTAAGTTGTGCAAAAAACTTGGGCGTTTTTACCGGGTAATCACCACTCTCTTTTGCATTGTAAGAGTGGTATCAATCAAGGGCTAGGTAAGCGAGTAGGACATCAAAACGCTCTAGCACTTTCCCTCGCAAAGCCCAGCTTCCGCAAAATCGATAGAACAACATATTTTGGTCAGTGTGACAAGCCAAGAACACATGAGAGGGATGTATTTCGTAGACGACATAGGACGTATTTAATAAGAGAAAATTGACAAGAGTGCACATTAAGCCCTGAACTGGCTTAGGAGTATACCCTTAGGCTTTGAGTTCTTTCTGTTGAACGCCTCCATTTCATTCCAAATAACCATTTAATAACTGCATAAGATAGCTACTGCCAATTATCACGCTGAGGGAATGTCGATCCTAAGATAGGTAAACAAAAATTTAGAATAATCTTATATTAAATAAAAAGGTCTATAAAACAACTTACCTTCCTCCATATCATACTAAGAACCAAACGGAAAACTTCTCTAAAATCTGTAGCTGTGCACGATACAAGACCGGTATCAACTGTTAAAAGCCGGCTTCAAGTTCATTATATAGAGAAGCTTTACTAGGGCTTCGATCCGAGCTTACTAACCATCAGATTACTAAGTTCCATATCGTACTAAATACCGGCCACAATTCAATGGCCACTGCATGTTTAAGGACGCATGTGTTAGTTAGACTGTATGAGCGTATCGGGCGTTTCCAATTCCAGATGTGGTTACGTTGTGTGCGAGTGTGTTTAGTTCATGAAAATCGCATTACTTCCGTTAATGTTTTGGCACGTTTCTACTGCAAAAGTATGCGCATAAATCAGACGACAAACTCAACTCAAACTTAACTGATGTGAACGTAAACCTTCATATGGTAACATTAGCACACACACATACACGCGCAGGCACAGGCAAGGACATTGAGGCAAACATCCTTGCTTTCGATAGTTGTAAGGCATCACATGCTTAGATGGCAGGGAGAGTGTGTGTGTGAGTGCGGCTGTTCAATTGCGCCACATGAAACAGTTGAATTTATGCTGCTGCTGCTCCTGGCCTCGCTTCTCTGCTGCATGCAGTAAATGTGTTGACTTAACACATGCATCGCCTGCTTGATTTTTCTCTATTTTTTGTGCTGTTCGCCACAAATGTCTCCCCCTTTTTTTCCTTGGTTAAATACCAACGACGATGGCTGGCTGGCTGGCTGGTATGGGCTGCCGCTGCTGGTTGTTGCCACTTCTTGGTATGCTCCCATGCCATTGTTGCTGTTGGTCGATCTAAAGATGTACGTTTGTTTCCTGCCAAATACGATTTTTGTGTATTCCGTTCAACATTTGCGAAGGCATTATGTGGAAACTGGAAGCTGCTGCATTAAAAGCAGTATTCAGGCAGTGAATGTTGCCACGGCTAAGGCGGCTGCAGCTGTTGATGCTCCTGTGTGCTGTTGTTGCTTGTGTTGTTGGTGGCAGTTTCAACACAATTGTCATGTTTGCCATGCAGCATGTTAAGGGAAACTTTAACTTTAAGACCAATTTCGTTGTTTTATTTTCATCATTTTCCTTGTGCCTTAGTCTTCATCGTTTTCTTTTGCTTAAACAAGATCCAAAGGAAAAGTATTTTCTTCTTTTTTTGCGGTGCATGGTAACAGAAGTTTGGGAAATGTGCATAATTGTAATGGTTGCGATATTACCCCGTCTGCAAAAAGACACAAAAATATAAAATAAAAGCTGAGTTATAATATAATGGGTAAATAAGTGTGGAGGGTAAGTACCGTGATGGATGAATCTCTGATCAATACAGTTCGTACGTGGATTACCTTTGCCATTGAGTTTGCGAGCCCTAGAATTGGTTTTATGAAACAATATTAAATATATGAATACAATCTTTATAGTTGTAAAATTTCAAGACTATCCAGCCATGGCTATCTGTCTATACGTCTGAGGTGTTTATTGGTGTTTGTTGAAAGCAGCTGATTCAGCAGTTTTCAAGGCTTGTAAGATGGGCAGGATGGCCCCGCTACTGAAGCCGGAAACAGACGCAAGTCTAGGGGAAGCCCACAGGCCGATTTCCCTTTTCATGCTGCTGGGGCATACTTAAAGCCTTAATCCTACCCAACCGGATTAAACTCCTCCCAATTACCCAGCACAAGCATGGATTCCGTAAGAAACACAGCACTAGAAACTTTAATCTTAACGCCATAACCACGCAGGTAAGTCACGGCCTTAGCAAGGATAAACCGAGTGAGAGAACTGTCCTCGTAGCATTGGACCTATCATACACTTCAATACGGCCATGTTAATGTCTTGTTTAACGTGATTATCACCATTACGGCCTGTACCACAAGGCCTCATATGACTGGAGGAAGCTACAATACGACTTCCAACACTACTTGAAATGTACTGGAGGTAGCCAATTTAAGGATCAGCTGTGCGAGCATCACCTTCCCCTTGGTGAGGGGTTGAGTACCATTTTAATTTACTGCTACTCCAGGAGCGCAGCCTGCGATACGGCCAGTCATACAGTGCTTTTTTAAGGGCCTACCCAAGACCTCTCTACCAAATCATCTGAACCCTTAGGCCATTGACAACATGTGTGGTCATCAGTCTTATGAAAAATCTAGGAACAAAAAGCCAAGGGCCTGTAGAGTTAAATAGGAAGTCCTTTAGGATGGGGTTCGCTTACCAATTCTGTTTTACTTCTACCTTTCAAACCATTTCAAATTCCACAACCACCAGGCGAGCTGTCGAAATGACATTCTGCACTTTAGACATTGTCTTAACAACTTCCAAGCTCGCCACCGCTACCTGTAACAAAAAGAAGAGTAGGAACAAGGTCTGTAGCAGCGTCAGGGTGACAGCTCTTGGCCGAGAAATTGATGCTTCAGGTAAGCGCCGAAGACTGCACCCTCTTGGTAATGGGTCACAGAATCTGGGACATCTGCCGTAAAATAAACGATTATCTCATTGATCTTGTGAACTTTTTCTAGGCGAGTCATCGGTCACACTCTAATACTTAGTGTGATAGAGCACGCCACCTAGACCTGCAATAAAAATCAGAGCATGAAGAAGGTCCTGTAGTAGCGCCAGGGAGACAGCTCTTGGCCGAGATATTGTAACTTCAGGTCAATACGGTTTATAGTACCATCTATCGTGGGACAAGGTCCTCAAGACGCTTGCTGGCAACACTCTAGGCGCCGATATGGAATGTTTGCTTGCCGCATATATGTGGTGAAATTTGCTTCATCAGTGTGGTCAATGAACGTCAGTGACACACAATGGAAAATGTTTCTGAGCTGCCGAAATGCCATTCTACACTTTAGACAGTCTCTTTTCATCTTCCACACACGCCACCTAGACCTGCAACAAAAATCAGAGCATGAACAAGGTGCTGTAGTAGCGCCAGGGTGACTGCTCTTGACCGAAAAATTGATGCTTCAGGTCGATCCGATGCACAGAACCGTATGTGGTGGGACATGGTCCTCAAGAAGCTTGCTGGCAGCACTTGAGACACAGACACTACCGTGCTGCTACACTACCGTGGTCGATGAACGTCAATGACACGCAACGAAAGAAGGTGCATTTCCGTCGAAATGCCGTTCTACACTTTAGACAGTCTCTTACCAACTTCCACGTTCGTCACCGCTACCTGTAACATAAAAAGATAAGTAACAAAATCTGTAGTAGCGACACAAAGTGCTGCAGTGACAGCCCTTTAGGTCCTTTGAGACGCTTGCTGGCAGCACTTGAGGCACCGATATGGAAAGTTAGCTTGTCGCATTTAAGTGGTGAAATTTGCTACGCTAGTGCGGTCGATGAGCTTCAGTGACGCGCAATGAAAGAAGTTGCAAAACTGTCAAAATGCCATTCTAAGGCCAGCCCAGTGCTGCCTCCTCATAACACATTAGGATCACCTTCATGAAGAGGCTAAGATAATCACGGTAAGGGAACACAACAGGATTTTGTCTAAGCAGTTCTTGTCTGTCAACGGAGGAATCATCTGAAAATCCACCTGTTGGAGTTGCACCCTCTAGACATGCCAGCAATTAAAAATATAGGTTTTAGTCCTGCCGGATTCTAAAGCTGCGAATTATTTACGAGTATTCCTTGGGCAAAAATAGTATTGATTGAAATTCTCGTCACATACCCTGTACCGAATTAGGTCCATGTGTTAGTGGACGGTAAAACAATTTCGACTGTCCATGAGTCCGACCCGAAACTCAGCCAAATCTGTAAAATAAATTATTGGATTCGTTGTTAAACCGGCTTTAATTTAAGTACCCCTTAACATTAATTACTGGTATTTGTTGTTGTAGCGGCACACACAGTGTCGAGGTGACAGCCCTTGGCCGGAGAATAGCTGCTTCGGGTCAATCCGGTGCGTAGAACCGACTGTCGTGGGATTGATTACTGGTAGTTCCTTCTACTTCTGTAAAACAGGGCTGTTTTGGACACCTTCGTTAAATGAGTCCGGTCCTAATATCGCCAAAACTTAAAAACAAGTCCCTATTCGTAGGATTCGTAAAGAAATTTGCCTTTATTTACGTTACATTTGTCCATTTTGACTAATTAGTAATGATCGCTCGTTTTGACCATATGATTTGTTGAGCAAATACTTCCGAGTTACCTTCAGTACCTTCAAAGGAAACTTTTTCCCCCCTGGGTCGATTTCACCCATTTGCAAATGCAAACAGCTTGAGACCAAAAGGCATCATCATGCAAAATTTAAGGCCCCTTGCTTAATTCAATTGAATGATATCGGGCTTTTTACAGACTCACGGGCAGATGAACGGACGGAAGAATGAACATGCCTAGATCGTCTTAGAATTTTACAAGAATCAATAACATATCTACATTAGGGAGTCTACGATCAAAATGTCGAGGTGTTACAAACTAAATGACAAATTTAGTATACACTCTATCCTTGGGTGGAGGTTATTAAAGTAGACATACGTTAGAAGTTTGGAAAGATCCCAATGAATCTCAATCATGCGACCATTCTACCTTAGTAATTCGAGGTCGTAACTGAAACCGAGATAGAGAATAAAACTTCATTTAATTTTGGATCTGTAAATATATTAAATACTGTCTATAGATTACCTAGATTAGAGAATGAGACTCAATTTAATTTCAGATCTTTAAATATATAAAATACAGTCTTTAGTTTACCTGGAGGTTTTGTGGTGTTGACAAGCTAGTTTTCCACAATATTTTTTGTTCGCTCCTTATAGCCCTTACCCTCGTTATCCCCATCAAAATGTAATTCCCTGCAAAAAGTTTCCGTTTTTCATTCACCTCCATGGCGGCATTCGTAGTGGCATCTTGAGCAAAGCGTTGCTTGTGTGAGTGGCTCGGGCTGGTAAGTAAAGACTGAATGTATGTCTTGCAGTTCGTCTGGCAAAGGAACGTCTGTCCGCGTGCATTGCAATGTGCAGTGTGCATTATGAGCTTATAAGTGGGCGTATAATTTTCAACAATTCCTCTTCTATTTACTCAGTTGCTGTAGCAATTGTTGTCGTTGTTGTTCTTGATATTATGATATGATGTTTTTGTGCTCGTTTGTTTTTCCAACATTCTCACTTTTTCTCAGTTAGCAGTCATCCCAACTGCAAACGCCCACTTTCAGCTTGTTGGTATTTGTTCTATTATTGTGTGATTTCTGGTGCGCCTTGTTCTTCCTGTTCGTATCCCTTGCGCTATACTGCACGCACATGCATATGCGCTCCTTTTGTTGCTTAGCTAAGCTTATGATCGTTCAGACATGAGTTCATGCATATGTGATATTTGAATTGGCGCTGCTGCTGTTGTTGATGACGGTTTGTTTTTTTCCGCTGCTGTGTTTTCTCAAGATTTAAATCTCTCTTGTTTGCTCGTACTAGCCCAATACTTTTGCATGTGGGATGCTTGGTTAGTTGGCTGGGTGCCTGTTTGGTGTTGCTTTCAATTAACATTGCACGTGTGTGACTGTTTGCCGGACTTATAAGGATTTGTGCAGTATGTGTTTCCAAAGCAAAATTGTGGGATTTGAAAGTGCAAAGACACCCTTAAAATGCAATCGTCATTTCAAATTAAGACATGGTGTCATAGGATGGAGGCCTGGACAATAAATCCTTGTAAGAGGCCTAAGGATGAAGGTCGTCGGGAAGTCTTGTACAAGAGTTTCTCCTCCAAAAGCTGAAAAAAAGAATATGCTAATTATTTTCTACTTTCTAAAGTCTGCAGATACATTTTTAATCTCTTTTTTATTAAGTACATTACCTCAATGTCCGGCTAGGAGCTAACCAGCAGTTTTACAGAAGAAACGTCTACCCTTCTCATCGGTTTTGATGGACATGATCTCGGTGGATGCATTAAGGATCCCTATTGCTACTGTTATCGCCCTCATTGGCATTGTTTTTATTAACGCTATTATTTTTCTGTGGTCCCTTGCCATTTTTATTGAACCGAGAGTCTAGCAATTGCCACTGTGTCCCGGCTAGGAGTTAAACTGCAGTTATACAGAAGGAAACTCTTTACCTCTAATCGGTTTCGATAGACAAGATCTCGGTGCATACATTAAGGATCTTCCTATTCTGCGGCAATATTGCTACAGTTATCCCTCTCGTTGGCCTTTTTATCACCCTATTTTTTTGTGGATCCCTGCCATTTTTATTGAGTAGGGAATCTGCCAACTGCGATCTTGATGGCGCCACTGTGTTGTAGTGTTTTTTCTTGTTGCACAAGCAAAAGGCATTCCGATCAATGGCTTTGATGTACTGCACTATTCACGCCCCACTTGGGTCGTTTGCCATTTTACTGTAGCCTTTTTTGTATGGAGCTTTTTATCCTTATCCTCCGATGTGGCCTTAAAAGTCGCTGTGGTCTAATGCTATTTTACAGCTTTTTATCCTTATCCTTGGATATGGCCTTAAAAGTCGCTGTGGTCTAATGATATTTTACAAACTCTTTGACCAGTTGCAGTTGGTGTTGTTATTGTAGCGGTACACGCAATGCCGGGGTGACAGCCCTTGACCGAAGATTGCTGATTCAGGCCAATTCGGTACATAGATCTGGCTTGCGTGGAATTGTGTGTTGATGGCAGAGAATTCTATCTTCAATAAAGTTTTATAGAAATTACTATGGAACAAATCTCAAATCAATGGCAACTCGGTTCGAGTTTGCACATCTGGTGATATTTGGGAATCGCAGCCTTTTTTGTAGATCTGCTCTTGGTATTAAAGGACATCACAAAGGCTTTCACGAAAAAACAGTATCTGAATTATTTTCAACTTATTTAAGGTGTGTACATATATTTGTAAATTCTTCATTCTTAGGTCCATTTGCTCAATATCCTGCTAGGAGCAAACCGGCAGTTATACAGGGTAGCTCAAATGAGACCTAGCCTTATACTGCCGGTTTGCTCCCTGAGAAGAATCTTTCGTAAAAGCTTTTCGACGATCTCACCATGTCTGAACTTCCGTTTGTCTGTTAAAAGCACGATGGCAATCAAACGCACCAACTTAGAATTCTGAATTTTTGCATGATGATGGCTTGTGGTATTATGCTATATTGAATTGTAAATAAGGGAAGTCTGCCGAAGGGGAACAAGTTACCCTTTAAGGGACTTAAGAAACCTCAGGAAAAATATGCTTTTCATGGACGAGTAATGGTTAAAATATTGAGTGTTTGTTGGGACCCGTTTATACCCCAAAAAAGGGTTAAGTTGCTGGACTTTTCGGCTCACATGGCCAATGTGGACAAATGGCTATTCAAGTTAAAGCAAATATGTATTATTTTAAGAATTTGGCTGAGTTAAGAGTCAGGCTAATTTGCCCAAAAACGGTCGCAAGGGGGGACCACCGACTAATTCCCTAAGTAAGACAAAACGACATTAAAGTTTTGCAATCGTACTTAATCTCCTACGATGGGGCATACTGCGAGGCAAACTGTGGACATTTGCTCGCAGTATACACCTTCCATTCAACTTGTTGAAACCTCGTTTCTTTAACTACCGTCCCTTTAACTTGTTAAAACCTCGTAGCTTTAACCATAGGTTTGAATTACACACCATGTAATATTTTGGAATCTCTGCCTTTTTTGTGAATCTAATTTTTTGTATTAAAGGATATTATGCGCAAGAGCTTCTTTGAATGGACCTGAAAAAAAGAATATGAGAATTATGTTCAACTTATTTAAAGTATGTACATTTCTTAAACCCTTAAGTCCATTACTTCAATGTCCAGCTAGGAGCTAACTGGCAGTTATACAGGGTAGCTCAAATGAGACCTAGCCTAGTCCACAGTCTGCCTCGCAGTATGTACCTTCCATTCAACTTGTTGAAACCTCGTAGCTTCAACTACTCGGTTTAAGTTCCAAATCTTATGATAATTTGGAGTCTCTGCCTTTTTGTGGACCTGTCATTCTTGTTATTTAAGGTCATCAGGAAGGCTTGAATAAGTTTATTATAAGGGACCTGAAAAAAAGAATATGTGAATTATGTTTTACTAATTTAAAGTATGTACATTAGGGATACAACTTTTTAACAATTTTTTAAAATATCAAAATTGGCATAGCACAGTCCAATAGAGCATAAAAAACTATAAGGGAACGTATATTTATTTTTTCGCTAAGGTCAAAAAAGTTCACGCACCAACCGCGATGAAGTTTTGAAAAATTTTAATTTTCTTTTTGGTTAAGAAAACTTAATAATATGTTTATTTAAAATAAAAAAAAACTTAAGTATGAAATTGCATTAATATTTACAGATGGTAAGAGATTTTTCCAGCAAACCAAAACGCATCTGTGCGGAGCGTGCCATTAAAGTTGTTCAGGATATTTATCCTTTTTGTAAATCTCCTCGAACTCTAAATCTTAAATTTTTATCTTTCAATAACTAACTCAAAATTTTTCATATTTTTATTATACGAGTACATATATATGTAACTTTCAGTAATTTAAAAAATAATAAAAATAAAAAAAAAAATTAAAAAAAATAAACAAAATCATAAATTTTTAAATAATTTTTTTTACAGCTGTTTAGAAAAACCAATTGGTGCGTGAACTTTTTCCAGAAAAATTACAAAAGATTATGATTTTCGTGGTTACTAGGACATGGTTGACCTCATGGTACTATGCCAAAAAATTGGTTGTATCCCTAATGTACATTTCTTAAATTCTTTATTCTCAAATTCATTACCTCAATGTCCGGCTAGGAGCTAACCAGCAGTTATACAGGGTGGCCCAAATGAGACCTAACATGTCCACTGTTTGCTTTGTATACGCAGTCATTTAATCTTGTGGAACCGCCATTTAAGCATGTAGCTTCAACCTTGGCTTCTAAAAGTTGTTGATCATTCAGTTCAGTACGAAGCCCCGGAGACCGATACTGGAATTTCATTCTCTTTCTCAAAAAAATATGGTCCTCTGACTTTAGTGACCATTCTCCGCACCATGGACAGGAGGCTTAGTTGGTGGTCTATAGCTTCTCCTAGGCCTATCAATGCGTTCCTCTTAGTAAAGGCCTACCAATTATGCACCTGGGCTCCTTAAGTCTGTTGGCATACGTCTTTGTCTTCCAATGTAAAGGTTCTTTCTCATGCACGTGCATATGTGTTTTTATGTTTCGTATTTGAAGGAGTGTGTAAAGGATATATGTTAATTTCTGAACTTCATTGTCTTTTGTTATTTCAAGCAAAACTTTCGTTGTTTGTTGCTATTGCTGCTGATTCCGCTGCCATTTGATGCTGTTGTTCGTTCACTGCCAATGTTGTTGGCCCCGTCGCCGTTGCTTTTTTCCCCAGCTCTCGTTCATTGTCGTTTGTTCCTTTCGTCAGTGCCATCAGTGTCTGTGAAATTATTTTGTCGCTATTGTTTTCAAATTAGTTTCGTAATTAAAAATGACTTTGTATGAATAGCTTGGCTCTGTAAGACGAAAAAGTTTTCTGCCCAAAAGAAAAGCGAAGGAGAAAAAAAAACCAAAAATCCACACAGACGTAAGACAGGACAACAGCAGCAAATTAAATAAATCCTCTTTTTAGAGCTGTCAACAACTATTCGCTGGCAAAGTAATTTGAACAATAGCAAACAGCAGCTGAAAAGTTTTTAAAACGCCTAAATACTTGCTTTAATTTTCGATTCCATAGAAAGCCTTTAATTGGGCATTGGAATGTGAGAAATGAAATACTCGTAGTTTGCAAAGGAGAATTTAAAGTTATTAAAATAAAGTTTTACTGGACAACTATAAGTTTCTGAGAAAAGCAATATGCAGGGTGTTTAAATGGTTTTAATAATTTTCTAGATGTGCCTTACTCATTTTGGAAATCATAACTGTGTGTACAATAGTTAGAATACAAAGGGCTCGGTTCTAGTCATGCTCTCACAGCAGAGGCAATATAAATATAATGTGCAGACGATCTAAGTCTCTTTGTAGGAACTTTAGTACATTTGCAAAACTTTGATGTCGCTATGTATTTCTTAGGGAATTAGTCAAGATTTTTTTTACCAGTAGTCCCTCATTGTGAACATAAGGAGCGTTGTTTGGCAAATTAGCCTGACTCTCAACTCAGCCAAATTCTTTATATAATTCATATTTGCTTTAATTTGAATAGCCAGTTGTCCATATTGGTCACATGAGTCGAAACGTTCAGCAACTTAAGCCTTTTTTGGGGTATAAACGGGTCCCAACAAACAGTCAATATTTTAACCATTGCTCGTCCATGGAAAGTATATTTTTCCTGAGGTTGCTTAAGTCCCTTAAAGGGAAACTTATTCCCCTTGGGCCGATTTTCCTTATTTACAATTCAATATAGCTTAAGACCACAAGCCATCATCAAGCAAAAATTCAGGATTCTAAGTTGGTGCGTAGTGCTTTCATCAAACAAACTGTAGGTCAGACATGGTGAGATCGTCGACGATCAATAATATACAGGGTGATTAATTCACGACTGGACAAACGAGTGGGCGAAATGGCAGTGGTTTGAATATTTTTATATTGGTTACCGGAGGGTACTTGGGTAAAATTACTAAGTTCTAAACAAGTGTTCGGTTCTTTTTTGCTATTTTTCTCTTAAAAGATAGCTCTACCTCTTACTTTTCCAAAATTACCTAATCGAAGCCCAGAGGTCCTACCGTTCCAAAGTTATGACTATTCGACTGAAATGTACAAAAACAAAGAAATGAATGCTGTTATTTCGCTTCAGAAAAAAAATGTTGTCCATTCGTGAATGAATCGAAGTGAATGCGATCTCTGATCAATATTTCATGGTGTTGCAAAAGAAATGACAAGTTTAATATATCATCTAACCTTCGGTGGAGGATGTTCTTAAGAATTGTTAAGCAAATACTCAAAAATGTTATATTTTACCAAGCTGCTTATAATTTCAGTCTCTTTAAGGGAAACTTTTTTCCCTCTGAGCCGATAACGCTCATTTATAATCCTAGACATCTTATGACCACAAGCCATCATCACAGAAAATTTCAGGGTCCTAGGTTAGTGCGTTTGACAGCTTTCGTGTCTTCCACACATGGATGGGCATGGCTAGATCGTCTTAAAATGTTACTACGATCAATAATGTAAAGGCTGTTTTTTAGAAGTGTGGTTTTCAATCTGGCCACCCATTTTTGGAGTTGGTATTTTTGACAGCTGTCACTTTATTTATGCTTGGTTTGGTTTGCCATTTCTTATTAAATAGACTTACTCTGGAATAACGTTTGCCAATCGTTGTGAATGGGCCCAAAACAATATGGCCACAGATCCTGGTTTTTACAAGAAAATTTTGTTCAGCGATGAAGCTCACTTTTGGTTGAATAAGAACGTACCAAAATTGTCGCATTTGGAGTAATGAAAATCCACAAGCCATTGTTGAGACACCTTTACATCCTTAAACAAGTCAGTGTTTGGTGTGCTCTATGGGCAGAGGGAATCATTGGTCCTTATTCCTTCAAATATAAAGCCAGCCATAATGTTGCAGTCAATAGGGAACGCCATAAAGCCATTATTAATGACTTTCTCGTGCCTGAATTGGAAGGTGTCGACCATTGGTTCCAACAAGACGGCACTGCATGCTATACAGCCAAAGAAACAATTAATTAATTGAAGGTTACTTTGGTGACCTCCAAGATCGTGCGATTTAACACTGCTGGACGTTTTTTTTGTGGTGTTATGTGAAGTCGCTTGTCTACGCAGATAAGCCCGACACGATTGACGTCTTGGAAGAGAATATTCGGCGCGTTATTACTGACATACGGCCCAAATGCTGCAAAAGTGGTCGAAAACCGGAATTCATTTTTACAACATAATGGCAAATCCTTATATTTATAATAACGCTAAATTCTTGGCCATTACATTCAACTATATGTCTTTTACTACTTTTCGAAAGCCACCCGTCTACAAAAACACCCCTTATATACGATCTCATACGCATACGGAATGACAAATTTAATAGAGCACCCACCCTTCGGTGGTAGGTATACTTAAGAATTGTTAAGCAAATACTTATGCATCATTCAAGACCCTATTACCGGCGACTGTAAAGTATTAAAAGTTGATTCAATGCATAGACAAATGGAATGAACTCTTAACTCAAGGAATAATGGAAATCATATGGGTCACAGGTCGCTGCGACATCGGGGGTAATGAAAAGGCTGATGAGTTAGATCAAGTCTCAGAAGTTAGGTCAAAACCATACAATGACTTTCGCATCAACTAAAGCCTACTATGTCATACCATGTCATACCAGACACCACCTTGTTATGTAGAAAAGCGATGGATTTAACCATGATCTGATTTAAATGTGACTTTAATGCCGGCAGGAGGACCTTTATAATGGAGGCTATATGAAAACGTCAATCGAAATGGTCCCATGTCACCAGGATTGATTGTAGGTTGCACATCACTAACTACGAAGCCATGTCACCAGGGTTGATTGTAGCTGTTACATCTCTTACTATGCTCCTTGTCTGCAATATCGGCTTTAAAATGTAAATTGTAGAGTAACATATCCTTAATCCATCGCGTCTATTTGGATTTAACGATGATCATATTTAAAATGTGACTTCAATAGCGGTAAGAGCGCCTTTTTAATGGAAGTTATCGAGATGGTCCCATATCAACAGGGTTGGTTATAGTTTGCACATCACGTACTAAATTACCATGTCACCGGGGTTGATTGTAGGTCCACATCACCTACTCTGCCCATTTTTTTCAATTGTAGTTTGTAAACATGTCCTCAAATCGGGTATGTGAGGGCTTGGTTAGGTGAGTGTTTGTAGAAACTAGAGTCCTTTCTTGTAGAAACTCAACCCGAGAGGTTTTGTATGGGATCTATATTTAAAAAATAGATACAAAAGAGTTGAAAAATTATATATAGAAAGAATGGAGAATAACGTACCCTTATTTGATTAGTAGGTTCTAGAGTGGCATCTCAAATCGTAAGGGACCTTTGTAAATAAGCTGTATCAAAGTGATCCATTTTAACCGGAATTTCTCACAATGCACTGTGCTAAATTAGTGAAAGATGGATAAATTGATTATAGGGCGGCAGGTCGTCAAATCGAAAAGGACATTGTGTAAAGGCTATATAAACACATCGACTGATTTGATCCAATTAAATCAGTGCAGGCTTCAGTTTGCTTCCAGACCACTGTGTCAAATATGAGCAACTTCGGGATTATATGTGCTTTCCAGGGCGGGTGAACAGCAAGTTTGTAGAGTAACATGTCCTCAAATTGGGGAGGTGAGGGTTTGGGAAGGTGCGTGTTTGTAGGAACTAGAGTCCTTTTTTGTAGGAACTCAACCAGGGAGGTGTTGTATGGGGTCTATATTAAAAAATGGACACGTAAGAGTAGTATAATAAACTATGAAAAGTAATGAAGCATAACGTACCCTGATTTGGTTAGTGGGTTCTAGAGTGGCATTTCAAATCGTAAGGGACCTTTGTAAAGTGGCTGTATCAAAATGGTCCATTTTGACCGGAAATTCTCACAATGCATTGTGCTAAATTGGAGAAAGATGGATAAATGGATTATAGGGCGGCATGTGTAAAGGCTATATGAAAACATCGACTGATTTGATCCAATTATATCAGTGCAGGCTTCAGTTTGCTTGCAGACCACTGTGTCAAATTTGAGCAACATCGGGATTATATGTATGTGCTTTACAGGGCCGAAGGACCGAAAATTGGTAAATAACTTTTTGTGGAACCTGTTAAAAAATAATACACAGAATTTTGAATACATTTAGATGGTGAATGCTCACAACTTTTAAGGCTAAATTTGGTCAGAGTCGGATGTGATATGTGGCTTCTACAGCCGCAGGTTCTAAAATTGGGACGAACCCTGGTCCGTGCAAGCACCTTCTAAATTTTCTTGATTAACGGCGCTAGATGCTAATGCTTGTTGTAGTTGTAGCGGCACACGTAGTGACAGTGTGACAGCTCTTAGCCGATTGCTGCTTCTGGTCAATCCGGTACATATAACCAGCTGTCGCAGGATTGCCTAATAATGCTCCTTTGTGCAGGTTCCTGAAAAAAAAAGATTCTGAGAAGTACTCTTAACTCACAACAATTTCAAAACATACTCTTTAACAAATATATTTTTGTTTGGGAGAACAATCCAACGCCTCTCGCACTCGCCCCTGCAGACCGAGAGGTCCACATGACGGGGGAATAAGGAATAACGATTACATTATGGATATATTTTATGAATCCATCAGCCCAATTTATTGTTTATTTGGCTCGAAGATCCTGTTTGGTCAAAATATCGGAGAAGTTAAAAATTAAACTTGTCCAGTACAACTCCTGGAATTCAGGCCAATTGCACACCAGTTCGCGGAATATCAACGAATACTCAAAGAAAGAAAGCTCGAAAAAATGTCTCTTTTATTGTGTGACAATCAACGTTACCTTTAGTAGAGGTCGTTCAGTGAAGTTTCTTATTATACAACGTTCACACAGGAGGGTAAATAAGAAAAATCAAACGCTGTACACAAAATCATGCACTAAAAAATTTCTTAGTTTATTCTAAGTAAAAGTTTACCAATTTTTCATATGAGAAATACCGATAACTAAGCCTTAGTTAATTGATTTAGTTGACGACAACTATTACATAAGACCATATACAAATTTACTAGGCCCGTAGTGATTCTGCGAATACATAGTTATTAAAAACTACACGGAGAGTATGAAAACGATCCACCATCCTCTTATTTTAAAACACTTCAATTATTTTATGAATAATTATTAAATTTATTTTAAATAATGTAAACACACCTATTACACTGTTTACAACATTGTGTACATACATTGAAACAGGGTGAGTGATTTAACATTCTAAGTTTGAGGCGGCTGTAAAAAAAGTATTGATACTTTTTTCAAATTTCTTGTTTTATTGGAAAGGTGAGAAAAAATGAATTTATTATTCTGTTTTTGAAAAGAAGGTATGTTTAAAATAGGCCACTTATTCGCTGCTAATTATTTACTATCAATTAAGGCCATGATTTCCTAATTTTTTTTTTTCTCTGTGTAGCATTTAGTCGATCAGTGTAACCGTGATTACAGCGTTGTATAAGAAATTTTTAGTCAGAAACATTCCTTACTTTTTCCAAGAGGGGTTTTTTGTGTAGAGCATGTTCAGTTAGTGCTCTTTGTACGGTGAATGTCAGACACACAAAGAAGAAGAAAAACTTTTTTCTGGCAAATTCTATTTTCTGTGAAGTGAAAGTTTTGATAAAAAGTTAATTTATTGCAAAATTTTGCCAGTATTTCGTGTGAAAAACTATCTTTTTTATAAATTAATGTAATGAAGATTAATAATATTGAATAAAGCAAAAAAATTCTGATCAGAATTGGCAAGCAATGGATGGCATCCGGCAACCAAGGATGGATCATAAAGAATAAAGTTCGCGGAAAATTCTCTTCTGGACTGAGAAGATTATGTACAGAAAATCAGCGAATATATTTTTGGATACGACGGCAAACCTTATCAGGCTTGCGCTAATCAAGACCGAGTACAGTTTACAGGTAAGTTTTCCAAACATGAATTTTACTATTTTTAAGATTCTAACCTCAAAAAAACTCGGCCGAATTATTTCAGTCTAGTAAAAAATAATTTTGGTGAAAACATGTCGATTGCTCGTCGGGACTTTGTTCCCTAAAGCCAATCGCTGTATAAAGGAGCAGCTAGTGTATGTAGCTGAGAACTAAAAGGGAAATATTTGGATGAAGTTTTATCAGTGGAAGACACTCTAGAGAAAAAAAAACAGAATATGCCACCATCTCCTTCAGAATGATGCAGGGAGCACATAAACCAACATGAATAGTGGAGCTCCCCTATGGGGCCTGGCATCGCCCACTTACGTCGACAATATGGGCTTAAATTAAGGTTATTAGAGCCTCACGAACACAAATGATCTTTCCTTTACGGTCGGACCTATTCTAAAGAAAGTTACATATTGCAGAGAAAAGTTTTTAGGTTCTCAGCACACTTATTCATGTTGATTTTGTTCCTGCACCATTCTAAAGGGAATGCAATTTTTCTTTCTTTTTTCTAAAGAGCTCCATATAAACTGAACATTTGCCTTTTTTTAAGAATACAATCAGATATTTAGACAATTTCCTTTCATATTGCCCTTGGGGTCCAGCTAGGAATGGTTTTTGCCTCCACCCCCTCTAATTTGGTTGACTTTTGTGTTTTTAAAGAAGAAGAATGTCATTCATACTAGGTCTCTTGATACTAAAATTTTGATCATTCTTCTCATATCGCATAGGTAAGTGAGCCGCTAGACCATAATTGTAGAAACATTCTTAATAAATTTTACTTGCAGGCCTTTCTCTACTAGGAAGGGGTTATCTCTAGGCACGGTGTTGGATTTGTCTCACTGGAAATGCTACTGGAAAACTATTAATATTATGACTTAGTGGGACGTTTGGTACATCTTAAAGAAATTGAGATAGTCAGCATGTTTAGTTAGTTTACCGATCGATTCAGATTCACTAGCTGATTCCATTGATCGATGGTTTATCCTTCCATCTGTCTGGACTATCCATCTTTCAGGACGATCCATCTGTCAGGACTATTCCTGTAGTCAAAGTATGAAAACCTACTGAAACCCTATTAAAAGTGATCTATATCGGTTCCAGTTTTAATATCATACAAAAGTTAAATACAATTTTAGAACCTGTAGTTCTAGATGTCACATATTACATCAAATTTCGCACAGAAAGTTAAGAGCGAACAACATCTATCTCTAAAACAATTGGCCATATCAGTCGATTTTTTGGAATAGCTTCAGACAAACGCCCTGCCAGATTTGAGGCCGTGCAGCACTAGAAAACACAAAATAAGTCGATCGTGCATACATTTTGCACAGTACGTTATCAGCGACAAATATTTATCTTTGGTGAAACTGGTCCATATTGGTTAATGATTTCGAATAGGTACCACACAAAGGTCTCTCATTTTTTGAGATTACGTCCACAAATTCAATTTTGCTCAAATTTCGCATGTAACGTTTTCTTAGCTCGGTAAAACTGGACCATATGGGTCCTGCACTCAAACGTTTCACCCGATGTGAGGTTCTTTATCTCTGACAGCCATAAATTACAGCCGATTTGATTGGCCAAATTTTGTATTTGTTACACACAACCTATAACCAACCCTGGTACAATTAAATGGTATTGCTTCATGTTTTCGAATAGCCCCAATACACTTATGAGGTGGTCAATTATATCCTATCATGCTTAATTTTAGCATAGTTCATTATGATCGACTTATATTTATTGCTGCTTAAGCTCGGGCAAATGTCACATGTTAAGTTCGACCTAGTCTAAACTCCCGACAGAGGCACTAATTTTCTGAATATCAAAGTGATGTTGGACATCCCATAGTCGGCCCCGTCGATTTAAATATTATAATACCCACCACAATAGGATAGAGGTGATATCAACTTTGTCATTCCTTTTCGAATATCAGGTCGGAGACATCATAAAGTATTCGCAATCTGAATTTTCGTGAAATTCTTAGATAATCTAGCCATGTACGTTGTTGTTGACCGAAAATCAGGTACATAGGACTGACTCTCATGGGAGTGAGGCTTGCCCGTCGGTCTGTCTGTCGAAAGCAAACTACAGGTCGTACTATTGAATCTTTGTCGTGATGAAATTTTTCTCATTAAGTAACGTTCCAACAGGATTTATTTGTAGGATAGATTACGGTGTGATCGGAAAAGGGAGTGTGGCACAGCCCATTCAACCCTGAACTTACAAAATCCATATCTCATGTACTATTGGAAATATGACGATGATATTTGGAAAATATAATGTCATAAATCGAAGCACACCCTTTAGGAGAAGAGGACGGTCCCACGCCCCATTTATAAAATGGCTTTTGTGGTCAAAGTTATGGACCGATAGTTATGAAATGTTTACAGAATAAAATCAATGCCTAGAATATTATTGTAGACTATGATATTTTTAAATTGAAAAAGGTCGTGGCACCGCCCTTACAACGCTGAACTTAGAAAGAAAATATCTCATGAACTTAAAGAGATATGACAATGATATTAGCAACATATGATGTTGGCATGGAATGATACACACTCTAATTAAAGAGGGGTGGTTACACGCACCTTTCCTATTCCTAATAGACCGATATTTATACAATTTTTACAAAACAAAATTATTGATATGCATTTTATTATAGCCTATGTTATGTTGACATTGGTTAAATGGGCGCGGCTTCCCTCCATTCAACTCTCAACGCTTAAAGGCCATAACACTTACCGGTATGACGATAGTAGCTGGTACACATAATGTAGAAATGGAAAGAAACACAACCGGATAAAAAAGAGGGTGAACCAGAAATCATAATGGAGGTTATAACGCTTGATCTATTTCGAGGCTCCCTACTTTTTTAAAGAAAAAAAAACAGAAAATTCAATTTAAATAGGGAATGTTTATTATCATTTGAAGGAACTTTCTTTGGTATTTATTTTTTGAAGATTATGTCTATCAAATGTTGGCCGTGGCTACGTCTCAGATGGTCCATCCGTTAAGTCCAATTTTCGATGACTCGTTCGAGCATTTCGACTGCTAACTAGCGAATGAAACGCGTGATGGTTTGTTCTAAGGCCTGAATCGAAGCGGGTTTGTCCGCATAAACTTTAGACTTTACATATCTCCACAGGAAAAAGTCTAACGATGTGATATCACACGATCTTGGTGTCCAATCGATCGGCCCAAAACGTGGAATTATCTGGCCACCGAAGTGTTCTCTTAATAAATCCATTGATTAATGCGATGTGTGGGAAGTGGCGCCGTCTTGTTGAAACCAAATGTCGCCGAGATCACGAGCTTCAATCTCAGGCATCAAATAGTCGGTTATCATGGCACGATCACGGTCGCCATTGACGGTAACGTTCTCACCGGCATCATTTGTGAAGAAATATGGACCGATTATTCCACCGGCCCACAAACCACACCAAACCGTTGTTTTTCTGGATGAAGTTGCAGCTCTTGAACCTTTTCTGGTTGCTCTTCGTCCCAAATGCGGCAATTTTGCTTGTTTACATACCCATTGTTGGCCGATAATGTTGATCATAAGTTGAACGAAGTGCACGAAGCACATTTTTTAAAGAACGTGAATTTTCGTAATAAAGTTGAAGGAATTGTAAACTTTGTTTAGGCGCAATTCTTTCCATAATGAAATGCCAAACAATACTGAACAAAAATAACATGACAGCATGACACGACTCACACGTGATCTGTCAATAAATGCTATTGAAAAAAGTATCTCTACTTGGATCATATATAAGCTTCGTAAGGCAGAACCTAATTTGTCCTTTTCTTTTTTACTGCAAATCCAGTCCAGAGGTGCAGACTATAACCCGCATAGCCGGCACCCTTTAGCTTCTTTACTAGTTTCTTTTGTTGTTTTACGGCAGCTTAAACTGTGTTAACCTTGAATGTTGTAATGACTTAGCATAATTTTCATCTAACATCAAGTGGTAAATCTCAATCACATTTTCGTTTGCCTATGCTGTGTGGCGGATTTGTAATTTTTTGTACTCACTCTTTGCCAAATCTTGTAAACAAATCATTAAAAGTTTCGTCCTAACTTTCGAAACCAATTGAATTCTTCAAAGTCAGCGACAAAGATTTGAATTGATTCTTAATGAAGGAAACGTACATTGCGGGCCATCAACTAAAGTTGATTCAATAACAGTCAACATTTTTTGATGAGGTCAAATGCCATTTAATCCAAAAGTTATTGAAAGATACAATAAGTCAATAAAATTGTTTCGTCGTTAACATTGTTGGCTGGTTGTTGTCGCTTTTGGTTAGAAGATAACAACATATACAAGCAGATATTTACATACCACCAACTTTACTTGCGCGTGTAGTACATTGTGTATGATGATTTACAAATGCCTCGGTGGCTAACTCATGGCAAAGTAATTTGCCATAAAACCGTTGAGGCGCGTGGCTGTTTGGTGTAGGGCGGGGGAGAGGATTTCTGTATTTTCTCAAGTATGTAAACATCAGCAACAATTTGTGGCAAAGATATAAATTATGGCCATAAATATGCATAAACAACATATTTGCCACTATTGGAGGTTTAGACTTCAACACCAGCAGCAGCATCAGCAACATCGACTGACAACAGCCACAACATGTTAACCACATATTTTTGTATGGCATAAGCATGTTGCTGCTGTTGTTGTGTGTTGTCCTGTCCTGTTTCTATTTCTTTTCTTTTCAGTTCTTGTTTTCTGTTCATTTTTTTATTATCGATGACTAAGTTGTCGTTCAAAGTTATTTACAATCAATCATAAAAACAAAATACTTCACCACCACCAACGACTTTACTTTGTTGCCAGCAGTTGCCTGAGCGAACAGTGGACGAAATGTGGTTGCGGGCTTCTTGCGAAAGTTACCCAGTACTTGCAGCGTTAGTGCTGTTGTTGCTTCTGCTGCTGGGCCCTAGTTTTGGTTATGTTTTTCTGTGGCTGAGTGGTGAGAAGAAAACAAAGCGGAAGGATACGCTCGTAAAATCGTAGTTTTAACCAGAACAAAAAAACAAAAAAGGAAAAAAATAGAAACATACCCATCAAGTTATGACTACCGACATTTCATCAATGATGACGACGATGATGTAGTTGCCCGTTACCATCATCGTTTATGTGGCTTGGCGTACTTGTTGTTGCTGTTGGTGGTGTTGTGTTTTGTTATTGCCTTTTGAAACGTACAACACATGCAATCATTCCAGTGCAAACACTGCAGCTGTTGTTGTTCTGCTGTAGCCATCAAGTCAGCTCAGCTCAGTCCAGCCATGCATGCATTCAATAGTTGCGCGCTGGTGTTTCCCGGTCCCTGGCTTCTGCTGTTCGTCCGTCATGTTGCTCGTGTTGTTGTAGTTGTAAATGTCATCAAGTGAATGTAATAAAATTTGTGGCAAACCTTATTGCGGTTAAATGTTTATAAAAATTCCATAGACACTACTCCTGTCCACACTTACACACACACGCATACTGGTTTCAAGAGAGCACGCCCTCGATAGTGTGCGGTGTTGGCGGTGTTTGCCGCCCTGCGGAAACAGGAAACACATAAGCTCGTTTACCTTTCGTTGTAACACACAACATTGTAGTTTTATTGGATTTTAAAGCAACGGCGCCTTAAAAGTGCATTCATAGTAAATTTAAAAAAAAATGAAAAGCAATGCAAAGGGGATTTATTTGTAAACCTATTGGGAAATACATAAAAGGTCCTTGGCTATGTTAGACTTCTCGTAATTGTTCAAAAAACCTTAAAGGCAATTGAACTTGTTTCACCCAGATGAAGATAGATTAGATAAATAATATTCTTTAGGCCAATTTAAAAATATATGTGGCCCGGCCTATGAAAAGAAAGAAAAATTTTTTTTTGAGTCATAAGCCACCTTTTCATAGCCCGGGTCACATATGTGACAGCGCATAGAGAAAGGGACCTAAGGGCAAACAAAATAAATTTTCACTTTTTTTTTTTGATGTGCACGCAGAAAAAAAGTATGGTTGTGGTGACAATATTCAAAGAGGATATACTATTGTTGGGTATATGGTTGTGGTACAACAATATTTTGATCCTCACAACAATACTATGATTCAAATACAACCATACTATGATCCTCACAACAATAGTATGATTCACACATAACCATACTATGATCCCCACAACCATAGTATGATTCGCACTCAACCATACTATGATCTCCACAACCATAGTATGATCCTCACAACCATAGTATGTTTCATATACAACCATAGTATGATCATCACAACCATAGTATGACTCACACGCAATCATGTTATGGTCCCTACAACCATAGTATGATCACATACAGTTATACTATGCTCCCCAATATAATTTATTAGAATTTGTTTAAGTTGTCGACAATAGATTTGATCCCCAATATTATTTGTTAGAATTGGTTTAAGTTGTCAACAATAGATTTGAATTATGAAAATTATTTAAAAATACATTAAATTCAAAATAATACGAGTGATTTATTTCACAGTAGAATAAGCTGAAATAAACATAAGCGTTTTTTATTAAAAATATTTCAGTTAAATAAAACCAAAGCAGCTTGTTTAAAAAATTTTAATTTCGTTAAAGAAAGTACAATTATTGCATTAGATCCGTACCAATAACATTTGTTCTTAAAAGCATATTTAAATGAAGAAAAATTGCAATCATATAGTATGATTGCCGTAATCATATTATAGTTAACATAAAACGCAAAACACAATACTTTTGTCGCACCAACCATATATATATTGTTACTATAACCATATTTTCATTTTTAAATTTGGCAATAATACTATTGTTACTTTTTAACAATATTAATATTGCAGCAATTATACTATTGTCAAAAATAAATTCAGTTAACCATGCTACGGTTGCGACGAACATACTTTTATTGCGGAGAACATATTATTATTGCCGTGACCATGTAGTAACCATGTTTTTTCTCTGCGTGTGGACAACATCTGAGCATCGAATGAGATCGATCACATGCCCCAAAAGTGTTCCCTCCCAGAGATATGCGCGTTTTATGAAAGTGAAGTCGACGATTCTAAGCGCTAATAGAAAGGAACCTAATCTTTAAAATGGCTCTCCTGAACAAAACTTTTCATCAACTTTTCACTTTTATTTTGTTTGATGTGAACAATATCTGAGCATCGAATGAGACCGATCCCATGCCCCAAAAGTGTTCCCTCCCAGAGATATGCGCATTTTATGAAAGTGATGGTACACCAAAGATACACGTATTTAAATCTTTAAAATGGCTCTCCTGAACAAAACTGGTTTTTACCCTTAGGTCCCTTTCTATTTTGCACGTCACATATATTGTTTTTCTGTTTTTTTTTTTGAAAGAGGGAATTACTCCACAAGTTAATAAGATCAGGTTTGTTGTTGTTTGTCATAGGGGGGAGGAAAAGTTAGTCAGTGAAGTTAAAGCAAACACATCACCGTCTGGTAGACGCACGTTTCGCCGTTGGCGTAGGCGGCTTATCAATACCATTGTGTCTGCTGCCAACAAGGTTTCTATCTCGTTTAGCGCTCTCTATATAAAAAAAAAGATTTTAATTCCTTCCAAACGAAAACATTACTATCCTACAAACCCAAAACATTTTTTTCTATTTATTAAAATAGAAATACTTCAATTTAATGGTTTTAGAAGCGAAAATGATTTGCTACATAAGGAACATAATTTTCTTTTCGAATATAGGTCATGACTGTTTATCATTCTAGTATTGCTTTTAAAAATTGTCTATGCCCGACGGGTCAAATAATTATATTGTGCCTTGCTCAGAGATTTAATAGCAGTTCCCCCTTAGCCTTTTAACATTATGCTCAGCATATATAATTTCTTATGTTCACAAATGATTAGTTTTGTAAACGTTTCCTAATCGTTGTTTAAATTTCTGATTGTCAAAATGCTAATAAAACAAATAAAATAGTTCAGCCGGCTAGAGCCACATATATATGGGTCTTAGCGGGGTACCTATTTT
Organism: Hydrotaea diabolus; assembly: GCA_963513945.1. Lineage (NCBI taxonomy): Eukaryota > Metazoa > Arthropoda > Insecta > Diptera > Muscidae > Hydrotaea > Hydrotaea diabolus. The sequence continues at coordinate 7,681,492 of OY740719.1, read as the reverse complement.
GTATATTTTTGGAAGTCCATATAACACAGGTGCGGCTACTGAGTGACATGTTAGTCTTTCTTTTTCCCATTTTGAAATGTAGTTTAGTTTATTTAATTGAGACTTTTTTCAAAAACAATGATAGACATATACTAGATCTATGAACAAGAAATTGCTTATGACTATAATGTATTGTCTAAATTACCAATAACGTGCAGCTAACGGCACCAAGCCTTTACTGTGTATAGAAATATTTTTAATTTGTATGTAGCTCTGATAAGTGTGGCTAAAGTGGTCTTAGGAGTGAAATATCCTAGAATTTAGCTTAAAAGTTAACTTACAACTAGCCTAAAATTAGGGGGTGAAGGGGAGGGGTTGATTACAAAAAAGGAGAGGATAGGGAAAACAAAAAAAAGAAAAAAATAAGTAGAAAAAATAAGAGATTTAAACAAATGCTGTCCTAGAGCCTTAACAATATTCCAATCATAAAGATGCTATCCTCTATGTGCACCCGGAACCACTTTTTTGTAGAACTCGGGACGAGAGGAAACCGAGGTATCATAATCTGCCCGACTTTCATTCAAAAATCCAATCGGAGATAAATAGCAAACATCTGACCAGCTAATGTCCTTCTAGGTATTGTAAATATCGGTTATAATGGAATTCTCGTAAAGGGAAATCCTTGTAATAAATTTATTAATTATGTCACAAATATAAAGACCAATAGGAGTAACATCTGACTCCTTATATATATATGCTTATTCGAATATCGCTTGAAGAACGACTCAAAATTTTTACCAATACAATTTTTGAAACGTATTTGTTTTTGTATAGATCTTGTTTTATAATGTTGTTAGTTTCCTTGAGTTTTTGAGTTGAATCCTTATTGATTGTTTTGTATCGTATGTGGATTTATTTTCTAAAAGCCTGCTCTTTGTTCATGTATTCATTTTTCACTGTTTTGTTTCCCTTATCTGCAGGGGTAACCATTTTTTTGTCCTCGTAATCCTTTAGATATTTCTTAGTCTCGTTGTATACTTCTTTAATAAACTTTTCTCGTGCATTTTTTCTTGAATTTCTCTTATAAAGTGTTTTGCTATTTTTGTCCTTTGCTATTTTGTGTTCCGTGAAAAACTCTGCTGCCAGCAGTTCTGGTTAACTATGAAACTGTCTGCCCTTTAGTGTATAGCCGCTGAACATAGCTACAGCACATTCGTTGCCTGGGGTCCTTTGATGGTGAAGTGGCGCTCACCGAAACTGCAGTCACACCTGATTGTAACTAAAAGCCTTTCTCCGACTGTTTTCTGAAAAATGTTTACACCTTTTTTTCGATCGACATCGTCTGGATCAAGGTCGTTATTAAATTCAAATAACAGGTGTTGGTGTTATTTTGTAATTTGTTTTATTCTATCTTTCAATATTTCTATCGTCTTTGACGATCATACTCAGGTACTATTAAATTTTAAACAAAACAATAGACTTCTTCGCTTCAGGGTTATTTTGCGACAGTATAAAATAAAACAAATTAAAAGGTTACACCAACACCAGTGTTTTGAATTTGTGAATGACCTAGAGCTTGATAATTCAGACCAGGTCAACAATACATAAACAACAGCAATGTTTACAACTTACCTCGTAAATATGCGAATTTCTTCATCGTTTTAATAAATTTAAATTTGTTTCCGAAATATTTTAAGTGTTTCATCGCCACATATAAAAATATTTTCGATAAACGACTTGCAACTTTTTTTTTGTAAATATGTGAACTTATTCATCACCATATGTAACGCGCAAAATAGAAAGGGACCTAAAGTTAAAAACCAGTTTTGTTCAGAGATCCATTTTAACTATTTAAATACGTGTATCTTTGGTGTAGCATCACTTTCATAAAACGCGCATATCTCTGGGAGGGAACACTTTTGGGGCATGGGATAGGTCTTATTCGATGCTCAGATGTTGTCCACATCAAAAAAAGTTAAAATTGATTTTTTTACCCTTAGGTCGGTCCCTTTCTCCCTTTTTGTAAATATGTGAATATGTTTAACATCAAAAACGGAAATATTTTCGATAAACAACATACGGATATTATAGTTAATATGTGAAATTTTTATTACAGGATTTCTAACTAATTTTTTGATTAAATTTTCGATTCTTTTAATTGAACCGATTTTTTCTGTTCACCTAAAAATGGTACTTTAGTTGTCAAATGCTATTTTAAAAGTAAAAGAAATGGTTCTATTGCATATCTACAATTTCCTAGTTGCTTTGTGAATATGAAAATTAGATTAATTTCTTTAATACGAGGGCGACCGAAAAATTAACTGGCCTAACATAAAAAGAACCGGTTTTTTGTAATTATTATTATTTATTTTTCAACATAGTCTCCTTCCAACTCAATACACTTCATCAAACGTTTTCCAAGTTTTTTAATTCCACATGAAAAATAAGATTTTTCAAGACCTTCAAAATATGCCTCAGTTTCAGCAATAACCTCGCTATTGGACGAAAATTTTTTGCCACCGAGAAATTTTTTTAAATTTGGAAACAAGAAATAATCAGAAGGAGCTAAATCTGGATTATATGGTGGATGCGGAGCAATTTCAAATCGTAATTCGGCCAGTTTTTGTTGAGTTGAAAATGCAGTGTGTGAAGGAGCATTTTTTTTCTAAATGCGGTCGTTTTATCTTGATTTCTTCACTCAACCGATCCAATAATGCACAATAATATTCACTATTTATAGTTTTTCCTTTCTCAAGATAATCAATAAATATTATACCCCTTGCATCCCAAAATACTGTGGCCATTACTTTTCCTGCTGACTTAACGGTTTTCGCCTTCTTGGGACCACTTTTTCCAGCTTCTATCCATTGTTTTGACTGTTCTTTGCATTCTGGGATGTAGTGATGGATCCATGTTTCATCAACAGTTATGAATCGGCGCAAGAACTCTATTGGATTACGCTGATAAATCGCTAAAAGCTCCTCGGAATTGGTCCAACGGACGATTTTTTGGGGCAAAGTCAACAAACGCGGCACCCATCTTGCGGATAGCTTTTTCATGTGGAGTTCATCATGTAAAATACTCCAAACTTGTTTTTCGTGTATTTTAACAATATCAGCAAGTTCTCTAAGCTTTATTCGTCTATCTTAAGTCACTTCATTAAATATTTTTCTAATGTTTTCAATAGTAGTAGCAGTTTTCGGTCTTCCAGAGCGTTGTTCATCTTCCCTACTTGAACGACCCATTTTAAATTGTTGAACCCAGGATTTCACGGTGGAGTATGATGGTGCATTATCACCATGAACAGAATCCAATTCATCTTTGATTATTTGTGGCGTATAACCTTACACATAAAAGTGTTTAATTACCGCACGAAACTCTTTATTTTTCATTTTTCAAAAATTATAAAACTTGTTTACTTCAATCACCTGTAACAAAGAAAATAATCATTAAATATTTCGGAAATTTTGACAGATGGCTTATAAAAGATTGCTTTTAAAAAACAAAAAAAAAAAACAAAAGTTGCTAGTAAAACAGAAAATGTGCCAGGCCAGTTAGTTTTACGGTCGCCCTCGTATATTGCAATTAACGTAATTTGATTTTTTGTTGGTCAAAACATATGCAACAAATCGGTTTAGTTCGTAAAAAAGTAATAAATTTACAAGGAGGATTTGACATCGACGAGGCGCTGAAGCTCTTACATTTTCAAAAAATATACAGCAACTGCTTTCTATGGTGTTCTTTCATTTTCAAAACAATATATCAGAAATAGTTTATTTCCCGCGATCGACACTTTGATTGTGGGTTTTCGAAAGATTTCCGTTGGGAAATACATCCGGCCATTTCATTTCTAAAACTCTTTTTGAGCTAATCACGTTTAAACTGTTTTTGTACAGTTGTCTTGCTAAAATACCCATTTCATGTGCGTTTTATACTCTGCATATGAAAGCATTTCTTGTCCAAAATGTCTATATGTAACAGCGCATAGAGAAAGGGACCTAAGGGTAAAAAAATCAATTTTCTTTTTTGATGTGGACAACATCTGAGCATCGAATGAGACCGATCCCATGCCCCAAAAGTGTTCCCTTCCAGAGATATGCGCGTTTTCTGAAAGTGAAGTCGTCGATTCTAAGCGCAAATAGAAAGGGACCTCATCTTTAAAATGGCTCTCCTGAACCAAACTGGTTTTTAACCTTAGGTCCCTTTCTATTTTGCGCGTCACATAAGCTAAAACCTATCCGTTGTAACATGGATTCTTCTTATATAATGCTTATAGCCAGACCGTCTTACGCTACCAATGATATTAAAGTGGGACTTATCGCTGAATAGGTGTCCAAAACCACAATTTGGTACTGGGTAGATACTGATGTTTGTTACACCTTAAACAAATAAAGTTAGACCCAATGTTAAGCATCCCGTTTGATTAAGAATCACTATCTGAATCCACTCTGCAATATCCGTCCCTCCGTCCGCCTGAAATTGGTCCATATCGTACTATGTTTTGATATCATACAAAGGTTCCTCTCGATATCAAAACCTTACATATTTTATTATTTTTATCCTATGCGGACTAAATTTTGTAGGGATCATTACTGGCTGTAAAACTCTTCTCTAGTAAAATTGAACCAAATCGTTCCATGCTTTCAAATAGCAACCACACAAAGGTCCTAACTATTTGAGGTCCTGCCGCCCTAAATGCGAAAGTGTTGATCAAATCTAGCATAAATCAATGCCTTATATGCGACCTATAATTCTCCCGGGTGAAATTTCATATAGCTCCGTGAAATATTTATATCCGTTCTGCTCAAAAAAACAGAGTGTTTTAGGGATGGGATAGGCGACCCCTACCGACTTTAGCATTTTTACTTGTTTCGCAGTTGGATTTGAGCTTATAAGATATTGTTGGTGCAAAGAAAAAAGGCCGGAAAGCGACGCCATGAGTTTGAAATGGATTGAGCGCTGGAAATGTTGGCCAAAAAACTTCTCTCTTAGTGTATAAGTATATGCCAAGAAACAAAAATACTTTTATCGAAGTGAAAACAACCCGCAAATGTTCGACCAATAATCACACAATGCACAAAAAATAGTGCGTTTAGTGTGGTGTATGCCATGACGGCATTAGTGCAACTGTTGGCGTCACTGATCCCTGTATAGAGCGATGGTAATAGTCCCTTAAGCTTTATTTTTAACGCTCGAAGCAGTCAAGCACAAATGTTGTGTCTGGCTCATTTCAAGGTGAGTGTTGTCCACTGCGAACTGCTTGGTAAGTTTCTTAGGAACTCTGTCAAATCTCTAACAAGTTAACCACTTTGGATGAGCACTAGGAAAACATTTGACGGAATAACGCCTCACTTTTTGGACAAAGACATCAAAACTTCACTTGACCGCTTGAGTCATTGCCAGCGCAGCCAAGATTATTGTTTAAATAACATTTCTTTATTTAAGCAATCTGATTGTCAAGATGGTCAAGGCATGGCAAAACACAAACGTCATAAATGACGCTATAAGCGCTGTCCTATTTCGAAGATTAACATTAGAAGGAAGACCCTGTATTTTTACAACAATTGCGGGTCGAAGGCGATGGGTTTAGTCTAGGTGACAATCGTTCCCTCGGTTATGGAGTGAAAGGTTTGGGTAGAAGTTGCAGTCGGTACAAGCAAGTATGTAGTTCAGTGTAATACGGAAACTAACTAAAAGATTCTTAATCTCTTCCGTTTAACCACCATCAACACAGCAGGGTATGTAACAAGATGAAGTATGAAGTTATCTTCTCCTTATCCTAACATCTTCTGCAGTTACCTTAGATCCCAACATTGAGTCTTAGTTTGTGCTTTCTTATCTGACGGTGTGACGTCATGACAGATACAATCAGTAAGACGTTAGATCTTGATAACGACAGCGGTGTTTAAGAGCGTTTCATATCCCGTGTTTACTGAATACTGTAGCAAAAGTCGAGCTACCTTGGCTTTTCAACTTCCAACCTGATAAGATCGTCACAGTAGGGCACCTAAAGAGAAGATGTATAAACGCATCCTCCTCCTTATTCTAACATCTTCTGCAGTAGTTTTAGGTCGCAACTTTGAGTTTCAGTATGTGCCTCACAATCTGACGGTGTGCCGTCATCAGATACAATCAGTGAGACGTCAGATCTTAACAGCAGCGGTGTGTAAGAGTATTTCATATCTAGCTAGTCTGTTTGTATTTACTTGAGCCGGAGGTGAAGCCCTTTTCATGGCCAGGGATAATTACCATTACTTTTGAGCTACCTGGGCTTTTCACCTTCTAATCTGATAAGCTTTGTATAGGTTGTTCAATGGGCTTGTGATATAACACCTCGTGAATTTACAACAGGTCTCAACGGACTTAGCCTGTCAATCTATAGACATACACTTTTTCCTCACTCACTTTATTAAAGGCTAAGTGCTTTCATCTTGTTTTCCTATACATACTTTTCTCTGCAATTGTCTAAAAATTTATGTTGTCACATTTTGAGACTTCGTTGCATACCTTGGGGGCAGGCTTTGTATAGGTTCTATAGTGGATTTTAAATATAGCAGCTTGTGATATTGTAAAGGCCCTCAATGGACTTAGCGTGTCAAGCCATAGACAGACACTATTTCCTCACTCACTAGCTTAAAGGCTTAGTTCCATTATTTTGTTTTCCTATTTATACTTTTTCTTAGAAATTGTCTAAAAATGTATGTTGTTACATTTTGAGACTTCGTTGCACACCTTAGGGGGGTTTCAATATTGTAAAGGCTAAGTTATATTATTTGGTTTTCCTATTAATACTTTTTCTTAGCAATTTTCTAAAAATTCATGTTGTTAAGTTTTAAAACTTCGTTGTATACCTTGGGGAGTTTCCATATTATAAAGCCTACTTTTAGATGATGTTATATTTGACATAGTGCGGCATATTTTGGGGCTGTGTATGAAATAAAACCCAATGTCACAGCATTTAGAATCCCTGAGGTGAAAATCGAACTCATAATCGTTGGGTTGTTTCTGTAACGCACTACGCAGGCTTTATTTTACTACTTTGCTTTCATATATTTTCGCAAAAAGTGTTTTAAAATTGATGTTCTTACATATAAAAACTTCATTACATACGTTGGGGGGCTGCGAAATTGTAAAGCCTGCTTTTAGATGACGTCAACGTTTCACATACTGCGGCATACTTTGGAGGCGGCGAATAAAACAAAGTGAATTGTACACAGCCTATTTTAGGCTTTATTGTCAATAATAATACTCTCATATGGTAGATTTCATTTCTTTTTAACAGCTTTTATGTTAAGTATCCATTTTCCCGGCAAACTTAAGCCCTTCGACATCCTTTTGATTATAACCCTATCAAGTGGAAAATCCTCAAAGCTTCATTTTGGTGGAAATAACTCGCTGTATCGTTGTTATCCTTTCTGCCATTGACCCCCCATTACGCCGGAGATCAAACAAGATTTGCCATGACACCCTCAGAGGTTTATATTTTACAATCGTCGTCGTCGTCGTTGTTGTTGGTCTTTTTCCCCTTCACCTCAAACAGGTAACTTTTCCCTGGTATTGCCATATATAAATCTTGGCAAAGAGCTTTTGTTTAAAAGAGTAAAAATAACTCAAATCCTTGGCGAAGAAAAAAAAAGAAAACTGAGCGAAAAAACGTGAAAGAATACCACATACTATTTCATTGCTACTTAAACAAAAGAAGCGAGTGATTCATGGTGAGACAAACATGCTGATATGCGGTAAATTCTTTATACGCCACTTGTGTCGTGGCCCCCTGCCCCTTTGGCCCAACGTCTCTGCAGATACACGCGGCTACAGTTCATGCCGCTGGTTCGCTTGGCAGTTTATTTTTATCCTGAGCCAGACTCCAACCAACACAGATTTGAATTGTATTGACAATGAGGCCACCAACTGTGCTAAAATGTTGCTGCTACTGCTGTTTCATTGTCTGCGCGGCGTTGCAGCGGCACTCGCCTTCTCGGAGTAGTGAATGAATGGCTCAGGAGTTCAATACGAGCCCCCCTTTTGCTGCTACTTCATTTCGGGCAAGCCAATGGTTTCGCTGCGCATTGTTTTTATTGTAGTTTCTTTTCGACGATATACGTTTCCTTTTCGCTTTTCCCCCCACTGCCTTCTAATGCTACTGCTGGTGTTAGTATGCTGTTGACGATTGTAATAAAAGTTTAACATTGATTTACAACATTCCCATGAAACTTGTAAATGTTGTTCAATAAAAAAAGCACGAAATCATCGTGGCAGAGGTAAAACTAGCATGGATGAAATGCTCTCCCATTACCATCTCCCACGCATCTTGTCTTGTTCCTTCGAGTGTTTGAAAAGGTTATTTGGAACATATTGAAGTGACTGGTTTTCGCGTAGTTTTTCAGATTTTTTTTTTCATCGTTTACTTTTTGTGGGGCCCGTTGGTGTTGGCCATGGTAGTCACTTGCCCCACGAAAAATAGAAAAAAATTGGGGAATCTATGTAAGATTTCTAAATAAATGTTGTAAAATAAAAAAAAAATATTTTCTGCTGCATACTTTCGGGCTAATAAAATGTTGAAATTGTAAAGCATACATTTGGGAGGGTAATAAAAGAAGATTTGTTATGGAAGAACTAAAAGATTTGATAAAAAAATACTGAATAGCAAATGCTATTCGGAAAAGAATATTTTTTCAACGACGTAGGTTAGATAAAAATAAAAAAACCAAAATGTGTAGAATTCAAAATCCGGTAATAGAATTAATGAGATAGCTGATTTAGACAATTAATTTCATTTTTTTTCATTACATTACCTATATTTGATGTAAAAGATTTGATAAAAAAAATATTGAATAGAAAATGCTATTCGGCAAAGAATAATGTTTCTTCAACGATGTGGCTTAGAAAAAAACAGAAAATTCAAAATGTGCAAATCTGTTTTTAATGAGATAGCTTATTTGACAAATAATTGCTTTGTTAAATAATTTTTTTTTTATATTTGTTAGACTGAATGATAAATAGATTATTGAAAGACCATTTTATCTTTACCGCAATTTTGGGCCGAAGGCATTAGGTTGTCTAAAGTGGCAGTCGTACCCATAACCCTTCAGCTGATAGTGAGGCAAGGTTAGAAAAGGTAGCAGTGGTACTCGGTACAAGCAGACTTACTTGCACTGCATAGTTCGTTAAATTTAAATATATATTCCCATAGTGGGAATATATAAGGCCATGTATAGTCCATTGTGTTATCACAGAAACTCTGTAATACCTAGTCCCTCCCGTTGAACCAAAATCAGCAGAGCAAGGCACGCACAAAGTAGGTATTTTATGGACCCCACCTTTTGATTTTCATCTTTTGCAGTAGTCGTTGATGGCAACGTTTACTCTCATTGCTTGCCTACCACTCAGACAGTGTCGCGCCATGACAGACCAATCAGTGAGACGGCAGATCTTTATAACGACTGCAGAGAGCAAAGGCATTTCATAACCAGTCGGGCTCCGTTGTCCTGAATTAGACGCATCCTTTTTTATCTGTTCTAAAGAAAGGGAGTCTTTGCATTAAATGCAAAGTAGAAACTATAATTGTACCTTGGCTGGATCCACAACCTGGCGTTGGTTCAGGCTTGCTCAGTAATGGATTTACTTCTCTTTTCGGGGTGCCTAGTCCAGTTTTTAATACCAACAATTCTCGCATCCTTCTATACTTGTTTTCTCCACCGGAATCATTGTCTTCACTGTCTGTGCTTACCTTTGCTAGAACGTTTTTTTTCGACCGGCACGTCCTAGGCAGTGCAAGCACTGTTTTTTTTTGCTAGCCTCGCTACATTCATGGAATTCACTCATAGGATACAACTCACGGTTAGTTCGAATCCAAAACTCACAGGCGACGAATTGGTTCGAAGAGGTTCTTTTAAATTTGAATGAAAGTCAGAGTGGTGTAGCATATCTCATCGTTGGTCACGCCCAATATACAGACATAATTTTCCCCAAGATAAGGGGTCCAGTTTTTTCTAACACCTCTGCTGATCTAGGGTTTAATCCCCAGTCACCATGATAATAACCAAAGGTGTGCACTACCAACTAGTCCGGCCAAGACATCTGCTGCTTAACGTTCCGTGGAGCCCAGGTCTCCTTCCATTTCCTCAGTTTAAAACCAATCTCCATCCAACATCGCAGAACAGGAACAAGCTGCCCACAGCCCGGAGATACAAGATTCTCACTAGAGATCTGCAACCTTTCTCCTTTACATTACGTAAAGTCGAGGAAATAATTAACTTTGCGAAATCATCCATAGCCCTTATTCCAATGTGATGCCAAAGAAGCTTGGGACAATAGGTAAGGAGTATCTTACCAAAGTTCTGGAACTATCTGTGGACAACTGGTGATGTCGCATATTTGCAAATTACTCGCATCATTCCCGTGTTAAAACCAGACAAATCAGAATCCCGCCGACCGTTTTACCTGTTTGAATCTCTATTTTGACCATCCCTGGAAAAGCATTTTTCCACTCACTAACACTGTTTCAGGGAAGCATATAGCACAATAATGGTTTTCCACCCTACCAAATGATATCAAACGATGGATATCCAATTACTTTAGGCTAGATTTCAAGGCCAATACTACCACGGTACACATTCTAAAGATCCTTGGGGTAGTCCTTGAAGTTTTTTCGACTTCACAATCAATTAGAAAGTGAAATAGAAAAGTAGGCCCTAGAAACGTTAGCTCGCACGCAAAGCTTAGGAGACTCTAGTAGCAACATATAAATCTCTTGGTCGCTCCATAAATAAGGAACTGAAAGCATTAGCTTACACCTCCTGGGGCAAAGATAAGCATATAAGAGTAACGACACATAAATCCATTTGTCGCTCCATCCTTACCTTTACTGTTCCAGCATAGAACTTATTTCTTAGAGACACTCAATGGGGAAACTGTCAAATGACCCAGAATATTGCACTACGCATTGCTACTGATTCGATCAAAATGACAAGTGTAGATCATCTCCATTAGGAGGCCAGAATGTTATCTGCCAGATAACTGAATGTGTTGCTAATTAGCCAGTTTTTGCGACCATGCCACCTGCCAAGTCTTCCCAACCCTCAGATGCTGATGGCAGTAAAACCTCCGTGACTCATCCATAAGGACTCTAGATGCTATAGTGAAGACATCTAAGATGACATTCCATAGAACGTCAAGCGATTGTTCATATCAAATGTCCTGATAACCGTCCGTCAATTGGAGTCCATCGAAGCCATAAACGGCTTTAGATGGAACAAAGTCCTTAACCAACATCCACCTACAATTTATGAGGGACTACTTCCCAGGCAAACCTGTTAAACCCTGGCCCAACTATGAGCCGGCTGGAGAAATGCGTTTTTAATAGCTTTAGAGAACGCATTGTTCCTGGCAGTCTAAACAGGTCCCCTTTCTGTCTACAAAACCCTCCTGATGGCAGTTAAACCTTCTCAACTCATCCATAAAGACTTAAGGTGCTATAGTGAAACCATACAAGACGTCATTCAATTGAACGTTAACCAATTGTCCATATCGATTGCCCTGAAAACCCCATCAATTCATCAATTGGCATTCTCTGAATCCTTAAACGGCTATAGATGAAACAAAGTCCTAAACCAACATCCACCAGCAATTTCGGAAACCGAGTGACTACTTCCCAGGCAAACCCGTTTAACCCTGGTCCAACTGAGAGCCGGCTGAAGCAATGAGGTCTCAATCGCTATAGAGAACGCGCTGTTCCTGGCAGTCTAAATAGGTGTCCTTCCTGCCTTAAAATTCTTCATGACACGCCCCATTTATTAAATTGTTTGTAGAATGCATTGTTTCTGTCTATCTAAACAGGTCCCCTTCCTACTAACAAAGCCCCCACGACACGCCCATTTATTAAATTGTTCTTACATTCCTATAGAGAACGCATTGTTCCTGCGCCTCTTAACAGGTCCCCTTCCTGCCTAAAAAGACATCATGACACGCCCCATTTATTAAATTGTTCGTAGATTCCCATAACCTTTCAGTTTCAACTGAAGTGGCACAATTTTTCCAGCTTTCAACATCATATGTGGCACACAGCAGACCAACTTGAAACCCTCTGCCGGAAATACCTTTTTTCGCCAGCGGAAATGTTACAGCAACTATTGACTAACTGCAACCGAAAAATGTATGCGTTCATACTGGGCTGGTGCCGTAGTCTTCCAGATTGCCTTGCATACTTTTAGGAGATTAATGCTTTGCAACCCCTCCTTTTATGGTGTTGTTGCATACTTTCTTGTGAAGTCTTTTTAACTAATGGAACCTCCCTAACTGTTACAACAACTACTGCCTAAGCATCCGGAAAATGTATGCCTTCATATTGAACTGGTTCCGTAGGGTTCTATAATGTGTTGTATACTTTTAGGTGGTTCATGATATGCAATGGAGCCCTTTTTGTTGCATACTTGTGAATTCTTTTTTCAGTTGATGAAGCTCTTCTTGCATTCTTTTAGGAGGTTAATGCTATGCATGTAAACCCCTACTTTTAAGATTTTACATACTTTCTTGTGTCTTTTCAACTGATTAAACCTCCTTTTGTCGCCAGCAGAACTGTTACAACAACTACAGCCTTAGCATCCGGATAATGTATGCCTTCATATTGAACTGGTTCCGTAGGGTTCTATATTGTGTTGCATACTTTTAGGAGGTTCATAATATGGTATGAGGCACTCCTTTTAGGGTTTTGTTGCATACTTTCTTTTGAATTCTTCTTTTCAATTGATGAAGCTCTTCAGGAAAGACTGCCTAACTGCATTCACAAAAAGTATGCCTTCATACTGGGCTGGTTCTATAGGTTTTTAGATTGTGTTGTATAGTTTGAGGAGGTTAATGCTATGCATGTGAAACCCTTCTTTTAAGATTTTGTTGCATACCTTATTGTGAATACTTATTTTAACTGATAAAAGCTCTTCAGGAAAGACCTTTCCGTAGGCTTCTACACTGTGTTGCATACTTTGAGGAGATTAATGTTATGCATTTGATTTAAAAATTATTTAAAGATTGTGTTGCATGCTTTCTTGGGAAATCTTTCTTCAACTGATTTAAAATGTAGCACCATAGTTTAAATGATCTGAGTTTCCACATATTGATTTTTATCTTCAAAAAGTGGTCTACATTACGCCAAAATAATTTTTTTAATGTCCGGTTTCTGTTGCATACTTTAAGGAGGATCATTGTATTTCTATACTAAACTATTACCTATTACTATTAAACTACTACCAATTATTGCCCTAACTACAAACAATATTTTGCTGAATTCTGCTTTCTCCTAACTATATTGAAAGATAGTTTGAACAATATTCGATCATTTGCTGTAGTAAGTCAATTTATTATTAAATTCTTATTATTTTGAAAATCGTATTTGTCTACATCACTGTCTGGTGTTGTTCGAACAGCGTATGAACAACAATTTACAAATAGACTTCATTTTAGCTGCAACAATTTTTAGAGAACCAGAGTCCCCGCTTCTTGGCCGTCTATCCCTGCTGGCCGTAGCGTTGTCATGCTGCTAGCTGCAAACTCGTATGCAATGTGGCCAGTATTTTTATGGTGATTTATTATTACAAACTGCACAAAGTAACTGAAAAGTAGTCGCAGTCAGTTTTTCACATAAGTGGTAGGTAGTAACGAGCAATCGAATGGACTCCAAGCTCCCGAAGTACATACTTGCTCTAAGTGCCGACTTGCCATAGTTTTTGTTGCAATCAAAAAGAAGCAACAAAATGTGTTCCAAAAGCGGAGAGCAACCTGTCTTTTTAATGCACCCGCTCGTTCATTTGTTCGTTTTGCTGCATTATTATTGCCAGCAAACTGACAGGCTGCTTTTCATTTGTGTGCCTGAACGAAAGGAACGAAACTCCAAAGCAACCGACAACAGAAACCAACCAACTTGCTGGATGTTGATGTATGCTGTCGGTTGGGGGTGGTCCAACTTAACCAGAGATTTCCCTCCACTTTGCATGTGATGATGGTGGAGGCAACGCCTGTTGTTGCATGCGTACATATGGGCATATGCAGCTTGTCTGGATGCGTTCATTGTGTTCCTTGTGTTTAGCAAATATTAATTTGCAACATTTACATGAAGCTTAACATTTAATTAAAATAGAACAGCATTTTTTAAGCCAATACTTTATTTACTTGCAAAATATTTCTCGTCTTGTTAAAATTACTTTGCCATGAGACCGGAAACCGGAAACGCCCACCCACATGAACAATGTGAAGCAACAACAACAACAGCGTTTACGTGATGTTTCAGTAATGCAAGGCATCAAATTTTGATAGGTTTTCCAAACGAATGTGCCAGATTTTGAAGATGTTCGCTTCAGATGGCATGCATACATACGCTTAGAAGTGAAGATTTTCTTTGTAATCCCTTGAAGTATGCAATAAAATTTGTAAATATAGGTAATACCAGATAATAGAAAAAGGCGAATGGTACTATTCATACTGGATTATGTTTCTAGAAAGACGTGAAAATAATTTTAAAAGTTGTTAATTAGGTAGACTAAGCAAACTTTCGAAGAAAGAGCAAAAATCCTAGGAAAACAGAACTTGTTTTGTTCAACAGGATATAAAAAATTCTGAATTTCAATCTCGTGGTTAAACGGGGACACGCTGCTGCTTCCCAAAATTGAAACAAATACTTGGGGGTAAACCTTGACTCTTATCTTGACCTGGAAACGGAACACTGTGAAAAGAGCAAGGCGGGCTTTTTGCGCTTCGACGCCTGCAGAAATACATATGGCGAGATATTTGGAAATCCAACCCAAGATGTTCTACTGGCTGCACACAGCTACATTAGATCCATTCTTTTTGGTTTGGTTGACGGCAGTGGAAAACTAGTCTTGCAAAAATCCAGAGATTAGTCTGTGTAGACATTACAGAAGCGATGAGGTCCGCACCACAAGCTTGTGTGGATATCCAGCAATGCTGATTATCCAATCCACGAAGGTCTATGTCAAGCAATAAGTGGCGAAAGCTAGTCTTACATAGGACTTAATTCTATAAGCAGTAGACATACTCGGAACGCTCGAAGAAGCCTCATGACGCTGCACAGTGGTCCAAAATCAAATCAAAAGTCTATAACTTTTGATCTAGTCAACTTTTTTGAGTTCTGCAAAAAGGAAGATTGTAGCTCAATATGCTCTTCGGAATGAATGAAGCAGTTCTCCCCCATTTATTCGATTTGATTCATCTATTAGGAGTTATTTGGGCAAAGCATTAAGCATTAGGATGCAATTAAGCATTAGGAGAATTATTTTTATAAAAAAATATTTTTCTTTACAATCAATTTTATTTTAAAAATTATATTTTTTTACTACAACCAAAATGTATTTGAAATAAATAAATTATTAAAACAGATGACAGAATTATACATTCGAAACCACACTTGATTATAAAAAATCATTGGCCATCCGGCTCCAATTCTTGTGTCAACACAACCTTATACCAACCGAGTCTTTATCGTTGTGACTTAAGGTCTATTGGTGGTTTACAAAAATTAACAACAGCTCAAACTTTACCAAGTTTACTGCGCACTGAAGCCATGATGACGTTCGACCTCACGTTGCGTTTTACAAATGAGCATGAACCTTGGTTATACTTTTTAAATTATTTAAACGTCCCGTAAGCATGAGAAGATGCATTTTGAATTGGTAAACGAATCGTCATTGGTAACTTTGGCAGGTTCTGAAATATACTAATTGTAAACTCGTACTACTTCGTTACAATTTTTTTAATTTAGCTTACATGTACCCCATTGTACCTAATAATGTTATGTATTCATTGTCAAGATCTTCTAACAGAAAAAAGTAAGAATTCTACCCCTTAAAGTATGCCACAATTTGATGCTTCAACAATAACACCCCGTCTGTCTGCACATGCATTTCCAAATTATAAACTTAAGCAAACATTTTTGTATTTCATACAAATCTCAAATTTCACATGTAGTCTAAGCAGCTTAAATTATATTCCTCCACATCGAAAGGAGACAAACAAATATCTCTACTTGCTGCTAGAGAGTAAAAAAAATTACGTAAATTGAAAAATGACAAAAATAGATCCTTTGGATTCGAAGACATCCGAAAGAAGTGAGAAAAAAATGTTGAATCGCTCACGCACTAAACTGCCAGCTTCAGCAGACGAGGAAAACATAACAAATCCATTGGAAAAAGTATTAAAAAAACTAAAAAGAAAATATAATTTTTGGTAAGGCAATGCTAACATGCGGGGGGTCTAATATAAAATTTTGAAAACGAAATTTTGGTAAGGCAGTGCGGACTGGCGAGGGGTCTAATATAAAAATTTGAAAACAAGAATGGAAAATTACTGTTCGTTTCGACTCTTTTTTTTAAATATTAGAGAATTGCTCAAAAGATTCTATAGAGAATTGGGAAAAATTCACATTCAATTGAGAATTTCTCAAAAATTCAGTTAATATTTTCTCAAAAAATTTAATTGAAAATTTTCATCTCCTATTTTTTTAAATTAGTCTATTCCACTTCATCTGTTCCTTTGTCATGTTTACTCTGCTTATTCCTTTCCAATTTGTCTATTTCAGTCTGTCGATTACACGTTGTCTGTTCTGCTTCGTCAATTCCACTTTCACTAAAATACTTTGTCTATTCCAAATTGCCTGTTTTAGTTAGTCTATTCAAATCTGTTTATTCGACTCTGCACACAGGAAAACAAATCAGTTGGAAATCGGTCCGAACAACAAATATTTGGTTGGAAAAACATACTTTCTGTTGGAATCAGCAAAATTCCATGGTATTGATGTTTACATGGTTCGATTTACCATAAGATGGTAGCTACATTAATATTACGATTCTTACAGCCAAAAAGTCGGTTATACTAAGATGGTAGCTACAATAATATTATGATTCATAAAGCCACTTAGTCGGTTATACCAACTGAATTCGGCAAAACTATTATATGCCATAACTGGTGGTTATGACAACCAACCAATTATGAAGTACATGTTACTTTGGTACCAAAAATTGGTGGTGACAACAAATAAATTTTTCGTGTTAACCAAACTCCGTTTAGTTTGCTGTTGCAACATATTACACTATACAACATAAGTTCGAACTTTTTCGGGGCGGTGAATGATTTCTTCTAGAAATGAAAGGCTTCCCTTGGCCGTAAGGGCCCGGGAATTGCCAACAACGAACTAAGAGAAGGCGACGCCTTCAGGGTAACGCGTTTCGAGTTGAGAGAAAAGGATAAGAACGCCAACACCATAAAACAGCCAAACCGTTGTGAAGGCAATGAAGATCCCGGGGAACGACCTTGAGGCGGACATGACTAGAACAAAGCTGAACTGGAGCAAAGTAGAGATTTGTAAGACACGGAATGTCTTTACAGGACACACAGGCTTACAGGCGCATCAACATGGAATGACAGAGCACAGCGTCTGTAGGGCGTGTGGGGAGAAAGACGAAACATTACGAGGGCTGCTATATATATTTCTGGCCTAATAATGAAAATGCTAATATTTATCATCAAAAATGGTTTTATTGTTTGTCAAAGTCTTCTCCAGCATGATTTATACACTTTTGCATGCGCTCAAACCAATTTTCGAAGCACTTTTTCCACTCCGATTGAGACAACTCCAAAACGTGGTTTTTGAACGCTTCAACAGCATATAGCGACGGAAATCGTTGACCACGCATCTTTTTGTCGGGAGTAAAAAGAAGTCATTGGGTCCCAAGTCAGGCCATATGGCGGATGACCCATCCATTCCACGTTTTGGCCGGTCAAAAAGTCGCTAGTTTGAGCCGATGTGTGAGAGCTTGAATTGTCACAATGATTCGTCTTCTCTTGTTCGTTTTTCAAATTTCTCCGAAGACTTTAGGCAAACAAATTGTGGTGTACCACTCAAAATTGATCGTCCTACGTTGATCAAGCGGAACAGTCGCCACATGACCAGTATTCCCGTAGAAACAGGAGATCATTTACTTCAAAGTGCTTCTTTCACGAACAACTTTTGTTGGATTTGGCTCGTCTTCGAAGACCTACACGGTCGATTGCCATTTTGTTCCGGGCTCATACGCATAGATCCATGATTCGTCACCTGTGACAATCTTATAAACGTCTTTTGAAGCACCGCTATCGTATTTTTTCAAAATTTCTTAGCACCAATCGAAACGAGCCTTTTTTGAGCATTCGTCAAATTATGTGGGATCCAAGGAGAACAAATTTTTTTCACAGCCAAATAAACATGCAATATCTTATTTATACTTGTCATACTAATGCCCAAGGATGCCTCAATCTCACGGTATGTCACATGTCGGTCTTGTTTAATCAGTACACGCACAGCATCGATAGTTTCTGACAAAGTGACCGAAGTTGGACGTTCTTCACGAAATTCATCCTGGAGCGAAAGGCGTCCGAGACTGAACTCTTGGTACCAGCGAGTAACAGTGTTTTTGATGGTGCTTCATCGCCAAAAGTCGAAACAAGTTAATTTAAACACTCTTGTCTCGATAACCCACGCCGAAAATCGTAAAAAATCATCGCACGTAAATTTTCACGGGATAATTCCGTTTTTTGACTGAGATGAATTTTTCAACACACTGCAAACAAAACAATTCGCCCTCAAATGACAAAACGTTCTGAGTGAAGTTATGCTAAAAAATGTCAAGGCTTCCTTCCAATGGAAGTTCCAGTTTGCATCTGGGAATACTAGTATTGCCAGGTGCCGAAACATATACTCGTATAGCAGCACTTGTAAAGATGTTTTAAAAAATTAAGGCTATACCACAAAATATTAGCTCTGAAGTCGAGTCTACACGCAGAGAAAACACATGGTTACTACATGGTCACGGCAATAATAAAATGTTTTCCGCAATAAAAGTATGTTCATCGCAACCATAGCATTGTTAACTGAATTTAGCTTTTACAATAGTATAATTGCTGCAATATTAATATTGTTGAAATGTAAAAATAGTATTATTGCCAAATTAAAACTTGAAAATATGTTTAAAGCAACAATATTAATATGGTTGGTGCGACAAAAATACGGTTGGTGCGTTTTATGTTAACAATAATATGATTACGGCAATCGTACTGTATGGTTGCAATTTTTCTTCATTTAAATATGCTTTTAAGAACAAATGTTATTGGTACGAATGCAATAATAACGGGTGATTTTTTAAGAGCTTGATAACTTTTTTTTTAAAAAAAACGCATAAAATTTGCAAAATCTCATCGGTTCTTTATTTGAAACGTTAGATTGGTCCATGACATTTACTTTTTGAAGATAATTTTATTTAAATGTTGACCGCGGCTGCGTCTTAGGTGGTCCACTCGGAAAGTCCAATTTTGGGCAACTTTTTCGAGCATTTCGGCCGGAATAGCCCGAATTTCTTCGGAAATGTTGTCTTCCAAAGCTGGAATAGTTGCTGGCTTATTTCTGTAGACTTTAGACTTGACGTAGCCCCACAAAAAATAGTCTAAAGGCGTCAAATCGCATGATCTTGGTGGCCAACTTACCGGTCCATTTCTTGAGATGAATTGTTCTCCGAAGTTTTCCCTCAAAATGGCCATAGAATCGCGAGCTGTGTGGCATGTAGCGCCATCTTGTTGAAACCACATGTCAACCAAGTTCAGTTCTTCCATTTTTGGCAACAAAAAGTTTGTTAGCATCGAACGATAGCGATCGCCATTCACCGTAACGTTGCGTCCAACAGCATCTTTGAAAAAATACGGTCCAATGATTCCACCAGCGTACAAACCACACCAAACAGTGCATTTTTCGGGATGCATGGGCAGTTCTTGAACGGCTTCTGGTTGCTCTTCACTCCAAATGCGGCAATTTTGTTTATTTACGTAGCCATTCAACCAGAAATGAGCCTCATCGCTGAACAAAATTTGTCGATAAACACATTTCGAACCGAACACTGATTTTGGTAATAAAATTCAATGATTTGCAAGCGTTGCTCGTTAGTAAGTCTATTCATGATGAAATGTCAAAGCATACTGAGCATCTTTCTCTTTGACACCATGTCTGAAATCCCACGTGATCTGTCAAATACTAATGCATGAAAATCCTAACCTCAAAAAAATCACTCTTTAGTACTTTTTTTATCGAAATTAAAACTTTTTAAACGAGCTGCTTTGGTTTTGTTTAACTGAAATATTTTTAATAAAAACGCTGACGTTTATTTAAACTTATTTATTTTTACTGTGAAATAAATCACTCCTATTATTTTGAATTTAATGTATTTTTGAATAATTTTCATAATTTAAATTTATTGTCGACAACTTAGACAAATTCTAATAAATTATATTGGGGATCATAGTATAATTGTGTGTAACCATACTATGGTTGTAGGGATCATAACATGGTTGCGTGTGAATCATACTATGGTTGTGAGGATCATATTATGGTTGTATGTGGAACATACTATGGTTGTGAGGATCATACAATGGCTGTGGAGATCATAGTATGGTTGAGTGTGAATTATACTATGGTTGTGGGGATCATAGTATGGTTATGTGTGAATCATACTATTGTGAGAATCATAGTATGGTTGTATGTGAAACATACTATGGTTGTGAGGATCATACAATGGTTGTGGAGATCATAGTATGGTTGAGTGTGAATCATACTATGGTTTTTGGGATCATAGCAAGGTTATGTGTGAATCATACTATTGTTGTGAGAATCATAGTATGGTTGTATTTGTATCATACTATTGTTAATATTGTTGTACCACGACCATATACCCAACAATAGTATTATCCTCTTCGAATATTGTCACCACAACCATATTTTTTTCTGCGTGTATGTGAATATTTTTTTTTTAATTTTAAAGTCTCATTTTTTCTTTTTTGTAATTTTTGTAATACTTACCCTAGTTTTTTGTCCTTTTGAAATCAATGGCCCTAACAACTTTTTTAAGTTTTTTGTCGAATCAAGTTAAAAACGTCGATTTTTTGTGTAAATAAGAAGAATAAATATGTTTATCAAAAAAACGAAATGGATAGTAAAACGTATGTCTTTATAAACAACACTTTTTCAAACTTATTTAAAATAAAGTTGAGTAACCCTATTTTTTTGTCCTTCACTGTAAGTACACACATGCAGACACCAACGCATACAAGGATTCCATTTCATTTGCTATAATGCATTAGATTTTCAGTAATAACAAAAAAAAACAAAAAGTTCTCGCATACGGGCAAGAAAAAGGAAGTGGAAAAAAACGCAGACAGTGCCAACAAGATGATGGTGATGAAATGTGTTTTGCTCCTGATAGGAGCGTACAAACGAATGTATTGGTATGTTTGTATGAATGGAAGTACATGTGAGTGTGTGTGTGTTTGTTTGTGAATGCATTATGTTTGTCAGTTTGCCATAATTCATCATTTACGGTATTGTTGTTTGTTTGTTTTACTCGCTCTGCTCACTGAACCGAACGGAACGGAACAACGCGGTGGAATCTACACAAATGCACTTACCTAGGTGTAGGGATGGATCTGTGGTATGCGACAGCGTGTATGTGTGCATTACAATTCAATTGTTTTCTTTGCATACTTTATGGCGAAATGCAAACACACACATACACAGATGTACTGCAATGCAATTATAATATTGCATATGCTCAAGGTGTCTGTGCGCGGAGGCAACAAATTTTATTTTCTGCTACATTCTGTTGCATTATTTTTTTTCTTTACCTCTCTCTCTCTCTCTCTCTTTCTCTGCCCACATACTTATACATACCCACCATACCAGTCCTTTTCTATTCAATTCAGTTCATTGGTGCCTTAGAGCATGCAGCCGCGCGAAGCATGTGTTGCATGCTTGTGTTGCTTCCTCGCTAATGCAGTAAATATGCTTTGCTTATGTGATTTTCTTCTTTTCTTTGCGTCTTTAGTTGCATATTTTGCGTAGTGATTTTGTTTTTTTGTTTAATTTATACTGTGTATAGTGCTGCTGCTACTAGCAGTAAGTACTTGCTACTTAGTTAAGTAGCTTTTTGTTACGAGCGGAGCATAGTGTTTTCTGCATATGAAATATTTTTTTTGATAAAGGGTAGTCGAAGGAGAAGTGTCTTTTTTGGTAAAGAAACGCATTTTCTTGCGAATATTAATGCTTGCTGGAAAGAACAAATATTTCTCTTATTTATGGACTTATTATTATCACTATTTTTACGTGTCAAATCTCAACATAATGTTTCGCTATTCACACTAGGTAAGGTCAATTTGTATGGTGTATACCAAAAATAAAATCACCAATCGATAATTCTTCGACTATTTCCCAAGAAACCTTGGGGTAAAATTAATTCCTAGCTCTCGAAAATTTAGCCCAAATATTTATGTCACATTAAACAAACAAAAAATAAGCATTTTTGTATTGAAATTTTGCCGAAAAGATTTACAGTTAAGGACAGAAAAATAGGGTCACTTGAAGTTATTTTGAAAGAAGCGAAAATAAGTATTATTTTTGTAATCAAATGTTTGTTTGTTTATTTTAATTTAATGCTTATTTTTTATAAATTCGAAAAGGGTCACATAGAAAAACAAACAAAAACTTAAACATGTAGGAGATCCATTGATTTCGAACATGATGAAAAACAGAAATTATCTATAAAACTTTAGCTTGGGACTAATATTTAGTAGTATAGCCTTTATTTTTTTAAATAGTATTTTTTATAATTATTATTTTTATTAATTATTATTTTTAATAATTATTAATATAAACCAGTTTGCATCTTGTAGGTATTATTTCCACCAAATACTGGCAAGTCGTTTTCAGAATAGAATACCATGCGTACTAGATTCTTTTCCCAAAATTCGTTCTAATTCCTTTATTTCATTGGTCACGTTTTAACATTGACTATTTTAAAAAAATACTCAATAGAATATAGACCTCGAAAACTTACCCCAAATATTAAGTCACATCAAACAAACAAAAAATAAGCATTTCTGTATTAAAATTTTGCCGAAAAGATATACAGTTAAGGACAAAAGAATAGGGTCACTTGAAGTTATTTTTAAAGAAGCGAAAATAAGTTTTTTTTTACCAATCAAAAATTTGTTATTTAATTTTATTTTACTGTTTATTTTATATATTCGTGTTGTACACAAATAATAATCTCTATATAGGCGCAATCATCTATGTAAAACTGGTTTAGATTGGGCCACCATTTCTTGGACCTCCCATACAAACGGCCTTATGAGCCTTGAGAAATAATATGACTATAACTCACCACAAAGTTGACCTATCGAAATAAAATATTACACATCAAGATTTCTATATACAACACACTTCTACGCTGAATTATGTTGAGATCGGAAAAGTCCTACTGGTACCTCCCACACTAACGGTCTCATGGGCCTTGAAAAATAATATGACAATAACTCACCACACAATTGACCTATCGAGACGAAATTTACGGCATAAAGATTAATATATAGAACAGACTTTTACGCTAAATTTGGCTGAGATCGGAAAGGCCCTACTGGTACCTCCCACACAATCAGTCTCATGGGCCTTGAAAATAATATGACAATAACTCACTACAAAGTTGACCTATCGATATGAAATTTTCTACATAAATATTTTTAAATAGAACACACCTCTGCGTTGGGATCGGAAAAGTCCTATGTAATATGACGATAACTCACCACATGCTTGACCTATCGTAATGAAATTTTGCACATAAAGATTTCTATATAGAACACACTTCCGCACCAAATTTGGTTTTATTTGGAAATCTGGTGGAGGGTATCCAAAGTTCGGCACAGCCAAACTTAACATTTTTTACTTGTTTCATTTTAGATTTAAGTTTTCTTGGCCAAACTTGTTCAGAATTTTCTGAAAATTACTTTAATATACGCCTTGTATAAAAAGAACTGGCCCTAATGCACACAGAGAAATAGTCGGTTGCAAATCGGTTTTAACTACAAAATTCCGTTGGACTGAACGATTTTCTGTTGCAATCATCAAATGTTAACATTCTTAATGGAAATTCGGTTCGACATACCAAGATACAAGAAAGCTATGATAGTATTATGGTGGAGACTCCCATCTATTTCTTTATACTAATGGAATTATATCCAAACTATTAGGTATCAGAAACGCGTGCTGTGGTAGCTAATAGTTATCCATAAATTTCTTTGTTAC
Source organism: Hydrotaea diabolus (assembly GCA_963513945.1). Classification (NCBI taxonomy): domain Eukaryota; kingdom Metazoa; phylum Arthropoda; class Insecta; order Diptera; family Muscidae; genus Hydrotaea; species Hydrotaea diabolus. Next base: position 7,657,356 of record OY740719.1, on the reverse strand, counting down.
TACCAAAAATTAATTAATTAAATCAAATGATTACCCTTCAGATGAGTGTGTAGGGTTGTTTTGCCCACTATGGACGTCTGTCCCTTTATTTACTTTGATTTTCGTGTTTCCTGCCTTATTCTAAACTGGATGACATTTTTTTTTTTTAATTTGTTCCTCATTTTTTTCTTCGTAACGTATTTGGTTTATGCCTACATTTACAGTATGTGAAAATCTTAACTGGGACTCAAAATCTTATTAAAATTGCTCAGTTTGGTACATAATACCCCCACAAGTATGCAACACAATTCACATGTAAAACACTCCCCCGAGTATGCCAGGCTGCATATCTATCTCTGTGCCACACAGAATGTATGCAGAATACTGGTAGCCTATTGTTGCCAGTGAATAACCGACTAGTCTTTATATTAGAAAAACACACACACACAACTTGAGTATTATATCAAATTTTCACATTTTAATCCCTCCGAGAGTAGACAACAATATGGCTTGCAATACATATTTAAAAAAAACCAAATCTAATCTTTAACTTTTTTTGTTGGGACCATTTGTTTCATAAAGTCTAGTGATAATATGGATTAACTGTAAAAGTTGTAAATGCTGTTTCTTTCATTCTTTTTTTGCAACATACTTTTAGGCTGACCGAAAAAAAAAAAACAGTAAAAGAAATATCCCGTATGAGTGTTATCGGTACAATACAAATATCACTCATACGCCCGGAGGGTCGTCCGTCCTGCTTGCTTAAAGCGTTCGGCAGAAGTTTGCTTCGTTACTTGCTAGCGCTGGCTGGTCCGTCCATCCCAACCGAACAAACATGTTTTATTTATGAGATTGTCCTGCTACCAATTTTGCTCTATGCTTCCTTATTGTGCAGCGTGAGTGGTGTTGGTAGTGCTGGTGACCACCAACAAATCTAATCTCTAAAATATGTAAATTTCTTTATAAAAATCCCTTTTCCGAAAGAAAAGAGAACAAGAAAAAAAAGCTTAAAAAGAAATGAAACAACCAAACTTAACAAAATACTTTATTTTATTTAGTTTAACCACAAAACAATAGTGTTGATGATATTTAAATAAACTTGAAGCAGTTGCTGATGCTGCTGCCTTAACACAGTGGGAGAATTTGGAACTATTATTTTGAGGATTTAAAAGCTTTAAAGAAGGGGCCTTTAAACCTCCTTACTATGCCAATATTAGACAGGGCCTTGTCTTATTTTTTCTTCATAACACACGCCTTTCGCCCTGAACTGACAAAAAAGACCAAATAAAATAAAAAAATAGCACAAAATCATTTTAAGGAAATATATTATTTTGTATACCTTATACGGGTAATATTATGGGTTGCATACTGATGCCAGAAAATGTTAATTAGTTGCGAAAAACACTTGATGTTTGGAAAATACTGGTGAAACCCACTTTCCAACACTTACAGTTTTTATAAAATTTTTCATTCATTTTTAAAAACATCTTTATTAACAGTCTTATTTACTTATATACATACATTATCGAGATTTTATCTAAAGATATTACAGCGAATGAGATTTCTAATTACACATATTGAAGGATTTTAATATATTATGAATATTTAAAGGAAAAATAGGAAAACCTTTATATGACAACAAAAGGGGTTTCAAATATCTTTAGAAAATATATATGTATCCAATGTATTATCCTGAAGGAATAGTATATTAGATACATATCGTTTTCTATTTGGTGAATTTTCGGAGTTGCTATCAAGCAAAATCTCTACATTCTCTTATCAATTGATAAGAAGAATTCTCATTGTTCTCAAAATACTTATTATTCATTCTCTGTGTGAAGTCATCTAAGAGTTCGTATCCGGTTTCGTCGTGAAGGAGTTGTGTTGAGTATCGCCACTGCTTATTATTTATGATCTTTAGACATTTATTTTGTATTATCTGGAGTTTCTTCCGATGGGTTTTTGACGCTTTAGACCAGATGGGGCTTGCATAAGTCAATGTTGGTCTTATGACGCTTTTATATATCAAATTTTTATTTTTAATACAAAGTGCCGAGCGTTTATTTAGTATGGGCCAAAGAGCTCCTAACGTTCTGAGCGATTTTTGACAAGTTTCGCTGATGTGTTTTGCGAAATTTAGTTTCTTATCCAAATACACGCCGAGATATTTAACATCATTTTGAATACTGAGGCTATCATTTTCAAAACGTAATTGACGGTTTGGTAATCTTTTTGGGGAGTTGTTATATGGGAATATAATGCTCTGTGTTTTACTAGGGTTAATTTTGATTTTCCATTTAAAGAAGTATTTTCTACATGCAACAAACCCCTTTTCCATTTTTTTGAAAAGTGCCTTTGTCAGCTTGCTCGACGAAATGAGTGCAGTATCGTTTGCATAGTATGCAACTCGTAAGTATGGAGGGGGAGAAAAATCGGACGTGTAAATAGAGTATAGTAGTGGAGATAGTATCGATCCTTGAGGAAGGCCTGTACTGATAGATTTAGGGGAAGATAATGTGTCGTTTACAGCGACAACAAATGATCTATCTTCAAAACCGCAGGTGTTTTGTCTTGTTTCAGGAGTGGGCAATCTTGCATGTGGTGCTGATTTGCACACATCATACATGCGGGAAGGCGGTTGCAGTGTTCACCTCCGTGACCATACATCAAACAATTCCAACATTGCGTTGGATTATCATTCTTTCTGGGTTTATACGTTTTCCAGGATACAATTACATTGCATATAGCAGTTACATTAGTTAAAGATTTTGGATTAAAATCTTTTATAGTAAATTGTACTTTATATACCGCATTATCGACCGAGCTGAATCTTGTTTTAATTTCAGTTATAGATACCGGTGACAAATTGTAACTGTTGAGATCTTTCTTTATATCCTCTGAACTTAGTTTCGGGAGTCCATGCAAAAAAACAGTGTAAAGGCGGTTTCCTTCGGATTGAAAGTGTGGAATTCGATTTCTTTATCCATTAAAATCTTTTTATATTTATCGAAACATTCAGTATTTTTCGGAAATATCTTCGTTCCGATAGATGTTCTTTTGTATGTAGAATCTTTACCTAATAGTTCTTGGACTGTGATGAGAGAAATTTTCCCATCGACAACTATCGGTGGAGGTTTAACTATTTTTTTATCCGCTATATTCGACACCGGATCCATATCCATGTCGTTGAGGTCTCCTAGGATACTGAAACGATTTTTTGAAGTTGATGGCAACTGACTGATCATACTTAAAGGAAGAGTACGAGACCATTTTGTTCTCTTCATGTTTGATTTTTTTATATTTAAGTTGTTTGGTTTGGGCCCCGGGGCCATAGCAGAGTTGCCAACTCTGTGGGAAGTAAATTGTCACACGTATGAGCTCAATAAAAAGAACCGATGATAAATTACAAAGTAAACGATTTGTTTTTTTACCAAAACTTTTATGCTTCTAACAGCTATCCGCTACTGAAGAGAGATGACCGCACTCTACGAAATATAGTAGACAACTGAGTTTTTATAAAAAAGATATGGCTTAAATAATTGAAATAAAACGACAAGAAAATAAAAAAGAATTTAAGTAGGCATCTTGTCGCCGTCTCACGGGCTTTCGCCAATCAAATATGGTCGACCCAATGAAATACTTGACAAAGGGCTGTTCGCCATACGACAAAGATATGGTTGTGTTCCGGTTCTAGTTTAGTGTGATCCCACAGAAACTACCAAAGAAGATCCCTAGTCTCTATCGCTGATCCATTTTGATCGTCTTAAAGCGCCGATATTATCCCAATATAAGTAGAAATCGCCAGAGCAGAACACGTACAGAGAAGGTGTTGAATGAATATATTTAGTTAAGGTTTCCTGTCCATCTGTATATCTGTCTGTCGGGATTGTAGATGGTAGTCGAAATCAGTCCTGACGGAAGATATTATGGCTTTAAGGGACTCAAGGTACCTCGGTTTAAAAAGTTCCGAGCCTTTGTACGGAATTTCCGCCAGGTCGGACTTTATATGAGAGGTACAATTATTAATACGAGTATGCAGGGTTTTGCACATAACCATTTTATATATAGGGTGATCAATCTATAGGTATTTTTTTCAAAATAAAAAAAACAAAAATTCAAATCAAGTGTGGAATCATTATTGTTCTTGTTCGAATGGAAGTGATATGCCATTTATTTTTTGAATATAATTTCCCTTAAAGTATGGCCACAACAATGCTCCAGGATATCCATTCTGAGGGTCCAATTTTGAATGAACCATTCGAGCATTTCGACCGGTATGGCGTTAATGACACGCGTAATGTTGGCTGAATCGTATCTGGTTTTTCAGCATAGACTTTGGACTTTACATAACCCCAAAGAAAAAAGTCTAAAGGTGTGATATCACACGAGAAATTAGCTAGTCTTCGTCATCACCTCTCAATAGATACATTGTTTAAGCAGCTGTATGGCAAGTGGCACTGTCATGTTGAAATCAAATTTCGTCAAGATTACGGGCTTCAATTTGAGGTAGCAAAAAGTCCGATGTCATGGCGCGAGAGCGGGCACCATTCACTGTTACGTACGGCCATCATCTTTTTGGAAAAATATGGACCGATGATTCTACAAGGCCATAAACTGCACCAAACGGTGTTTTTCTCTGGGTATAATCACACCTCTTGGACCTCTTCTGGTTGCTCTTCAGCCCAAATGTGGCAATTTTGTTTATTGTCGATGCTGTTGAGCCAGAAATGAGCTTCATCAATGAACACAATTTTGGGCGAAGCCAGTTTCTTACCGATCGCTCATTTCCATGATAAAATGTCAAACAGTACTGAAAACAAATAAAAAATAAAGTTTAACACAACTCACGCGTAATCTGTGAAAAAAAACCCTATTGAAAAAATTCCTCTAGATGGATCACCCACTATTAATAAAACACAGAATATTTAGGATATAGAGTTAAAATTTATGCCAGGTGTAGTGCAATTGTTACATTTTAAGAATGAAATTCGATTTCGGCCATATGACCACCGCGAGCCCCGTACAGCGATCTATTCTTTGGACCCAATTTTCCACCACTCTTGCAAAAATACGGCTCAATCACACCTTTGACATGATGCAATTGTGTCTCTTGAAGCACATGTCGGCTTGTTGCTGTCTCAATAACGCATATTTTGTTTACTGACAAAACCACTCAGTTAATTTTTCGATGAAATTCTGGATTTTCCTTAAACTTTGCCAGAGCCATCGACTTCGAATTTCGGTAGCAATTTTTTAAGATTTCCAAACGTTGCTCGAAAGTGCCCTGAATAAAATTTCGTTTGGACACTGAAAGGTCATTAAAAATGTTCAAGGGTGCGTTGGCATAAATAAACGAAATTGTTATGTCCCTATTAGAAAACCCTATGGGACGCTTGCATCAGTATTATTAGAAACCAAGGATCAATATATTCAGTATCGCCGGAGTTAATAGGTAGTCCGATATAATGTAGGATGGATCAAAACTATATTTAATTTGTAACTTCCAGGACAAGAGAAAACAAATCGGGAGGGACATTTGTGGGGGGAGGCTTTATAAAAACGTGAACCGCTATGGTCCGGTTTAGCAGAGTTAACTATGAGTACGTTATGATCAACACACCTCAGTTTTAAATCATTTTAACCAAACCTCTGAAAAGTTTCCTTAAAATCACACAAGCCACTTACAAATGTTATCTGTTAAATTTTCCGAAATTTTCCCCCACTGTGCAGTGGCCCCTAGACAAAAAGAAACAATCCAAGCTGCAAGTTTTAGTAGTGATGGCAGTAGTTAGGGGCCAGTGGATGGAATAGAGAATTGCTAAGAAAAACATTTCGCAAGATGAAACAAAAAGTTCGGGGTTATGTGCGAGTCGAGCATTAGTCGACGTACAGCTCGCTCCATTGTTGTTTGCCCAAAGGGCTAAAAACATGTCAAAACAATACAAAATTAAAGAAACATAGGAAACAGCTGTACAAACTATTTCCGTTTGTTCTTCAGCCAGAGGACCAGGCACTCCACAGTCAAAGCATCACAGCCTCGGAGCGCGCCAATGCCATCAACGAACGTCTATGGCGGCCTGGGCCATAGCCATGGCAGCCACGGCAGGCAGCAACAATGGAAAGTTTTTAGTTAACAGTTCGGAAAAGTGTATGGGTATAAACTCATTATAAAATAGCGATACTCAGTTTCCTTAGCAGCGGCCCAAAAGAATATGAATTTAAACACTCGCTCGCTAGCTCTAGCTTCCCTGCCACACCCTCCCCTCACTGCCATATTCGGTGTTAGGCGCCAGTGTCGCAGCGTTCGGTTCCTGTTGCCATGAAAAATGCAAAATTTTGTGTCCATAATGTGTATTTGACAACTGAATTTTTGTTGTTTGCTGCTGCTGCTGCTTTTGTTTTAAGTATTTGGACTACTTCTTCTTCTTCATTGTCTATAGAAGCACAAGGATGAGTGGGCCACCAATAACTCGGTATGGTAAGCCCTCAATGTCCTGTTCTGTCGAAGGCTGGTGGGTGGTGCTGCAGTTATTGTCCCAGCTGCACTTTACTTGGGTAACAAATGGAACTTTTGTTTATCCTTTTTTCTACCCCCGCTTACTCGGCGTCCTATGCTCTCTTCTTCCTGCTGCTGGTAGCCTTTCTTTGCTGGTCTTTTCATTGTTTATTTATTATTACTGCAAATAAAAAAGAATGATCTTTTCCTTGAAAATGATTTTGTGCAAAATGCAAAAATCGTTTTATTTTATTCCATTTTATTTTTTTTTTGCCAGTACAGCTCCAGTCCGGGAGGCAAGGGCTGGAGCATAGGAGGAAGATAAGGTCCTGCACAATTTTCCATAAACGGAAGGCTTAAAAACAATAGCCCAAAATGTTGAAAAAGGATTTTGTATAATTCCATTTTTGTTTGGTCGTCCTCTCCCTACTATCCGGCATGTCCTGTTCGTTGTGTTTGAGCTGAAATAAAAGGTTAATAAAAAAAGAAACCAAAGCGTAAGGGAAGTTGTAAAAAAGAATAGAGCATGCAATTTATAGAAATCTTTAAAGATAAATTGGGGCAGGGGTGCCAGCCGACATGTTAAACGAAGTAAGGAATTATTTGAAGTAATTAATTTTTCACAAGAAATTAAAATTGCAAAAGCTTTATCTATATACGAGTACGTAGCCAATGCAGGTTTTCTATACAAATTAATTTTTGCCTATATGTAGGCTATATTGTTTGTGGTTTATTTCTGCTTACCCCAAAGTATGCTATGAAATTTTTTTTTCTTAATAATTTTAATTAAAAATGTATGACAAACTATAAGATATTCTCAGTATTTAGATACGGTATAAAATTAAATAGTATCTACAGAGGGCTATTCGGAATCTTGTGATGAGAATAGAGGGTGGACCAAATCGGAGTTTATTTTAAAAAGTTAAATTAAATTAACAAAACATTTGTTTTTCTACATTTGTTTTTCTGCATTTTAGAGCAACCATTTCTGTCTTGACTGGCTTCGCATTAGCGTCTCCTAACAACCCCATTTTTCAAGACCTTGGCAACGGTTGATGGCTCTATGTATCTCACGAATAGCTTTTTCGATACTCATTAACGAATTTTATGCTTATATTTATTTCTGCACGGTACCGCACCAAAAAAAATAGTTCAGCGGCTTCAAAATGCAGCTCCGAGATGGCCAATTGACATTACCGATAAGGTCTTCACCGCCCATTTTTTACTAGGGTGTGCTTATATCAAAGGCCGCAAATGAAGTAATGTGCCAATTTTGTAACAATCGGCGTTGGTAGTGGTGATACGAGCATAAAAGCAAAGAACCGAAATCAAAAATACTACAAGTATAGTGATTTTTCCAGAGGTTGACTAAGTCCTTGTCAGCGGAACATTTTTATCACCTAACCGATCTTGCTCATTTTTAATACCAAACGTTTCAGTTCATCAGCACATATTTCTGCAAATTTTTAGCTACCTTGATTCAATCATGCGATCTGTAGTTTAGTTTTCACAGAGAGGCAGATGGACGTTTCTAAATCATCTTAGATCATCTGGAATAACAAAGTTATGGAGGGTATAACCAACTTTTTGTTTGGACTTTATAGCATTGACTTTGGCTGCACTGCCTTGGACATGTCGCTCAAATCGAATCAAACGTTTCAGCTAGAAAGACGTAAGACGAAAACTACCATGATAAGTGGAGACAGGGAAGACTAAGACTCTAGCCGGTTCTGTAGACCGGATTGACCTGAAGCGGCTATTCTTCGGCCAAGGGCTGTCACCACGGCCAAAGTTGTCGCTACAACAACTCCAGGGGAGTTTGAAGCGAAATTGACATTGGAAAGGAAGCATACCGAACGCCAAAATGCTTACAAATCATTTATTGAGCAGATCAGAACTAACAAGAGGTTGTGGAAACATCTTTAGTTAGTCACTTTTATTTTGTTTGCAATATCTGGAAATTCTTATCAAATCAGGATGCGAATAGCCCTAGATATTAAAAGTTATATTGAGATTATGCCTAGAAGTATACAATATTTTTACACTGACGATATGCTTGGATCCTATTGAGTAATGGGCATCAAAACCTCGGAGGTGGAATAATTCCTGAACTGGAACATCTCCTATGAAATCGACCGAAGATAGTTTAAGAAGCTCGACTACAACATAAGGAAATTGTCTGAATCCCTTGTATATGCATAGGAGGAAAGCACCGAACGCCGAAATCCTTATAAATTATTTATTAAGCAAACCAGGACTATAAAGAGGTTGTGGATCCATCCTTAGTTAGTCACTTTTTTTTTGTTTGCAATATCTGGAAATCCTCTTTAAATCAGGTTGCGAATAGCCCTAGAGAATAATAGTTATATTGAGTTTATGCCTAGAGGTATGCAATAGTTTTACAGTGTAGAAATGCAAGGTCCTATTGTAGTTTAGCGCTTCAAAACCTCAGAGGTGGAGTAATTCCTGAACTGAAACATTTCCTAAGAAATCGACCATAGATATTTCAAGAAGCTCGAGTACAACATAAGGCAATCGTCTGAATTGTTGGCTTTAGCGTATATCGTCCAAGAATTTATTTTAGGCCGAACGTAGGATAACAAGGATTTTTTGCATAGTAACATTTGTTTAACTTTGAATGTAACCATTTGTCCTCGATTTTCAGTATCAGTGCTATGGCCAGTGGTATGCATTTGTCGCAAACGGAATAATATATTTAATATACTTATTTAACTTGGTGATTGTTATTTTAGAGAAAATATATTTGACAAACTAATTAGGTAATATTACAGGCTCGAGACCTCTTGTGTTATATTTTATAGAAGACCAGCTTTGTTTAATTTAATTAAATATGGCAAAGTACCGGGTCCATGACGACCTTCGTCAGAAAACTACAAACGAGCTTAACGTAAATTAATTTAAATAAAACTTTTTAAAATAAATTGAAAGAGTCGAATGTCTAAAAGTATGCAACATTTTCAACAATCTGATCTGCAACTAAAATATTTTTAATTTTCTTTGAAAGAATAATCAAACTGATGTGCAAACTTTAATATGAACTCCTGAAGAGATAAGAGATCTGTGAGTATATAAAGAGAACACGTTTTCAACCTATTGTCGTCTGAAGATTCTGTTAGAGAAGGCGATAAAGTAAATAACGGCATAGAATATCAATTACGCAGCCTAGAAGAAGTCGGTCCTGTACTGATATACCTTAAAACTCAAAATGATGCAAATAATAATAATCCGCCGAATGAGGTCAAGGCTTGAAGGGACCAGTTGTCTTACAAGTAGTTTACTATTTCGTATATGTCGAATACTTCATTAACAAACAAAATTACACCAGCCTGGATATTAAACAAGATTTATATTAGCAAATAGGTCATCATAATCAAACTTTATCAAAAAGCTTCAAACGATGTTAACGCAACGAAGTTAAAATACAGGTTTTTTAAATTATATTAGTAAAGCTGAACACCTAAAAGTATGCAACATTTTCTTTAGTTGTACTACAACTAAAAGAATGCAGCATTTCCAGTTGTCTTTGCAAGGGGTTTAGCGATACATACTCTTCAAGTCTGAAGTATATTTAATTAAAATCAATTGTCTTAATTAGCTGTCTTTCTCTCTACCTTTTTGTACAAACGATAATTAAATAATTTAATTAATTGATTGAAATCATTCCATCATTTTACAGAGTTGTTGTCAAGACAATAAATAACAGTTTAATTGTTATATTTTAAACAACAATAAAAAAAAACACTTGAGGCGGCTAGTCATGAGACGTTGTATCGTAAAAACTCCTTGGAATATGTCAGATCAGTGAAAGGCCCTTCAATGGTTGAAAATATTTTAATTTATTTTTTAAATTTCGGTGCCTTTCTAAGCATCAAAACTCATATCCTTGTAGTCTCTATTCGTAGCTTAAGAACTCAACATTAAATATCTCAAATATTAATCATTTGTTTGTATTTAGATGCAATATGTTGCCCAAGTATATTAAATACAAACCAAACATAAATTTTCTATTTTCACGTATTGTCTGTGGCTGGCAAAGCCCGCTAGCCAGCAAGAATACCAGCAAATTAAAAAATAAAATACAAAAGTCTTACCCCAAATACTTTCCATTTATTAAAAGTCATTTTTAATGAAAAACCAACTCCGCCACAAAGTGTTCATAAACATTGAGCAGCACATAAATTTCTCGCCAGAAAATTAACAACAGATTACAAAAAAGCCTCAAACTCCATCTAATTTTGCACGAGCTTCTGCTCCATCCTGCTTTTCAGGCAAACGGGCAATTGTAGCGGCAAGGCGAGAAGAGTTTTCTTCGGATAACATACATTTTTCAGTGGCTTTTCATAAGAAAGGCAAATGCAAAGAACATCGCAAGAAAAGCGTATAAACTGCCACGGCTGTTGTGCTACTGTTGCTGTTTTAATCTCTCTCGCTCTCTCCTTTCTCTCGCTGTGTGTGTGTTTGTAAAGTTTCTTTTAATTTTCACACTAATTATCTTCCAAACAGCATCTCAAGTGTTGACAATAAATTCAAAATAACGGCAAAAGTTAACGCTACTGCAACAAGAAAGAGCGACGGCAGAAGTCAGCTGCGAGGGCATAAAGCACCAAATCCATGCCAACCAACACTAACCCACCCTTCTCCTCTTCTATAACTCTGCAACACCCTAAAGATCCAGCAGCCTTTGCAACTGCAGTGGATGTGCACAGGCCAAGGCAAGCCAAGCCAAACCAAAGTCAGTAAAAACAAATGGTGCAAACTGCAAGACAGACCCGCTCACACACACACACTCTTATACACGGACAGGGAAATAAGCACACTCTCACACAATGTGAGGCATCATTCTAGCTCATCTTGAGGATATTTTGTGGGTCTGAGAGCCATTCTCTGAATGTGTGTCTGTGTCATGTTTATCAAATAAAAAATATGAGTTCTGTGTTCTCCAAAAGTTGTGAGCGCTCACATCCATGCACACCCAAACGATTGCCGTTAAAGAAGAGGACGGGTTACTGGTTTAAACAAAAAGAGTTGCCATATTGTTTTTACTACTTTAGGCAGATTCAGCAGGCCATTAAAGCGATTTGGTCTCCAGTTTGTTTAGATTCCTTTGGTTTGTATACACTCCATCTTACTACCTACACGAGTCCCACAACATTCCTTTAAGGATCAAGCGGGAACTTTCCTAAAATCATGATTCAATTCTTATACCGGGACCTACCTACGCAGGCTCCGAACAGATAATGCATTTTTATAGAGAAGTTTTTACTTGGCTGGGAACTTTTCTAAAATCAATGAGCTGTGCATGATTCAATTCTTATACCGGGACCGAAATACACTGGCTCCGAACGGCTAAGGTATTTTTATAGAGAAGTTTTTACATGGCTTAGAAATAATTCTCTTACTCTCTTACGTCGCCGGCATTTACCAGGTGGAAACCGGCGCTGAATATTTGTTAGACTTTCTTACCAGGGGTTGAACCTGGGTTAACTGATACGATACGAGTAGTCGCCAGGGTGTGGTGGAAGTATGTAGGATGATATATTTATTTTGTCATTCCGTTTGCAACACGAAATACTGATCGGAGACCTCCATAAAGTATATTTGTATTCTGAATCGTCGCAAAGATGATCTAGCCATGCCCTTGTGTCTGTGGAAAGCAAAGTACAGCTCGCACTATTCAGGTTAGGTGGCTGAAAACTTGCGGAAACATATGCTGATGGACTGAAACGGTTGATATAGAAAATTAACCAGATCGGTCACGAGGTAAAATTTTCCCCTTCACATGGACTGGGACAACCTCTGGAAAATCAGAAATTCTAAGCTTAACAACAACAAAAAACGTTGTAATGTACTCACCACCGTTCCTATGCTACTAAAGCGAAAAAAGGTCCGTTTCTTAAGCTTTTTCAGCCCATTCTTCCGTCCCTAATCTCAGTCAAAACTTCGAAATTACTCTATATTAAATGGTCCGTTTGTTAAGCTCTTTCGGTCCATGCGTTCCTCCATAATCTCAGTTAAAACTTTAAAATCACTCGTACATTTGAGTTAGTAGCAACAGTTTCTTTTATTTGAGTAAGCCTATGTACATCGACTATTAAACGCCCGTTTTGACCGTGCTGGGCGTTTTTTGGGCCACATAATCCAAAAAGTCCAGCAACTTTGCACTTTTTGGGTTACTTAGTGCGTCCCAACTTACAGTAACCATTTTGTTTGTCCATTATAAACTTTAGGTCCTTAAAGGAAGACATTTTTCCCCTTGGCCGATTTAAAATTCCAGACAGCTAATTACCATATGCCATCAGTTTGCAAAATTTATGAATCCTAGGTTTATTAGTTTGGCCGCTTTTGTGCTTTCAACACACACACGGTCGGACATGGCTTGGTCAACCTAAAATTTTACAACGAACAATAACACTATATATATTAAGGTGGGCTGATTTGTAAGGACACACACTTGTCGATATTGTGCCATGGATTTTTCGATAGCTTTTGGCATGAGAAAAAAAAGTTCCCTAAGTTACATCAAACCAATCATTTTGAATTCTTTACGATTCTCTCAGTCGCTTCTATTCTCACCAGCTCATATGTTATACTCGTATTGTATTGTATGTGACAATGTATATTTGTATGTCTCATTGGAAAAACACATCCTGGGAGAAAGGTTGGCGTTGCCACGCCTCTTTAAAATATCGCTTTTGTGCCGAAAAAATCGTCCGATTATTATAAAATTTTAATAGAATAAAATCAATGATTAGGAATTATTATAAACTATGTTATAGTAAAATGTAACGAGGGGGCATGGCATCGCCCATTCATCCCGGAATATTGTGAACTAAAACCGATATGACGATAGTAATTGGTATATACTTATACTTATATAATGTTGGTATGAAAAAAACACACTCTGATAGAAATGCGGCTGGTGCCACTTCCTATTAATAACATTTTCATAGTGGATGAAGGGTATATAAACTTATGTACGGCCGAAAAAAAATTTGTCCACTTGTTATGCCTTGCACCACTCTGTGGAACAGAACTACCAGAAGTGTTTGAGCTAGACCCGCCTTTAGTATATTGATCGACGTACTCGTATATTCACCTTTCTTTCTGTCTCTTAGCCAGTACGTCCATCGAAAGCTCGTACAGGTTGCAATTGTTGTCCGATCTTCATGAAATTTGGCAAAAGTAAGTTTTTGAACCTAGGACCGACGCTATTGACATTGAATAAAATCGGTTCAGTGTATTAATTGCTCCCGTTTTTTTTTCTTTTAAGCTCTAGAAGCCACATCTTACGTTAAATTTTTAATGAAATTTGGCACGATTTTGTTTCTGGACTAAGGAGGGACGTTACTGAAATTGAAGAAAATCGGTTCATATTTAGATAGAGCTCCCACACGCATATGTTTTTGGCTCTACAAGCTTACTTAATAAAAAAATTGGCACATGTTAGTATTTTGGACCAAGAATGGAAGTAAATGAAATTGAAGAAAATCGGTATGGATTTAGATATAGCTCCCATATGTTTACCCAATTTTATGTTTTTAGTTCTTGAGCCACAAATTGCATCGAATGGAATTTAGTCCCCGTTTACACGAGGCAATTTTACTTGCCGTAACTTTCGGTTTGTAGGAGAGAGGAATAAGGGGAATGGAAAGGAAAAAACTTGCCCGTACTGTCAATTCCTTTTGTGTTTTTCGTAGTGTGAAGTTGGCTGCAGATTATTTTTGTATTTTTTCACACAAAAATCAGAACGAAAAAAAAAAAAAATTGTCGTAACCAAATTGCCTTGTGAAAACAAGTTCAGGCAAGTTCAAAAGGGAATCGATAAGGTCGATAAGGAAATCGATACAGATTTATATATTGCTATATATATGTTCATCCAATTTTATGTTTTCAGTTTTTTAGCCACATGTTGCATCCAATTTTGATAAAACTAGCATAAGTCAGTTTTTTGCACCAAGGACCGATGTTCAGATTTAGATATATAAGTAGCTCCCATTCTTGTTTTTTTTTTTTGGTTTCTAGCTCTACGAGTAATAGCCACATATTAAATCCAATCTTGATGGAACTTGGAACTTCAAAGTTCCTAGTGCCTATAGAATTTACAGAAAAATCGGTTTAGTTTTTGTTAAAGCTTCCACATATATGTTCAACCGATTTTACCAAAAACAATGAAGTGTTGTCACAAATTTAAATATGACCTTACTTTTGAAATCTGGGCACATTTAGAGACCGGCCAGGGGGTCCCAAAACATATTTTCAGTTGGTTTTTCTGAACATCCAGAAGTGCAGGGTATAATATATTTGGCCACGCCCAACTTTAGCTTTTTCTACTAGTCTTTCCGTTAGAACAAAATATAGCCTATCTTAATTTAACATTCTTCTTGAATTCTTTGATATCATTTCAAATATTCACTGAATTCCTCAAAACTTTGATATTTTAGTATAATAAAAATTACAATTTTTTTTGCTCAATACTTCCAGTACGAGTATTATAATATAAAAAATTTCACAAATCTGGCAAGACCCGCCTCCCCTCAAAGTACGCTACAAAAGTTCAACATTAAAAACTGGCAATGACTTCTAACTGTGTGCTGTATGCACTGCAAATGGGGCTCATTCCTTAGTTCCAGCAATGCCCCCACCCAAACGCTGCAAGGCTTTATAGCCATCCGCTCCCCTTGCTTTGCCATAAGGAGCATGTGTGAGTTATTCGGGTTTTTTCTGTTCCCGGGTAGTTCTGCTTGTGTTGTTGCTTTAACTCCTTGAGCTAATGGTGTTGTTTGTGACAAGTGTTAAAATGTACTAAAAGTCGTTACTCAAACTATTTGAAAACGCTCCCTACCCCCATAGCCTTTCGCAGACCCAAACACAAACTTAGCTACTCATACATACACGCGTACAAGCGTATATATACATATATACATATGTATATGTATGTGCATATAGCTCCAAATGAAGTACTTTTTTTATAAGGTTTTGGAAAAACAAACACTTCTTAGAGTTTGTCTGAGAGTGCCTCAGCGGGTGGGGGTGGGGGTCTCCTTTCAGGTTTAGAGGATTATACCGATAACCTTAGTTTAGTTTTGTACGATGGGGTCTGGCGTTGTTTGCTGATATTCAACCATAAAACTGCATTTTCCTATTTATTTAACGGCATTTGCTTCCCAACGTGGGTGGGAGGAGGTCAAGGAGCAACCACTTCTGCCTCTCCTCTGCTGGGTGATGCCATGGCTGGCCGTTGTGGTAGTCGCTGCTTTAGTTATCGTTGTCTTTCTAACATGATTTTCATTATTTAGTGGTGGTTTATATTGTCCCCTGTTTCGGCAATAAATTCAGTCATAAATTTCGCTATAAAACGCTTTCGAACGCCACCAGAAGAGATTCGTCTTTTTCGTCTCTGTCTTCATCTTAACTTTAGTTTTTATTTTTTCTGCAATTTTTATGCTTCCACTCCGTTCCTGTTCTGTTGGGCACCATGGGTTTGCTTGGATATTTTGTGATCCTTATTATTGTTGAGGTGTTATTAAGTTGTAAGCAGCCGTAAGGACTTGCTTGGCGAAGGAGACACAGAGCAAGAGACAGGGCGAGAGAGGTTCCACCTCTTCTACTTCTTAGATGGATGTCTTCGCATAAAGAAAATTTATTGAGGTATTTTACACTGTTTTTTCTTCTTCTGGGGTTTTCTCTATCTCTCTCCCTCTCTCTCTTATTAAGATTGGCTGTTTAGTTGGAGACACAGTTTTGGTTAGTGGGTACAGGGTAGGGGGCGATGGCTCAAAGTCATAAACTGCTGCTGCACGTGGTTAAACGGACACACAATATTCCGATACAGTGGGTATGATTTATAACATTTCTAATGAAATTTAAACATAAAAACCACATAAAGAGGTTGGTGTCATGAAATTTTAATTAATTAACTATAAATGGTGGAATATGAGCAAATAAAGAGGAGCTACGACGATACGCCATATGTACGTGGAGAATCTATCAAATAGCTATAGTATATCATTTAATCGCAAAAGGCATGTGGACAGTTTTTGCCATGCCATGTAGAGGTTCAAACGTAGGTAACCTCGAGAGTACCTGGAGCCACAAATTGCATCGAATGGAATTTAGTCCCCGTTTACACGAGGCAATTTTACCTGCCGTAACTCTCAGTTTGTAGGAGAGAGGAATAAGGGGAATGGAAAGGAAAAAACTTGCCCGTACTGTCAATTCCTTTTGTGTTTTTCGCGGTGTGAAGTTGGCTGCAGATTATTTTAGTATTTTTTCACACAAAAATCAAAACGAAAAAAAAAAACAAAAATTCTCGTAACCAAATTGCCTTGTGAAAACACAAGGGTACCTGGACCAAGTGGACTTTTCTCAAAGTATCTTTTTTTGGGGGCATGGTCCCAACGAAGTTTTACACCAAGGGACTTCTCGTAAGTTCAGGGACTATGTCTGTGCTAACTCATCCTCGATAATGAAGGGGAAAACTTCAACCATATGCAAATATATCCTCAATCTCCTGTATAGGAAGGTATATGTTATTTGGTACGTCTCATGCTTCGACTGAAGCCTTCTCAACACTTAAGCCGTTTGATCCATATCCGCCTATGCTTCATTAAGATGTTTTTGCAAATTTTGTAAAACTTCCTCCTGACTCCCTCCACATTAATGTAGCATTTCCCCTATTTAGTATGGTATAATACAGGGTAATCAGTTTAGTACGACAGGAAATAAAATTAAAGTTTAACCTATAGCTTGATTCTTTGAAACTGCATTAATGCCAATACACTACGTATGTCATATTAATTGCCTCGGCTTCGCTATCGTTGTGAGAAGACCTAGTCGAAAAATTCCATTCCTTGACAACTTCGAGCGTTGACTTATTTTTATAGTATGTAACACCGTCTTGTCGAAACCAATGCTTGGATATATGTTTACAAGCTCTGAACAACCATGGTGCGCCATTGCTCGGGAGCCGACGACAAACGCCCTCTAAGGTCCAACCCGCCGATACTAAATAGAAGGGCGCTATATGGACACAACTTCCACCTTGGTCAGGGGCCAAGACATATCTACAACTCTGCCGAAACTCTTCCAGCGATTTGGGTTTAAACTACAGCCTCCACGATACTAACCGAAGGGCCACACATACTAGTCTGGCCAGAACAACAGTTCTGGGGACTTCTGAATACCCGTGGTACCATACTTTAGTCTATGGACAGACCTCGTAGCCGGGCTACTTCCAGTTTGCGATCCATACAATGCCGGTCACCCTATTTCGGTCTTGAAATAGTATATATTCAGACACAACTGCCAATATATAGGTAATATATAGGTATTACGGTCTGAAACCATGCTGTACATGGACATGGCTTTCTCACCGCTCAAAGCGAAGTCTTTCTCTACCTCTTTTGACGACGGTGGACGTCAACCACGTATTAAGGCTAGGCTTGACCGTCTCCCCAACAAAACCCGAGGGTCTTTAAGTCTAAATGAGACCCCATTATTCCCAATTTCAGTCCCAAGAAACCCGTAGCAGCAGAAGTCGAAAGTCAAGGGGGAACTCACCGCCGGTTTTAGATGAACGCAATCAGTCAACGAGTACACGACGCCAAAGGAAGACCTGACAGGCGAACTGACTAATTCTAGATTGACATGCGCTAGGGGAGAGCACCCCACTGACGTCTCCCGCTGACCATCAGAAGAAACAACAACCATGGCGTCCAGGTCTTATATGTTCTCGTAGGACAGCGCATTCGCATAGGATATGCAGATGGCTAACAATGGGCAGCTGTTCCACCGCAGAACGAGATTCAGACTCCACAAGGATGAGCAAGCCATCGGCATAGGCACTAACCTTATACCTTCGAGACTGAGCTGCAGCAACAACGGGTCCATCATGAGGTTCTAAATAAATGGACCACATGTTGAGCTCTGCGGACAACCCGTATAGTCGGCGAACTTACGATATTTTCTACAGTCGATCCGGCTTTGGTGCTTGCTTCAGCATTTAACGGCAAATTATGCCGGTTTGACCCGCTGGTAATGCCCAATTGAGATGCTATGGCCGAATTTACATTTGATACTTTTCATCGATTATGGCAGCTATGTGTTTTTTTTCACTTCCTACCAATCTATGTTTGGCAACTTTAAGAGTTTCTGAAATATAACAATAAGAACAAGTACAAATTCGTCGTTAAGTTCAACCGGGCCAAATCTTATATGCCAGTTTTTTTGGTTATCAGTCTGACCCCAATCACTGCCATATCATCAAAATAAATCTATATGTGACGCGCAAAATAGAAAGGGACCTAAGGGTAAAAACCAGTTTTGTTCAGGAGAGCCATTTTAAAGATTTAAATACGTGTATCTTTGGTGCAGCATCACTTTCATAGGGAGGAAACACTTTTGGGGCATGGGATCGGTCTCATTCGATGCTCAGATGTTGTCAACATCAAAAAAAACGGTGAAAATTGATATTTTTACCCTTAGGTCCCTTTCTCTATGCGCTGTCACATATGTGAATTAGTAGTGAAACATATTTACCATATCCATATTTACCGCTAGTGCCTTTTGTCCATAAGGACCGTATTTAGGCCCCTTCATTCCATGTATCCACCCGTATCTCAGCCACCCTTACCTTCACATCCATATTTGGATGTTTGGATGTGAAGTTTGACTTAACTTGAGTACCCATGTGTCCATATTGATCACTCGTTTTTACCATACGGGTATTTTTTTAGGGTTACATCGACTCGTTTTTACCATACGGGTATTTTTAGGGGTTACATCGACCGTAACCCCTAAAAATACCCGTATGGTATATGTGACATATCCAGAAAAGGGACTCGCATTGCTTTTCATCTCGTTTAAACTTGTTCTTCTTCTTTTTCCTTTTTTTGACAAAACAATTTTTCTAAATCACTGAGTTTTCTTTTTTTTCTTTTTGTAAGCGACACATTTAAATCAAATCACGTGGAATCCTTTGGCAGATTCTAACCCCTCTACTATGGCGGGCGCAGAAACACTTGATACGGAAAAAGATCAATATTTGCCAGAAAATGAAAAGGCGACTGCAAAGAAGGCGTAGGAGGAGCCGAAGCTAGAACTGGCGGATACGAGTATTTCATTGTTCTGAAACGAAATGATTTCGTGTGAACCTTTTTTCAGTGTTGTATGGCATTATTGCTGTTTTTCATTTTGTTGCTGTAAAAAGTGTCAATTATATTTCGCTTCTTCTTTTTCGTTTTCTTCTTTTCGGCCATATTGTCAATATGTCACATGTCAACTTTTGCGATGGCCTTTTCTTTCACAACTCATCCCTTTACTAGTTTTAGCCAACTCCATTCCTTCGCTATGGTTCTGCTCTAGCCCCGTTAGAGTGTCCTCCAAATGTTGGCAGTGCTCTCTGTGTGTGTGTGAGTTTCAATTTGATTTCTATTTGAAATCCTTTTGTAAGGATTGTTGTCCGTCTGTCGCTGTGTCGACTCGTCTACCGCTGTTCCGTTGTCTACGTTGCCGGGACTGAAATAAAAAAAGCCCTTTTTAAATACATAATTGATTGATTGTTTGCTAAATGTTACTCTGGAGACATGCTCATTCATGACAAGCAATGAAATCATTTGAATTTGTTGTCCTCGCCATCGCTGAGTAAGGCGGGGGAGGCTGACAAAAAAAGAACAAGAAACAAAATTTGTTAGCGAATCCAAGAAGCAATAATAAATGAGAGGGCAGAGGAAGGGAGGGAGGGAGGGGAAACCACGATGGCAGACTGTAGTGCAGCCACAACGAATCGGGAGGGCCATCCATCAATGGGGCAATGTCAAGGAATATGACAAATAATCCAATTATTTTTTGTTATATAACCCATATGTGTGTGTATGTGTGTGTGAGTGACATCAATAACCGTCAAAGTGCTTGTTTCCGGCAGCCTATTGTCAAAACCTTGTCAGTTATAAGTTGGACGGTATGGCAGGTGACTTCTCAGGAGCTTGAAAATAAACCAAGAATCAAATTATATCCTTACTACATCCTTATACCACAATATTTTGTATTTTTACAAAAAGTTCTAGGTCTAGACTTACTTATATTATTTAGATTTTTAAAAAAATTCAAAGCTCGTAAAAGGGAAGGGAGTTTTTTAAAATTAAAAAAATTACTAAAAAATTGGACAAACATTCTCTTCAGAGATGGACAATATATACAGGCTGGGCGATTTGACATTATAAATTTGAACCGGTTATAAAAAAGGCAATGATAATTTTTTAAAATTTCTGATTTTATTGAAATCGAATGGTATTGGAACTTTGTCATTTAATAATACATAAGGGCAGACGTCATAAGTCTGTTTTAGGAGAATTAGTGCAAAATGAATGCCTCGTGTGTAGAAAAAAACTAAAGCCGCCCTCAGCGGGAAAACTTATCTCCTCTAAACAGACTAGGGCTTAGACCGTCTGTTCTTCTGATAGCCAAAGATTTATACAGACCAAATGATATTCCAAGGGGCACACAGTCTTACCTTAATACTGAAGATGGTTCTATGTTTCGAAAACAAATAAACACATCGTTCGTAGAAAAAACTGAACCCGCCCACTGCCGCAAAGAATGCTATGTGGCCTAGGCCGTCTGCTCGTCTGATACCAAAGACAACAAATGGGCAGCCGCAACTAGTCTGTTTGGACAAGATTTAGTACTTTCTAAAAACCTCTAAACAACATCGTGCTTCACATACAACTAGAATTCCTCGTTTTTGGAAATACCTTAAGCCGTCCTCTTCCAGAATAATCCGTATGTGACTTAGGCCACCTGGCCTTCCGATAAGCAAAGACTATCCATCACACCAAAAGTTATCCGAAGCCTACTCAGCCAAAGTCTGTTTGTAGGATTCTTAGTACGCCTTAAAACTGTAGATGACACTTTAGTTTGCATACCTAATATATGCGTCTTAATGACGCCCTCTGCCGGACAAAATCTTCGTGATCTTAGAAACTACTCTGCAGATAGTCTTTGACTATAATACATATGTACTTAATTTTGTGTCTTTGGTCCATGGCTGTTAGCTGGAGTATTAGTACTCCTTAAAGCTGGCACTACGTTTCACATACAAATATAATTCCTCTAATATCCTTTCTCTGCCGGAAATCCCCTTATGTATGGTCAGAGACAACCCTTTAGACCGTCTCTGACCATACCACTTAATTGTGTGTCCTCTGTCAAATGCAAATGCTTTATTTTGTGTCCCTTACCCCTTTCTTTATGAGCTTTACAGCCGTGTTCTGTTGTTACCAAACCATCACTCGGTGCGAGCTCATCTGTCATTTTGTAAAGTTAATTTAAAATTTAAGGCATACATTTAGGCTGTATTGTCAAAGTTTTTGAGATTGTCCCCCTTTAAATTATTGAAGCTTCATCGTTTGGGAATATTTAATTATGCATAATTAGACCCGAATTGACCGTTTCTTTGTCGGAGAACTTTTGAGCACACAAATTGTGTCGCTGTCAGAACAGCTGACAGTTGTGGAGATGAATTAAAAGAATTGCTATAACTAACTTCTACATTAATTAATTCTTTATAATCCTGAAGCATATTTTTCGGCAAACTGAATATATGTGTGTGTGAGAGTTTTTAAGTTTATTCAGGTTTCACTTTTCTTACTTTAATTATGAATTTACGGCCAACACGCTTTTTGATTACATTCCTGTTACTCTAACCCTTTCAGATGAACTAGATGCTTTTATTAAATGCTAGAATGAGAGAAATTTTTCCTGGAGGAAGCTACAACTCGAATTACTGGTAGAAATGTCAAGGATTGTAAGGTAAGTGAAAATCTAAAATTATATTAAAATATTTTTTAACACGCGTGTTTTCGAAATCCTTACAATATTTCAGCAAAAAACAGTGGAGTGGTGGAAGAATTATACTGCTCTACCAATGATAATAATGTCGTGGATACTGTGTGGTAAGCGAAAATCTTAAAATTTAAATTTGTTTTAAAAGGTTCTTTTCCAAACCTTGCCAAAATGTTAGGCTGTGGTCAGCTTACCTACTAAAGCTATTTTCATGTCCCAAGTAGCTCTCAATTTCAAGAGGCATCGGTAGTGATCGCCGCCACTACCGATGCCTCTTGAAATTGAGAGCTGGTCTGAGCGTTTCCTTCAGTTCAAAATACGAGGGCTGCTATATATATTGCTGGCCCAATAATGAAAATGCGAATATTTATCACCAAAAATGGTTTTATTGTTTTTCAAAGTATTCTCCATCATAATTTATACACTTTTGCATGCGCTCAAACTAATTGTCGAAGCACTTTTTCCACCCCGATTGAGACACCTTCAAAACATGGTTTTTGGACGCTTCAACAGCTGCTTCGGGCGATGAAAAACGTTGGCCATGCATTTTTTTTCTTGATGCTAGGGAATAAGACGAAGTCATTGGGTGTCAAGTCAGGGCTGTACGGCGGATGACCCATCAATTCGACGTTTTGGCAGGTCAAAAAGGCGCTGGTTTGAGCCGATGTGTGAGAGCATCATTGATGCACAATGATTCGTCTTCTCTTGTTCGTTTTTTGAATTTTGCCGAAGACTTCAGGCAAACAAATTGTGGTGTACCACTCAGAATTGACCTCCTACGTTGCTCAAGCAGAACAGTCGCCACTTGACCAGTTTTGCCGAAGAAACAGGCGACCCATTTGCTTCGAAGTGCTTCTTCCACGAACAACTTTCGTTGGATTTGGCTCGTCTTCGAAGACCCACATGGTCGATTGCTGTTTGGTTTCGGGCTCATACGCATAGATCCATGATTCGTCACCTGTGACGATTTTATAAACGTCCTTTGAAGCACCGCGAACGTATTTTTTCAAAATTTCTTTGCACCCATCGACACGAGCCTTTTTTTGAGCGATTGTCAAATTGTGCGGGATCTAACGAGATCAAACCTTTTTTAAGGCCAGGTGTTCATGCAATATCGAATGTATGCTGGTGGAAGAAATGCCCAAGGATGCCTCTATCTCACTGTATGTCGCATGACGATCTCGCATTATCAGTTCACGCACGGCTATGTTCTCTGGCACAACGGCCGTTTTTGGACGACCTTCAGGGCCTTCGTCTTTGACCGAGCTTCGGCCACGATTGAATTTATTAAAACAGTTTTTCACAGAGCTATAGGATGGTGCTTCATCGCCATACAAAGATTTAAGTTCATCGATGCACTCTTGTCGTGATAATCCACGTCAAAAGTTGTGAAAAATAATCGCACGAAAATGTTCACGAGTTAATTCCATTTTTTTGCCAAATTGATTTTTTCAAGTCACTGTAAACAACACACATGATGGTAGTACGTCAAAACGTTCTGAGTACGTTTATGCTAAAAAAATTTTAAACTTTTCAATGAATATGTCAGATGGCGCCAGGCAACACTTATTGTTGTCTAGGCCAGAAATATATATAGCATCCCTCGGTAAAGTTAGGTTTGTTTACTCCAGAAGGGTTTCTAATTATAAATAGCGGAAGTAGTGCCTTACGCACTCTATTAGTTGTAAATGGGAGTTTCTTCTGGGACGTAATTAAATTTACGCTTAAAGCAATCTATTTTCATGTAGTGATATCGCGCATCTATAAAAGTCAGAGCTTGCCTTGTCATTTATTTCTAAAGAAGTAAAGGCCACTAATCCCTCCAACTTTAAGTCTGATCGAACAGTGCGTTTGCTCAAATAAAAACCATTCTTTAAAGAATTTTACTTTAACAGCTCTCGAAAAATGTCCAACCAGTTCTTTGCTGGAGGCTAAGGTCCAGTTCCACTTCAACACTTTCGTAATCACATTGTTCGTGTGCCCACATTTATCTGTCATTATGTGACGACAGCAGAAGGCAAAAAAACGACAACACCAACAAACAAGAGAATCACAAGCAGCAACAGAAAAAGAAGAAGAATGTAGTTAACATACTTAACAAACATTTAACAATGTTAGGTATTATTTTTTTTTGCTGTTGTTGTTGCCCTAAACCTAATCATGACATGAGTAGGTAGGGCATTTTTTCCTCTCTTTCGAGCGATTGTCGTAGATGTCCTATCCATTGCTGGTGCTGTGTGTCAGGCACCTAAGCAACCATTACTTGGAAACCTAACCAACCTTCGGAACACGAACACATGTTGGATTCTTGTTGTTGTTGTTGAAGTTTTTGTGCTCTGTCCGACACTCTTCTTAGTTTGGAAGAACATTCAAGGTTTTTCTCTTCGAATCTGGATTTACGACAGCCAGAGCAACAGTAACAACGGCAATAAAAAAATATGTAGAACTGCCAAAAGCATAAAAACTGCTCGGAATATCTACTCTAACACTCTTTTGTTCCTTGGCATAAACTTCTTATGAGGCAAAAACTCGAGTTTACACACACAAGCGGACGATGGAACCTAGAAAGTCATTATCCCAGCAAACAATTTGACGATAGTTGAACTCAGCTGACCCCCAGGTCTCTGTGGAGGCATCCAGTTCAAATGGAGCGTTTTCTCCACCTGGATTCCTAGGTTCTTTATAGACAAACAGGACTTAAAAAAAATATTGTTGTTACTAAAGGGTGTTTTTTATTGGGGTATAGAACTTTAAGTTGGCATCACTTTTTTAACTGGCGGCCATTTTGTCAGCTGTCAAGTGATTAATATTTAGTTTGGTTTGCCATTTCATCATGAACAGGTTGACAAAAGAACAACGCTTGCAAAATGGGCCGAAAATGAGATTCATCTCGATGCTGATTTTCATCACAAAATTTTGTTCAGTGATGAGGCTCATTTTTGGTTGAATGGCTACGTCAACAAGCAAAATTGCCGCATTTGGAGTGAAGAGAATCCCTATGAGACCCTTGAGACGCCATTACATCCACAAAAACTGACTGTTTGGTGTGCTCTATGGGCTGGTTGAGTCATTGGGCCATACTTCTTCCGAAATAATGCTGGAGAGTCAGTTACCGTTAATGGAGACCGGTATAGAGCCATGATAACCGACTATTTTGTTCCCGAATTGGATGGCATGAATGTGGATGAGTTGTGGTTCCAACAAGACGGCGCTACATGCCACACAGCGCACGTCACAATCGAATTATTGAAGGAAACATTCGATGAGCGCACAATTTCGCGGAATGGACCTGTCAATTGGCCACCAAGATCGTGTGATTTGACACCATTGGATTATTTTCTTTGGGGATATGTGAAGTCGCTCGTCTACGCCAACAAACCAGAAACGTTAGGGGACTTGGAAGCCAACATTCGTGGCGTTATTGCTAACATACGGCCCCATATGCTCGAAAAAGTGGTTGAAAATTGGACCTGTAGAATTGGCTTTACTCGAGCCAGCCGCGGCGGCCACATGCCCGAAATCATATTTAAACATTAATGGCATAAAATTATCCTTCCAATAAAGCCAAATTGATGGACATTAAAACGATTTTCTTGTGTTTTATTTCAATTCGAAGTTCTATACCTCAATAAAAAACACCCTTTACATCAACAATGGTTGAACAAAAGCTTGTCAGGGTGTTTATTTCGCTAATCGTAGCGATATATCTTTGAGAATGGGTTGCTTAATGGCATAAACTATAAATTTGCGAACCTTAGAATCTTTCTTTAAATATCTGGAGGATTCTGAGAGACTATTTGGTCGGGCGATGATACCCTGATGCAACCAGTGAAAATTACCTTTGGTTTATCTGATAATGTCGTACTCAGGCTTTTAGGTTTACTTATTTTAACAACCGCCTAAAGAAAAGTTTACTTGAGTACATAATAAGGTACCGTTTTTGTACCATGAAGTCGTCGCAAATTAAATTTCCTTTAGTAGACTTATTGCCACAAAATAGGAGTAGATGCTGCTCACATTACCCCGGGAGAGACAAGTGTTTGTAGTCCACATTATGTACCTGTATAGTCCCGAAAGCTGGAAAGTAAAACTTCTACAGAAGTCGTTGATTCGTTGTAGCGGTATCTGAGCGTGTCTATCCAAAGTCGAGTGACAAGTACTGAATGCAATGAGATCTCTGTAATGAGTTCTTGGAACATTTTTTTGCAATCAGTGTTTTCTGCTCACCGATGCCAGGCCAGATCTTTC
Source organism: Hydrotaea diabolus (assembly GCA_963513945.1). Taxonomy (NCBI): domain Eukaryota; kingdom Metazoa; phylum Arthropoda; class Insecta; order Diptera; family Muscidae; genus Hydrotaea; species Hydrotaea diabolus. Next base: position 7,630,772 of record OY740719.1, on the reverse strand, counting down.
TGGTCTTTGTGCAGGCAGGTTTCATTCTCCACCTATCCTAAGCAACGATATAACGATTACGTATACACAGAGAACAGTTCCGATTTTTTCGGCCAACCTAATGATTGAATGTTACATGCACCTCGCGTGTTCCACCCAATGTTATTTGGTGCTCTGTAATTTTCAGTTATTGCAGCGTATTAAGTATCCGAACCTTCGGAATACAATTTGTGGATCTAAAAATCAAAATTCAACAAGAAGAATTAAATTTTAGTCAGGGGAAAAAACTGTTTGCTTACACAACTAAATCATTGAAGAACTCATGGGGGGGTTATGACAAGGGACAAGTGGAAAAGATGATGGCTGATTTTTACTGGAAAAATAATTGGTTAATCGATGGACTTAAAGTCATTAATAGTCAAATTATTTTATTTTAAAAAAAATACCTTTTACCCACCCTTCTTTCGTTATATTGAAGATCTAGTTATCATCACTAATAATTGGTTACAACCACAGAAAGTTTGCAAAATTATTGGTTGCCACAACCGCTTGCAACTAAATACCTTATTGGCGGTTTATTGCTATGACCGATCAATAAGTTATGAGTACAGTCCGATGATCATATAAAGGGCAATCCATCCAGAGATATTTTTTCAGATCAAAAAAAAAATTCAAAAAAATTCAAATCAAGTGTGGAATATTTATTGGTATTTTGAAAGTATATTTTATGGCATTTATTTTTTGAATTTAATTTCTTCAAACGTTGGCCGCAACTAAGCCTCAGGGTTTCCTTTCTGAGGGTCCAATTTTGGATGATTCGTTCGAGCATTTCGACCGGTATGGCTTTAATGACACGCGTAATGTTGGCTTCCAAAACCTGAATCGTAGCTGGTTTGTCAGCATAGACTTTTGACTTTACGTAACCCCAAAGAAAAATGTCTAAAGGTGTCATATCACTCCATCTAGGCGGCCAATTCACCTGTCCAAAACGTGAAATTAGATGCTTTTCGAAATGACCTCTCAATAGATCCATTTTTTTAGCAGCTGTATGACAAGTGGCACCGACCTGTTGAAACCAAGTGTCGTCAAGATAACGGGCTTCAATTTCAGGTAGCATAAAGATCGATGTCATGGCGCGATAGCGAGCACCATTCACGGTTACGTTTCGGACATCATCATTTTTGAAAAAATATGCACCGATGATGCCACCAGCTTATAAACTGCACCAAACCGTGCTTTTCTCTGGGTATAATGGCACCTCTTGAACCTCTTGTTGTTGCTCTTTAGCCCAAATGTTTATTGACTTTGCCGTTGAGCCAGAAATGGGCCTCATCACTGAGCAAAATTTTGGTCGAAAACAGCGGATCTTCCCGTTTTTCAGCGAACGCTCATTTCCATAATACAGTTGCCAACATTTGAAGGAAATTATTTTCAAAAAATAAATGCCATAAAATGTCCTTTCAAATAACCAACAAAGATTTCACACTTGATTTGAATTTTTTATATTTTTTTTTGTTCTGAAAAAATACCTCTAGATGGATCACCCTATTTATCATCTTGTGATATTTCGAGCCCAATATTCATAACGATTGTAAACATTTGGTGATTGCAACCCAATCATTGTGGCCAACCGATTTCCAACTATTTCTTTCTGTGTGTCTGTCCACTCACGATATGATTGTCAATATCACCACTACCGTCATTTGAATCCAGGTTAGTTCCAGCTTTCACAGCTGCCTTAGACATACAATTACCATCTATGACGTTTTGTTTTCATACTAGGTTTATTTATACTAGGTTATCCGACGAAAGTCTTACTTTTTCCTTTAGGGTAGAAGAAAGTAAAACATGTTTATACGAGGGGGAATCAATAAGTACTCGTGGTTGGAGGCAAGTTTTTTATTATTGGTTTTAATTTTCAACGTAAGCTCCCTCTAGTACAATACACTTTTTTCATATTTTTGCCATTTCTTTAATCCCTCCAATAAATACGATTTGTCAAATGTTTCGAAATACGCTTTTGTCTTGTTTTCTTAATTTCAAGTGAATCTTTGAAATTCAATTGTTGTGTATTTTCTGAGCTACAACAGGCGTAATCGTAAACCTTACCTAAATGGCAACAGCTTGCAACTCTTTTGGGTATCTAGCCTGCTATTCGTTTAGATGAATTTTTATAGCGCTTCTCGGCGATGATCGAGAATCATCAACGATTATCGTTCATTGCCCATGGGTTTTCCTGGCGTATCGCTGAAAATGCAGCTATCAGCAGCTGATTAGGGGTCGGATCTTAGATCACTCTGATGATGTCATTTTAAATCAACGTTCAGCTGACTCCCCTCAAATTTGTTTACAACCAAAAATGTCTGCGGGGAAACAACACATTTGCATACAAAACACATACACATGCGAATGTACCTTGGATGACATGTAACAACTCCATGAATCTTGCAGCCACACACGAGAAGCAGAAAAAAGCGCATATGTATGCGAGGCCACAACACCCACTCTGACCCTTGCACAGCGACTGCGAGCAACACTGACATACAACTGTGTTACTTTTTGCTGAGAGTAACAATATTATTATCTCACAACTCCCCCGCCACCGCCACAGCCCACCTTCTCGCGACCATACAGTCGGTCCACACAAAAACACTGTTTATTGTTATCCTTTGGACCTTTTTCAGTCACAAGGTTACTCTCCCTCGATACGAGTACATGTTTCTGTAATATGTTTTGTAATGCATACATGCATGAGCACGAGACGCGGCAGGAGGTGAAAGTGCAACATGCATATTTAGCAGGAGGAAAAAACACAATAAACCTAAATAAAAACCAGGGAGACACCAGGGTGACAATGTAATATAATTTGTTGCAAGTGGAAAACATGTTTGTATGGGAGGGTGTGTGTGTCTGCCAGAGAGTGTGTAACAAGTTTACAATGTTGCTCTTCCCCAATGCTCTCAGGTAACAAGGGGTGGAGGGACCTTGTCTTACAACCGATTTAAATTTTTGTTTATATGAAGATTTTATTAAGTGTTTTATGCAGAATAAATCACAGGACGTATGTGTCATACGATATAGGTGTGTCTATGACCCATTAAAAGGGAATGTTAAAATACTCTTCAATCTGGAAAGTATTTATCTGAGCGAGGCCAATGTTTTTAGGCTAACAGCTGTAACGAAAATTCATTAGGCATATTCAGATGGTCTGCTCGAATAGTCAGGGCTGTCATAGAAACCAATGTTGTCACTATTGGTTTTGAAAACGATAAGAAAAAATGCTTTGGTGTCATGAACACCAATGTTATCGGTTTTATAAGCTACATCTGATTCGAATATTGGTTTTATTTACATTCGAAAAGGACAAAACCAACTTGGTTTCATGACACCAAATAAAACCGACATTGGTTTGCAAAAACGACAATTAGCGAAACCCACATGGTTTCTATGACAGCCCTGAGTGTCTAGCTTTTGCATTTAATCTTTAGACTTTACCTAGGTTCAAAAAAAGGTCTTCAAGTTTAATATTACATACTGTGAATATCCCGAATCTTTCTGAATTTGAAAATCAGTGCTCGTGATTTTATAATTTGGAATCCTGTCAATTTTTGAGTCATAAATTATTTCTGATCTTTAAAATTATCTATTACGTTGCAATAATAATCTTAACATTATCAGCCCTTTCACAGCTTTCGTAAGCACAAGGAACAGATTCGTTTTCACAACCGAATGATTGTGGTTGCGTCTACTCCACATACTCTATCAGCACAGCCGTATGTTAGTTTGTGCGCTGGAATTTTCGGTACATGCGAGATCAGTTTTTAAATAAATAGCCTTAACTAGCGTTGGCTTTACTGAAGGGTCAATTAGGCAAAGTCAACAAATTTCGTAGTCAAGTCACGAGAATACTCCCTATTTTCTGTAGAATAATGTTTATGTTATAAATATAAAGAAAGGAATGAAAAAAAGTCAAGAAAAATACTAAATTGGCCAATATCAGCATTTACGAGGGCGGTTCGGAAAGTTCTTAGCCTATCAATGAAAGTGTATAGTTAGTTTTTCAAAAATATTTTTATTTTCCAATATAATCTCCTGAAACTTCAATACACTTAGTCCAACGCTTATCTAGCAATTCTATCCCTTGATTGAAATAGTTTTCCTCAAGGTCTTCAAAATAGTGGTTTACAACTGTAATTGCATCTTCATTTGAGGTAAAACGCTTGCCAGCAAGGAATTTTTTTTAGATTTGGGAACAGGTAAAAGTCACTGGGAGCTAAATCAGGAGAATAAGGTGGGTGGTCAAGCAACTCGTACTTTAATTCGTTGATTTTAGCCATTGTTAAGCCACTCTTGTGCGCTGGTGCGTTGTCTTGATGAAAAATTATTTTTTTGTGTTGTAAGCCAGGACGTTTTTCTCGAATTTGTACATTTAATTGATCTAAAAGGTTGCAATAGTACTCTGAATTTATTGTTTTACCCTTTTGCAGATAGTCAATCAATAAAATACCTTTGAAGTCCCAAAAAACCGTTGCCATAACCTTACCAGCCGATTGAATTGTTTTTGCCTTCTTTGGGGCACTTCCCCCAGCTTCAGTCCATTGTTTGGATTGGTCTTTTGTCTCTGGAGTATAGCGGTGGATCCATGCCTCATCAACAGTTATGAAACGACACTTAAAATCCATTTTATTTCGCTGAAAACGATCCAAACAAGCTTGAGAAATGTTCATTCTTATGCGTTTTTGGTGGACTGTAACAAGTCCGGCACCCCTCTTGCAGAAAGCTTTTTCATCTGTAGTTCTTCATGCAAAATTAAATGGACTCGATCATTTGAGATGCCCATGATATTAGCTATTTCACGCACTTTTATTCGTCAATCATTTAATACCATATCTTGCACTTTGGCTACAATTTCTGTTGCTTTTGCTGTTTTTGGACGTCCACTACGTGGTTCATCTTCAATGCTTGTACGACCACGTTTAAATTCAGCAACCCAATTTTTTACTGTTGCATATGAAGGAGCACTTTCACCTAACACATTCACCATATCATTATGAATTTCTTGTCCCGATAAACCTTTTTTATGTAAATATTTAATGACACCACGCATTTCTAATTTTTCCATTGTAAATAAATCGCGGATGCGTCTTTTGTGAACACCTGTTTCTATATGAAGGAGTTGCCAGATCGAAACAAAATTTAACATGTGTTTATAGCAGAGATGGAAGTTTCCAAAACACTTAACTTTTTTCTGTTTATACCGCGCTTTTTGTGCTAGGCTAAGAAGTTTCCGAACCGCCCTCGTAGAGGATGATATTGTACTTGCCTTTCCGACACATTTTTTTTTATTCCGTTCCAATAGACAGTAAAAATTAAACACAATTAACTTCTGTCCCTATTTAACTTTTTTTGTTTTTATATTTTTTCTTTTTTTTACGTTGGGGTCACCAATGCAGATGGTCATAAGAACAAAACTATTTGTTGGCATTTCCAGTATTTAGTACCTAGAAAGAATTGTAAGCAATACTATCAGTTGCTACAATAGGCGGTTTCGACAACCGATTATTTACACTACATTCCATTAGTACAACCGATAGGGTAATTATATATACCATAATATTATCATAACTATTTTTTGTTACATCTAACAGAATAACCGTCGGGATTGTTCACATTTGGTTTTACCAACCGAAAGTCTTTCCGTCGAATAGAATTTTTGTAGTCTGAACCGATTGCCAACCGATTTTTTCTCTGAGTTTACGAAAACGAGATACTCTCGTAGCAGTTATTTTGTAAAGTTTTGATTTCGTTTCGTTTCTAAAGGGTGTTTTTTAGAGTGTGGTTTTCAATCTGGCCACACTTTTCGGAGTTGCTCTTTTTGACAGCTGTCACTTGATTAATGCTCAGTTTAGTTTGCCATTTGATAATGAATAGACTTACTCCGGAACAACGTTTGCAAATCGTGGTGAATGGGCCCAAAATGAGATGGCCACCGATCCTGGTTTTTACAAGAAATGTTTTTTCAGCGATAAAGCTCACTTTTGGTTGAATGGATACGTTAATGACCAAAATTGTCCCATTTGGAGTAATGAAAATCCTCAAGACATTGTTACATCCTTGAAAAGTTCCAGTTTGTTGTGCTCTATAAGCAAAGGGAGTCGTTGGTCCATATTTCTTTAAAAATGAAGCTGGCCATAAGATTACAGTCAATGTGGAACGCTATGGAGTCAAGATTAATGCATTTTTCGTGTCAGAATTGGATGATAATGATGTGGACGACCTTTGGTTCTAAGAAGAAGGCACTACAAGCCTACAAAACAATCAATTCATTGAATGAAACCTTTGGTGAGCGCATTATCTCGCGTCGTGGGCCTGTGGCGTGGCATCCAAGATCGCGCGATTTAACAACACTGGACTATTTTTTGTGGGTTTATGTGCAGTCGCTTGTCTACGCAGTAAGCTCGACACGATGGACGCCTTGGAAGAGAATATTCGGCGCGTTATTGTTGACATACGGCGCTACATGCAAACAGCCAACGAAACAATCAATTTATTAAAGGAAACTTTTGGTGAGCGCATTATCTCGCGTCGTGGGTCTGTGGCGCAGCCTCCAAGATCTACGCAGTAAGCTCGACACGATTGACGAGATTATTTTTGCTGGCATACGGCCCCAAATGCTGCAAAAAGTGGTCAAAAAAATGGTGACTCTCGGCTGCAATTCATTCAAGCCAGCTGATAAAGCCACTTGCCCGAAATAATTTTAAAAAAAAATGGCAAACTCTTATCTTTATAATAAATCTAAATTCTTGCCCATAATTATGCGCGTTTTATTTCTTCTTGAAACTACACGTCTGAAAAAAACACCCTATACTTATCAGAGAACAAGTTTTCTAAATAAAATTTAATAATAAATTACATTTTTGTTCGTAATTTTAATGCACTAGACAAGATATTTTTCAATGTCAATGTTTTTCCTTTTTATAACGCGTGATGCATTTGGAGGTTCCCTACTTTTTTAAAGAAAAAAAAAACGCAGAAAACTCAAATTGAATGGGGAATGTTTATTATCATTTGAAAGAACATTCTTTGGCATTTATTTTTTGAAGATTAAGTCTATCAAATGTTGGCCTCGTCTACGTCTCAGATGGTTCATCCGTTGAGTCAAATTTTCGATGACTCGTTCGAGCATTTTGACTGGTAACTGGCGAATGACACGCGTGATGTTTTGCTCCAAGGCCTGAATCGAAGCGGGTTTGTCCGCACAAACTGTAAAGATATCCTAACGGCGTTATGTCACGATCTTGGTTGTCAATCGACCGGCCCAAAACGTGAAATTATCTGCTCACCGAAGTGTTCTCTCAATAAATCCATTGATTGATGCGATGTGTGAGAAGTGGCGCCGTCTTGTTGAAACCAAATGTTGCCGAGATCACGAGCTTCACTTTCAGGCATCAAATAGTCGGTTATCATGGCACGATAACGGTCGCCATTGACGGTTACGTTCTCACCGGCATCATTTTTTAAGAAATATGGACCGATGATTCCACCGGCCTACAAACCACACCAAACCGTTTTATTTCTGGATAAAGTGACAGCTCTTAAACCTCTTCTGGTTGCTCTTCGTCCCAAATGCGGCAATTTTGCTTGTTTACATACTCATTGAGCCAAAAATGGGCCCCCATCTCTGAACAAAATTTGGCTCGAAAACGTCGGATCTTCTTGGAACTTTTTAAGAGCCCATTGAGCGAAGCGATGTCGTTTTGGAACGTCGGGCGGCTTCAGTTCTTGCACAAGCTGTATTTTGTACACTTTCAATTAAAGACGTAAAATGCGCCAAGTCGTTCCATACTTCAGTCCGAGTTGCTGCGAACGGCGCCAAATCGACTCTCCACGGTCTTGGTGAACACTCTCAGCTACATTTTCTTCACTGCGTGCTGGACGTGGTCTATTCGGTCGAATATTATCCAATACTGAATGCCTGGGTCTCAAGATGGGTGATGGTGTTGCGAATAGTACGCTCAGTAGGCCTATTATGTTGACCATAAGTTGAACGAAGTGCACGAAACACATTCCTCACAGAACGTGAATTTTCCTAATAAAGTTGAACGATTTGTAAACGTTGTTCAGGCGTAAGTCTATCCATGATGATATGCCCAACAATACTAAACAAAAATTAAAATGACAGCACGACACGACTCACAAGTGATCTGTCAAAAAAGGCTATTGAAAAAAGTATCTCTACTTGGATCACCCATAATATAGCCAATATCGCTAAAGTTTTTTTTCGACCAAAATGTATTCGCAACATTATGGTTTTCTGTTGATGGATGGCAATTAATTATACACTCACCCTACTAGGTAAGAGAGTATATACTTAGTAGGGACATAAATACTGTTACAACATTGAACACACCCATTTCAATAGTAGAACTGAACATAGCCCGTTAATGTCATGTGGGTTTTGAAAGCTAACCTCAATAGCGTTAGTCTGTATCGGGATTTTAAAATTTTTTCAACTTTCATCATGGAGTGGCCAGATAATGAGAGCCGTATCGCTGTAATAGCGCTTTTCAAGTGTGAAATGAAAAAAAGCGATATTTTCAAAACGCCCCGGCCACTAGGGATTAGCCGCATGTTCGTCTACCGATGCATAAAACTGTTTGAGGAGACTGGAGATGTAAAAGACCGCCACCGGTGGGCGGCCCACGCTCTGTTCGAACACCGCATGTCATCAAAGCCGTTAAATCAAGAATTCACAAAAAACCGCTCCGAAAACAGAAAATCATGGTCCATGAGATGAATATCACTCAAAACTCCATGAGTCGAACCATTAAAAAAGACTTGGGACTTGGGGCTTTCAAGCGACGTACCGGACATTTATTGACTGTAGCTTTAAAAAAAATAGGATTGAAAAATGCAAACGTCTTTTGGTGAAGCACGCTGATAACTTGCACAGAAAAATTTTGTTCACCGATGAAAAAATTTTTACCGTTCAGGAAAAATTTAAGAAGCAAAATGATAAGAGTGTAAGCGCGGTCATCTAAGGAAGCATCTAAACTGATCCCAAGGGTGGAAAAGGGTCATCACCCAGCTTCAGCCATGGTTTGGTGGGGTGTCTCACTCTACTGCATTTCTGTGAACAAGAAACCGTTTTGAAAGCTGTTGTGAAGCCTCTTAACAATTCCCTGTTCCAAAACCAGCCATGGACTTTCCAGCAGGATTCTGTGCCGGCCCATAAGGCTAAAACGTCCCAGGCCTGGCTTCGAAACAATTTGCCAGCGTTCATTTCCTCTGAAGAATGGCCCTCAGGCAGTCCAGATTTGAACCCATTGGATTACAAATTGTGCACGGTTTTAGAGGACAAGGTTTGTCACAAAAGATACCCCAACATTGGATCTCTTAAGACTGCTTTGGTTCGAGTTGTGGCCAATTTTCCGATGGACTAGGTTCGTGCAGCTATTGACGATTTGAAATTGCGACTTAACGCGGGTGTAAAGGCAAAAGGCGGACAGCATAAAACTGTGTAACAGCATTTAGTATGTCCCTACTAAGTATCGTTTGATAGGGACAACAAGTTTAACGCCACGAAAAAACTGTTTAGAGCCTACTTATCTTTTGACCAAATCCGTTTCATGACATTGAAGCCGTGTTCGTCTGTGCGGCTGTTTCAAACGAAAGAAGCTACGAATCGCTTTTAAAATTTTGCATGTCAAAATATTTTTCCAAAACTTTCACGAACATTTCTATCAGTTTGTAATAAAAAACAATTGCATTCCATCAATAATTCTGTCTTGTATTATCATTTTAACTTCTCAAGCTCTTAAAAAACACCCGTTACCATTCATAGCTAATGGGTAGGCCATCTTTTGTCTAACAATAGCCTTTCTGGGCTGATTTAAACCTTATCCCATTAAGTAATTACCAACTTGAATCTCACATCTCTTACCTGCTGTTTAAAAGAAAGCTTTCTTTAAGATGAGTTTCCTTTCAGGGTTAAGCCTTTATTTAATTTCTAGGAATTTTCCATGAACTGCTTTCACTTAATTTGACAGCATTGATAGTGTTTAATTCTCTTTTCAGTTTCAAACGAATCTCAACTCTCCGAGGCAAAACAAAAGAAGCCCTTGTCAAATCCCTGACACATTTATGCCTCATTTACATCATGGGGCAAATCGAGTGTATTAAGTTGTCGACTTGAAAGTGTTGCAACACTTTCCTCTGTCTCTCCAACAGCCTTTCAACCAGAATACCTGTTTAAATTTAGAAAGACACTAACTTCTATGGACAACAGTTAAGTTCAGGCTGGCGAACTCATAAATCAAATCTACTTGCGACATTTGAAGTTTCGATGATAAAACACGTCCATGGCGGGATGTTTGTGTTATCTTTATTGGAACATAAACAACGACACGAGGAGGTTGAGGCAGAGCTTTTTCCTTTAAAGAAAGAAAAAAACATGATTTTGCCATCAACAGGCAACTGGAGCGGATTTGAATGGTTTTTGACAGTGCAGTGCGGTTCGGAGCTTTGGCTTTTCCAGCCAATTAGTGGTGGTCACGAAACAATAGACAATCACGTGCTGTTGTCTTGTTTTTGTTTTCAGCCACTCTGTGTTAGTGTTTTGCCTAATGTTCGTGTTGTTATTGTAAGTAACAGAAACAGAACAGGGGAAACGAAGAGCTGGCCCAACTACCCAAACTTCCCAAACCACACATTAAACATGGAAGCTAGATGAGTGAAATGCCTCCATTTTGTGTACACTCTAGCGCAAGGACACACAAATCATCGAAGCCCGAGTGAGTGAATGAATAAATGTCTGGATGAATGGCCACTTTGTTGCCTGGCCATAGGAGGAAAAGTATGAACCGTTGTTAAGAACGAGCCTATGTCATGTTTGCCAATGTGCCGCCAAATCCGCTTTTTGTTCTGCGGAGGGGCATTTTCCTCTCCCGCCATTAGGACTGATTGTCGCAATTGCATGAAGTGTGTCCTGCCCTATATGGCCACATTGAGCCTACTTTCTGTTGGCTTACTACTTTCGTTGAGAAGGCCTGCGTTCACTAAAGGCAACATGTTTTCGCCAATACCCACCCAACATGGCCTGTGCAATAAAGGATGCAGTAGGACGAACCCCTATTTCAGCGTGCGGACAAGTACCGGGTAAGTTTTGTATGCTGGAACCATCCGAAAGAGGTTCATAAACATTTCATAACATACTTATCAAACGATTACAGAAAAGTAAAACACAATCACAAAGAAAGTGGGTGGCAGAGAGGGCAAGAGGCTTGGCAAACACAGGTGCCCACTGTACGCATATATTCGGAATGAGGCAGGTATAGACAACAACAAGAGCAACATGTCTAGCTTATGAATGTCCTTGTTTACTGGCCGTGCCGAGTTGTTAAGTTTCTGTTGTTTGCATTTTTTTGCAGTCAAAAATCTGAAAAATCTGTCCGTAAACGGCAAAAATGCAAATGAACCTTCAATTGTGCCGAACTAATAAATGATACACTAACTCTTTTTACACGTTTCAGAAATGGATGCACTTCGTACCGGTATGGCGGCTTACAAGCATATACAGGGACAAAATTATTAAGGCCTTGAACGGACGGGCCATCGGCTATAATCTGTGAGAACACAGGCTAGCAAAATTTCCGCCAGCAAAAACTGTCATTGCCATGGATTATCCAAGATAGGTCATCTATCGAACAGAGGAGTCCACCAGTGTTAATCTTTGAGAACTCGGGCTAGCAAAATTTTCCCAGAAAAAACTCTCATTGCCATTAAACAACTCCTAACAGAGGGGACCACCGGTTATAATCTTGGAGAACACAGGCTAGCAGAATGTCCCCTAGCAAAAACTGTCATGGCCAAGGAATATTTGAGATAGGCCATCCATCGAACAACTTTGAACAGAGGGTACCACCGGGAACGGACGGGCCGACCGGCTATATAACCTTTGAGAACACAGGCTAGCAGAATTTCCCCCCGTATATACTCTCATTTCCAAGGATTATCTAAGATAGGCCAACTATCGAACAGAGGAGACCACCGGTTATAATCTTTGAGAATACAGGCTAGCAGAGTTTCCCCTAGCAAAAACGGCCATTACCAAGGATTATCGAAGACATCCATCGAACAACTTCGAACAAAGGGGACCACCGGTTATAATCTTTGAGAACACAGGCTAGCAGAATTTCCCCTAGCAAAAACTTGCATTGCCAAGGATTACCCAATAAAGGCCATTCATAGAACTACTTTGGCACGGGGTTGTTGTTGGAGGTAAGAACTTTTTATAGAGTGTTTTTCATAGTGTGGTCAAACGTGGTCATGGTAAAGGGTGGTCCAACTAAAACGCACGATATTGTTAATAAAACAAAAAAATTCAAAGGATTATCTTTATATTTTTTATTAACTTAAAAGGATATATGACAATTACGTGTGAAACAAAATATCGACCAAATGCTGGCCACGGCTTCCGTTGGAAACCTCTTTCCGATGGTCCATAACTTCATAATTCAATCTCAGACATAATAAAGGTTCAATGTCGATGATGTGCTGAATTATCTCATCCGTACATTGTTATTGGCTTATTAACGTACACTTTTTTTTAAATATCCCCAAAGAATGAAGTCCATTGGTGTTAAATCACATGCTGCGTAGTGGCGGCCAATTAACATCGCCAGGACGTGAGATAACACAACCATTGAATTTCTCGCTCAAAAGAGCCATTGTTTTGTTGGCTGTGTGACAAGTGGCACCATCCTGTTGGAATCACATATCCATTTCATTTTCGCAATTTCGGGCCACAAGAAGACCGTTATCATCTCACTATAGCGAATACCATTCACAGTAACTGCTTGGCGGTTTGGATGCATCGGCTTCTCTGCAATCACTCTTGGTTTCTCATTTCCCCAAATGCGGCAATTCTGCTTCAGCCCATAAACCGTACCAAACAGTCACTGTTTGTGGATGCATCGGATTCTCAGCAATCACTCTTGGATTCTCATTTCCCCAAATGCGGCAATTCTGCTTGTTAACGACTCCACTGTGGACACATTTGGTCGATTAGGCTGACCCAAAAATATCACGAAGTCCACGAAATGCATTTTGATTTGAACGCCCATTTTCATAAAGGGCTTGAACAATCTTTACGTTATGCTCAGTTGTGAACTTCTTCATGGTCGAATTTGTCAAACACTTAAACAAAAAAATTTTGAATTAAGTTTGGGAAAAATCCTGACGTTAAGGTGTGACTCACAATTAACGTCGTGCATTATGGTTGGGCCAGCCTTTAGTTGAAGAGATAATAAACAGCGTTAAGTTCGGACGCCTCCGCTTTGCTCCCAGTTCTTTAAGCGGTCGATCTAATTGTAGATAATTGGGTCAGATAGGTGCTCGGTTTTTCTGGCAATATCTCGAATGTTAGCCTCGAGCTTGTCCAAGCTCCTTGGGTTGTTAGCATAAACTTCGAACATGACCAGAGGGGAAAAAACGACCTGAGATGGCTCTGCCACTAATTTTTTTCTTTCGATTCCTTGTGTGGCATGTGTCGCCGCACAATGGGGCACTTTTGAAAAGAAGTAATAAATATACGATTTTTTAACTATTGGCCTAATCGTATTGAATGAGAAAATTAAAGAAGAAGCGTTTTTGTTATGTGGTCGAAAAGACGCCCGCATCGTTAAAACGAGCGAATAAATACTTAAATTAAAGCCAATTTTGTTACAGATCCATATAAAGAGTTAGTTTGAGATTTGGCGGAGATTAAGGTTGGACCCAATAAAAGGACCTTTTTGCGCTTTAGTAGCTAATGGACGGTACAGGATATAAAGGGATCGGCCTGGCGTTTTTACTCGTTGAACCATAATTTCAACGATTGATTAAAGTAATGCCCTAGGCAAGACAAAAAAATTACATTCTTAAAATCCTTTCTTATTATAATGAAGATAGTAGATAATGTAGATAAAAAATATCAAAAGTTTAGTTTTTGGGCCTGATATTTTTTTTTTTTTTTTTTTTTTTTTAAATAACTGCTTTTGTTAGTTGGCAAAAAGTTCTATAAAAAATAATATTGGACTACCAATACAACATGTAAAAGGACTTTTTTAGGTAACTTAACTTTTTTAATAGTAGTTTTCTATTCTACTTAATTCATGGAATTCCAACTCGGATATATCGAAATATCACTAAAGAATGTTGGTTACCATTGTTTGCATAAATATTTTTGAATAACTTTCTTCTATAAAAAATGTCGTATTATATGAAAAATAAAATTCCATTAGAAAGTAGGCCACTCTAAAAACCTGGATCGATATACTCGTCAAAGGTTCTAGTATCAGGTTACATTTTGTCAGCTACTTTGGCTGAAAGCCAATGGTTTTAAGGGGACGGCTTACCATAGTCCTTTTGCCTTTTAAAAACGACCTTTCTTCCACAATTGTCAGACTGGATCATATCAATGGTTGGAATAATGTTCTTTATCAGTTCTTTCTCTTCTTTGACCAGTAAACTTTCTAAGAGTCTGATTTAAATGCCTTGCTAGCAAATAGAGGCATTTAAAATCATCTTCCGACACTGGTTTACGAACACACACTTATCATACAAAAGCGGATTTGCAGCCGTAGGTTTCACAGAAGCTGTGACTACCCTCATTTACTTCACGTTTACACACGATACATTATGAGTCAAAGGACGTTTGTCCGACTTGTGAACGAGGGCAGCATGAGTGCATGTGGTAAACGTTAATGACATTTATCTTCCATCCAAAGCGTGTTTGTACTCGTATGTGAAAAAGTTGTTTTGAGTTTGTTGCGTTGAAACATTCCGCCTCGTCGTTATAACAAACATTTTTTTTCGCTACCATGGCTTTGTTCTAGTGTCTCATAAAAGCATATTTGTCTATTAATTCGGATTTATCATCAACTCTTTTCAAATCGTACTGGTTTTATTACATTACGCTATTAAGTGGTTGACCCTAAAATCGTATAAAGGAAAAAAAGTTATTGGGCGTGTTTTTGGGTGCTCGGTTAGTAAGGGAGTAAAAGGTCGCTAAGGCGATAACTTTAAAAAAAATGTAGAAATTAGTTTGTAGTCTGCTAGACCTTAACCTCTCTATGCATTATAAACCGTGTGATATAGAAGCTCTATGTTTATAGAAAAAAGTCACCGAAACATACTATACACGAGTAATAACCGACTAATGTCATTTTTAAATAATTTTTTTCCCAAAAACTTACCTTTTTAAACCAAGCTGTTTCTGAAGCAAATTGTTAATAGTTTTCTGTTAACAACCCCGTGCTACAGAAAACTATTACTGTACAATGGTACGCAGTTGTCGCTATAGACCTTTTACTCGCTTAATAACCGAGCAACAAAAGAACACGTCTATTATATCTTTTTGGAAAAGTGGAAGTTTTTTCTTTTAAAAGCTATTGGACACGATTTTTAGCATTTCGTTGTAAAGATTATTTAATTTCCTCATCATCCTATTAGGGAACAAACGGAGAACTGAATGCAATCGAAATTTGCGGAATAAAATCTCGTTGGACTCTGATGAAGGGTCTTTAACGATCCGTGAATTTCATCGAGTCTTGGTTAACTTTAACGTGTTGTTGTGTTCGTATAGTCAGGATTTACGAGGTGTAAAAAACGTCGCTAAAACTATCAGATGTTTCTACTCGGTTTTTAAGTTAGGTAACTTATGTGATAGACACGCACATTATTTTTGACTTCAGAGCGGTTTAAAAATTTGGTTTGAAAAAGGGTCTGCCGATTTCTTTAATTTGCCGAAGTCTTCCTTTTATCAGCATTTACCATCGCAGGAAAATGTCAGCACCCAGGTTGGTCATGTGCAAGTCAATGCCGCTACCCATCACATTACTACGGTGTGAAAGTTTAGTTTGAAGAATTTGTTGTTCTCTTGGTTACTTTGGTATTCAGGTCTCTATAACGCCATCGTTATGGAGAGAAAACCCCCCACTTAAAATGTCAGATGTTCCTAACCAGCTTTAAAACCGGGTTTATTGTGTAATAGTCACGCACTATACCTACCAGAGATCCCAAGTGACAAAAAGCCTGTTTATCTTTGTCCTTAATGAAATGTCGACTTTCTTTTATAGGACAATAGCAACTCTGGTTTTGTACCATCATCCTCATAGAGATGACAATAATCATTACTCCTCATACTCGTATTATACTTATACAATAACGTTTCCTTTTAATAAGTCTATTCTTATCCTTACTTTTTTTAAAATTTAATGGAGCTAAGAGGTTGCCATCATTGTTGTTGCTCTCTTTCTTTCTCTCTCTCTCTATCTCTCTCTCTCTGTCTATTTAGGAGGGTTACGAGCGACCAATAACCAACTCCAGTGAATTTTTGAACCTTATCGGTCCATGTTGATGAATAGTCCCTACACTTTCGATTCATGGCCCTGTCGCTCTAAAAGCAACAGATTAAGTACGACCTTGCTTTAACTTAGTAAGGTATCTTCTAAACGTCTTATAGTCACTCTATCGAAGCTTAACCATATTTGTTTATATTTTAATATATCCACCGTTTAAAGGTCCTTCGCGATTAGAGGTCCCGCTGTCCTTTAGGAAACATTTTAAAATTCTACTCAATTCAAATTAAGCATAGTACGTTAGTATGTGCGACTTGTGCTAAATGCTGGTGGAATTTGACCATATTGGGCTATATTTTCATATAGCAGCCACGAAGTATAGAATATACACATAAAGACCAACCATGCTCAAATTCTTGAAAGAGGCGAGGAGAATTCTGCATAACAGAGTTTTGTAAGCTTGGTCCGACTTTAGCCATTTTTACTTGTAACAATCTCCATCATAGGGTGGAGTGAATATTAAAGATAGTTATCAGTCTACATATATCGAAATATTAATATATATTGCCATATATTTCTAAATGTCATTTGCTGTGCATGCGTATTAAAAAGTTTGTATTTATTTTTATATATGATATGTGTTTTTGAGGCCTTGAGCCGTGGGTCGAAAGTCTCTAGGATATCGAAAAATAAATCCGTTTAAACATATGAGTTCTTAGAAACAGTGGTATTTCTTTGCTAATCTAAATATGATCTTTTAAATTTTGTCTAAATTTCGGTTTCGGATCTAAAAAGGCCTCGTTCAACACTGAACATGTACGTACTCGTGGATACTGAGTAACCATGCACCAATCTGAATATGACAGTAATATCCGATTTGGCTTATTTGGAGGCCGCAACCAAAGGGCCAATGGTCTATAGGACATCTTAAATTAGGTTCTGCCACAGTTGGACCCAGCACCAATAACCATATCCAACAATATATAGTGGAGAGTAGGGTTTGCATCCCCCCGGTAAATCCCAAGCATTCATTTCAATTTTATATCCCGTGCCCCGGGACTCCACCACAGGATCCAGCGTGATTTTTTTTTTTTTATTTAAATGCCGGAGAGTAAGAGATTTATCTGTAATACATGTTAAAACTTCTCTATAAAATTCATAAGCCGTTTGGAGCCGGTGTTATACAATAGGTCCCAACCAGTGGGTATAAGAATTAGGTGGTACACAGCCTGCTGGTATGAGGGAAGTTTCCCTTTGCTCCTTAATGGGATGTTGTGGGAATTAAGTAAGTCCTGGAAAAAAAGTTAAGAAATTTCAAATTATATTTTTAAGACAACATTCTTTGAATGTTAATGATCTCATCCACTTTGTATTTATTTCCAAAAAATACTACAGTTAAGACAGAGCAGCAATTGACTATCCTTAAAAGAATTTTCGTAATTGAATTAAGAAAACTTTATTTGTGATTTTTTTTTGAGGATTTTAATATTTCCAAAAGGTAGGGAAATTGCAAACCCTAGTGGAGAGTAAAATTAACTTTGGCTCGGCAGAATAAGTTATCTAATTATTTTTATTAGATATCATTAAAGTAGTTGGACCCCAGTTCAGATTTAACCTGTGACGCTCTAGTGAAATAAAATAATTCTGCCATACCTCTTGATAGTCCTCGATTTGAAGTGAGTAAGGACTGTATGTCTGTTTAAACTCCCTTAGGGTTGATATAAAAAATCAATTATTTTCTTTACATATAGAAAGCTAGGGATTTAGAAAGCTCAGTTGTGTAATTGTTCTTATTTGATTTCATTAAAGGAGTTAGACCCTAGCTCAGATTTACGATGTTACCCTCCAGCGCAAAAAAAAGATTAAGGACTGTCTGGCTGTATAACTTCCTTTAGGGTTAATATAAAAAAACCAAATTTTTTACTTATGGGAAGCTATGGTGTTTTTTCTTATGCGCTAAGAACTTCACAGCAACAATTGTATTCATGTGTAAAATAAAGACCTTGGGAGCTTCTTAGTGATTCTTTCTTTATCTTAAAGCGATGATCTCTAAATTTCCTATTCTAAAGCATTTCTTTAAGTTTCAATAGGGTATTACTGACGTCCACCTTACCGCTTGAGAGGGCTAGTTTACATATTGGAAGCTAGGGTGTTAAAAAGCTATGATGTGTTTTCTTATGCCGTAAGAAGTTCACAGCGACAATTGCACTCCTGCGTTAAATGAAGACCTTGGGAGCCTCTAAGTGATTCTTTGTTTATCTTAAAGTGATGATCTTTAAATTTTCTTCTCTAAAGTTTTTAAGTTTAAACAGGGTATTACCGACGTCCACCCTAGTACTTGAGTGGGCTAGAATACATATTGGAAACTAGGGTGTTAAAGAGCTATGATGTGTTTTCGTATGCCGTAAGAAGTTCACAGCGCCAATTGTATTCCTGTAAAATGAAGACCTTGGGAGCCTCTAAGTGATTCTTTCTTTTTCTTAAAGCGATGATCTCTAAATTTCCTATTCTGAAGCAGTTCTTTAAGTTTCAACAGGATATTAGGATATTACCAACGTCCACCCTAGCAGTAGTTCTTTTTTTCAAAGCTGCTGTGTACGACACGTGTTTAGTTTGTTGTCCTTGACATCGTAAGCCGTCTATGACAATTGTTGTAACCCAGTTTTAGCCCGCTCTAGCACTTGCTCTGTAGCTGTGAAATTATTTATTTATTTGCGAAAACTTTTTCTCTTTTCATTTCTTTCTGCTTTTAGTTGTTTTTATGGACTTTCACTTAATGTTTGTTTGTCTTCTCTTGTTTGTATTAAGCTTGCCGTTGATTTCTTCTTTTTGATTTAAAATCTTAATTAAACACTTGACGTGAAGAAACTTCACGCACAGACAGATAGAGAAGGGCTCGTAAATCCGGTAAATAACAAGCGGCTACAAAGGACATGAACTTTGTCACAGAGCGGACTATAAGAAGGCGGCTAGAATGACCAAACTATGCAAATGTATCTGGGAGACTTGATATAGACAAGCCGCTTACTAGAACGAAGCAATATAATACCAAAGAATTCTTATTTTTTTGCCAACGAATTTCAATTGATGACAGACGACTCTGTCATAACAGAGAAATGGCGTGAAATAGAAAAATTGTCATCCCTTTGATGTGGCCAACCGTTCGTTGCCAACATCTTATCAATCACAACCTTGTGCTGCTCCGCAAATATACATAAAACCTTAACATGCCAGCTAACGTCAACATATTCCACTGTTTTCACAATGCGCTGATTTCCACGTTTCTGGCTTTCCTAATCAATTCTGGAAATAGGTCCCTATTGGGTTACATGTCAGTCACATGCATTATTATTGTGTTTGGTTGCTACTCTTGTTATCCTTTCGTGGCATTTGCATGTGTGGGGAATAGTCGTCTGAGCCACCAGCGTAACATTTCCAAATCACAACCATTCACTTTGCGTCGCTTCAGTTCAGAGAGAAAAGGAATCATCACAACGCAGACAATGAATGATGACATTCTTTTGACAACTACAACAACGATACTTCATAATTTATGATTACACACACACATAGAATGCGTAATAGAGGGAAGAGTACTGACATAAACCAAAAAAACAACCACCACAACATGGAAACGAAAACAAGAGCAGACACACACTGAACAATGACGAACGAACTGTGGCATTTGAAATGCAAGATGAAGTAAACGAGAAAATGTAAGCGGGGAAAATCTTTTGTAGAACATGACACCGTACGTGGATAACAAAACGAAACTGAGAGAAGGAGAGAGAGAGAGAGTGGGAGGGAGAGTGAAAGCGGGGATAGAGTACAGATGAAAAGGATTTAAAAGTCTGAACGGGTATCTCTAAGGGAAACTAAAGGAGTTCATAAAATGGACCACCAACTAGCCGGAGGACTAATCGAACCTAGTTTTGCTGTAAAGGAAGATGAAACACAGGTTACATGTACTCGAAGCAGACCATAGTATTCTGAAGTTTGTCTTCCTATATACACTTATAACCTCAAGGCTCAAGGCTGCTAAGGAACATCTAACAATGAGTCACCTTTATGGCAGACAAGCCTTTCTAATACGAGTACTTCGATGCCAACAATTCAAATACCGCAAGTTCCAAACAGGTGTACCGCTAGGACTCCTCCTTTCATCCATTTTATTCATCATCTATCTTGCCACACACTTTGATCCTTCAGCAGATGTTTTGCTGATGTCTTACTCAGATAATTGTACCATTATCTTCTCAGGCGTTGAGGTAAATGACTTAAGTTTAAAAGAAGCCGACCATTTAGCCACTAACTAAATATCCAAAAATATTTCGAGCTCCTTACTTAACGCAACAAAAGCGTAAGCGAGAAAAAAAAAATTCAGGAGGATTCCGATTTTATTTTTCAATATTTTGAAAATATTTAGTTTTTTTTATATTTTGGTGCTAAGAGCTTTGAACATTTTTTTCGAATACTTACTTACATATATACTTACTCGATATACTTACTTATAAACTCGTATAGGTATAGTATACCGGTAGTTTTTCAGAACAAAAAAAATATAAAAATTCAAATTTATGGCATTTATTTTTTGAAAATAATTACCTTCAAATGTTGGCAACTGTATTATGGAAATGAGCGTTCGGTGAGAAACGGGAAGATCCGCTGTTTTCGACCAAAATTTTGTTCAGTGATGAGGCCCATTTCTGGCTCAAAGGCAAAGTCAATAAACAAAATTGCCGCATTTGGTATGAAGAGCAGCAAGAAGAGGTTCAAGAGGTGTCATTATACCCAGAGAAAATCTGCTGGAATCATCGGTGCATATTTTTTCAAAAATGATGATGGCCGAAACGTAACCGTGAATGGTGCTCGCTATCGCGCCTTGATATCGATCTTTATGTTACCTGAATTTGAAGTCCTTAATCTTGACGACCCTTGGTTTCAACAGGACGGTGCCACTTGCCATACAGCAGCTCAAACAATGGATCTATTGAGAGGTCATTTCGAAAAGCAGCAATTTCACGTTTTGAACAGATGAGCTGGCCGCCTAGATCGAGTGATATCACACCTTTAGACATTTTTCTTTGGGGTTACGTAAAGTCAAAAGTCTATGCTGACAAACCAGCTACGATTCAGGTTTTGGAAGCCAACATTACGCGTGTCATTAAAGCCACACCCGTCGAAAAGCTCGAACGAGTCATCCAAAATTGGACCCTCAGAATGGAAACCCTGAGACGTAGTTGCGGCCAACATTTAAAGGAAATTATATTAAAAAAATAAATACTTTAAAATGTCCTTTCAAATTACCAATAAAGATTCCACACTTGATTAGAATTTTAATATTTTTTTTTGTTCTAAAAAAATCCTTTACATATGTGGGCCGCATGGCAGCCATAAAGGTGCTGGACTGCACGACAGTGAAATCTCAATTTGTAAAGTGATGCATTATAATCACTCATCACGCTGACATTGGTACCGGGTCACAGCGATAAACCTTTCAACGAGATGACGGACAAATGTGCCAGAAGGGGCTCGGGTGTAGTGGGCGAACCAACGACGTCAGACATACACAACTCGCTAGTCGAACTGATGAACGGAATCGACCAAGTGGTTGACTTAAAAGCAGGGTCATGGTGGAACTCAATCTAAAACTGCAGAGTAACTAGGTCTCAGAAAGGAAAAGGCAACTGTTAAAATTCTGAAAAGTTCGATGCCAACCCTCATAGAAGTCCTTATGGGGCACTGCTAAGGCAAGCCTATCGCGTCACGTATGGGCATCCCATGTCGAAACTTAGCCGCCGAAGAAGAGGAGTCAGTAGAGCATTTGCTATGCACATAAACTGGTCTTCAAGAATGACGACTTGCTTTCCTTGGTAGATACTTCAAATAGCTTGCCGAAATAAGGGATGAGTTTCTTTAATCACTCTTACAATCTGTTAAATTGTCAGGCTGGTTTCGAACGACTCGATCCAGCTAAGAGACTATAGTGGATAAAAAATATAAAAAATCGGAAAGCTTCCTAAACATCATCTTTTAATAAATACACACTTTTTTTCTTACCTATAACTCTTCATTCTCCCTCCTCCCTTTTTTTCTCTCCCTTTCAGCAGTGTTCCACAATGGGCGTTTCTGACAAGTTACCCTTTCAACCTCACTAAGCCACTAACACAAACTTATTTCGGGAGTGTAATCTGATGTTTTTCACTAAGCTCTTCTTTACTTCCTGAACTGGAGATGACCATATCCCACTACACCCGGTTCTATGGACCTGATTGACCCGAAGAGCAATTCTTCGGCCTAGGGCTGTCAACACGGCACACTGATGCAGCTACAATAACAATATGGAACTCCCCACGGTAAGCAATCTAAAAATCCTCTTTGGTAGTCTTTTTCAACCTTCTTTAGTAATCTTATCTTACTTATCTTCCCACGCCACATACATCAATCACAAAGTTGAAGCAATCCATCCTGAAACTGAGCAGCTACTTTCGCAGCAAACCCATTTAACCCTAGAACAACTTAGAGCCGGCAAGAACAACGTTCTCAAATGCCATATAGAAGGCACTCTAAACATACGTCCTTCTTGCCTACCAAGTCCCCATTGTGGGCACGTTCAACTGAGGTGGCACAATTTTTCCGGTTTCCAACATATCATTTTACACACAGGTAAGTTAAGCAGAACTATCGGTGACTAACCTTGAAAGGTTGACTTGCTGTGAATATAATCGGTGCAGGCCCCTTGAGATTGTCCGTTGTATATCATAGAGCCACTACAAACCGTTTATGAAACTCAGCAGATCTACCATCTTGCAGGAGGACAACTCTTATCAAATCTTCCAGGAACTTCCTGCCACATCTAGGTCATCTCTCTAATATTACAATGTCCCTTCAGGACACAAACGGGTCGCCTGATTTGGTTTTGTTTCTGTCCTAGCAACCTTACATTTGCTGGGACATATCTACACTCTTGCAGGAAAATATTTCTTGCAAATCTTTAAGAAAATACTTCCCCAGGCAACTGCGCCGTCAGACCTGAAGGGACGTGTATCTACACAACAGCGGCTCCACTGTTTTCCTTTTTTTCCATCCTCATGCAGGTGGTAGTACTCGACGACTCCCACCTGCAGTTTCCCCAACAGGGTTTTAGTTCTGTTCATTTCCAGTTAAGCAACAGAGCCCTAGAGACCTTATATTTGTCAGTCCAGATCTAGCACATCTACCATCTGCAGGAAGATAATTTTTTTAGATCTTCAAGAAAGAATGTCGCCAAGCGAGAACGCCGTCTTTTTGGAGAAACGGTCATCAACACAACAGAGGCTCCACCGTCTTCATCGTCTCTTCTCACGCAGGCAGCAGTATTCAACCATTTCCTAGTCATATCTCTAACATTACAGTGTCCCATCAGGACACCTACGAGCACTCTGACATCACTTTTGTTATTTCCTAGCAAGGTCTTGGTTCTGTTGTTGTCTAACATAGGCCACAGAGCCCTCGGTTCTAGTCATTTGGCGTTTGGGGAACTTTGTGAGCATCTGCAGTATTTCAACTAGGTATTCAACCTACTTATAGTTGATACCATAGACTTAATGCGTTACAGGTAAATTTTTAAGCCATGCTAACATGGCTGTTTGGTGCCAAAAGCCGACTTAAAACAGTAGCTTCTAGTCAGGCAGTATACGAATTATATTGAGTAGAGGTAACAGACTTGAGAAAAGTAACCAAGGAACAGTCAGGGTCCTTAATGGATGTAAAGGTAGTACACTATGTAGCGAACGGACCACTCTAACCGGATAAATTTAGCCCATACTGAAGCCACCAATTTTTGAGAAGGAGAGGAGCCATCTACATTTTCCCACAGTTTTTGGATATGTAAATTTCTGCTGACTAAAAACCCCCACTTCTTTATCTCTGTTTACCCAGGACTGTCTGTCATTATAGGTATTACATTGCAGAGCGGAAAAGACTTCTCTGATTCAAAAGTTCTCACCGCTTCGTTCTTTCTTCGCTGCTCCTACAACTTTAACTAGATATTTACTGCCCTAATCAGTTACATACTTCTTTCCAGTATGCACTTTGCTCATGCATTATGTATACTGTATTATATGGTTCCAACATATCTCTCCAAAAGCTTTTTATCGGCTACCAAACTTGCCTATAGTTAAGGTAGTCCTGTGAGTCCTTCAGTTCATATTTAAAAGGTAACTTCGGTATACCCCATGGACACTTAGGAACTGTGTGAGGTGCTAGTTTGCCTTGCCTTTATTAAGCCTGAATGACGGCATGCATAGTCCATAAACTTTCAAATTTCAGTTAGCCATCAGGCAGATCAAAATGAATCGTTTCTATATTAATTTAAAGTGATTAATTTCTAAATATTCCCCCAACCGCTTTATTTGCATAGACTTTATTTGTTCACTTAACCAATTAGAAAGATTGGCTTCCAACCACCCCACACCATTGTTGCATTGATGCCGAAAATACATCCAATAAAGCACAATAATTGATGGCATTGTTGCCAATAAATTGTAATTATCGCTTCGAAAATATTTCGCAAATAACATAAACTTAGCCCCCACCTCCCCCCCCCCCAAATATATAAAGGTTTATCATGAGCAGTGTAATATTTCAAAATAGATTTGAGTTTAAACCCATTCAACGTTCAAAATGGCAATTTCGATAATGAATTCTAATTGCAAATGGCAATGGCGGAAATGAAACTGCGGTGGTTTTGATGGCGGTTTTTAAAATGAAAAATATTTTTCGGTCAGTGCAGTCCGGTAGGCTGGATTCGTTGTAAAACAAACCAAAAAAAAAAATAAATATGTCGAAACGGATGAATTTTCCTTGCATTCGTTTAAATTCGGTTTTATGTAGAACTAAATTCCCGTAAATATTTAAACGGAAATGTGATACTCACTATTTCAATTCAATATTATTCAATGGTTTAGCAAATGAATGGCATGCCATTGAGTTTGCTCGGGCGGTGCTGGTGTTGGTGGGGTCGTAAAAAAGTGTTAATGGCCAATTTGTCTTTTCATTCCTTCCGAGCATATGTTGTTGTCATCCTTACAAATATTGTTTGCCAAGTTGTTCCGTGGAGCCAATTGTGTACATAACAATAACTCCATAAACACTTAATCATCTTCGGTTTGTGTCGGTCTGTGTTGGTGTTGTTAACGTGGCATATCTCGTATAATTTTCTACTTCCATTCCATGCGATTCATTTGTGCCTTTGGACAATGCCACCGCACACAATGCCCGGGTATTAGTATAACTGCTAACGTATCGGACGATCCGTAGCTTCGCCCGGGTAACGGGCAGGGGTCTAAATAAAATAAAACAAACCCCACAAAACACATTGAACAATTGAATGATGAATGAATTGTGCAAATGATTTTGACATACAGAACTTTCTTACTAATGATTTTTGCTAGAAAAAACAACAAATACAAAACAATCAACATTGACTTTGTGTGGCCGAGTAGATGGGGTTCTTGTGGAGCTAGTGTGGCTGTAGAATTCAACCCAGAATTGAAATCGAGCAGAAAATATCTTAAATTTCGCTGTAAACTCTTTTGTTTATTTAGTCGAATCAGGGATTTTGGGGAATGGAATAAAGAGAAACCTCAGGTTACTTAAATCAGTTTTCTACATCAAACAGGTCTGAGAGAGGTAAATCTCAGTTCTGAGAAAGACAAACCTCAGGTCGGAGGAAGACAAACCTCAGGTCTGAGGAAGACAAACCTTTCCTCTGAGGAAGACAAACCCCAGGTCTGAGGAAAACAAACATCAGATCTGGGGAAGACAAACCTCAGGTCTGAGGATGACAAACCTTAGGACGATAAACATCAGGTCTTAGGAAAGCAAACCTAAAGTCTGAGAAAGACAAACCGTAGGTCTAAGGAACACAAACCTAAAGTCTGAGGAAACCTAAGGTCTGAGGAAGACAAACCTATGGACTAAGGAAGACAAACAAATCCCATCTCTGAGGAAGACAAACAAACCCCAGCTCTGAGGAAGAAAAACCTCAGCTCTGAGAAGATAAACCTCAGGCCTGAGAAAGACAAGCCTCAAGTCCGATGATGAAAGCCGGTTTGAGAAAGAAAACCCCCAGGTTTGAGGAAGACAAACCTCAGGTCCAGGAAGGACAAACCTCAGTTCCAAAGAAGACAAACCTAAGATCTAAGAAAGACGAACCTACGGTCCGGGAAAGTCAAACCTTAGGTCTAAAGAAGACAAACCTCGGGTCTGAGAAAGCCAAACCTCAGGTCAGACGAAGACAAACCTCAAGTCTGAGGACGACAAATCTTAGCTCTGTGAAAGACAAACCTATGGTCTAAAAAAGACAAATCCATTTCGGAGAAAGACAAACGACAGGTCTGTGGTAGGCAAACCTCATATCCGAGGATAATAAACCTCAGGCATGAGAAAGACAAACCTTAGCTCTGAAAAAGGCAAACCTTAGATCAGAGAAAGACAAACATCAGGTCAGAGGAAGACAAACCTCAGGTCAGAGAAAGACAAACATGGGGTCTAAGAAACACAAACCTCAGGTCTGAGGAAGAAATGCCTCAGATCTAAGGAAGACAAACCTAAGGTCAGGGAGAGACAAACCTCAGGTCCGAAGAAGAAAGAACTAAGGTCTGAGGAAGACAAACCTCAGCTCTGGCGAAGACAGACTTCAGCTCTTAGAAAACAAACCTTTTGTCTGAGGAAGACACGCAGCAAATCAGAGGGAGAAAACCATCAGGTCCGAGAAAGACAAACCCAAGGTTTGAGAAAGACAAACCTATGGTCTGAGGAACCTAAGGTATGAAAAAGACAACCTCAGGTCTGAACAACACAAACCTCAGGTTTATTTAAGGCAAATCTCAGGTCTAAGGAATACAAACCCTAGGTTACTGAGGTCTGCTTCTTATATCTTGAAGGCCAAACGTCAGGTTACTGTGGTCTGCAATATGGGAGGACAAAAATCAGGTTTTAGCAGTTGTTGTAAGAGATATTTTTATTTAACAGGCCAGGGTCTTTTCTTGATGTGTAATCCCTTACCCTATCGTAGCTATCTTACAAAGGCACGTTAGAATCTGACAGTTGGTTCCCCTTTACTAAAGACTCAGCCGGATCATATCACCGGTACCAAATGATTACTTGTCATTTTGGCCATAACTCTCCTCTCGATAAGGGACGTGTTGATCTTAATCTGAAACGGAGATTTGGGTGAAAACAACGTTACTCCCTGAAAGCCCTCCCCTCTAGTCAGATTAGCGCAGCTGCTCTGGGGTCTTCGCACTAGCCTTGGTAACAAACTAAAGTCTCTAGCCGCAAATCGTAACGAAGGGTCACCCTTAGATTTGTTGGCATGCAACATGTGTTGGCACGACTGTCCTTAGATAGCTTCAGCAAAGGCATTGGGGGAAATCTATCTTAACAACAGCTTGCACTTTCGGTTCTTCTACTATAATTTTTTTCACCTAAAAAAAAACGATACATTTTGTAAAGTGTATAATCGCACATTCTACAACACTCAGGCGATTGGTAAACCTATCAGTGGGACCCTGAAAGCGGACAGTGAGTGGGTTCAGAAATAAATCGCCTTTTCATATACCCCGATCCACACAGGTGCCATTATTACTATTGTGCCTGTGAACCAATTGCTAACGTGAGAATAGTGAGTCCTTAAACTATTCATTTTATGCTAATCAAAACTATTTTTCAACCTACGAAAATTGATCGTACTTATATTTCTACCCGTTTTTAACTAAATATCTGCTCTCTAAAAAATATCTTGCAGCAGTTCGTTTGTTTTTAATTGGCGTTCCCATATAAAACATCTGTTACAGTTTACGTAATCCTTATAGCACCTTTACTCTTATCGGAGCAAATATTTCATTAGGAAATTACGTGTTTTATAGTCGAAGCGTTTAACATTGCTTCCATCTTCCATTTTTCCTGGTCTAGAATGTGCGTTCTATTAATTACTGCTCTGCTGTTGCTGAAACCCCCTTCCTCTAACCCCCACTGCACGGTTCGTCCGCCCACTCATTTCTGCACTGAGGTAAATGGCTTTTCGACTTTTTCTTTCAACTGCAGCCGGGCGAAGAGCCATTACAAAAAATATTGTCTGGCCAAAGTTGCACTGAGTAAAGAAGCCGGGACCAACGGTGGCCAGTGGCTGCTGGAACTGCAACAAGGTGATTACTTTTGTTGGTTGGTCGGATGGTCTGACGCTCGGTGTGGTATCTTTCGAGCCTTGGGATAGCAGCACACTAACACTCTAATTTTTACATTGAGGGGGAGCAAAACTGACCCAAGGCAATGCTAAAGTGTAGCGAACAAACTCATGTACTTTGGTCGGCACTGATTGGTTAGGGTGTGGTAAAAGAAACTGGCTTCAACCTTATTTTTTCTCCGGTAATTTTATATTTTTAAGCCACAGGATTTGCTTACATTACATTTTCATAGAAAATGAACTCCTCAAACGTAGTAAAAATTGTAGTTGCTTTCTAATAGAAATATCCGCTTTTCTGCTTTTGCTTGATAAAGCTAAATAATGCATCTGTCGTAGAAAATTGGGCAAAGAAAAAGTCTTGATATTTTCACTAAACTGTCTTCCTAGAATGCCTATCTAATTCCAAGAAAACTGGGTCAGTAGAAAATCATAAACCATACACCCGCTGAAGGCTCTAGTATCGGGTCAAATTTAATCAGTTAATGCCTATGGTTCAAATGGATAACAGCCTATGGTTCTTACGGCTTCTTTTGACCCTGAACCAGCCAACCAACCAAGAGGATACCTCTGGTACTCGCCAGAAAATCGGTAGTTTGAAGAACCTTTTTTTCGGTGTTGTACACACTCGCCAGCGTGAATCTTTCCATTGGTTTGAGTGATGTAGTTTTTCAGTAGAAAAGTTCTTAAAAGTTCTCCTAACAATGAAACTACAATGAGCTTCTAATCGTAGCTCCAAAGAAAGCAATTTATAACAGTCATGGCGACCTCTTCACATCGATTTGTCCGAAATAAACTCTTTCAGCAGGAACATTTTCTTTTAACAAACCCTTTGTAACGGCAAACGTTGTACTTTAACGCTGAAGATGATCGATTCGCCATAATGTGGAATTTCAGTACTTTAATCAATTAGATCGGATGAATGACCAAGTCGCGTTCTGAAGTTTGTTTGGCCTCATTTCTCTGTTAAATCTTGCCCTCACGCTATGTCATCTTGCAGGGAAAGTAAGGGTGCTTTTGCTCGATGAGGATTCGAGGGATTTGGTCTTCAATGGCCCTTCGTTTCTGTCTTTTCTTTTATGACTAAAGGGACTAATCGATCACCCACCGATTCTATGTTATTGAAATTCGTAATAATATAATTAGGTTGAATCGATTATTCAGTTGGATGATCCATTCGTCTGTTAATATTTCGTAGTTCGGAAAAAGCCATCACCACAACTTCGAGTGATCTTTCATAAAACGGTGACTATAACTGTCGAGTTGTGAATTTCTTTGCCTCACATGTGTTGCGTTTTTCCGGTAATGGCATCTCTAACGTTGGCCTCGAGCTGGTTGGTTTGCTATCATAGATTAATGGCTTGACGTAGGTCCATAGAAAATAATCGAAGGCAGTCCAGTCGCGTTATCGTAACGGCCAATTGATAAACGCTCGATCGGCGTTGACTTAGTAGTCAGCTTTCTTCTACACCACTTTAAGAGTTGCCTCACTTGATGGAATCACAGATCGGATATGTAAATGTGAATTGTTTTGGCCCACAGGAAGTGGGTTGACAACGCTTTACTTTGAGACCATACACCATAGATAGGTAACGGTGTCGTTTCAAGAGAGATCAAGTCCGATGATGCCACAGCAACAGTCAATCTTTGTCGTTGCCATTGCCGTTGAACGAAAAGTTAGGCTCGTCGAAAAAATTACTTTACTTTTTTTTTGTCAAAATCCAGATCATCAGCGAACTTTTCGAGCGTCAAGTTAGCGAACTCACGGCGTTATCTGTGATTTTTCGGCTACAATTCATACTTCCGCACAATCTTATACGGATGTGGGCCTAAATACAGCCGCAAAATAAATTGAGTTGGCCATCTTCAACTAATCAAAATTTTGGGGTCTTCTTCGATACTAGTCGCTTTGTACTTACGAGTATCTTTATATTGTACTCACTTTAAACTGTTTACTCAATTCCTTTACATTTAAACTTTTTCAGATTGAAGCTGTGATGAGGACCGAACTCAGGACACAATTGGCGTTGCGTATTTCTCTACTATGCCGGAATTTAAATAATATATCCACACATGTGGTAGGCGTAAATCGGTACTCGTACATGCTGCCATGACAACGCTACTGAATATTTTGAAGCAAAAAAGCAACTTTGACATGGATGTCATTATTGACTTGAAAATTTGCCATTACTAACCCTTGAGATACATGAACAACGTTCAGTAACCAGCCAAGACGCAGCACAAGCGACTGATCAACACTAGTTGCGATGCTACCAAGCCGTTAGGCAATCGAAACCCCAATGTCAAGGATTAATCCATGACATTATGAAAATTAGAAGACTCTGAGGAACGAAAGAAATAACAAAGTCACAGCCAAAGCTATGGTAAAGCAGATAAGGAAACATCAGTTTGTGACAGATCAACATCACTAAGCCCACAGGCTACAACTTGGCAGAGCACGGGTAATTGAGCCCTGGGTTAGTATAACTATGTCGATAACTGGCCCTTTGCTTATATAAATAAATCTCATCTAAGTATTTTTTATTCTTTCAGAGAGAACATGACACGCCTGTGCCAATGTTTTCCAATACACTTGGTTTTTGTCAGGACACTCACATGACAGACAATGGTCGACACATATCTCATATGGCATATAACGGTCCACTAAGTGTATCGACTTTCCTCATCAGACACTATTATCTCTTATGACAGATATTGTTGTGGTGACTGGCCCTGACCGAAGGGTGTTTGTTTCGGGTCGATCCGGTACATAGAACCGGCAGTCGCGGGATTGTCCTGGTCTCTGTGGACGCTTCCAGTTCGACTGGCGCGTTTCCTGGATATCGAAGCAGATCCCCCATAGTCGAACAAGACTACAAAATAAAATATATTGTTGTTACAACAACAACAACATCTCTTATGACAGTTTTCATAAAGGAACTCGGTTAACGAAACTTTTGCTTATATAAGGTTCAATTCATCCTGCCAAGAAAAAGCGAAAAAAAAGAAACATCATCTCTTGCCTGACTAGCAAACTGCCCTCTTTAAGTGCCCTGGGTTAACGTGGCCAAGCGTGGTGGTCAACATTTCCTATTATTTAGTGTAAGTATGACTTTGTCGGCAACAAATTTTTAAACATACAAATCTTATCTGATTTCTTTCTTTCCAGAGAGTACAACATGGACGATGTCACCCCTCTTCGATTGATGTGATTCTTGTTATAACCCTCACATGACTCCTTTGACAGACAATGGTTGACCAAGGGATTGAAGCTTTCTTTTCAGTCACTTGTATCTCTTACAGACTGTTTCTAATGAGAAATTCTGT
The DNA here is from genome assembly GCA_963513945.1 of Hydrotaea diabolus. Lineage (NCBI taxonomy): Eukaryota > Metazoa > Arthropoda > Insecta > Diptera > Muscidae > Hydrotaea > Hydrotaea diabolus. The sequence goes on along the minus strand of OY740719.1, from coordinate 7,598,900 downwards.
TCAAGCAAGCTTGTTAGTAAATGGTTTAATTCATCCTCAAAGTCAAGAGCCGTAGTATTTAGTTTATGCTACCAAAGCTTTAACAAGGCAAAGGAAGAAACAGCTATTGATTTTGATTTTAGCAAGATCTCATCAATTTGACCTTTGGTATAGTTTGGCCAAGCGTTGTGGTTGAAATTTTCTATAATTTAAGGTGAGTATAACTATGCCGACGGTAGGGTCTTAATGTATTCATCTAATCTAATTGTCTTATTCTTTCAGGTTGTACATGACTATCGTAAGATTTCTGCGATCGATGTGGTTCTTAACACGACACTTGACTTCCACGATGTATAATGGGTGGCCAGGAGAATCAAACTTCCTGGTCGGTCATTTGCATTTCTTTCTGACAGTTCCGTATAAGGAACTCTGCCTAATCTAGTATTAGTAAAGGGTTCAATTTCTCCTAAATATTGAAAGTCGTTGAATTCAGTGACCGGTGCCAAACTATTACAATCTAAAAAAACAAACATCAGCTCTTGTCTGACTCGGCAAACTCCCATATTTAAGTCCTCTGGGCTAATTTTTCAAGCGATGTAGTCAAAATTGTCTAAAATTGAGGGTGAGTTTAATTTTGCAGTCAACAGGTTTTTCGTGTTTATCTAATCTGATTTATTTTTTTCCAGGGAGTTAAACTACTTCGATCGCAGATCTCTTTAATCGTTATGTTTCTTGTCAAGACACCTACTTGACTTCCACCACATATAATGGTTGGCCAATGGTATTAACCTTCCTACCGGTCATAAAACTCTTGCAGACAGTTTTTAATGACTATGTCCAATTATAATTTTGTTAGTACTGGGTTCCATTTATTCTCATAGTCCAGAAACGTCGAATTTAATGAATGCTACCAAAGCCTGTATAGAGCTATAGAGCAAAATAAGAAGACGCTGTTATCTGAATAGCAAACTCACATCCCCAAAGGCTTCAGTTCAGATTGGCCAAGCAATGTGGTAAAAGTATTTTATTTTGGGGTAAGTAAACTTTGTCTTTGGCTATTATTGAGGGTGAGTTTAACTTTGCTGACAACTGGTCATTTAACATATTTATCTAATCTGATTTCTTTTGTTTTCAGAGAGTTTAACTTCTTCGATCGCAGACCTTTCCCATCCATGTGTTTCTTATCAAGACACCTACTTGACTCCCACCACATATAATGGTTGGCCAATGGTATTAACCTTCCTACCGGTCATAAAACTCTTGCAGACAGTTTTTAATGAGAAAATATGTCCAATCATACATTTGTTAGTACTGGGTTCAATTCATTCTCAAAGTCCGGAAACGTCGAATTTAATGAACGCTACCAAAGATTTTATAGAGCAAAATAAGAAGACGCTGTTATCGGAATAGAAATCGAACATCCCCAAAGGCTTCAGTTCAGATTGGCCAAGCAATGTGGTAAAAGTATTTTATTTTAGGGTAAGTAAACTTTGTCTTTGTCTATTATTGAGGGTGAGTTTAACTTTGTTGACAACTGCTCATTTAACATATTAATCTAATCTGATTTCTTTTTTTGCAGGAAGTTTTACTTCTGCGACCGCAGACCTCTCCCATCGATGCGTTTCTTGTCAAGACACCTACTTGACTCCCACCTCATATAACGTTTGGCCAATAGTATCAACCTTCCTATCGGTCATAAACATCTCTAACAGACAATTTTTAATACGAAACTGTTTTCAAACAAGCATTTGCTAGTACTGGGTTCAATTCATCCTCAAATTCGGGAAAGGTCGAATTTAATGAACGCTACCAAACGCTACCAGAAGAAGACGCTGCTATGTTTATAGCAAACTTATTAGAACCAAAACCTTTGGTCCTGATTGGCCAAGCGATGTGGTAAATATTTTCGGGGTTAGTTAACTTTGTTGATAACAGTTCATTTAACTTATAAATCTAATCTGATTGATGTCTTCTTCTAGGGTGTACTTATATATAACTTTGTCCTCAGACTTCTCCGACCGATGCCACTATTCTAAATACTTTGACTGGATTCCCTTGATAAATAATTTTTGTCAGCTCTGAGGCTATGACTTGGCGATGATATCAAATTCATTTAGTTTCATGGTGAGCATAAAAAGTCTGCATATATCCCACTAATATTTGTCTACTCTTCACCATATGAAGGAGTGTAGTTATAAGTATTCTATTCTGTCTGTAACATATCGAAATACTTATCAGCGACCCTAAAAAGTCTGTCCGTCTGTCTGTCGAAATGACGATTAAGTTCAAAACGAACGAAACGAAAACGAAAAGAGCTACAGTCTTCTAACTAAACAGATACAGATTTTATAGTTGTAGATCAGTAAGTATTGAAAATAGAAGTATTGAAAATAGAATAGTTTTGATAATTGAAAAAGCGAAAAAGTTTTGCCTTGAGAACAACAACAAATAACTAATTTCTAAAATTTGTTGGGCACTATGTTTAAAATTATATAGTTAACATTAAAAGAGGCTTTTCTTGGAAGTCGTCATTGGGTTTAGAATCCAATGAAACTCTTTCCTAAATTTTGAGGAAAGGAGTGATCACGAATTAATGCTCTTTTATCGATTAGACGCTTCGTTTAGTTGATATCGCTTATTTAAGTTTTGTATGGCCGCCCGACGTTTTTGACCGAGGAAAGGAGTGATCCTTTTAAACATGGAATTATGCTCTTAATATGGGACCTAGAGTCTCAAAAAAGCATGAAACGACCTCACGAGTCTGAATATGATATTATTTTACGATTTAACTGAATTGGATGCCCTGTCAATGGTCCATAGGGCCTTGAAAACGAGATCCTGTGAAACATAGATCCACCACCAACAACCATATTAAACATACGTATTAAAGGAGAGTATAAAAGCTTCGGCTGGCCGAATCATATTTTTATTTGGCTAAGATATTTTTATATTTACTGCCCTGAACCTACTGCATAAAACGACAGATTATTCCAATCAAAAAAGTCTTACAAGTCTCCTATGAAACATAAAGTTACTATCAGGCGTCTAACCTTTCCATCGGTCACTTTTATCCTATTTCAAACAGTTGCCACGAAGGCACCCTGTCGAAAGGGCAAGCATTGTCCCCATTGTTGCAGCTATTTCTATAATCCTAATTTGACACTATAGCCAAATGACATTGTCTTCCTTGTGGAACAACGAACGGTGTTATTATATCTTGAGGTGTGCAAACTTTTACTTCCCGGCTTCCCCCCGGCCGCACAGAGCCATTATCAGCACCAACATTGCCAGTGTCACAGTCACCGCTCGGTGCACTTTTGTTGCGTGTGTCTGGCTGCGATTGCTTTGGGCCAGCAGCTGTTGCTTGTTGTTTTCGTATATTTTTAGAAAGTTTTATGTTGTTGTTGCCACTAAGACTACAACGTCCAGTGACAACGACTCCCGGTACTGGTGGGGGTTGTTCGTGTTGCTGTTGTTACTTCTACTGTTGTTGTTAATAGCTCTGGCCATTCAATTTCACTTAACTGCAGAGATATCCTCTGTGATATACTAGATACCTACCAACCTACCTACCTAGCATTTGTTTCCTGCCCAGACAACGTGTGCTAGTGTTCCAGTGGAAAGTTTTCCTTTTCTCCCCGCCTTGGCTACACTTACTCGTATGCTCTCGGTGGACACTTAATGACTTAACATAGATTTTCAGACAGCTGTTATTATTTTTATATATACAACAACGGCACCAACAATAACAACAACAGCATGGTAAATAACAACAACCACAAGACATTGGAAAGTGTACCTGATGCGAATGTCCCAGATTACTTTTATGTCAGACACAAAAACTATGTTAATGGATCATAAAGTTGGATATACCCTTAGTACATATGTATAGAGACCGTTGCGTGCGCTACTCCAGTCGGTATATCGTAGAGGAAAATGGGGAGTTGTAGTATTAAAAGTTAAAACCAATTTACAGTCAGCAGCAAACAATTTGCATGTAAAGGACTTCGTCGTACCCAAAGAGACGTCCAATTATCTGCTGCATAATTTTAAACGTAGTTTTTATATATGTGAAAGCATGAACTTGGAAGCCCAAATTATATTTGCGGCAGGTAACTGGTCAAATACTCAGACATATTTTAAAGTTTTCCAATGGCGCAGACCTTTAAAGTAGATTTTTGTTTAAAAGAGAATAAACACAATTGAGGTCGGCTGGTGACACTACCTGATACCATTTCGTATATTTGTGAATTCTATATTTGCCATTACGTTTTCATACCTCTAAATATTAATTGGGGACCCAATAAAGTATATATCATAGGATTTAGCCATATTTGTCCGGACCTTTGTGTGTCTGTTGTAAGTTCGAAATCACCTAAATGAAGATAAATTTTGCACAATGATGGTTTGTGTTCGTAAGTTGCTTGAGAAAAACGTTTGACTTTTAGGGACTTCGAATTCGAAAAATATTGTTTACAATTTTCTCGAAAAACTATTGAAAAACACGAAACGGCAGCAATTATTCGAAAGTATCTCTAGAATTGCGGTGTTCCTAGAATTTTTTTTATGATCATCTGAAATCAATTGAGCGGATCATAAGTTTTTCGGTAGGTAGTCGATTTTCTTTGGTAACGTTGGCTTAGATTTTCGAAATTTTAATACTCTTGAATAAACCTTGTCAATTATATACTGAAAAAGTCTTAACAACTTCAAAATGATTGGAGCAGTAGTTTCGAAGTTTAAAGGGCCACGACCTTTTTATTAACTTATCAATTTTACCCTAGTGTACCCTCCGACCACGTATCCGAAAAATTTTCAAAAAACTAAATAAAATGTGGAATATTTGTGATTCTTTCGAAAGGAGAGATTTTCAAAATCTAAAACTTGTGCTAAGTTGAGCTAGCATAGCACAATTTCTCCGCCTCATGAGGAAATTCGCTAACTTTGAAAACTTAAAAAATAAACACTTTTTTTACGTTTTTAGCGTTTTTTTAGCAATAACTTTGCGAAATTCAAAATTGTTTAAATCTGAAACTTGTGCTAAGTTGTGCTTGCCTAGCACAATTCTTCCGCCACATGACAAAAATCGCTAACTTTGAAAATTTAAAAAATAAACGCGTTTTTTACTTTTTAGGGTTTTTTTTTGGCATAACTTTGCAAAAATTCGAGCTTTTCAAAATCTCAAACCTGTGGTAAGTTCTGCTAGCCTAGCACAATTTTTCCGCTACATGACAAATTCGGTAACTTTGAAAACTTAAAAATAAACGCGTTTTTTTCCAATAACTTTTTAAAAATTCAAGAGTTTCAAAATCTGAAACTTGTGCTAAGTTGTGCACAACTTTTTATGCCATTTATTTTTTGAATATAATTTTCTTTTAATGTTGGCCAACTACGCTTCAGGGTGTCCATTCTGGGGGTCCAATTTAGGATGACTTGTTCGAGCATTTCGACCGGTATGGCTTTAATGACACGCGTAATTTTGGCTTCCAAAACCTGAATCGTAGCTGGTTTGTCAGCATAGAATTTGGACTTTGCGTAGCCCCAAAGAAAAAAGTCTATAGCTGTGATATTACACGATCTAGGCGCCCAACTCACCGGTCCAAAACGTGAAATTGGCTGATCTTCGTAATGACCTCTTAATAGATCCATTGCTTGAGCAGCTGTATGGCAAGTGGAGCCGTCCTATTAAATCCAAATGTCGTCAGGATTATGGGCTTCAATTTCAGGAAGCAAAAAGTCCGACTATCATCATTTTTGCTTCCTGAAATAATCTCCTGGTCCACAGTAACTTACAGTTAAAATGTGAACATGACCGGCCTATTATTATAGGCACCAAAGCACTTTTTAAGAAAGGGACGTGTCACCGCTCATTTTTCTTTACTAGATCAAGAGTTATAGACTTTTGGTCGATGGACATTGATTATGGAACACTGTGCACCGTTTACTTCAACTTCGTCTTATTTGTAGTACGGGCTCTTTAACAGGAAATGGGTCCTAAATGAAGTCTTATGACTCAACCTTATGATTTAGAACCTATTTTCTCATTGTTTGTTTTTCAATCTTTCTAGTTTTAGTGATTTTAAAACATATTTTGGTTTATTTTTCGCTATATATATTTCTGGCCTAATTATGAAAATGCGAAAATTTATCATCAAAAATGGTTTTATTGTTTTTCAAAGTATTCTTCAGCATGATTTATAGTCTTTTGCATGCGCTCAAACCAATTGTCGAAGCACTTTTTCCACTCCGATTGAGACACCTCCAAAACATGGTTTTTGAACGCTTCAACAGCATCTTCTGGCGACGAAAATCGTTGACCACGCGGATGTGCGGGAATAAAAAGAAGTCATTGGGTGCCAAGTCAGGGCTGTAAGGCGGATGACCCATCAACTCGACGTTTTGGCCGGTCAAAAGGCGCTGATTTGAGCCGATGTGTGAGAGCTCGCATTGTCATGATGCACAATGATTCGTCTTTTCTTGTTCGTTTTTCGAATTTCTCCGAAGACTTCCGGCAAACAAATTGTGGTGTACCATTCAGAATTGGCCGTCCTACGTTGCTCAAGCGGATTAGTCGCCACATGACCAGTTTTGCCGAAGAAACAGGCGACCATTTTCTTCTTCCTCGAACAACTTTAGTTGGATTTGGCTCGTCTTCGAAGACCCACGCGGTCGATTGCTGTTTTGTTTCGGGCTCATACGCATATATCCATGATTCGTCACCTGTGACGATCTTATGAACGTATTTTGAAGCACCGCGATCGTATTTTTTTCAAAATTTCTTTGCACCAATCGACACGAGTCTTTTTTTGAGCGATTGTCTAATTGTGCGGGATCCAACGAGAACAAAACTTTTTTGCGGCCGTGTGTTCATGCAATATCGAATGTATGCTGGTAAAAGAAATGCCCAAGGATGCCTCTATCTCACGGTATGTCACATGACGATTTTGTATTATCAGTTCACGCACGGCATCAATGTTCTCTGGCACAACGGCCGTTTTGGGACGACCTTCAGGACCTTCGTCTTTGAGCGAGCGTCGGCCACGATTGAGTTCATTAAACCAGTTTTTCACAGTGCTATAGGATGGTGCTTCATCGCCATACAAAGATTCAAGTTCATCGATGCACTCTTGTCGTGATAATCCACATCGAAAGTTGAGAAAAATGATTGCACGAAAAAGTTCACCAGTTAATTCAATTTTTTTGCCAAATTAATTTTTTCAAGTCACTGTAAACAACACAAATGATGGTCGTACGTCAAAACGGTCTGAGTACGTTTATGCTAAAAAATGTCAAATTTTCCAATGGTAATGTCAGAAGGCGCCAGGCAACACTTAGTGTTGCCCAGGCCAGAAATATATATAGCAACCCTCTTACAAAGACAAAATTAATAATAATAACTATCCATTAGTACAAGTTTAAGATGTTAAAAGGATATTCTTTATATAAGGAAGGAAGTCGATTTCCAATGTAGTAAAGAGTTGAAATCTAACTTTTTGTTTCAGCAATATGCCCTTAGTTTAAGATTGAGCTTAGACTTACCTTCTGCAGCTTGAATTTTCCCATCTTTTAACTACTGGTGATGGATCCAACATACGAATGGGGATTCACACTAGGCAACTTAACTTGGCGCAACTCTCAGTTTGTAGGAGAAAGAGGTAAGGGGAATTCAGCCTTTCCATTCCCCTTACCTCTTGCAGTTGGAATTTTCCCATATTTTAACTACTGGTCATGGTTCCAAGATACGATTTCAGTCCCCATTCACATTAGACAATTTAACTTGCCGCAACCCTCAGTTTGTTCGAGAGGGTGGTAAGGGGAATGTCCCCTTTCCATTACCCTTAACTCTTCATCCTACAATTTGTTAATTGTGAATAGGGACTTAGTTTTAGAATGTTTCCATAAAACGAGAGAAAAATATAATAATCACCCGATATATTGCGTGTCATACTTATTTGTTTCTGCCGGCCTAATTTCTGTTTAATAAAACACCAATAAATATTATTTTTTTTAATTATTTTATTATTTTTATTCAGTTTTTTTCTTTCTGTCTTTAAATATTTGTATCTAAAGTGAGTTCCTTGTATGATTTAAAGTTTTTTTTTTAATTTATACAATACAATTAAATGTATTAATGCGTTAATCTTGTTGTTGTGTTTTATAAGGGTTTTGTTTTATTTTTGTTTATTTTGTTTTACATCATTTGTTTTGTTTTTTGTATTTTTTTATATATAAATATATTTGCATTTCATATAAATGCCATTAGTATTATTTGCCTTTTCTCTTTCGGATTTTCATGTTGTTGTTGCTGTTCTTGTTGTAATAATTAGTTTTAATTGTTTGCTAAGAGAGAGAGCGTGAGAGAGCGATATTCGGTGAAGTGTAAAGTGATAGGGCGTGAATGATTCAAGGGGGTGGGATTCGGGTTAGAAATGCTTTTTGAAACCACTGTTTTCAAGTGGCTTGGCTGACTGACTGACTGGCTACCTTGGATGGGTTGTAGGGATATTCAATTGGTTTTATGTTTATTTATTTTTTTCATATTATTTGTTTTGTTTTTATTGAAGTCATTAAATTATTAAAAATTAATAAATTAACTTAATATGTATGTTATATTATAGGCTTTGCTGCTTTAATTTTTTTCTTGTATAGAAATTAAAATAATTATTACAGTTGTGGTGTTTGTGTGTGTGTGAGTGTTTTTTTATACAAAAATATTATTTACGTTAATAGGGATTTGTGATTTTGATTTCCGGCATTATGGTATGTTGCTTTTTTTCTTTTATCGGTTGCATTTAATGGCTGCTAAGGATGCTTTGCTATTTTGGTTTCGACTATAGCTTTTGTTTTTTATTTCTCTAGATTTCGGTATGTTTTTTTAATGTTTGTTTGTGTTAATTTGAAGTAGAAAAATGTTAATTTATACATATAATCTTTTATATAAATTGTTAATTACTATTAAGCTATGTGGGAGCTTAACCGATGTAATCCATGTGGTTTAATAACAATTTCGCTTAACGGAAACGTAAAAAAGCCAAAGAGGGAAAGACGACCTAGGGGCAGAATACATTCAAATGGGGGAAATATATTAACTAGGGGAGATTTTAAAATGTTATATGTAGGTACAGAAGGAACTCGTTAATCCGAATAATTGATTGCAGACCCTATTTCGGATTATCGAAAATTCGGTTTATTGCATACTTTTGTCTTCTCATGTTTTCAAAAGAGTTCACTATACGTAGTTACTACATTTTATGCGATCCCACGACAGCCGGTTCTATGCACCGGATCGACCCGAAAGAGATATTCTTTGGCCAAGGGCTGGCACCAAGGCACTGTGCCATTTTTTTTTAAAAAGGCATACAATTTTAAGAAATAAAAAACTTATAACGAACCTTAACAAAAAGTAAAACAATAATAAACTGTAGTTTTTTGAGCATTTATAAGAGAATTTTTGGAGAATACAGAAGTATCGATGAGGTTTTCTTCTTGAAAAATCTGTCGTTCTGTTTACTGAACGCGTAATGAAAATTGAATTCAGAAAAATTAGACTGCGCTCGAACTATGACACACTTTTAAAATAATGTTTATTAATCACTTAACATACCTTAATGCCAATTCGGATTACAAAATACAATCAATTCGGATTATAGAGTATTTAGTACAGGGAAAACGTAGTTCGAATTACTGAATAATTCGGATTACTGAGGTCTTACTGTATATTTATATGATGGTCGCGGTTTTCGTATTTATAATCTTTATTTAATTCAACATTTCGTCCCTATTTGAGAGACATCTTTAGGAGGGACGTCCCTTTAAAGAGGAAAGGAATATTGAATAAATTAAAGATTATAACAATGAAAACCGCGACCTCGAGCTTGAAGTCGAATATCAATTATTTATCTACAATTGTAGGAATATTCTTAATTTAAAAGAGTATTTTTAATTTTGTAAATTAAGGAAATCAAAATATTTAAATTTGTAAAACAATTTTCTCTATCGTTCTCCTTTTAAAGTTTTATTCACTAATTCCATAGTGTTAGAGTAGAGAAGGTGAAAATGTAAATGGCGCTTAGTTTAATGATTGACTCGTTGCTCGAATGTCTCAGACAATTTATTCGGACTATACCAAAAATTTAGCTTATATGGGTGAGGCACGACCTCACCCATATAAGCTAACTTTTTACGAGTACAAACCGTATATCTTAGCACGTGAGCTTGCTTACTCAATCCCTTCGATCAGTTGCTCGTTTTCTCTCTGTTTGTTGCAAACACTTTTTATATATCTTCCGTGTGGACCTGAAATTACTTAAGCGTTGACCATCCAATTCCTCGAGATCCTTCAAAACCATGATTTATTTCCTTTTTGCGTTTTCATTTTGTTATGCTCATTTGTTGTAATTATTTTACTAGATTGAATTACTCCACAAGTTAATTAGAACAGGTTTGATGTTGTTTGTCAAATGGAGAAAGTTAGTTAGAGAATATAAAGCGAATACAACACCGCCCGGTAGACGCACGTTTCGTTATTGAGAGACGACTTATCCATACCCTGCCTCTACTTATTAATCCAACTATACGTATAGGCTACTAATTCCTTTGATTTTGCATATGAAAAGTAGTGAGAACCATAGGACTCATTGAAACAATTCCTTTCATGTTGGTAGACTGTCCGACTGACTTTATTTCAGATCCACCTCAACTGTGTTGAAGTCTTATTGTTGCAAAGGCATACCTCGCAAGGTACAATTGCAGCCAACTGATTTCTCTTAGGTGACTCCAAGAGCTCCACTGCAAGATTAAAATACTAGTCGAATAATCATATTCGTCGTCTATGTTTGATGATAGACATGGAGCAAATTCTTGATGTAGACTTTGATGCTACCAGTCAGAGCAATTCGGGCTCAAACTGGATGTAATCATGTGCTACGAGGTCGGACCAGAGACTCAATTCTGGTGCTGTGGAAGGTCAGGAGCCCCAAGAACTGCTGTTTTAGCCTGACCTATTTTGAAATGGCCTGTCTGGAAGCTTTGGGGTGGCTGCGGTTTACCACCTAAGTGACAGTTAATGCGAACGCTTCGCCTGGAGTTACTTATCAACCGGGTGCGATGACCCAAAGAGTACCATGGGTTGTAGTACCATGGGTTGCGAGACCGGCACTGCTGATTCTAAATGTGGCTCCTTTAGTTTATCTGGAAGGACGTTGATATTCGCATTATAGCTTATTCTCGGAACTATAAAGCATCGTAGCTCAGGCCATAAGGGTGATAATCACGTAAAACTGGCAATAATCGGTTGCGAAGGCGATGAAGTGACAAAGAAAGTGTGCTATCCTCTCAAAGTCCTTCTTTTATGTTTTATACCTATTCTAATAAGCCTATATACTTTGAATATATATCTACTTTAGTGTTAAGTGTGCTCTCGTAAGACTTTACATAGCTCTGTTGTAGTATAGTATTCTGGTATTTCGGGAGGTTCTTTTTTTCCAGCAATATTAAATAAAAAAAAAATAATTTTGAAATATGTTCAGCTCGTTTGTTTATTTCGGTCCTTTGCTTTAACGAATTTAGCAGATACTAAGCCGGCTCTGAAGACCTTATGCATCTAAATTTTAATATAAGACAAGTTTAATAAAAAAATATTTTTATGATCGGAACATCCACACTTTACCATCTCAGTTCATTAAAATTCTTTGTTCCATTAATTTCTTACTCGCAAAGTCGCCGGCATTAACGAACGAAATCCTTCGCTGGAAAATTGTTAGATATTGTTACTCGGAGTTGAACCTGAAGCCATCACACCAGGGCAGCTGTATTCGTTTATACGAACAAAATTTACTAGATTTCACATTTTTTTTTTGATTTCAAGACAAAGATAAAGTATACAATATTTAAAACCTTTTTTTTTTTTAAAAAAATTATGACAATTTTTAAAACGATTTCATGAAGCCGACTGCAGCCTTAAAAATAGGAAGCCGGTTGAAGCCAGTTCAAACTGGTAACAATACGGCAGACTCCTTAAAAAAATATTAAAATATATTAAACCAATGCCTTGTATGTAGAGCTAAAATCAAGCTACAACTTTTTCTCTCCCTTTCTACAGATAAGAATACTTCAAATTGTTCTCTATTGTCAAGTCCCTCGTTTTACCCTTATTGTGGATTTCAAGGGCCTGAAAATAAAGCTTGCAATCCTCGAATTTATTCAATACTGTTCTTAACTTCTCAATAGATGAAGAACCTGAAACGATTAAACAAATTTTGATTCGCATTTCGTACAATTTAGTTTTCAACCTTAAAAATTGTTGCTTTTATCTCTCTTAAAGCGAAGTCTTCCCTTTGGTCGCCCTTCCTTTCTTGGCCGCAAATTCGTTATAAATATTTGGCTTTTTCCTATTAAGTTCTTTCTATTTTACAAAAAAAAAAAAATCTGTAAAATTATTGGTGCTTATTTTCTGCTTGTGATTTTTTTCTATTTTTTTTCTTTCCAGTAAGTGTGAGTTTTGTGATTAATTTTCCTTCTTTTTTTTTATATATTTTTTTGTTTGTTTGTTTATTTTATTTATTTACTATCATAATTTTAGCTTAATTAACATTATTTATAACAACAGTTTCCATTTTATTTTTTTTCTTTTGGATTTGGGTTCGTTTTGTGTTTGTTTTCTTCATGAATTTCGTATATTATTTCCATACAATATATATTTGTAAAAAAAAAATAATTTAATCAACATAAAATTGTATTTCTATATATCTTTATGTATATATTTTCTTTTCAAATTTTACCTCCAAAAAACAACAAGCTCTTTTTATTTGACATTTGATCAATACAACTGATTAGTATTTTGAAAAAAATCATAATTTATAAATTAACAAAACAATTACAAAAGAAGAGAATATAAACAATAACGAAAAATCTACTAAATACAAAAAATCTCTATTTGGTTTTTCTTAAAATGCACATAATTTGTTTGTTTAAATTTAAAAAAAATGTTTAAATATTTATTACTTTAGTTTATATTTTCTAATCGCTGCGTCGTCTACTTTTTGACCTCGACCAAGGCCCCGTCCTTGTTTTTCTTAACTTGAGAATAGACGGAGGCGGCCTTGTAGTTAATGGGCCCGTAGTGTTGACTTTCTAAATCGGCATAAATGAATTCGTCATCGAAATTTTGCGTATTTAATGGCTACATTAAAAATAAAAAGAGAAAAGAAATAAAAAAAAACAGAAAAAATACACAAATTATAAAAATTAAATTTAAAAAATAATAAAAATAAAAGTATAAAATTTAAAAAATAATAGTAACAATTATAAAGAAAACAGGCTCTTAAACTAGAAAAAAAACAAATTGCAAGACAAACTCCTATAAGGGGAAAACAAAATCTTTGCCGCCAATGGCCCTTTCTAAGCTGCAGTCCTGAATATAAAATATAAAACTAGGATATCCTTTTATATAATTGAGAAAAAAAATTATAAAATTCTATTATAATTTTCTAAAGTCTACAGGAGGGTTGCTGCTTATATTTCGGGTCCTGACAATACTAGTGTCCCCAGATGCAAACTGGAACTTCCACTGGAACACTTTGACATTTTGTTAGCATAAGTTCACTCAGAACCTTTTGTCATTTGAGGGCGAATTGTTTTGTTTACAGTGTGTTGAAAAATTCATCTCAGTCAAAAAATATAATTATCCCGTAAACATTTTTGTGCAATAATTTTTTACGATTTTCGGCATGGGTTATCGAAACAAGCGTGTTTAAATCAACTTGTTTCGACTTTTGGCGATGAAGCACCATCAAAAACCACTGGTTATCGCTGGTACCAAGAGTTCAGTCTCGGACGCCGTTCGCTCCAGGATGAATTTCGAGAAGGACGTCCAACTTTGGACACTTTGCCAGAAACCATCGATGCTGTGCGTGAACTGACTAAGCAAGAACGACATGTGACATACCGTGAGATTGAGGCATCCTTGGGCGTTAGAATGACATTTGACCGTGAAAAAAAATTGTTATTGTTGGATCCCACATCATTTTACGAATGCTCAAAAAAAGGCTCGCATGAATTGGTGCAAAGAGATGTTGAAAAAGTATAACTCCGGTGGCTCAAAGGCAGTGTATAACATTGTCACAGGTGACGAATCATGGATCTATGCATATGAACCCGAAACAAAACAGCAATCGACCGTATGGGTCTTTGAAGACGAGCCAAATCCAACAAAAGTTGTTCGTGGAAGACATACATCGCAGCAAAAGATTCCTTTTTTCGGTATAACCGGCCATGTTGCCACAGTGTCTTTAGTGGACCGTAGTACGATCAATTCTGAGTGGTATGCAACAGTGTTCGACGAATTGAGAAAAGATAATAAGAGAAGACGGATCATTTTGCATTACGACAAGGCAAGCTCTGACACATCAGTTGAAACGAGGAGCTATTTGACCACTCAAGATGTCGATTTTTTTTTCATCGCCCGAAGCAGCTGTTGAAGCGTTTAAAAATTATGTTTTGGAGGTGTCTCAATCGGAGTGAAAAAAGTGCTTCGAAAATTGGTTTGTGCGCATTCAAAAGTGTATTGATCTTAAAGGAGAATATTTTGATAAGAAATAAAAGCATTTCTAATGATACATTATTGTGTTTTTATTGCCGGGCCCGAAATGTAAATAGCAACTCTCGTATCTGACTATTGTCGAAAACGTGAACTTTTTAAAACATGAACATCATATTTTTTGTTATTTCAACAACGCACAATAATTTTTTTTAATTACTATTTTTTTATTCAATAAAATATTTGCTTTTAACTCTTTAATGACGAAGAAGGGGATTCTTACTCGGAAACACAACACTTCAAGACTAAAGTGTTGTCAAAATTTAAAATTTGTTACTCCTTCTATGAGAAAAATCGTGGAATATATGTATCCCATTCCTAGTCAAAGGGTTTCGATTGAATTTATTAAAAGAAGTTTATGAAAATACAACACTATCTTGAAATTTTGGACTCAAAAACGTGAATGAAATCATAGACGTGAACACCCACAACCAAAAATAGCTCACGTCTTCGCGAGTTGACTGTAATAAGCTATCGATAATTTTGAATTGAGTATTTAAATAGAGTAACAATTATTGCTACCGCATATATGTATCATTCTCTCAAAATTCAAAAAACGAGTACGTTTTCGTTATCGATTAAAAGTTATTGCTACAGTTTTAATATCACTGGACTGCATTCGAATCAGACGATTTTGTTTTAAAATAGCTAAAGACAATTTCACTCGGTACTAACTGTAGCTTTTTCTTTTCAGGTTACTAAACTACCACTTGTATGAAAGTTACCTGGTCAGCGAGCGATTTGGCCTCAAGTCGCTAAAACAAACAAAGTTACCATAATTGTTTTTTCAACAAAAAATCAAACTTGACACACCCTGCTTCATGAAAACATATGTTTTTGCTTTGTATCGAAAATGATTATCAATCAAAAAGAGATCTCATCGAAAAATTCGCATTGGGTGCAGTTGTACGAGATGGGGTAAGTGAAACTACTAAAACTTAGAGTTTGAAAAAAATTTTACACATATTTACAAGGCAAAAGTATAGCAAGTATTTGATTTATCATATTTCATTGATTATTTTATAACAATTAATACTTTTTTAGTTGCTGCTTTTGATGAATTCACTGATACACCCCAATTGTTGTTCAATTCTCGTTGGTGTATACAAATGTTGCCATGTTACTCTCAACTTAGTTCACTGTTGCCAGATTACCATGTTGCAAACTAACTCCATGTTAGTTTCATGTTGCCATATTGCAAACTAACTAGGTAACTAAGTTAGTTACCTAAAATTCACGACTTATCTGTATTTTTCCCCCTTTTTTCACATTGAACATTTGTCTTTTTGAAAACGTTTCAAAGAAATTTAGGTGTTATGGAAATCGTATGAGTAATAATAGATTCCAAATAAATCCCGTTCCTGTACTCATTTGAGAATTCAAATGTGAAATAACCTTGCACATCTGTAACGAGACTAAAAATAACCTATACCACCAGTAACGTCACGGACATGTCCCAAGGACTATCTAAAGATCGAATGACCTGATTTGCATTCGCATTTTTGCAATGAAGGACTCTTACATAATTTTCTACGAAACAATGGCCATTTACGTTAAAATAGAAAACCTCCATTATTCTAAACAAACTTTGAAGACTCCAAGTTGACCCTTGCTATTCTTTATCGATTTGCTAGACAAGTGAAAAAATTTGCTAGTCTGGCATTGTTTCTACTGTCATAGAAACCATTTCGGTTTTGCTAATTGTCGTTTTTGCAAACCAATGTTGGTTTCATTTGGTGTCATGAAACCAAGTTGATTTTGTCCATTTCAAATGTAAATAAAATCAGCTGTTTTTGATAAAATCGATAACATTGGTTTTCATGACACCAAAGCATTGTTTTTTATCGTTTTCTAAACCAAAAGTGACAAAATTGGTTTCTATTACAGCCCCGATTGCTACAAACGAAACAAAGTGACATCTAGAAGTTTCAGAGGTTCTGCTCTTTTGGCTACTTTTTTCCTTTAAGCCCTGCAGACATAGGCTTTTTTCTCTTGCACCAAGGCGACTTCGCTGTGATTACCCTGTCGTTCAGCAGGCTCTTACGATTAAGTATTGTAATCTATCAAATCTGGCTTTATTCGTTCACAAGGTCCAATTCAATAAGTTTCAATTTCCATGCAGAGGTTTTATCCGCTTTCTAAGGTTTATGTACACTAGATAAGGTTATGTCAAAATTGAAATTCACTCAAACTGATAGTTCAAAGACTTTTCTAAAAATGTGTCCAATGCAGACATGGAGTGAAGTACTATTTTAGTAAACTTCGTTTATTATTTTCTTCTCATTCAATGATTTCAATTCATGCCCATCAAAGACGATAAATTGGATAAAGATGGACGATGTGCTTCTTTTTTGCAATAATGTAGAAAAACATCACTTTAGTAACTTTAGCAAGTTCTCGGTTTAGTTTTCCACATTCGTTTGCATACAATCACAAGAACGCTAGAAAATTAATATTGAAATACACAGAAATCACTAAATTCGCACACTTTAAACACAAAAAACGCAACTCCGAAATGGATTAGTAAATCTCTGTTTTTCGATTTATCGATAAAGCTCACGTCGCCCTTCTTTTACGATTTATCGTTTTTGAACTAAAATTCGACGATGGTCTCTCTAGTAGTTTGATTCTTTTTTTAATAATTGACTAAGCAACTGAAGGCACTCGATCGTTTGCTTTGATATCGCTTTTCACTTTGGGCCCCAGAACTCGAGATGGACAACGATTTTGCATCTTTCATTGATTTCCAATATTCCGATCGATTTTGAATAAAACAATAAACTTATGCGCTTCTGTTACTGCTTCTTTCCGTAGTTATAGTGTATGTTACTATGTACGTGAATTTTTTTTATAAATAATAATTTGACTGCATAATATACTACTAGATTGTAATATTCTCTTTTGTATGACTTAAATTTCGTAGAAATCGGTTAATCCGTTCCAGGTCAGCAATATTTTTAGTAAAGCCCAAAAAGTTATATTTTGGCATTTTAAATTTTTCGAACCCTCAAAAAAAAAATATAAAGCAGATATTTATACTCGTGCAATTATAAGGTGAAATTTTATAACCTTTTGGAGTCAAACCAATTGTTTAGTACGTATTAAAAATTCTGACCCTATTGCTTTTAATTTTCAAACTTTTCTAAGAAAAGAAAGAAAAATAAAACGCCAAAGCATCGGGTTACACTTTTTCGGCCGAAACAAAAAACTCCCCTAACAAATTTTGTTTTCCCTACTTCCCTTTCAACTTGTTAATTATTGGTTAGTATTAAAGTATTTAACAAAAAATGGTTAGTTTTCACATACTTACTCTCGTCCATTCATCTTAATAATAAAACACTCGAAGAAAAATATTAGTCATTTCAGTAGGAAAAGCAAGCTTGGTTTGTTTTTCGTAATTTTTGCATTACTCTGTGACATGCAAAGTTAATAATTCATAAAACTGTCGTGCTTGGGTTGTTATGGCATTACACACGAGTTAACAACAACAATAAAATAATTAAAACATTTATTACACAAAGAAGAAAACATAACAACACAAAAAGCTGTTTACAAAAAAAAAACGAAAAATAAAATAAGAAATTATGACAACAGAATGAGAGATATGAGATCTTGAAATGAAACGAATCGAACGAAAGAACGAACGAAATCACGCACGTTAACACGAAACGAATTAATATTTTTAAAACAGATTTTAAAACATTTAAACAGGCAAGAAATCAATTTTCCATTTTCAATTACTAATAATTTCTACGGTAATAGAATTTTCTAAAACTAGAAAAACACATTTCGTTGGCCAAACGACAGTTTATAAATTATTAACTTTTGTTTTTGAATTTGACGCGAGAATTGCTTTGCTTTGGGTTTAATACGAGTATTGAAATGTTTAATTACCTTTTTGTTTCATATTCAATGTGAAAATATTCGTTACGAAAAGCAGAGCAAGAACTCTGTTCTAGTTTTTTGTTTGTTTGTTTTGTATTTGTGATTTTAAAAGTAGTAGGAATTAAAATATATAGGTATTGCTGCCTTTGTACGGATCCACAAAATCTTGCTAAGGAAAATTGAAAAAGTAATTGATTTAATTTCTTTAAATGATACATATAAACATAATTTAAAAAAAAAAAACAGAAAATGGTACATTTCATGTAAGAAGGGGGTAATGCAAATACCGGGGCGGCCGATGTAACTCAATAAATATATTTTTAAAAATGCGATTAACACGATATGTATCGTTTTGGGGTTAAAAAAGTTTTAGAAAAAAAACCTTGGAAGATAATTTATAATTTTTTTTGACTTGGATATGTTAATTCAATATCAAAATAGTCCCACATAGTTAAAGTACGTGCCTCACAATCATATTTTGCTCATAATGTCACCAAATAAGCGGTATATAATAATGCTGGAATCATTATATGATTGTGCAGAATCATATGATCACATCAAATTATTGTTGGCGATTATATGCTCTCTCACAGTCATGTTATGATGGCTTAGGCTTTTGTTTGGTGCCATTTGGAACAAAATATGATTGTGTGAAGATTCATATGATTTTGTGGAACAACATATGATATGGCCATGATGATAATAAATATGATGATAATTATACTGTTCTGCAAAAATTTACTTTTGAGCCCTCCTTTGATCTCCTGAATCCGAATAAAATCTCCTGAATCCGAATAAACTGTCTGTTTTGCCCCATCACATATAGTTTTCGAGATATTATTGATATTCAGCGTAAAATCTCCATGTCTGTCTGCCTGCAGGAATTTGTCTCAGTCCGTTGAACGAGTTGCCAGTCTCGTTAAAAATTGTGCGCCTCCTATTTGTCCTTGGTCTACCTCGTATCCTCGAGCCTTGGGGGTTCCACTCAAGTGTTTCGTGGCAAAATACGTTGTGCGGCTTTCTTAAGGTGTGGCCATTTATATTTTCTTCTCTTTATCTGTGTGTGTTGCAGTTGTCTTCACCGGCGATTTGAAGTAGTTCCTCTTTTGAGATAACTCTAGGCCACCAGATTTTTAAAATGTTTGTACCTTTTGTTTAATTATTTCGAGATATCGCGAACATAAAATGTTGTTGTTGTCTTTTCTCATTAAGCGGCATAAAACAGAATAATCAGAATAATTTTTATTGTAGTCACAGCGGAAAACAAAATTTTTTAAAATGAAAAAAATTTTGAATTCTTTTGGCTGGAACTTTACCAATTTCGACTTTTCTAAATTATAATTCACATGAAAAATGCATTTTTTACCATTTGATATTGCTCATTTCAAACTGAATCGGATAAGAATTGTTTTTGAAGTTTAAGGCAAATTAATGAAAAAGGTCAGAAAATTTTTAAATTTTTACGACATTCAATTCGGATTCAGGAGATCATTTCACATAAAGATCTGTTGGTGTCGTTCAAAGGAGGATTTTGTTGCAGCACAGTGTTATCACATATGTCCCTCTAACCAATTGTTAGAGATTGCAACCGAAAATCTAATCCAAACTCCACATCTTTCATAACTTTCAGCAAAGCTTAAAAGGAAAATTGATTTGAACCCCACATATTTCGCTGCCTCAACTTCACAACTAAGCTATCGCGGAAAATACTGTTAATAGCCTCTTGACAGCTACCATGTTTTCAAAATATTGAATGAAATATTCATATTGAATAAAATGTTGTAATCGTGAAAAACTTCAATAATATTTCTAAAATATTTAATCACGTTTTTAAAAATATTGAAGGACATGGCTTGCCATTTCTAAATCAGACCAACTTCTTTTTGAAAAAAAAACTTCAACTGTGAAAATCTTCGATCGTATTTTAAAAATAGTAAAGGACAGACTGACATAGCTTGCCAACTTCTCAAACCGACCAACTTCAAATTTAAAAAAAAAATCATTAACCGTCAGAATCTTCAATAATGTTTTCAAAATATTGAAGGGCGGACGAACATGTCTTATCCGTTTCTGAAATCAGACCTACTTCATATTGAAAAAAAACACTTCAACCGTGAAAATCTTCAATAATGTTTTCAAAATATTTAATCATGTTTTCAAAATATTGAAGGGCGGACGAACATGTCTTATCGGTTTCTGAAATCAGACCAACTTCATATTGAATAAAATATTTCAACAGTGAAAAACTACAATCGTGTTTTCAAAATATTCAATCATGTTTTCAAAAATACTGAAGGATAGACTGAAATAGATTGCCAACTTCTAAAATTAGACCAACTTCATATAGAAAAAAACTGCAATCGTGAAAGACTTCAATAATTTTTATAAAATATTCAATCATGTTTTCAAAATATTGAAGAACGGACAAACAGGACTTGCCCATTTATGAACCAGACTAACTTCAAATTAAAAAAAAAGAAAACATCAACCGTGAACATCTTTAATAATACTCAGGGCTGTCATAAAAACCATGTCGGTTTTGCTAATTGTCGTTTTTGCAAAACAATGTTGGTTTCATTTGGTGTCAGGAAACCAAGTTGGTTTTGTCCATTTCGAATGTAAATAAAACCAATGTTCGAATCAGCTGTTGCTGATAAAACTGATAACATTGGTTTTCATGACGCCAAAGCAATTTGTCTTATCGTTTTCAAAACCAATAGTGACAACATTGGTTTCTATGACAGCCCTGACTAAACTAACTATTCAAACTATTGAAGAACGGACAAACATAGTTGGTCTATTTCTGAAATCAGCCCAACTTCATATTAAAAAAAAGCCTCAACAGTTTAAATGACTTTACTATGATGTGGGAATAGGAGAAATTCTCTAACTGAAGTAGCTTGTATACTGAAATCGTATATTACTCACCCATTTTTGGCTGAATATTCTGTATCGAAGTCAACATTGTTGTACTGCGTAAAAATTAAGAATTTAATAAGACTTTTGAATAATTCGAATCTCACAAATATTGTCAACAACGCCATTCTTCATTATCTTTTCGGCAAATCTGGCCAAATACTAAACACCGCGCTGGCCACAAATTGGAATATTTAATCTTTGCTCAGTAGAAAATGAAAATGGCAGTGATGTGAAAAAAGCAAAACGAAAGTCTAACTAATGAAATTATGAACTGGGAGCGCTGAAGATATTCACCCTTAATCATCTCACCGACCAAAAATTGTTGCCCTTTCTATTCCCCTTACCTCTCATTCTACAAACTGATAGTTGAGGCAAGTAAAATTGCCGAGTGTGAAGGACTTTGAAATTATTTTCCACTTGATATCGTGGTAGAAGATTTCATGATTGCCTTTGTAATCATCAAGTGATTAGACTGACATTTTTCGAACTTTTTAAGAGTGACAATGGATTTTCCTGTTGACGAGGTTTTCTCAACAGATTGATTTTTTTGAATAGTCCACTTTTATAAGGAATTTAATTTAATTTAATTGATTTTTTTGAATAGTCCACCTCTATAAGGAATACATTTGAAATTGAGAAGTTTCATTTAAAATTGAGAACTTTCGTAAAAAAAATATAAAAAGCTGCAACTGAAATTGAGAATTATTATTAAAACTGAAGATTTTTATTTAAAATTCATAATTTATGACTTGAACAGTATTTATTCTGGTTCGAGACCTTTTCGTTGTTTCTTTTTCAGTATCAACTTTTTAATTTAAATGTTAATTTTCTAAGTTTGAAATGGAATTTTATCAATTGAAAATGTCCTACTAAAAATACTCAATTTTATTTGCTGTTCTTTTGTTTTTGAATATTTCAAATGAAAATTCTTTGTTTTTAATAAAATTTTCCGAAATTGAAATGGAAACTCTTAATGTCAATTCAAATTTATTACAACTTAAATTCTTAATTATAAGTGGAAATTGTTTATTTGTAATATAAGTTCCAAATTTCAAAAGAAGATTTGAAAATTGAAATGAAAATTTGCGAGATAAATTGAAATATTCTCGATATCAAAAAAAGGCTTAATTTAGAATGAAAAAATTTCCATAAACGTACTCGAAATTTTGTGCTCATAGTCTGTTTCAATTGAACATTTCATTCAATTGAAAGACTAAGTTGTAAGCTGGGTGAATTTCAAATCGCCCTAAATCAATTTCAAATCATTAAAATTGGAATTTTATCGATTTAAAATGGGAATTTTGAATTTTACATGAAAATTCTTAGTTTGAAATGAAAATTTTAAATTTAACAACAATTCCATTGAAAGTTCTTTTAGCCAAATTTCAAAAATAATTTTATTTTTATGAATATTTTAAAGCCACATGTCCATGTACATTTATTGGAAGCTATTTTTTTGACCCCAGACCATCTGTAACTTCTTACAATCTTAAATTGGTCCAAGACTGGCTGTTTGTGGATCGTTATATATAATACCAAATTTGATTAAAGTCGGAATTAATATGGGTGTTTTAGATCGGTTGTATGTTCTTTGCACTGGGGCCATATCAGACGTGGACCAGTCTACGTGGATACTGGATGTTCTATGTAACTTCTAGAGGTAAAGACATAAAATCGGTAGCTAGTATATCTTTTCTTTCTAACCGATTTCTATTAAAGTCAACAGGCGCTGTCCAAAAAAACTTACAACAGCCAAATTTCATGAAGGTCGGACAACAATTACCTGTACGACCTGTACTATGAAAAAAAGCTTTTGATAGGCAGCAGACGAACAGACAGACAGGCTGTCACCCCTGCACACAGTTGCCGCTACAACAACAGGTGATTCTGAGTTCATTGGTACACTTAAAGGAGGGTCTAGCTTTTTTGGTAGTTGCCTATTTCGTACTTGAAGATTATAAATTTGCTTTGAAAAACCAAAAACCCGACAGCAAAAACCTGTGTAAATCGGCATTAAAGGTTTAAGCTTATTTTGAGAAACCGACTGTCGGGTTTGGACATAAAAACCGAAATGTCGGTTTTCGGTTTTAGACATTCTAATTAAAATTCAGTTGTGATTTTGCCACTTTTAAAGAGAATTCGCCTAACTTTAACTGAAATTAAAGTTTTAATTGAAAATTCACAATTTCAAATAGAAATTCCTAATTCAAATGGGATATGATTACCCTCCGTTTTCATATTTCAAACAACAAACACTAATTCATTGTCGCTTTTTTGGATGTCTCTTTATAAGTCAATTAAACTTCCAAAACGAAAGCCGATGAAGTTCGTATAATTTCCCTAACTGCGCAAATTGCTTTCCTTTCTTCTAATAAGTTTTTTCGTAACAGCGAATTTGATTTAATTAAAATTTCACAATTTCAAATAGAGATTATTAACCCTCGGACTTACATAGGGGGAGTCTGGCCAGATCTTTTTCGATTTAAATATATTCATAAATTTTTTATAATTTATAAAAATTATTTGTAAGATATTTTTTTTAAATAAATAAATTTATTTGTTTTATATTTTTTTTAAATAAATAAATAAATTTATTCATAATTAAGCTAGAGAATTTAAACTTGTGGTATCTTCCAAAATATATTGTTGCCTATGAAAAATTCAGATCGAAAAGAAAAAAAAAACCTTTACAAGAATGGTTTTTAGAATACTTTGGTTTACACAAGACATTCAAACCTATGAAATTTGGAACATGTGTGTGACGGAGGGTTAACTAAAATTTAACATTTTTTAAATATGCCGAGTCCTTACCGCAAAAAAGACATGAGCACCATTTTTCAAAAGTTTTTTAATCATATTCGATAGCAAAATGTACAACGCCTTTAATACCAAAATATTAATAAACAAATATTTATATATGGGTGAATAATCTGAAATGACTCCTTTTCTTCGCGAAAAAGGGGACAGTCCACCGACCACTCCGACGAAAATAATTCGCAAACTAAAATAGAAGTAGAGTTTTTTCGAGAACCTTCGAAGAGAACAATACTTCAGCGCGAGAGAAACACTACAAATTGAACGTAACGGCCGTTACCTTTTTTTTAAGCAGAAAACCACACCATGCACGGGACTGAGAGAAAATGTTCCGGACAAAAGTCAATGATTTTTATAATTTCTTAAAATTAATTTAATTAAATCAAAAAAAGAGTATATGTGACTTGAAGTGATAGTGCATAAATTCATTTGAATGCAATTACAGATTTTTAATATTTACATACGTAATAAGTACGGTTTATTTTGCTGCGTCGGTTTTGGACACGCCACGGGACTGAGACTACATGTACTGTTTTCTTTTTTTCGATATTAACAAATTAAAAATTTTAAAAACTAATACGTGGGTTATTTTAACAAATATAATAAGCTGCTTAGAACATATTTATAAAAAAAATTTGTTAATACAACACAATTTTAAACAGCCGGACACAGAAAGGAGTCATTTAAGATTATTCACCCATATGTATTTAAAATTGCATCCGAATCCTCCAGGTTATTTAAAGTAGAATAAAAAACCCTCTCCTTTAAAATTTTCTTTTTGGCGAGGTAAGCCTTTTTCGAGGTTAGTGCTCGATGTGTAGTAGGGTAGGTCGATTTGGCTATCGACAATGTGCCATTAACTTCTCGATAGCTTTTGGCATGAGGAATAAAAAAGTTCCACTACTTCATATCAAAAAAATTATTTTCGAGGCTCAATTGTTTGACTTTTTCTCAACTTTTATTATTAGTGTTTTTTTAGTAGATAGTTAAAAAAAATCAGCTGATTTTTTTTTTTTTAAATCTTACCTTTCCAAGGTGATATACAATACATACAAATAATATATATCATATAAGCGCGTGAGAATAGAAATACGACTGAGAAAATCGTAATTGTAACAGGTAAAATTTAAATAAAAATTATTTTTTTAAAATAACCTACTAAAAAATTTTTATTACCTACTAAAAAAACTTTAGAAATAAATGTTTAGAAAAAGTAAAAAAATTAATTTTTCGACGCCTCGAATATAATATGTGACCCGGCCTATGAAAAGGTGGCTTATGACTCAAAACAAATTTTTCCCACTTTTTTTTGGTTTCGATAGTTTTTGAGACGCTCTTTCACGTGGTGAAAACTAGAAAGTCATAACTTACTTAGAAGTGTACTAAAAATGTACAGAAAGAAGAGCAAAAATGAAAGAAAAACAGAATTTTATTGAAAGTCCAGAATCAAGATAATAAATGAAATTGGAAAATTTAAAAACAGGATTGAACGCTGCAAAAACGTTTTTACCAAAAAAAAAGCTGTTTTGCACAAAAAATATTTATTTAGCAGTATTAAGTAGTTTTCTTCGTCGCTATCCTTGTTGAAACCTTTGAAGTTGCTCGTTTTTTCGAATCTCCTTTTAGAGATGAAGCCTTACGTTTTCTTGATGTTTTTATTGCAGTTCATAATGCAAAAGAAAAACTACTAAGAAACTGAAGAAATGCATTGTTTATCTTCAACAGCTGTTTCTCGCAATTTCTTTTTTGAGTCATAAGCCTCCTTTTCATAGGCCGGGTCACATATATTGGATATTTATTAGTGAAACTTTTTTCCTCATGACAAAAGCTATCGAATAATCAATGGCACAATATCGACTAATTTTTGTCTTTACAAATCGGCCCACCCTAGTGTACACAGTACATTCACAACCCATGTGATTTGAAACATGTGTGACGGAGGGTAAACTAAAATTGAAAATTGTCAAGCTCTAACCGCAAAAATGACGTAAGCGCCTCGCTTTTCAATCGATTAAAAAAGTAAAGTAGATAGAAAAATGTACAATGCTCTTAATCCCAAAATATTTAAAATTAAATATAGGTGATCCATCTAGAGGTATTTTTTTTAGAACAAAAAAAATATAAAAATGTAAATCAAGTGTGGAATCTTTATCGGTAATTTGAATGGACACTTGCCATACAGCTGCTCAAACAATCTATTGAGAGACCATTTTGAAAAGCAGCTAATTTCACGTTTTGTACAGGTGAGTTGGCCGCCTAGATCATGTGATATCACACTTTTAGACTTTATTCTTTTGAGCTACGTACAGTCCAAAGTCTAGGCTGACAAACCAGCTACGATTCTGGTTTTGGAAAAAATTAAGAGCACAATATCGGCGTGTCATTAAAGGCATACCGGAGTAATCGAACGAGTCATCCAAAATTGGCCCTCAGAATGGAAACCCTGATGCGTAGTTGCGGCCAACATTTGATGGTAATTATTTTCAAAAAATAAATGCAATAAAATGTCCTTACCATTTCAATTTTTGTATTTTTTTTATTTAGGAAAAAATACCTCTAAAAGAAGCACCCTATATTCATATTTTCATAGATATATTTAATTGTATCCGATCCTTTAGGTGAATTTTAGATTAAAAACACCCTCTTCTGTAATTTTTTTTGGGCTTTTTGGCGCTTACGTCTTTTTTTCGTTTAGGGTTCGATGTGTTTTAGACAAGAATGAAGAAAATCTAGTCGTTTTACAACTCCTTAAAACTTTGGCCGCTCAAAGTTTGCTGTGGAAAATTCCAATGACTAAACCTTTTGTCTTACAGCGAATAAAGTGAAGTACGAGTAGGTTAAAAAAAGACAGCTGGAAAAAAATATTAAAATTTTTGCCTTTTTGATTTGATTATTAGTTAATTTTGTTATGGTTTGTTTGTTAAGGATTTTATTTGTTAATAATTATTTTGGTTTTGGGCTTACTAAAATGTTTGAACTAATTAACACTAAAATAAATAGGCAAATAAATAAAGGCATACATAAATACGTAAATCAATAAATAAATAAAAAAATATTTAGTTAAAAACTCTTATACAATAACTTAAATTTTAAACTAAAAATGTTTAAATATAAATGTCTTCTTTGTCTTCCGGTTGGGGTTTGCTTGTCTTTTTTTGGTTTAGGCTAAAACTAAAATTTAAAAATACTTAACTTTACACTTAAAAATATTAACTTATTTTCAACCCTTCAAGGGCACTGATGAGAGGAGGTTTTTTTGGGAGGTTGGTTGAGTTAAGGATTGCAAGGGAATTTCGGGAGTTTATCAGGAGGAGGAGGAGGTCGGTTGAAATATACATATATATATATAGTAGCTATATAATACATACAGACATAAAGAACAAAAATAATGTTTATAACATACACATAGACTTTATGAGTTTTTATACCGTTTCTTTTTTTATTTTTAAACTTTTTGGGTTTCGTATTTCTTTTTTTGTTCTTTTTTTTTAAAACTATTTGCTAAACTTAAACACTAGATGTCTCTTACAAAAGAACAAAATGTTGTCTATTATTTAAGATTTATTTTAGAGTTTTTGTTTTGTTTTTTGGTTTGCCTTTTTGTTGTTTGTTCTCGATTTGTTAATAATCTTAAGGATAATATCATTTAAGTTGCTAACAAAACTTACAGTCATTTTCTTTTCTTTAAGTGTATAAACAAATAAATAATACGGCTTTAATAATAATAATCAATAATAATAAAAGTTTTGGTTTTCAAGCCAAAATGCTTAATTCTTTGTTTCAGTTGTTTTTTTTCCTTTTCATTCAGTTTTCTTTGGGTTGTTTTGTTTTTTTATTTAATTTAATTTTGCGGTTTCTGTTTTTTCTGGGGTTGTTGCTATATACAAGGCTTTATAATTGCCTAAATCTGTACCTCTTGATGATTTTGAGTTAATATATATTTGACCCGATTCTCTTGACCATTGTTGCCACCGGCCATTATGACGGTAACATTGGGCGAGTGCTGTTTGGCCAAGTCCTCCTCCTCCTCCTCATCGTCAACATTGTCATCTTCACAAAAAGAATAGCCCAAATCTTCATCATCATCTTCTGACCTCGCCACTTTTTCGGCCATAGGCTTGGAATTTTGCAGCGTATGGAAGAGCTCCAACTGATGTAGATTCTGGCGACTGCCCGCCTGATTGCTTGAGGCCCACAATTGTGGTTGGGATTTTGTAAGCATTTCCAAGGCTTCCAAAGAGGCCGCCGGATTTAAGGAGGTAGAAATTTTGGGCAACTCTCCACTATCTTCAGTAAAAAACAATTTTCGTGAAGTCAACGATTTGTTTACAGAAGCAGTAGCAGCTTTGGTTGATGTTCTTGAAGTGTCCTTATCATCCTCTGAAGTCTCGGGACTAGAAAGTTTGTAAATTTTACCCAATTGCTCTAATTTGGCTTGACTATAGGAGAGATTTTCGGAAAGATTTTCTCTCCCCTTTAAAGGTTTGGAGAGTTTGTTCATTTGCTGTAAATCTCTCAAGTGTTGGGGTGATTCTAAATGTGGAGAATTTTTATTCAAATCCAATTTTAGGAAGGTCGTTTTGAGATCTTTTTCGGAACGTAAGGCCCTGGGAGACTTTTCGTTACCCGCTGTTATAAAGGACACGCCAAGATTTTCCAAGCTGCGGTTTAGAGGGGGCTTTACAAAAGCCGAATTTGGAGATTTTTGCAGATCTTGAGGATTTCGATTGGCATCGTAATGGCCTAAAGAAGCTTTGGCGGAAAGTGGAGACTTTTTTAAGGTTTGAGGGGAGGACTTTATAAAGACTTCATGAGTTTTATTGAAATCTTCTTTTTCAACAGGAAAGGCTGAAAAGCCATTCGCAGACTTTTCTAATTTTTGATTCACTTCTGAGTCACGATTTCCACTGCGACATGTTTTGGTCGATATGGGACTGAAGTTCTCTTTATCTCCATAAAAGCTTACATTTTTCGACAATTTCGTGGGCGGTAACGTCTTGGGTAATTCGGGCGGCTCCCCTTGTGAGCTTTCGAAACTGTCCTTAAATAAACTTTTGGAAGGAGTGGAGAATTTGGAGAAATTAGTAAAATCTCCGGAATCCATTAAAGTTTCTTCACGGCCCTTAATGGGTTGACTAGTCCCAACAGATTTAGTTTCAACTGTCAGATCAATGCTATCTTCACTTTCCTCCGAGGGTTGTATGGGCTTAAAGGTAACCGCCTCATTGAGCTGATAGGGACGAAACACTAAAGGACCTTCATTTAAATAGGGAGCATACGAAGCCTGTGCTGCTAAATCCTCCTCAGTTAGTTGATGCTGCTGCTGTTGCTGGGCCCTTAATTGTTGCAATTTACTCAAGTGCTGACCGGCCACCGTCTGTGTGGGCTGAAAATGGAAACTGTGATATTTACGCAGTGGCAACTTGACAGGTCGCCCCACACAGCCTTCGCCGCCGTCGCCCAAGGTATCATCGCAATGGCTTTGATTAGGTGTTGCTGCAATTGTCATGGGCAATATCGGTCTATTTGACAATCTTACATTAGTATCAGTTGGTTGGTGTTGCTGCTGCTGGTGCAGGAGGTGTTGCTGGTGAAGTGGCCCAATATTATGCTTTGCCTCGTCGTCGTCGTCAGCAACATCACAATTTAAGCTCATATGTGGTATGTTAAACGATTGGACATCCTCGCCATCGTTGTCCGGGTAAAGGTAGTTCTTGTCGTCAGCTTTAACTAGACCATTGTCAGCCATCTCATTATGGACAGGGGAGCCGGCGGTACGTGTTGGTCGACCGTCGTCATTGTCAGTGCCACTTCTGGTGGCGGTGGTGATGGTGGTGTTACGGGTAGTGGCATTGCTGTTGTTGCCAATAATATTGTCGTAAAACATTAGCATTTGTTGTTGATGACGTGTGTTGTTACTGGCGAATTTGCTGGCGGATGGCTGCTGAGGCCGTTCATCTTGATGTTGTTGCTGGTGGCCATTATCATGGGCAGTTTTTGCCCTCCCAACGTTGCATTGTTGTAGGCCAATTTGCTGAGGCTGCCGTTGCTGTTGTTGTGATTTAACACCGACACATGCTGATGGTTTGTCTGCTGATGTTGCTGGTGCTGCTGCCTGGAACGCGTTCGTGGATTTGGCGCAATAATTGTGGGCTTGCCCGTTGTTGGCTGCAAGATATTGCTGCAGCTGTCGCCATTGATTGCATTCGTTGATGTGTTTGATATGTGCGTAGGGGTCGCTGATAGTCTGTCGTCGAAATTTCTTAGAACAGGTGGCGGTGGTGGTGGCGGCAGGATTTGTTGCTAAAAAGGGATTATTTGCAAGGGGGCGTTTGTTAAGCTGCTCGGTTTTTGTGTGTGTTAGTTTTGGTGTGTTGTGGTGTTCGTAACGCAAAGCCATTGAGTAAACAAAACAAAAGGTTCACGTGCAGAATCATAAGTGAAAACAAGGACATGAAATAAAAAATAACATAAAAATTAATTTAAATTTAAAAAATTAAGAAAAAAATTGGAGAATTAAAGTTTTCTTTTTGGAGAATAAAAACTAAGAGATTGTAGAGTTTAAAAAAAACCAGCCAGCTAAGATTTTTAAATGTTTAAATTTGAAAAATAAAATATTTTATAAAAGAAAACTTAAAGTGGAGACTTTCAAAATTAATAAAAATCCCTACGAATTAACATTTTTAAAAACATTTGACAAGTTTGTAAAGTATTTCAAGGTAAATAAAATTCAAAGAGTAGAGGAGACTTCAAGAAATAATTGGAACTTTTTCAAAAAAAAAACATTTAAGGAAATTAAATAGGAAATTAGATTAAGAAATTAATTTTTAAATAGAATGTTAAATTCTACCACGTAAAACGAAATTTCAAGCTGAAAATATTATATTCAAGATCAAGATTTGTAACTAAAATATTAAAAAGTAGTGGAGACTTTTGAAATCTAGAAAAAGTCAAAAAAATTACAATTGTTAGAAATTTAAAACTTAAAATAGCATTTTTAAAGTTTATGGCCAATTAAAAAAAGTTTTAGATAATTGGAGACTTGAGAAAACTATTTAAACTTTCTTCGAATTGAATTACTACAAAATTTTGAGTGGAGAATTAATATTCAATATTAAATCAGAAAAAAACTTGAGGAAATGGTTTTGTAACAAAAAAATGAAGTGAAGACTTTTGAATTTCATCTAAAAAAAACCACACCAATTTTATTTTCTAAAAAGATTTAAACTAAAAAAGGCATATCCGCATAGTATCGCAAATAAAATACATGGTTAATATTAGTGAAGACTTTAAGACATTAAATGAAGTTGCTTCAATTGTAATTTTACGTCAAAGAATTTGAAACTTCACAGGACATTTTACCTTGTTTAAGAATCAAAAAGCTTTCTGAATCACTCAAAAGTCTCCAAAACCTTCCTTTTTCTAAGAATTTTTAAATAACAGATGTTATTTTCTAAAAGTTTTGCAATAAAATACAATTTTTAGACAATTTTAGAATAAAGGCCCATTTAGTCTCGACGGTTGACGGTAGATTCTGCAACCTGCAGAAGTCTACCGTCGTCAACCGTCAAACTGTAGTTATCTCCCTCTAACACATGCAAAATGCAACCCCCAACTGAAATAGCTGATTGTCTACCGTCAACCGTCAACCGTCGAGACTAAATGGGCCTTAAGAGTCTATAGAAATTATGTCGAAGTTAACTAATAAAAAAATATAGACATTTCAAGTGGAAAGTTGAAGTTTCGCCACGTAATTTGAATTTTCAAAGCGGAACAAAAAACAATTTTAAATAAAAGAATCACACAAAAAGTCTGTAAAAGCTGGCCTTTTCTGAAGAAATTTTAATCTGATTTTAGTATTTTCCAGTTTTTATTTTTAAATCACACAAAAAGTCTGTAAAAGTTGGCCTTTTCTGAAGAAATTTTAATCTGATTTTAGTATTTTCCAGTTTTTATTTTTAAAAATAATTAATAAAAAATTTTAATCCTATTTTTCTTTCTTTTTCGGCAAAAATAAATCCTTAATACTCCTCATCATCATTTTTTTTTGAATTTTTTTTTTTTCAAAAATTTCAAAAATAAACCCGATCGCAACGATTTCTTTTAAACAATTTTCTAGATTTTTTAAATTTTTCCAATTTTCCAAAAATGTTGAAAAAATAAATCCTTAATTTCCTGTTTACAATTTTCTAAAAATTCTCCAAAAATAAATCCTCAATTTACAATTTTCTAAAAAAAATCCTTAATTGTCCTATATTTCATTTAAATTCTCCAAAAATTAATCATTAATTTCTCAACTTCTTTTTTTTATTATAAAATTTCTTGTTTTTAAATTTTTCAAAAAATTAATCCAATCATTTTTATTTTACCAATTTTCTTAATTTTTGCAATATTCTAAAAAAAATCCTTTATTCTCCTACATTTCGTTTAAATTGTTCTAAAAATTCTCCAAAAATAAATCCCTAATTCTAACTATATTTTCTTTTTAAATTTTCCACTTTTCAAAATATGTTCACAAAAATAAATCGATAATTCTCCTCAATTTCTTTAAAAATTTTCTAATATTTTTACTTCTAGTTTTTAAATTTTTCCAAAAATTAATCCAAACAATTTCTTTAAACAATTTTCTAAATATTTTGAAATGTTGTACAAAATCCCCAGAAATAAATCTTTTAATCTCCTCAATTTCGGTTTTAAAATTATCAAAAAATTCTCCAAAAATAACCCATTAATTCTCCTCAATTTCTTTTTTTTTTGTAAATTTTTTTTTAATATTTATCCTTCTTTTTTTTTTGTAAATTTTTTTTTAATATTTATCCTTCTTTTTTTTTTAAAAAATTTTTTCCAAAAAATAGTTCTCCCAATTTCTTTTTTCAAATTTTCAAAAATTCCCCAAAAAAAAGTGTAATTCAGCTCAATTCCATTTCTACAATTTTTGAAAATTTTTCCAAAAATATATTCTTAAGTCTTCTCCTGAATTATTTTTTTTACAATTTTCTTAATGTTTGAAATATTCTTAAAATTCTTCCAAAAAAACTCGAAATTTCGTTGTTATAATTTTCTACAAATTCCCCAGAAATAAATCATTAATTTTCCTCAATTTCTGTTAATAATTTTCTATTTTTTTTTTGCAATTTTCTAAAAATTCCGCAAAAACTAATCCTTAAATATCATCTACTACTTTTTTACAGTTTTTTTTTTTTGCAATTTTCTACAAATTTTCTAAAAATAAATGTTCAATTCACCACAATTTAGATTTTAAAATTTTGTAAAAGTTCTCCAACAATAAATCCTTTATTCTCACGACTTTTTTTTAATTTTTTATGCAATATTCTTAAATATTCTCTTCATTGTTAGAGTTTTTATATTTGTGAATTTTTCTTAAAATTCTCTAAAAAAAATCAATAATCCTGCTTAATTTCTTTCTTGCAATTTTGTAAAAACTTTCTAAAAACTAATCCTTAATACTAATCAATTTGATTTTTACTATTTAAATTCTCACCACATTTTTTACAATTTTCCAAATTTGTCTAGTTTTCAAGTCTCCAAAAAAATAAACTTAATTCTCCTCAATTTCTTTTTGCAACATTCAAAATTTTGCAATTATCATTAATTTATTCAAAATATAACCTTAATCCAGTTTAATTTCTTTTCTAAGTTTTAGTAATGTTTCTCAAAATTCTCCAAAAATAAACATCTTTTTCTACAATTTCTTTTTTGAAATTTTCTCCAAAATTAAATCCTTAATTCTCCTCCATTTTTCTTTTTTGTAATAAACAAAATTATTTAAAAAAAAATTAAATCTCTTTAAAAGCATTAGTAAAGCTGCTTCAAAGCTCCGCCCACACTTACCTCCATTAGATTGATATTCGGACCGCCAAGCGTTCGCTGCTGTTTCTTGCACTTGGTTCTCCCCACGCCCACGGCATTGCCACTGGCACTCACACTGCTGGCCACCGACAGCGAGGACGCCGAATGGGCATGGCTGTGATGGCCCAGCTGGTATTGCTCGTACTCCTCCGGTGTGGTCAGCTCCGGCGCTTGTTGATGGCGATTGCAACGCGCGCCCGGCACCATCGGCTTGTTATTGCTATACAGCGAGGTGCCCGAGGACATCGATGTGGGATCGTTGCAGGTCGTATCGTTTTGCGAGGACGAAGCCGACTCGTAAGCGGATGTGGCCATATTGGAACTGGGCGACGAAGGTCTCTCCAGATTGGCTATGCCGGCGCTCTGCTGCTGATCGTTGACATTCATGTACAGCGGCGGAGGAGGCACTCGCGGTGCCTGCTTCTTGTGCGAAGAGTTGAAACTGGCGGTAACTGCCGAGTGGGCCAAAGTCTGATTCTTGTGTCCCTTAGGCGTTTTGGGCGTCTTCGGCGTACGCGGTGTCTTGCCGGGTGGTGGGGTGCCACGATTAGTGCCGCTGTTGGGTATGGGCGTGACACACTCATACGATGAGTTCGAAATGCCCGAATCACTGCGATAGATGCTCAAACGTTCGGGCTCGATAAGGTTGAGATCTTCCTTGGGCTGGTGTTGGCGTTGGTGATGTTTTTTCTTCGGACCCTGTGATCCTCCAGCGCCGCCCACACCGTTATGTGTGGCATACGGCAAGGGGTGCAACAGCACCGTCGCCGTGCCGGCCGAGGGCAACATGGGATCGGGCAGCTCCATGTCGCTCAAAGCGGCCGATGCATGCACCTGAACAGCATCGTTGACATTTTCATAGGCCGGAGGATCGTAGAAATGTAGGCCATTCCGTAGAACAGGGCCCTTGGTATCAATATCGCCAAGGCTACCACCAGCAAAAGAATGATGACGTTTGCATTTGTTGCCCGAGCCCAGCAGGGAGCCAAACATGCCAGTGCCGCTTATGGCGGCTCGTGCACTGCCACCGCCATTGAAGGCCTCAGTGTTCAGGCGACCCGCTCCGCCGACTCCTCCAGGCGTCTCAATGAGGGAGGCATTCAAATTGAGGGCAGCATTTTTGGCGTGAGATGGTGGCTTCTGCTTGTTGTTGCCCGAAAACTTCAAAGAATAGAAACGCTTATCTTCCAATTTGTCAACGAACGTTTTACGTTTTCCCTGGCGCTTCATGGACGTGGTCTGATATTGTCCAGCCACTCCGCCAACACCAACCACCTCCTCGTCCCCGGAGGTATCGAATTTCTTGAAATTGCTTACGGCCAAAAAGGGATTTGTGGCGCGTCCTGCCGCTGCCGACGAGGTGGGGGTATTGTGGGGACGTTCGACGACTGCATATGTGCTGAAATCATGTTCGATGGCGTTCAGCATTTGCTGGGTGGGATGGTGGGCGACCGACGAGGAGGGACTGTTGGCGAACTTTTGCTGAAATGGATGATGTTGCTGCTGCTGTTGTTGCTGCTGATTCTGATAGTATTCGGTGTAACTTTTGGGGAAGCAATTATTGAGATTATATGTCATTTGATGAGGATTTGTGCTTGTTGCGCCAGGACCAGAGCTATTTTGATTATGTTGCAAAGTGTTGGCTGTTAGAGAATTATTGTGGACAATGACACCTCCCTCGTTGCGGGCGGTGGCACCATTCGGCAGCATTGTCTGCATGCCGGCTGAGGCTGCTGTGGATGTTGCCGCGGCCGGCGTTCCTCCCGGGTGGCGATTATAGGGCATGGTGCTGTACTGTTGTTGCTGGTGCTGTTGATAATACTGTTGTTGTTGCTGAGTGTCCGTTTCATGTTCGTCGTAATATGTTGCTGCTGCTGCTGCTGTTTGGCTGATATTTCCATTGAGTCTCTTGGGTCGTGGTACACTACGCACCACATTTGTGTTGTTATTAAAATTTGTAGGAGTCGTAGGAGTAGTAAACTATTTATTTCAGTTCAGTTCCGTACAGTTTAGTTAGTGAAGAGTTTTTCATGGAAAGTTTTGTCGATGGCAGTGGTGGTGGGTGGTTTGGGGGAAATGCAGGGATTTTCCAAACAAATTTTTTGGCGCGCCGCGAACATGAGTTTTTAGTTCGATTTCGTTTTTGAATTTTGGAGCAATGATGGTGGGTGGTAGTGAGTGTGGGATGGTAGCACAAGCATTTTCAAGCATTAGTTTTTGGTTTAAGTAGAGTTTTTTTTGGTTACACAAAAAACAATTTTGTATTTTGCCCACGTTTAAAAAAAAAAATAAAGAAGAGATAGAAATAAGAAACATTTCATGTAAATTGGGGTTAATTTCATTTTGTTAAAAGGTTACTTGGTTTTGTAATTGTTTTGTTATAGGGTTAATACACAAGTTTTTAGGTAAAAACAACAAAAAGTCAATGGAATAAAATAGAAATAAGATAAAATAAAATGAAAATTGAAATTCAATTAAAAGGTGTTTAAAGAGTAAGGAAGAATACAAAAACATTGAGATTATGCAACTTAAAGTAATGAATAAAGGATATTTGTTTGATTATTGACAATTTTAAAAGCATTTGCAAATAGTTCATGTTACGATTTGCAGTATTTAGACCTTATTTTAAATAAATATTAACGCAAAGATAACTTATATAAATTAAGAAAAAATTCAAAAAAATGACAGGGATTAACCAGCTCAAGACCTCTCAAATCTATAGGCGTGTTTTATTAAAACCCGCTTATTGAACGACATTTACAAATAGTTTATGTTACAATTATAATATTTTTAACTTATTTTAATTACATTTTCAAAGAATGATAATTTGTCTTTTTTTTTAAAAAAAATACAATAAGTTAAAAATAATTTTTTTTAACCAGCTTGAGACCTCTTTTATCTATAGGCGTGTTTTATTGGTACCCGCTTATTAAACGAGTAATTGGTCGCTAAGGCGATAACTTTTAAACTTTTTGAGAATTTATTAAATTTTTGCACAAAAACTAATTTGTTTTATGCAACGTAAACCGCCGTTTGATTTGAAAATTTGTAATTTGCCGAAAAAAATTATACAAGAAATACTATAAGCGAGTAATAACCGAGATCGCTGAAGGTAATTCTTCAATAACTTTCTTCCCAAACATGTTAATTATTTTAAACAAAAGGGTTTTAACGCAAATTGTCTATAGCTTTCTGTAAACAAAATCATTTTTATATTCTTGTACAAAGGTGTTCAGTTATCGAGTTTGCGACCTCCTAAGCGAGTTTTAAAACAAGATGGCAAAGTGACATTGATTTTTCGTGGCTGCACACTGCTAATATTGCGATTTCGGGTCAGTGCCTACCTTAATCAGAAAGCTTGGGAGCCATTGTTGAAAGGAAAGCCGAACTCTTTAAGACCAGAATCTCATCAAACGAATGAGAATTACTGCTGTAAATCTCACTTTTCATGTTTTCTTCACACAATTGCCCACGAAAATACAATTCACTCTTACCTTCTCTACAGAGACTCTACATTGAGAGCCATCAACAGAGTTCTTTTACAGGGAGGCTGATAAAAGCCGCTGCCAAACAAAAAAATTTAATAACTTTTTTTCATTTAATGAATCGAGGCATTTTTTTTTTAATTTGCAGATTGATTTTTAGATTTAACAAAAATGGATAGCTGGGACACTGAAATAAGAATTTGGATTGTCCGCCGCTATCACGCACTGGATTACGTAGTTTCGGTTCAAAGAGAGTATATGCGCACGTTTGGATGCAATCCTCCGTACAGATGGACCATAAAGAGACTTCTTAACAATTTAGCCGAGCATGGGACAGTCAACAGAATACCTTACCATCGAAACCCTTCTGTGAGGACGGAGAAAACAATCGTTGCTTCGACAAGAAGCTTATCTGCCCAAATGGGTATAAGCAGTCATTGCAGTCAATTATGCACAAAAGTTTGGATTTATTCCCATTTACAATTTAAATGGCCAACAAACTTAACCTAGCGGTCTTCCCGATTCGCTTGGAATTTTTCCAGAAAATGCTTTAAATTGTGGAAGAGGACGGAAACATGTTGAACTGTCTTTTCATCTCGGACGATGCCCATTTTGATTTAAACGTCAACAAAATCAAACAAAATTAAATTGTCGAATATGGAGTACTTCCAACCCCAGATACTCCATGAGATGGAATTGTATCCACTTCGTGTCACAGTGTGGTGTGCCTACTTCTTCGAAGAAAACGGCCACACCGTTGCGGTTACTGGCGACCATGTTGAGACAGTTTTTCTATCCAGAATTTCTCCGAATGAGAATTTCTGTGTGGTTTCATCAAGATGGTGCAACTCCTCACATAGCCCGGCCTGTTATGGCAGAGTTGCAACGAAAATTTCCCAATAAGCAGATATCCAGAAACTCGACATTCCTTTGGCCTCCTAGTTCGCCTGACCTTACTGCACCTGAGTTTTTTGTGAGTTTATTGCAAACAGGAAGTATACAAAGCAAAACCAACAAATTTGAATGAACTAAAGCAATCCATTCGTGAAACAGTTGCGGCTCAACTGTCGGTCTCAACTCTCCAAGCAGTAATGAACAACTTTTTGGTTACACTGAGAAGAAAAATAACCTTATATAAGGTTAACTAAACCATAAATAAACATGATTTGGAGTCTACGTTATATAAGGTTAGTTTTAAAATTTAAGTGTTTACTGGTATTTAACAATTCGATGGTTGATTTTTAAACCATAAAAATTGGTAATTTTTAAATAATTATCGATATTTTAACAATGCATTGTTGAGTTTTTTAACCACTAAAATTTGTATTATTAAAATAATTATTGTTGTTTTAACAATGCATTGCTTTTACCGATGACAATTGTTAATATTAAAATTTCATAGTTAATTTATTGAAACAATACATGTTCAATTTAACAATGAAATTGTTAATATTAAGAACTATGAAGATTGTTATAGAAATCATTTTTATTGTTAAATTAACTAATAATTGGTTACCTCTTTTAACCAGATATATAGTTACTGTTACAATTTTTAATATTAAATTAAACTACTAATTATGTTTTTGTTTTGTTCCCATTTATTCGGTCTTTTTTATTATTATGACGAAAATGAAAAGACAAATGTTAAGAAGTGTAAAACATCATCGATGTGAAACTTAAGAAAATAAAAAAATATACTTATATTCACTCAGACGTGAATTAGCTGAACAGCCAATGGAATTTGAATCAACTAAAAAATTGGTGAAATGTATTGTCTACGGTTGCCAGGCAGACTGTACAGCTGTTTCTTAACCCGCCAAGGTTTTTCTTCAGCAGTCTTTGGCAACGATTACTTCGGCTACAAATCAAATTACCTATACGGGAGTCCGATTATGATTAATGAGAATTACCCTTTGCGTATAGTCTTTGAACTGTGTGAAAAGCAATCTTCATAACGCTATGAAGTTTGTACAGCTAGCATTTGCATTTGATGGTGGTTTTTTAAAAGAGCGAGATAAATTGTCTTATGATCTTTCTCACAATTACAAACTTTCAGAACTGAGGAAGAAAGGAAAAAGAGTGGGGGGATTAGACAGTCGCAATCGTTGCAACTTCGTATAACTTAATTCTGAACTTCGTATAACATAAAGCAGATCAAAAACTTCGATACAACAGAGCCGAATGATCTTTAAATGTTTGTTTATGTCGCACAATTTTCTGCCTCTCACTTGAAAAAACCAACGTTATATAATGTTCCCTCAACTATTTTGTATGAACATTTGTCCTCACATGACGTTATTTTGTCTTCGTTATCAAACATTTACCATGAAAAATTTAACAAGGCACATGGTTAAAAAAATCATTGTATTTCGGCTCAGTGTAGATGCCGCACATGCAGCAACGAACCGGGGGGGTCATTTAATTTCTATTATTTTGAAAAGAAAATAAGCTATATTTAAAAAAATCTAACGAACTTTAGCATAAATGAATTCCATACACTGAAAAAAAGTTATTTGGGTTTCTTAATGTAGCAATATTCATCAGCCACCCTGTTGAAAAGTTTTTTTTTACAAAGAAAACTTGTTTTTTATTCCAAAATATTGCATTTTCATTTCCCTAAACATAAGTCGACTTTTTATACTAAAAAGGCGAAAGTCTTACAATCGACCTTTGATTTTTTGTAATAGTCGAAAAACCGACTTTTTGTCTTAAGTAATTTCAAATGCTTTTAAAATCGTCAATAACATATTTTAGCTTAATTAATCTTAAAATGTAAATTTGCAGATTTTTAAGAAATTAAAACTTAAATCTAAAGTAATACAAATAGAAATTAAAACTAAATAAAATGTATAAAGTAAATAAAATGTAGACACCAAACCAAAGTATAAATTACCGAAATAGACTTAGGATAAAAGGCAAAAATCTTTATAAACCAGAAGTAAAACGAAAGAAAGGTACTAAAGAAAGAAACAAAATTAGACTTGACATCACAAAAATTTAACAACGTCGTTCTTCAAGTCAAACCAAATAAAGCTA
Source organism: Hydrotaea diabolus (assembly GCA_963513945.1). Taxonomy (NCBI): domain Eukaryota; kingdom Metazoa; phylum Arthropoda; class Insecta; order Diptera; family Muscidae; genus Hydrotaea; species Hydrotaea diabolus. The sequence continues at coordinate 7,558,316 of OY740719.1, read as the reverse complement.
AAAAAGAACCCAAATAGACAACAATACTTTGGTAAAATATAATAATTGAGTACGCATACAAAGGCTTAGGCAAAATGTCGAACAACATCTAATATTTTGGGGATAAAAAGACAAATACGAATTACCAAAATGAAAAAGATTTTTGTTTTTTGCTTTACCCAACAATTTCGAAACTAATCAAACATTACCAATAAAATGAAGAAGTAGGAAAAAACAAACGATAAAGACGGAAACGGAAATGAAAACACAATAGAGACGCGTCTTAAACAATCACGTACGAGATCAGTAAGATGAATGAGAGCGAGAGAGAGAGAGTGGATAGAGTTGCTCAGATGCACACCAGACAGGAAATGATAAAAATAAAAACGGAAAAATATACTTTTCACTCAAAGAGGAGAGTAGAGTAGAATAGTAAGTGTAGACATAGACACAAAAGCCACACACGTTGCGAAATGATTGAATGAATGAATGATAAGAGTGATTGATTGATTTATAGAGTGGATACAATGAAGTGTGTACAAATGCGGTAATTTGCCAGAAATATTACAATAGAGAAAAAAAAACCAACTGAAAATGTGTTAAATGTGTACGATGTGAGAGATACAATAAATACAAATTAAAAAAAAAAGAAATATATAAACGCTTTCACAACAAAAGTGTGGAGACTTTAAGAAAATCAAATTAAAGAAGAACCGAATAAAACCGAAAAACGTTTCATAAAAACTAAAAGAAAAACATAAGTACCTTATTAGGAGCCGTTTGCAGACCATGGAACGGCAAATTCTCATACTCTCCAGGTTCCGTTAATGGATCCGCCATAGAAGATGACTTCTCTTGCACTGCTTGACACACACACATGCAAACGCCAAATGGTTGTGGGAAAAAACGAACGAAGTGACGACGGACGACGCATAACCGCATTGGAGCAGCAGCAGCAGGCAAGGTTGGTTGGTTGATCCATAAGGTACACAAGTGGTGATGATTGATGGTGATTGGTTGGAGGTGGTGGTTGGTGGTAATTGAATTAGTAGTAGATGACAGAGTTGTATTAATTAGGGGTTTAAAAACACAGCGTGTTTGTTTTGATTTGGTTTTCAGTTATTTAGTTTTTTTTGGATAAATTAAAAAAGTAAAAAAAAAGAAAATAAAAATCATTAATATAAACCATAAACAATCAAAGAAAAGTATATTTAAATTAAAATTAAGACTAACTTAGGAAACTTATACAAATCATAGTTTTCAACCCTAAAATCAGAGGTTCTTTTGTTTTAAATGTAACTTAAGTCGGGCGAGGGTTTGATTTTTTTTAACACTTCTGGATTAGGGTTAATTCGGTGTTATTTTCTTTAAACTGTGAACAGAACGGAACGGAACGAAATGGAACACACATGCTTTGTAGACACAACGAAAACGAAACTAAAACATTGAACAAATTTTGTTATATGAATAAAGAAGAAACACAGTTTTTTTGTGGTGGTGGTGGTTAATTACAGAAAAAATACAACACTGCAAAGCACAATTTCATTAACAGGAAGAAGTAGAATTTCAAAAAAAAAAAACACACATTTAGAGGATGGATGAAAATATCGTTAAAGGTTTTAAAAGGTTGGACTTTGCTTACTTGTTCTTTTTCATGTTGTAGTCGTTACGAAATATTTTTTTAACGAGATTTTTGTTTTGATTTTTTTGTCGTTTCTTTCAAATGAGTACTTCACAGGATGAAGCATTAAGTATTACTTATATATAAGAAGTACAACAATTAAAAAACAGAAATTTAAAAACTTAATTGTTAATAACATAAGACAGTTGTATGAGAAGAAGAGTGAGAAGAAGAAAAAAAACCTCAAAAGCAAAGGGTGGAAGGTTGGAAAAATGTGTAGTTGAGGGAATTTACAATGATTCGAAGTTGTAAGTATATGAAATTCCCGCTTTAAGCAATTCCGGGTATATTTGATAACAGGTCAAAAGTTTAGCTAGCCAGGTAAGAGCAAATTAATTAAAAGTTTAGCTCGATAATCTATTCAAAACATGCCAAAGCGGATATAAAGCTAGCGGGTGAAAGAATTGATTCGGCAGACAATGCGTAGATCATCAACTTTGCAATCCCACGACAGCCGGTTCTTTGGACCAGATTGACCACAAGCAGCAATTCTTTATTCTGTTATTCTGACATACAGTTGCCGCTTTAACAACTTTATCAACTATGAACGTTGCTTAAGCATTGATTCGTAAAAAATAAATTAAGAAAATACTTATTTTAATATTTTCTCTAAGAAAGCAAGTTGAAAAGCTTCTTTCAAAATAAAATTGGAAACTTTTCATCTCAGTGGCTATGTCAATAAGCAAAATTACCGCATATGGATGGGATCAGAGAACCCACACCTGTCTATTGAGAAGCCAATGCATCCACAACGAGTCACTGTTTAGTGTGGATTTTGGACTGGTGGCACCGTTGGGCCATTTTTCTTCGAAAATGAGCCAAGAGCAGCAGTTACCGTCAACGGTGAGCATTGCAGCGCCATGGTCCACGAATTTGTGTTTCTAAATACTCAAGAGAATGACATGGACGACATTTGGTTTCAACAAGACGGGCGCATGCCAACACAGCCAACGCAACTACCGATATTTTATGCACTGTTTTTGAAAATCGAATAATCAGCCGAAATTGGGATGTCCTCAATTAGCCGCCTTGGAGCTGTAATTTGAGCCCTAAATGTTACATAAAGCATCCAGAGAAAATTGAAGCTTTAAAACATGAAATCGAAGTTTCAAATGAAGAGATTCGATCCGAAACAATTGAAAATGTACTGAAAAATTGAGTTGATCGGATGAGGTACTGCCGAGCCAGTTGTGGTAGTCATATTAATGATATTGTGTTCCATTATTAAATGACAAAGGTCAAACTTTCCAAAAAAAACAGAAATTTCAAAAAATTATCTGTACTTCTTTTTACAGCCGACTCAAGTTTAAATTCTTAAATCTCCCATCCTATATTTATACGTTTTTTTTTAACAATTGCAGTTTTATCTTGAAGTTACTAGCTTAGTTGAAACTGGCAACATTGTTTTTCCTTGTATACACCAAAGAGCATTAAATAACAAGAGGGTTCTCCGGCTAATTCGTCAAAATCAGACAATATATAGCTATCAATTTTAATAAAATAATGGAATCTAACACAATTAATTTCTACACTTTGGCTTTGTAAAAATGTCTTTCGATTTAAATTTGGGTTCATTTATAGTTTCACGAATTCGCCGATGAGACCTCTTTTGTTTGCTTACATAATAAAAACCATATGTTTTCATAAAACAGGTTGTGTCATGTTAAGCACAGGTAATGTCGAATGGAAGGAGGTAATGTTAAAGGAAGAGTTAATTTTGGTAGTTTATCTTGGAAGAAAATGACGTCAGCTTGGAGATAAAATCGCTACTACGTGGTTGATGTTTTGGCTTAACAAACAGCTAAAAATAAAGCTTTCTCTCAAAAGCAAAGCATTAAAACATCGTGCTTCTTTGTGGCTCTGCAAGTAGTGCAGTAGTATTTGCAGCGTTTGAAAAAAACGCATAAATCAACTTTAATTGCGTTGTCTGGATTAAAGGCTTTAGCCCTGAAAAGCGTCTACGGCGAGTCTTTATGAAGGGCCGACCGAATCCGATGGAAGGTCCCAGTCCAAGAAAACGTAAATAAATTCTAAAGTCAAGATCAGACATTGATGTAAGTTTCAAAATCTACTCCTGCATTAACAGAACTAGCTGCCAATTCGTATAGAATAGTTCAAAAATATTTAGCATAAGGTGATATCAAAATATGCTTTAGATCGAAAAGCATTTAGAAAGTCTAGAATTAACGATACGGGGTTTTTTAAAAAACGGACTAAACCAAAGAATTTTAGACCCTGGATATCATATGGCACATAAACGTTAGTTTGGCTGGCGATCTGACAGCGCGAAGTGTTGTTTTAAAAACCCAGATGAAATTAAGAATGAGTCAGTTACTGGGTCATAACTTTTGTTGGTCATCCTAATCAATTAGAAGTTTTAATTCGGGTTCGGCCAATTCTATACTAGGTTACCCTTGGATATTTTAGCTTAAACTCAAGGAACGTAGAAACAGTACCTAAATTTATAAACTGGCTTTAAAATTCTTTGAAATTAAAGTTGTGATATTTTCACAAATTAATTTTTTGGGGATACAAAAAGGTCCGTTCAGCTTACTTAGAATCTTGGAACTTTGGAAGATATGGTGCGGTATATTTTATATATTATTTTTTAATGTTTAGCACGTTTATTTCGGTTATTTTCTTTTACACACTGAAAAGTGTGTAAATAGAAGTCAAATAAAGTGTGTAAATAGAAGTCAAGTTCTTAAAAAAAAAGTCAAAGTGACATTGATTTTCCTGGCTGCACACTGTTTTTATCACAACCTTTATCAGAAAGCTTCGCAGCAATTTTTGACAGGAAAACTAAGCTCTTTAAGGCCAGGTTCTCACCAAACGTATGAGAATTACTGTTGTGAATCTCATTTTTTAAGTTTTCTTCACACAATTACCCACGAAAATACAATTGACTCTTATCACCTCTACAGAGACTCCACATTGTAAAAGAAATCTTTTGATGGCTCTCAGTTAGGAAATTCTGCAGAGATGGTAAGAGTGTATTGTATTTTCGTGGGCAATTGTGTGCAGGAAACTTGAAAAGTGAGATTTACAACAGTAATTCTCATACGTTTGGTTAGAGTTTTCCTTTCAACAATTGCTGTGAAACTTTCTGATGAAGGTCGTCTCTGACCCGAAATCGCGATAAGCAGCCATGAAAATTAATGTCAATTTGTCATTTTGTCAAAAACTTGTCTTCTATTTTTTTAATTTTTTATTATTTTCCGCGGATAAAGAAAGTGTAGGGCCTTTGCCGAACAAAGTGTAGGGCTTTTGCTCCCTAAGAAATTTATTAACGTGGGACATGCTGTAATTATGCATGGAAGGATGGGACTTCAAACGACTGGGATTGCTTCTAAAGCATAATATAATACATTGTCCTATTTAAAGAGATATTTTTGAAAAGGACTTAAGATGAAGCAAATTTTATATAGAGAATGTAAGGATTATGCTTTTCGAAGGGACAATTCTAAGACACAACCTGATATCGGGGGAGTGGTTACTAGCCGGAGCTTAGTTGTTCTATACATTTTTCCAACTGCAAACTAAATGAGACTTCTAGGGCTAACATTGAACATTCTTCGATTCTTTGTTTCACTAACCAATTAAGTAGTAATGATTGCATGATTGAATGATTCTAAAATGTTTTGGATGAAATCTTTTCACAGACTAAGTAATATGAGTATGTATGAAAACTGAAATGATTTAAAGTTCGAAAAAAACAAAAGAATTTACAAGAAAAAATCATAATAAACCAAAAATCTTACTTTGAACTCTTTCGAATTTCTGCGTAGGGCACACAAGACTGGCCGAACGCTGAACCAAGCGTTGTTGGGGCGCCACTACCACTGACGTTGCCGCCGTCGTCGCCGCTCCCACCCGTCGCACTGGTGGCGGCGGCCGGGGCGGTGGCGTGGGCGCCTTTAAGATGCCCTTGCGTATGGAACGTATACTCGAATTGAGGCTGGAGGTGGTGGTGGTGGTGTTGTTGGACGTTTTGGTCACCGCCTCGCCTCGGGCGTTCAGCGCTGCTGCCGCCATCAATGCTGTAGATGGTGTAACGTTTGTTCGGATGCTGCTGTAAGGGGGAATGTTTGGTGGCACTGCTTTGCCGCTGGTAGTGACGGTGGAGTTGAGAGCGACGCTGGGGTCGGCGTATGTAGCCGGGTGACTGGTACTTGTGGAAGGCCCCGTTAAGATCGCTGATGCTGGTAATGGGTGTGGAAGTGGCAGCTGCTGCTGCGGGTGTTGCACTTGCACTGGATGCTGTTGTTGTTGTGTCTGCGGCTGTGGTATTTGTTGTTGGGTGATGGTGGTTGTTATTGCTGGGGTGATTATTGAAGGGGTAGTGGTTAAATTTGTATTAGTATTGTTGTTGTGGTTGTTACTATTGTTGCTGTTGTTTGTAGCACTACTACTGCTGGTGTGGCAGGTGCTGGTGCTGGTGGTCGTGCTGGTCGTCGAGGTTACACTTGTTGTTTTAGCGCATTTTTTATAAGTTACTAGACATTTTGGTTTGTTGCAAAATGTTTCAAAAGAAAAGCAAAATAAAAAATAAAATTCAAATAAGCAAAAGAAAATGAAAAACAAAATAAAAAAGTAGTTTATTTACCACTGCCACTGCTGCGTATGCCCTTCAATCTATGCTCGGTGGCAAACGGAGATGATGACGACGCCGTCGCGGCCGTCGATGTGCCCGCGGAGGAATGCTCCGTCGCACGCTTCCAGAATTTGCCACCCAACAGGCCTACATGACTTCTTTGGCTATCACGGCAGGTATTGGCTTTCGATGAACGCTTAAAGAATAAATTCGCAAAAAAGTCTTCGACTCTCTCGCGTGGTGATTTTCGGCACAGCTTCGAGGGCTCTTCGGTCGCCGCCTCCGCTCGAGCTGGTGCTTGGCTTTGTTGCTGCTCATTTGGCGCGAGTGTTGGCGCTGTTGAGACTTCCACTCTGATTGCTGTTTCCGTTTCCGTTTGTGTTGTCAGCCTTTGAGTTTCGCTGTCGGCCTGCTGCTGGGCTTGTGTCACCTCTTCCATGCTACGCAATTCCGTTTGTAAATCTGAAGAAATTTCACCAATCAAACTTGTACTTGAGGACTTTGTACCACACCTGGGTAATGTTGCTGTCTGGCATGCATATGTTGGCTCATTAGACGTAGTAGTGTTGCTGTTAGTAGTAGATGCCACCTCCACCTTAGCTGCGTCTATCCTACCTTGTCTTCCGATGCGGCCCAACGTGGCGGTTTGTCTGCCAGCGCCACCGCCGCCGCCGGCGGTGACATTGAGTAATGTCGTCTGGGTGGTGCTGGCACTGTTATTAAGTGTTGATGCAGATACCGAACTGTCATTTACTGTCGAGGCTGTCAAATTAGCCAGTGTTGCATTCGGCTTAAGAGTCATGCGATTTACGGCTAAATTTTCTTTGGTATCACTGCTTACATGCACCATAACACCGGGCCGCAAAGGCCAGCGGGGTGGTGATTTGGGAGCCTGAGTGCCATGTCGCACACTCAGTGTAGGTGTGCCGTGCCCGGTCATACTGGCAAGGAGGGGAGCGTTGGTGTTTTGCAATGTTGCTGTTGCTGTGGGTGTAGGTGCCTGTATCTGTGTTGTGGATTTATTATTAACATTTTCTCTGAGTGTATGCTTGGCAGTAAGTGTGGGTGTTTGTTTGGGTGTCATCTGTGGCTGTGTAGGTGTTGTCGGCTTCGGTGTCGTGGGTATTATGGGCATAGTAGAGTGCTGGTGTTCCTTAGTGTAAGGATCATTGGAGGATAGTGTCGTAGGTGGCATAAGTATACCGGCCATTATGCTGGACACTTTGAGGGTATCGGGCAGCACCGTATTGGCCGGTATCAATTGTGGCATATTCGGTTGATATGACAGAACACTTTGCGTTTGAATTTCATCGTCGAGTACGGTTGCGTTTTGTTACGATTTCATTTTTAAATGGCAATAATATGATGAGGTGGTGTTGGTGGTTGTGAGGATTTTATGTTTATTTGATTGTTTAAATAAGCGTTTTGATACAAAAAGAATATGGAAAACAAGCCACAAGTTGTTTACGAATACGCACATATAATAGGCACATTGACACACACACATAAGCAAAAAGAGTGCAATTTACATTGATGTGATTAATTGAAATGGAACGAAAATGAAAAAAAATAAAAATAAATTGGAAAAAGATAAACAAAAAAAATATTAGTAAACTTAAAACAAAAGGCACAACGTAATTTTTTTTAAGTTTTAAATACTTTATACAATAAAGCTAAAGAAGAAAACTTGAAATTTTTCAATATTTGAAAATTAACGCGAATAACAATAAAAGGCTTAGAGAAAAGAACCTTCCATTCCGGTATAGACGATCTAATTTAAATAACATAAAGAAAAATAGTTTAAGAACCCTGTCAACATAACTTAAGGCTACTTACGCAGTTCTAAACCGGCTTGTAAATAAGTTGAAATTGTAGTCTTTAAAACAATTCCTGATACTGGGAGTTCTTTAGTTTACGAGATATCACAAAAGCCATATAACATGAAATCCTAAAATGTTGGTATGTTTGCTAATCAGTTCATTTATGCTTTAAGAGCATTGAGTTTTTAAATATATAGAAATGGGTTTGCTGAGGAACCTCTAGTTTAAGAGATGTCACTCAAAATGGTGATGCTGAACTAGTTGCTCCAATAGCTTTCAAACGCGGAATTGAGTATCCTAAGGGACTTCCTAAACAGATTTTTTTATTTTTAAGTTTATAGTGCCTACTTCTAGGAGACGCACATAATTAAAGATATTTACTGCTCCTGAAAATAGGGAACTTTAAAACTACTTTCTGGAGCATTACATATGTGAATTTGATGCTAAATAAGTAGCAACGATAGCTTTCAAATATGAAAATGGATTTGCTGCGGGAGTTCTAGTTTAGGAGACACTTAATTCATATCTCTATTATTATGAGACCTACTTCTAGGAGACACACATTTTCTTATTATTACTTTCAGGCGCAGTTCATATGCGGTTTCGATGATAAACAAGTAGAACTAGTAGTATTCAACTATAGAAATAAGTTAGCTGATGGACTTCTAGTTAGGGAGACTCTTAATTCATATCTTTATTTTTATGATGCCTTCTTTCAGGAGCCACACAAATTTAGTTATTTCTTGCCTACATTCAGGGGCAGTACAAATGTGATATACATTGTAAACATTCTTAAGCAGCGCTAATAGTTAAGTTAATAAAATCAAACAACTCACTAAAGTCACATATTTATAAAAACAAATATGTTTTATACAGTTTAGGAGTCACGCAAATATAATTGATCCTTTTTTCAGGAGCAGGACAATTGTGGAATTGATGCTACCCAAGTTGAAAAACTTGTTTTCAAAGATGAAAATAAGTTTTCTGATGGGCTTCTAGTTTCGGAGACTCTTAATTCAGATCTTTATTTTTATGTCTACCTTTAGGATTATAAATTAAGTTAATTATTGCCTACTTTCAGGAGTAGGACAATTGTAGAATTGATGCTAAACACGTTGCACCAATAGTTTTCAAATATGGAAATAAGTTCGATTACAAATTCGATTAATTGTTGCCTACTTTCAGGTGCAGTTAATATGTGAAATTTATTCTCAACAATAAGCGCTATAAGTTTTGAATTATGCAAAAAGGTTTGCTGATGGACTTCTAGTTTAGGAGACTCTGAAATCAAATTTGAATGATGCCTACTTTTAGGAGCCATACAAATTCAGTCAACTAATGCCCACTTTCAGAAGCAGTACAAATGTGAAATCCATCCAAGACAAGAAGCGACAATATGTTTTAAATATGAAATTAAGTTTTCTCGGAGACTGAGTTTAAGATATATAGCCTAGTTTAAGAGTTATCACTTAATGTGGAATAGCTGCCCAACAAGTAGCCTAACTAGTTTTTAATATTTAAAAGAGTTTGCTAAGAGACTTCGAATATACTAGAAATTTCTAAAGAAACAAGTTCATTTCAATATTGTATTTTATGCATAATTTGTTGGTGCTTTCTTTTAGGAGTCACACGAATTCAGTGTGTTGTTGCCTATTTTCCGGAGCAGTGCAAATGTGAAATACATTCAGCCTTATTACGGTTGTCGAAGACGAAAATCGAGAGCAGTCGAAGTCGTTGTCGATTTCGATTATTTTTGGTATTACGTAACTTTTTCGACTCTTGTGATTTTGTAATAGATTGAAAAGTAAAAGATGTGCTATACTGTCAAAACAATGTTTACTTTTTACATAATTGTCCGCCAAAGGCAACATTGAAATTTTCTCAAGATAAAATAAAATAAATATAATAAAAAAAAATATGTTAAGTTTGGGACATTTTTTTCTTCGGATGAAGACGACGAGGCATACACAGAATGTGATATGAGTGCCTTGCGTAAGGAAATAAGACAGAATTCGGACATATTTGCAATGCCCATCTTTGTAAACAAATGTGAATATATTCAGAAAACGACGCCTGCTTGTTCATTTTTACGGCGACAACTGACACAAAACAAGTGACGGCGACATAAACTTTATATCAGCGGTCGACATCAGATATAAGTTTTTTGGTAAAATACCGCAAATTTACCCAATGTTGAAAATAGATAAATAATTTATTTTATACAATTTTGTTATATTTATTTATTGTCGAATATAAAATGTCAAAAAATGTGTTAAATTTCAAATTAGTTAACGGCGTGTTAGCGGATGAAACCAACGGCTAACAATTGTTGTCAATTGAATGCGGCGATGTCTCTAGTCGTATGGAAAAAATTGATCGACTGTTTTAGCCAACTTTGACAGTCGTTTTCGTCTTCCGTGTTACGAAAATTGTAACAGATTGTGCATTTTCGACAACCGTAGTACCGTTTTCCAAAAAAATCGACATTCGACTACGTCTTCGACAACCGTAATAAGGCTGATTATAAACACTTAGCACCAAAGTGTTCTGAAATATGGTGTTGAGTATGTGACAGCCTGACCGAGCATGGATCTCTTAATGCTTTCTTGCATAAAACATTTGTTTCTTTTATCGTCAAATGCGTTACGCTTTAGTCTCTTCTAGACGGTAATTGGAAGATAGTTTGCATTTTACAAGAGCAATTTACTTTACACTCGTCTTTAAATCATCCAGAATTGAAATTGAAAGATTGTTTGTTGTTTACAACACCAACCGAAAATCACAAATGCCGCTATGGATATATTAAACAACATTTTACACTTTTGCTAAAGTCGCAGTGACCGCGAAATAAAATAAGAATTAAAAGTTACTTCCAAGAAGGCACTAAGAAGTGACTCTTTGTAGTTACGCAGTAGTGACTTCTGGAAGTAAACTCCGAGGGGTAAAACTTCTCTATACGAAAAACACTTCTGCGATGAAAATGTTGACAGGAAAGATAGAAAATGTTGTGGGTCGCCAGTCGAGGACTGGCTGCATGTCTTGTGCGGGTATTCGCAAGACATGTCCCTATGAGGACATACGAGACATGAACGCCAAGGGCATTGTTTCTGGTAATGGTCAGTAAGACGTCAGTGGGTTGCTCACCACTAGCGCATGTCAAGCTAGGATTTGTCAGTTCGCCTGACAGGCCTTCTCTAGGCGTCGTATTCTCGATGACTGATTGCCTTTTGATGTAACCGGCGGCGAGTTCCCTTTTAAACTTTGACATCTGCCGCTACGGGGGGTTACCAGTTTGCTGGTTACATGGGACTTAAACTGGGAAAAACTTTGTTTACGAAACCAGAAAGGAGGTAATCTGGTATTATTGGTAATAATGGAGTATTCTCTCGGTTGGGCCCAGCCTCAATGGATGGTTGCCGTTCATTGTCGTCGAACGGAAGAGATACCCCTCGTTTTAAGCGGTAAGGAATCCAGGTACACCGGGTGACTGGTAGTAATGGGGTATTCTCAAGACTTTACCCAGTCATCTAAGACCCTCGGATTTTGTTGGTGGGTCGCTTGGGCCCAGACTTAAAACAAGGATTTTGTTCACCTTGTCGAACGGAAGAGATACCCCTCCTTCTGAGCGGTGAGGAAGCCATGTCCATGTACTGCATGGTTTAGGACCGTAACATCTAGATGTAGGCACTTGTGTTTGCATAAATACTATCTCACGAGCGATGCCTTAAATTTTGGGGACCAGTCCCGTGTTGTATAGGTCGCAGACTGGTAGTAGCTCGGCTACGAGGGCTGATCAAAGACTTAAGTCTGTTATCACGGGTAGTTTGGAGTCCCTAGAACTGTTGTCTTGGCCTGACTAGTAGGTGCGGACCTTCGGGGAGTATTGTGGTGGCTATGCTTTAAATCCAAATCACGGGAGAGTTTCGGCTCAGTAAGAAGTTGCATTGCAAACGGGTGACCCATAGGTCAGCAGAGGTTTAGATAGGCCTCGCACCCTAATCAAAGGCGAAGTTGTGTCCAAATAGCACGCTCCGAAGTTGGTACCGGCGGGTCTGGCTTTAAGGGGCCTTGGCCGTAGCTTGGTAATGGCTCTTGTATGATGGTGCACCATGGTTGAAGCTATCACAGCAAGAATCAAGTAAAACACTAGGAAGCCGCCCACTCGTTTTTATTTGTTCTCCTCTGGGCAGTTGAATTTAAGATCATTCTGTAAGTTTTCTGGCTTTATCTAAAGAATGTCTGGATCGATTCCGGCTAATTTTATTTTCAAATTTAGTAGTTCGAATCTTTAAGGATAACGTACTAGATACTATTATGGAAATAATTTTTTGACATTTCTAGTTATGGGTTAGATTTTCAAAATTTCAAGTTTTCTTCTTCGTTTTTTCTTTTGCTATAAATATTTCAGCAAACTTTCAATATTTTTTGAGGGTATGAGCCTAAATGAAAGAATAGCAAAAAGAAGCTTACCTGTGGGTGGCACTCATGGAGACATCGGTACGATCTTTTAAATGTTAATTTCAATTGATTTGAGGTGTATAATTTGGTGGTGATGGCAAATTTATTTTTTGTGAGTGTCGAAAAGTCAAAACCAAAGGCGCGTTTGATTTTGTGTTTTTTGTAATATTCAATTCAATAAATTGTTGAATGAAACATGTGGTGATGATAGTGTTGTTGTTGTTGATTTTAAAAATGTAATATTGAGGTTTTGCGATATTTAAGTAACACAACGTTAATGATTTTTATTGTTGATTTTGGTTAATTAATTTTTATAATGTGAGTTTATTGGAATCGTTGTTGGTTGGTTGGTTGTTTTTTTTTGGCAACAAGTGAAAAGTTTTCAAAGGAAAAAACATAACCAAATGTTGTTTAATTATGAGCGTTTGGTTGGCATAAAATAAATAAAATTGAAACACCCACGCACGCACGCACGCACACACATACAGATAGATGGTGTTGTCGATATAAGCCATAATGAGTGGGGTGTTGATGGTGGTGTTCATGTTGTTCAGTGTTCCCAGTGGAGATTTAAAGCGTATGTGAGTGTGTGTATGCACGGCGTGTGGTGGTGTTGTTTTTAGTTTTATGTTTTTCCAAGTGTATTAATAAATTAATAATTATTTAGTTTGTTTAGATGGGTTTGTTGTTTATTTTTTGTGTGAATTCCAAATGTTTTCAATGTGGCCATAAGTTTTTTGTGGTTGTGTGTGTTTGGTTTTTTATTAAAAAAAAAACGTTTATTTGTTTTATTTAATTAGTTTTCAAATGTCATGTGTTATTTGTTAATTACATTAGTTGTTATTGTTTATGTGTGAGTATTTTTTGCGTGTGTTTGTGTGAACGAACGTATGACAAGTGTGTTTGAGAATTTCAATTTTAATTGCATTTGATTTTGGTTTTTTTTTCAATTGATTTTTTTTTTGGTTTATCAATTACAAGTACCAAATGTGTTGTCGTTATCGTTTTAGATGGCAAGTGATGATATGTTTTATTGTTGCCATTGTTGTTGTTATTTTTTTAATGAGGTTTTGACACGCACACACACACATATACACATAGTGTTGTTAATTTAATAATGTTGTTTTTTGGTTGTTGTTGATTTGTTTTTATGTTATTTTTTTTAGATTTTGCATAAAAAGCATTTGCATTTATAGATATTTGTTGTTGTTGTTTTATTTTTATATATTTTTTATGTTGATGTTGTGGTTATTTACAGTTGCAACACAAAAGCATAACAGAAAAAAAGCGTTTTGAAAAAGAGAAAAAAACAAATATTTGTATTTAATTAATTGTGGCAACAGAATTTTCGAAATATTTACAATAAACCAGAGTTTTGGCAAAATGAAAAAAATGTATATACCAAAAAAAAAACCAAATATGTAAAATAAATAAAATTAAAATTTATCTGATTTATAGAAGAGCTGAAGGGGCTGATTAAATTGATCAAATTATCTATGGTGGTTCAATAGTTTTTGTATCTTAAAAAGAAAAACCCTAAAACAAGTTTTAGAAAAAACATTTGAATAATGTTGTTACAATATAATAAAGAGTGGTCCAACCTTAATGCACGACGTGAATTGTGAGTCACAACTTAACGTTAAGTTGTTTGCTCCAACTAATTTGACATTTCTTTGTTTCAGCGTTTGGCAAATTAATGGAGAGATAAATAAGTTTGTTGAAGCATTTAATGGGCGTTGGCAAATTCATGGAGAGATAAACAAGTTTGTTGAAGCCTTTAATGGGCGTTGAAAACAAAATACATTTCTTGCACTTTGTGATTTTTTTGGTCTGAATAGTCGACCCAATGTGTCCGCGTGGATTTGTTATAAAGCAAAATTGCCACATTTGGGCAAATGAGAATTCACAATTGATTGTTGAACAGCCGATGCTTCACAAAGAGTGACTTTGTGAATGCATCGGTTTAGGGGCTGGCGACGTAATCGGGCCGTAATTGTTCGAAAAAAAAACACACAACATTCACGTTGATGAAGTCTCAGCAGTAGTATCCAGCTATAGTGTAAATATAGTGCTAGGGGAACATCCACGGGAGATTTCACCTGAGGAGAAGGTGCTTCCTCGGCAGACGCGCCTGTTTCTGGCACAGCTGAGTTCAGAGTGGTGCAGCCAGCCGCCTTAATTCGTATTGAACACAAGTTTGATGCTAAAGTTCCGGACGTTTGTCCTGACTGCCATCAGGGACCACTTTGCGTGCTGCACCTCTTCAATTGTCCGGCGAAGTTCACTCAGCTGACCCCCAGGTCTCTGTGGACGCATCCAGTTCGAATGGCGCGTTTACTCCACCTGAATATCGGAGCAGATCCCCTATAGACGAACAGGACTTCAAAACAAAATATATTGTCAGTACAACAAAAACAATAACTTGTTTAAAAATAGGGTCGGCCAAGCAGTTTCCGTGAACGGTGTTTGCTATCGCGAGATGATATGTCTCCGTCGTTCAAAATTTGGACCATCGGATAGAGGTATGCTATCGAAGCCGTGACAAGCATTTGGCCCATAATTCATTTCAAACATAATTGCCATGGATACTTTTATCATAATAAAAAATATTAGGATCAAAGTTTCTGAAAACTTTTTGTTTCATATACAATTAACATCGTGCGTTTAAGTTGAACCACCCTTTATTATACAAATGGATTGTAAAGGGTTTTCCAATAGGGCCATAACAAATTCGTATCTTTATGTCAATGCACCCTCAAACATTTTTAATGATCTTTCAGTGACAAAACATTAGACGAAGTCAACATTTTCATCATGGTAAAGTTCACTTACGAGCAACATTTGGAAATCATTAAAACTAAATACCGAAATTCTGAGTCGGTGGTCGCAACTTTAAGAGCGCTTACTCCAAATTTCAGCATTTCTGGCTAAGGGGTTTTGTCAATAAACAAAATATGCGTTATCAGACAGCAACAAACCTACATGTGCTTCAAAAGACACAATTATGTACATCCGCAAAAAGTTACTGTGTGGTGTGGTTTTCATGCAGGAGGTGTGATTGGGCCGTGTTTTTTTGTCGATGAAAACAATTTTCATGTTACCGTCAATAGAGTGCGCTATCGTGCCATTTTAGAAAATTATTTTTGGCCAGAATTGGATGAGCTTGAAATCGCCGATATGTTGATTCATTGTGCGTTTTATTTGGACCACCATTTATTATACAAATGGGTTGTATTTGTATAACCTGCCCAAATCGATGGTAAATGTTATCATGCTTACATTTGAAACACATTAAAGAAAGGGAGATATAACACAAGTTTATTATACAGCCGGGCTAGCCATTTATGTCCGTCCTTATATTGTTGAAATCCAAATTCAGGTAAAAAAATATAAGCCTATCTCACCTAAACTTTGCATTTTGTGCTAGGTCTTTGCGAGGTGGAACCTCATTGAAATTGATCGAAATCGGTCCATGTTTTGAAAATTGCCGACATATCAAGATCTCTGACCCTTTAGAAGCCACACTGGGTTACAAATTAAAGCCTATCTTACCTAAACTTTGCATATTGCGCTAGATTTTTCCAAGGTGGAACCTCATTGAAATTTTGGAGAAATCGGTCCATGTTTTGGAATGGCCCACATATAAATATCTCTCGCTCTTAAGAAGCCACATCTTACATTCGATCTTGTTGAGAGTACTAAGTTGTGAGAGACCTGTTACCAACACGGGAAAAGCTAAACGGTCTATGCTTTAGATAGCCGCCATATAAAGGATTTTAAGTCCACTCAATATCCAACTCTAATACTGATGGTTTATATCGATCTTAGATTGTAAATAACCTAACGTTATTACATATATCTCTATATGAGACTATAACTCTATATGAGACAAACCATATAAAAATAATTATTCCAAAATTATTATAAGAATTGAAATGGTCAACTGGGCCCCTAAGGATAATCTAATTAGCAGTACTTCAAAATTTGTATTCCAACTACTTAAATTTTCATTAATCACCCCTTCCTCTTTCTTCATTAAATCAGTTTCCAATTATAAATTTACGAATGTATATTATAAAATAATTATTACTTTTAATAATAAAATTTCGTTATTAAAATGTTTTAATTATTTTAATAACAAAATTTTCAATAATCTTTTTTATTGATACTTGTTTTGTTTTTTCCTTCTTTTGTGTTATTAAATTATTATCATCGTATTAATATTAACATTATTAATTAGTTGTTGTATGTTTGGATGTTCAGTGAAATAAACATA
This sequence comes from Hydrotaea diabolus, assembly GCA_963513945.1. Taxonomy (NCBI): domain Eukaryota; kingdom Metazoa; phylum Arthropoda; class Insecta; order Diptera; family Muscidae; genus Hydrotaea; species Hydrotaea diabolus. The sequence goes on along the minus strand of OY740719.1, from coordinate 7,541,508 downwards.
AATTGTTATAATTAAAATGAGCACATGAATAAACAAAACAAAGTGTAAATCAATAAATCTGAAGCTTAATACGAGTAGTATCTCATGCGTCTTTCGGTGGGGACATTGGGTTTCCGCGATCCGAAAAAGAAAAAGAAAAAAACTAGTGCATGCGTAGGTGGGGAGAGGAAGAAATTCAAAACAAAAGTTGTTTGAAAACATGTGGTCAATTTCACGGTATTGAGGTGGAAAAATCCTGATAAAATTCGCCATTAGAAAGATGAGAAAATAGGAAAATGTTTTTTTTAGAAATCGATAATAATCGATTTTTAAACAATTTAAGATTTAAAATACATATTTTTCGATATTACGGAAAAGGCAAGTAGTAAAGGACAAAATTTGACTCCAATAAATCGATTTTTTGTTGATTTGAGATTTAAAATACATATTTTTGATATAACGCACAAAAGGCCAGTAGTAAAGGACAAAATGGACATCAAAAGATTAAGTATACTACTAATTGGTAGAAATCGATTAATTTCGAATTGTTGTTGATTACGATGTTGATACTAGATTTGATGAATTTCTAATATTTTGGACATCAAAAGGTTAATGTAATGGCTTCTGCATTCAAACAAAGTGGAAGTCAAAAAAACTAGAAATTCTTCTAGTTTAAAATTCACAATTGGCAAAAGAAGAGAAGGTTTGGCACAACAAATACGGTAAGTTTAAAAAATCGATAAAAATAGATTTTTGACGACTTGAGATTTAAAATGCATATTTTTCGATATAACGGAAAAGGCCAGTAGTAAAGGACAAAATCGACTCGAAAAGATTAATTACACTAGCAAGTTGTAGAAATCGATTAATTTCGAATTGATGTTGTTTATCTCGATCTCGATACTAACTTTGATTAATTGCTAATATTTTGGATATCAAAAAGTGAATTTAAAGGCTTCTGCATTTAAACAATGTGGAAGTCTAAAAAAATAGATTTGTTCACGCACTAAATACTTCTAGTTTAAAATTCACAATTGGCAAAAGAAGAGAAAGTTTGGCACAAAAAATACGAAAAGTTTAGGAAATCGATGAGATTTTAGGATTTACCGATGAGATTTAAGGAGAATCGATAAAACAGTTTTTTTTTATTCATTTGAGATTTAAAACAAATATTTTGTCGTTTAATGCAAATACTGACATTTTTATTTTGTACTTTCATATCGTTGTAATTTAGAAGAAATTAAATCAATCAATAGACATCCAAAATTTTATGCAATCTAATAAGTGACGGAAACCGAATACGATAAATTGTACATGAGCTTTATCGAGAAATCGAAAACAAGAAGATGAGTAAAAATCATTTTGGGAATACTGTTTTTTAGTGTGAGCATTTAGTGTTTTCTTTTATTTATTTATTAAGTGAAATTCTTGGGTTCTAGCGATTGTGAACAAACGAATGTGGAAAAAATAAAACCGAGAATTTGCGCGTCACTGAGTGCTGTTTTTCTACATTATCGCAAAGAAGAAGCACATCGTCCATCTTGTACAATTTATCGTCCTTGATGGATACTATTTAATTTAAAACGATGTTGCTTCGGATGTCGATAATAATATTGATTTACTTCTTATGTTTTGGTCGTCAATTAAGAACGATTTAAAACTCAAGCATATAACATACCAAGAAGATAACGATATGGAAGAATTTTCTCTTTTCGATTAAATTCGAAACTGTCCCAGCCAATCACATCCACAAATACATGACTGTATCAGATCATGACTGCAGGGTAACATGACTCAAATGTAACTTTAGTATCAGTGTTTAAGGATAGACGACAAGGAATACATTTGAGAGAAGCGAAAATCCGAAATGGATCCTTCTTCAAGTGGAAGTCAAAATAAAAATTAAAGGTAAATCATTTTTCAACTCCTGTTATAAGAAACTGGAATACTTGGGGATTATATAAAGTTTAGGAAAAAGGTACGAAGAACAAAATATTTCAATGGGTTTAATTTGAAGGGGAACCGATTCAGAGGACACAAGTGGAGTAATATTAAACGATTTTTTAATTTTTTTGCAATGACGCTTATTTTGATGATTGAAAAGTGCTAGATGAGAATACACATTTTAAATTGCGGAGGAATTGTTTTATGCAAGTGTTGTTGACAAATATATTTTTAATATTTTTATGGTGCAATGAATTTTTTTGAAGTATATATTTTTTTCCTCGAAGTTATATGGCCGATCTTATATGTTACCAATGAAAATGTTTCGAGTTTTATGAATTTTATATGTTCTTCGTTATGAATATGCTCATATTACATTTGTCTAGTAATAAATAAATAGGGGTTGATTCCTGTAAATAAAACTCTTCAAATAGCATCATCTAAGAAACCTTTTACTGACCATTGAAAAATGAGCTGCCATTGAAGAGATTCGACCCGGAACAAGCGAAAATGTACTGAAAAATTGGGTTGATCGGATGAGGTAATGCCAAGCCAGTTGTGGTAGTCATATGAATGATATTGTGTTCCATTATTAAATGACAAAGTTCAAACTTGTCAATAAAACCAGCCGATTCAAAATTTAAATGGCCCGGTCAATTTAAAAATGATAACCGTTTTTACTCATTTCTAATTTTATAAAATTGTGCCTCTTGTGCTTTTTCTAATATTATTTATAGAGTTGACTTTTATTTTTTATCGGATACCTAATGAAGTCTTCGATGATCTTGTGTTTTTTTTTCTTCAAAAAAAATTCTATAACAATCCTTAAAATTTTGTAAGTGGGTTTTTAGTTGGATATCAACAAGGGAAGCTCATGCATAAACATGCTTTACATGCTCTCACATATTCTAAAGCATTTTCTCAAACAAAGCCCATGCAAGCGTTGAACAAAAATAGTTGTCTTTTTCAGTTTCTTTTAAGATTTTTTTTTCGGTTTAAGAACTCAAAAGGAAAAAAACAAAATATTAAAAAAATCATATAAATACAAATAATTAAAAAAAATTAATATATAATATACTTAGAAAGTACAACTTAAATCAAACTTAATTAACCCTAAACCATGTGTTATATAATAATTGGAATGTATTAAAATAGTATTTAAAGGCATTTCTCCCTTTTGTATTTAAAATGCCTTAAGATATCGTATCTTAACAGCCGTATTGGCCTCATGAGTTTTACAAGAAAGTGGTACTTACATTTATCCTGACGTCTACGGCGACGACAAATGCAAATGATAATACAACAGATGATTACCACCGCCAGCAGCAGGACCAATATGCTGGCCACCAAGATGATTAGAGTGGTTTTATCCCAACGCTGCCACCAGGCCAATTGTTCTAATTTGGAGATTTGAAATGAGAAGCATCGATTAGTAAAGTAATAAAAAAAAAATTGTTAGAGAAAGTATGAATACTAAAGGAAATTGACAAAATACAACATTTAAGATAAAACTCAATTTGAAAGTAAAAAAAAAATATTGAAAAAAAACATACATTCGAGTGTACCATGCTTTTTGGTGTTTTTTTACAGGCATGTTTATATTTTTCTTGAGTGTAGAATAAGTACAGTGTTTTCTGAAAAGTGAGTACAGTTTTAAAAAAATATGATAATCAAGGTAGAGCACCCATTAATATCCAAACCTTTTTTTAAATTTGGAAAAAATCTACCAAAATATATTTTTTTAAATATTTAAGATCAATTCGGTTTCCAAGCTAAACTTCTAATTCTTTAATTGAATTTTGTAAAAGTAAATATTCGAACCGAATAAGACTAACAAAATAATAATATAATAATCAAGATACAGCCTCCATTAATATCCAAACATTCGTTGCTAATTGGAGTAAGAATTTTTTTAAATATTTCAGATCAATTTAGTTTCCAAACATAACTTCTATTCATTTAAACGAGTTTATTATGTGTAAATATTCGAATTCTCGGGACTAAAAAAAACCCAATATACTGCCTTATCGGGTCTGAGGTTATTTTGTTAAAACAGCGTGTACATTTTGCATATTAGTGAGTCAGAAAAAAAATTATTTTTAAATAAAACAATTTTTGTGGTTCTCATTCACATGAACCAATATTCTTACGAATCGGTCAATCCGTTCCTGAACGGGAAGATTTTTAATAAATCCGAAAAATGATTTTTTTTGGCCATTTTAAATTTACCAATGACATTAGAAAAAAGAATATAGCAGCCATTCATAAGATTTTAAAGAAGAGTTCTAAAAACTTTCCAGTTAAAAAAATTCAGTTATGTATTTTAGAATTTTAACACTACTTATATATTGACTTTTAGGCCTTGGAGGAAACTTTGCTGGAGGGTCGGTGGTCAATGCCATGTCATCTGGTTTTCAATCTTTGTCTTCTACCTTCGTTTTAAAATTTCCACACATTGCCACTCAAAAAACGGTCTTCATGAATTTCATCACACTTTTGCAACTCCATTTAAATTAGATTTCGCATTTATATTTGTTTTATTTTTATTCGAAGTGGTCGCTTTTCTTGCCATCTAGGAATTATTGTTACAACACCCCGTAGCGTTGTGTCATGGGCAACATGCTTTGGTTCTGAAGCTTTCGTAAACACGTTGTCGTACCCTAAGTACCGCAGGAGCAATGTTCGCTTCTCATTTTTTTTAACTTTCAGTTAAAACTATCGATATTTTTGCGTTCTGAAACATTTTATTTTACAAAGACCTGTCGCGTTGTGTTATGGGCAGCATTTTCCCTTTTTAAACTTGTTGTCGTACCTGAAGTACCGCATGAACGATGTTCGCTTTTTTGGTAAACAACTCATTTTTTTAATTTTCAGTCAAAATTATCAATTTTCTTGCGTTCTGAAACCTTTTTTGATACAACGCCCTGTCGCGTTGTGTTATGGGCAGCATTTTCCATTTTTAACCTTGTTGTCGTACCGCATGAGCGATGTCCGCCACTCTTTTTGGTTAACAACTGATTTTTTTTTAATTTTCAGTCAAAATTATCTGTTAATCGGCGTTCTGAAACATTTTTTATTACAACGCCATGTCGCGTTGTGTTATGGGCAGCTTTTTTGCTCTTTTAAACTTTTTGTCGTACCTTAAGTACCGCACGAGCTATGTTCGCTTCTCTTTTTGGTTAACATCTCAATTTTTTCTATAATTTTTAGTCGAAATAATAGTTTTTTTTGGCATTCTGAACCATTTCATGTTACAATGCCCTGTCGCGTTGTGTTATGGGCAGCATTATTTGCTTCCTTAGCTTTTGTAAACACCCACATATCTTTTTATTCAAATTGTTTTATATTAAATTTCAATTTTTTGGGAGCAAAAAAAATTTCAGGTACGTTTTAAATATTCTGATGACCCAATATTGACTATGAGGTCTGGGAATAAACTTTGCTGGAGGGTCGGTGGTTAATGCTATATTATCTGGTTTTCACTATTTGTGTACTATTTTTGTTTTAAAATATATATAAACGGTCTTTATATATTTTGTCATTTTCCACAGTTCTTTCCCTGTGGAAAGAACCGGTTTCCGGTTTCATTTGCTTAAATATATTTGTATGTCTTTGCAAAGTTATTACTTTCATATTTATGGTCTCTTTTAATTAATCTCAGTTTTGTCGTTGTCCTTTTTCAAAAAACATATTATCCTTCGAAATTGGTTAAGTTAGTTACTCTGTGTCAAATTCGTCCTTAACACACATGACCCCCCATTTTACTCGGAGAGGACAGGGGAAAGGGTTAGACGAAAACAAGAACTGAAATGTTAAGTATTGCATTACAGCATTTCCATTCTTCCCTAACGATTTATCAGTCAAGACAGTTTCGTTTTTCTCGTCTGTCCTTTATGGAATGAATGCCGGAATACCCACTCGTCCTACTGTTGCCAGCATAAAATGTCTTGAATATGTTTCAGTTTTCTTGTTCATATTTTCCAAGGGGTATGAGATTTTCTTACATTTACATGAGCATTTCACTTGAATTTTAAGTAAAAACCTATCATATCAAAGTTTCAAATTCCATATATCCTCACAGAGAAGGCAAGAGTCCTAATGTTGTTTTTTTAGTATGCCCTTAAGGATAATGTGTCATACTTCGTTTTACCCCTTCTTCCTGCAACTTACACATTTCGACTTATATAGAAAAAAACAAACAGACATTTTGAACTGTATGAAAAATATGACCTGTCTTGTCGCATTCGAAGACGTCATATCGTCAACGCTGCATTCGGTTGGCTGAGGGTAAGTTGTTTACTTCATCCACAGTGGATTACGTTTGGCATACACGGAGAGAATTATTTGTGCTCATGATAATTGTGACACGGTTTTATGAACATAATCGATGTTGCCTTGGAAAGCTCTTCCGATAGATAATCCTTTAAGAATGGGTAATTGTCATTCTTCGCCCTCCTCTTTGCTTTTAACTGATTCGTCTTCCAAAGGAAATCTTCTGATGGTAATAGATTGGAAAACATTTTATTTTGATATGGCCATTGGCATAAGACCGCATCTCTATTTTTTAAACATCTCATTTTTTTTTAATTTTTGTCGAAATAATCGTTGTTTGGCGTTCTGAAGCATTTTATGTCATAACGCCCTGTCGCGTTGTGTTATGGGCAGCATCCTTTGCTACTGTAACTATAGTAAACACGCACGAATATTTTTCGATTTCCCATTTCTTTTATTAAAATAGTGGATTGTTTCTATCAAACATTTTCTTTCACTGTATTGCCTACATGTTGAACAGCTTTAGTTTTTTTCTACAATCGTCTATAATGGAGTGGAGTATTGTGGCATTAAGCCTCTGGCATGGTGGAGTATTTATTAAGAGTTTTGTTATTATGAGTGGAAAATGTCATTGGCAATAGAATGTTATGCGATACAGGGCCTTAAATATGCACATTAAAAGGATTCCTATGAAATACCAAGGAAAACAACTCTTACAGGTAGAAAAAATACATATGACGTAATGTCTAGTATCATGGGAAGACTAATGTACAGGTACTTGTATGAATATTTAAATTAAATGTAATAAATAGGGATATTGTGAGGTGTGGAAATGTGTCGTAAATATTTTTGTGATGTGATCTTAAGTAATACAAAACATAAAATACTTTACGAACATACAAACTAAAAATTGAAAAAAATAATTCAAATATTATAAGGTTGTATTCTATTTCAATTAAAATCAAAAGTTATGAAATTTTTATATAAACAAGTAGTTTGTTGGCTTAGTTTTTTTCTATCTACTTACTTCTAAGACGCACTGTAGCCGTGTTACGAAAGCATCGAAAGGTGGGAAGGAGGAAAGCATATTCAAATAGACAATTATTTAGAAGCAATTTTTATGGGGAGGAAATAGGAAATGTTAAAATGGTTCAATATATTTTATAGAACTAGCATACCAAAATTGTATACTTAAGCAAACAACTGTGGGAATGTTAATACAAGTTTGCTTTAAGGGAAGGCACAACTTTCAGATGTAGATGGCGCTAATGAAAAGATCATAATTTCATATCGGTACTTGTTCAAATACAGCAACAACATTTAATTGATCTGAACGAAATTGCTATACAAATTCGACTCAAAATCCAGATTTAATTTGAAAATAAATGGTTTATTAAATTTTAAATAAAACTCTGTAAATAGATTACAAACCGAAATTTTTATTAGGACCCACCCGTAAGCACAAATGGGAATATCGATCCCTTACTGCGAAATAGACGTAAGCGACACTTTTTAATGAAATTCGATAGAAAGTTGTACAATGCTCTTAAGTTAAATATTAAAAATTAAATAGTTATACAAACAATGATATAGCAAATTAAAATGTATCGGAATCCTCTAGATGAATAAGACAAAAAACAAAAAACCCTATCCAGGAAAATTTTCTTTTTGGCGCTTACGTCCTTTTCGCGGTTAGGGCTCGATATATTCTTTTTAATGATAACTTCATTCAAATGTTGGTCGCGAATACAACGAAGATGACCTCCGTTCAGGTAGAAACCATTTTTTCCAGAACTGCCACAGTTATTTTTACTTAGTAATGTTGCCTTCCCAATATTAAATCGTAGCTGCCTTATCGACGAAGATGTTTAAGTTCACATAATTCTAAAAGAAAAGTCCGGAGGTGAGATATCACACGATTTAGGCGGTAGTATTAGCTGCTCACCAAAATGACTTCTCTACAAAAACAACGAATCGCACGTGATCCATGCTAAAGTTATTTTCAAGGTTAACTTAAAAGTGTTGCCTTTCTTAATATTAAATCGTAGCTGGCTTATCGACGAAGAGTTTTGACTTCACATAAATCTAAAAGAAAAATGCAGAGGGGGGAAAAATCCACGATGTAGGCAGTCAGTAGTATTAGCTGATCACCAAAATTAGTTATCTATAAAAACCAACGAATCACGCATTGTCCATGCAGTAGCTCAAACTTGCTGAAACCGACTTCATGTTCTTCAATTTCCGACACAGTCCATTATTAGGATGCGGAAGCGCTCTCCGTTGACGGGTAGATTCTGACCGGTCAAGTTTTTAAAGTAACACGGACCCATGATTTCGTTAGCTCATAAACTGCACCAAACAGTATTTTTTTCAAATGTCCGGGTAGTTCGAGAATTTCTTCAGGTTACATATCATTTAAATCCCATTTCAAAAACCCTCCCATCTCCAATCAAACAACTTTGGTTCATACCATATCAAATAAGCCTAGCATCAAGCACAAAAGCCTATTACCTATTTTGTGAAAGTATATTTTAAGGATTTAACAAGCTGTGTTTTCGGATATTTGGATTGTAAGGATTTTCAGGATCATTTAGAGAAATGTATGTTGATACGTTCTTTCGCTAAAACAACTTTTCATGCTATTCACAAAAACCATTCAAAGGATAAATGTATCCTTTTTATAAACCACATACAAAAAGAACAACATCGTAACTTATTACCTTTCCACCAAATAATAAAAGCCGAAGTGGCTGTAATAATACATAAAAACAAATAAAAACAATATTTTAATATAACCAAAAAAGAAGAAAAATACATTTTAAATAAAATCATAAAAATTTAGAACATATTTAAAGAAAATTTTTAATTTTAAACCCTTCCAAAAGTTATTATAAATGTGGCCCTTAACAGAAAAAGATAAAACGATAAAACCTTGGAACTCAGTAAAAAATTCACATGTTGTCGTTTGACATCCAGGTGGCGCATTAGTTAGCACAAATGCTACGAGATTTTTTTATTTTCAAGAAGAAATTTAACCTTCCCAAAAACTATTATTATTAAATAGATTTATACAAATTTAAAACATATTTAAAGAACATTTGAATTTAAAACCTTTCCAAAAGTGGTTAGGAATATGGCCCTTAAAAATAAGATAAGACAAAACAAAAAAAAACTTCGAATATTGTAAAAAATACAGATGTTGTTGACATCCAGGTGGCACATTAGTACAAATGCGCCGAGAATTATTTTTTTTTTATTTTTCGCTATGAAGTGTCAAAGTACAAAATAACTCTCCTTGAAATTGCAAAAAAAAACTCATTAATGTTTTATCATATTAAGTATAATAAAGTCAAAGTGCAAACATTTGTCCAGCATTTATTAACATTTAAAGCGAGTTTCTTCAAGTCTGTTCGGAAACTTAAAGCGGATCGAAAAAAGCGTAGACGTTCACTATATTGTCAATTTTTCTACTTACATCTAACAATATCTATTGAAAATTTTAAATTTTCTAGATGTAATGAATATATTTACAAGTACGACCTCTGAGTGTCAAACCCCTGACATCCAGATGGCGCACTGGTAAATATGCTTCGATTTATCTCAGCGTTTTTTTTTATTCTAATCAATTTTTTGCATAGCTGTCCCAAAACACAGGTAAGCCCTCCTTGAAATGGTAGAAAATAACAATACTAATATGCCCTAATACAACGGGGACAAATTTTGTTCGTTCGCATGGCTATTACAAATATAATCTCAAGCGAATTCTTTTAAGTCTACACAAAGCGGATGGTCTAAACCTTCACTGCCTCTAAATTCTGAAGCTGTTTGGTTTTATAACTAGGGTAACCATATCCATAAAACAATTTTAGTTTTGTTAACGACGAAGTGAAGTGCATAACTATATACAGTATTTTGACATTTAGGTGGCGCACTAGTAATAATAATTTAAATTTTAACATATTATTTTTCGCTATAAAGCCCAAGTGTACACACTAGCGCTCCAAGAAATGACAGAAAATGAATACTGATTCGCCACAACTAAACGAGTACATTCAGGGCTGTCATAGAAACCAATGTTGTCACTATTGGTTTTGAAAACGATAAGAAAAAATGCTTTGGTGTCATGAAAACCAATGTTATCGGTTTTTATCAGCAACAGCTGATTCGAACATTGGTTTTATTTACATTCGAAATGAACAAAACCATCTTGGTTTTATGACACCAAATTAAACCAACATTGGTTTGCAAAAACGACCATTAGTAAAACTAACATGGTTTTTATGTCAGCCCTAATTGTCTATCCTCAATTTTTAAATTCAAGAGAATATTCCTGGTTCGCATTAGAATTAGGGCGGAAGGACTTTAAACACTATCAGGGTAGATCAAACCTAGATTGATTATCAATAATTTTTACCAATTTGTGTTTTTTCATCTAGTGGGACATATACAGTTTTTTATTCAGGTTCTAGCTAGGCCTTTTGGTTGATTATTTTTCAGAATCAACCAAAAAATTGGTGAAATGTATTGGCTACGGTGGGACAACTTCTTTTGGACATCTTTCACTTTCAAGAAAAATAACTGTAAAGATAACACAGATGCTGGTGTTTGACATCCAGGTGACGCACCAGGTTAATATGAACAGACTTGTCTAAGAACTTTTTTAATTTTATATTTCGCGGCGATTCAAATTTATGTCCATTCCGTAATTATTCAGTTTAAAGATGATTCCCCAAGTCTACCTTGGAAAACTTTTAAGCTGAAGTGGAAAGTAAGCACCTATATATGTGACGCGCAAAATAGAAAGGGTAAAAACCAGTTTTGTTCAGGAGATCCATTTTAAAGATTTAAATACGTGTATTTTGGTGTACCATATCTATCATAAAACGCGCATATCTCTAGGACGGAACACTTTTGGGGCATGGGATCGGTCTCATTCGATGCTCAGATGTTGTCCACATCTATGCACTGTCATATATATTGTCTTCTATGTTTGGACATTTTTAATTTTTCATCGGTTATATTTCTTTTGAATATTTTTAATTTATAAAACCAAGAAATGTAGTGGAAAAAACCTTATCCGGGCAGGTAGGTGACATCAAGGTGGCGCTGTGGAATATTATTGAAAATGTCTTTGAATATTTAAATTTAACTTTTCGCTAAAAACTAAAAAAATAAGATCTCTAAAATTTTTAGAAACTTTAGAGTTGCTTTGCTAAACTCAGGAGTAAGTTGGTGCATTTACTTTCACCAGAATTTCTAAAATCAGTCCGGACGAAGAAATAAATTGGGACGAATAGTATAAGAAATGTGGTGGAATAGACTGACTTAAAATTTAAATTTTGTCTATTACAAAAAACACAGATCATCGATAACAGAGTTGCATTGATGAAACGGGCCTTTTGTTAAACTTTTAAAAATTCATTATGAATTTGAGTGCAGAAATTTTAGAAAAGCCTTAGGAATATGCTTTATTTTGCCGAAATTTTAGTTTATTTTGCTTTATACAGGATCTATCGAAATGGAATTAGTAACTCCGCCAAGTACACCGGTGATATTTGGAACAAAATTAAGGTTCTTGTTATACATTTCACTTTAAATCTTTTAATATTGTTTGTTTTCTTTTAATGATTGATTTTGTGTTTCTACTTTATTTTTTTAGATTTTTTTTCCTAATAACCAAATAACCTTCACCTCTTGTAATATCAACCAAAAAAGTCCGGTCATGAGGGTGGTAACGAATCTCTGCTGCGCTCGCGTTCAGTCAATTTTGCTCAGCTGAAAAGCGATTTTCTGTTTAATCAAATGCAACCAAAGAATTTGAAGGCAACACAACCAAAAAAAAAAATCCAAAAAAGAAAAACACAATCAACAAAGCTTTAACATCCTTGGAAGTCAACAAAAACGGAAAATCAGTCGGAAAAAAATGAAATCCCACCAAAAAAGAAGCACTCTACGAAATGAAGACAAAAACTACAACAAAGTAACAAAATCATCTGAAAAATAATACAAAATATTAAGCAGCTTTAGATACAACAAAACACAAAAAAAGGAAACTGGAAAATTCTAAAGAATATAAGAGAACTCTCGGCTATATAGCCTTCAGCAGTGCAAACCTTGCTGGAATTAAAAATAAAAAAACCCCAACTTTAAACCGCCAGTGCCCACCCAAAAAATAACGCCCTTCAATGCCAACGTCGAATAAAAAATATCATCTGCTCAAGGAAGTGTAAGAACAGTAAAATCAATTTCCGTTTCCTTCTCATACAAGCTAGCCAGCTTGCCGAGCGGGGCCAACCAAAAAAAATTGTATTAAATTTGGAAATCATAAAAAGAGAAGCTAACAACAGCAACAACAACAACACCATCGAAATAATAATAAACTCACAAATTGAAAAGACTTAGCAAATAGCGTCAGCTGCATATCGCCACGAAATATCGTCGCTATACACACACACACAATAGCCCCCTCTCTCGTTATGCTCTTGCCTAACATTCCACTATGAAACGCTAAGATAAGGCAGACAGACGAACGCTGCAACGCGCTGGGCCAACGGAAAACGCCGCTGAGGGGGGATGGCGTTATAGCATTGCATCCATTACAATATCCTAATCAAAGCTCAACTCCCGGGTAGGAACTCCAACACTGGCCGCACTACACTACAACTAAGAGTATCTTGTCGTAGAGCAACCAAGAACAAAAAAGAACGGGGGAAAAGGCGTCTCTCGGCTAGCATTCAAACAGCACGTGCTTAATTCCAAGTCCTACTGCTATAGCTCAGTGTCTGTATTTACCGAAGCAACTTCCCAGGACCAAAGGCCACTACAGTGGCGCGCACTTGGATGCGAAGCACGAAACTATTGTTGCAACATGACTGCTGTTGTTGCCATTTCCGCCCAAAAAGCAAAAAGCGCGCCAGCTATCGTGTGCCGTGCCAAACCCAAGCCTCAACCAACCAGCCAGCCAGCCCGCCATCCATTCAAGTCAAAGCGCGTTAAATCACAGTATTGGTGGCCAAAAAACGTACAGAACTCAATTGGCAGTAACAGGAAACGGGCCAACACCACAGCAGCAGCAGTAGAACAACAGCAAGTAACATCACTCATAGCAGGGCCATTGTTGTTGGTGATGGCGTTGCCTCCGCTATTGCTGGAGTATTGAAACATACAAATGAAACAAATATTGACAGTAATCAGTTTCCGTTCGGAACATTCATTTCATGGTGGGAATAACCCAGCGTTGGAGAGAAGGGCCCAAAGAGGCCCTTACAAGGGCCGTCAGTTGTAATCGAGAAAGACCTTCCCGATTAACTTACTTTTGCAGCATTTAGAAGGATGGAAGGAGAGAAGGAAAATGTTGGCTCTTGGATATGCCTTTATATATAATCCAAAGACAGACTAGCTCACTGGAGAGTTACCCCTTCCATAGTCGCTTATTTTTGTCTTATTTAGAAGGAGAAAAAAGGAGATTTAATTGATTTGCACTCTTGCAGCGTTCGCCTGTCTTATCTTAGATTTTCATTGTAAAATGTTTGGCAAGAGCGTAACGAGCGAGGGAGCAATTGTGTGTGTATGTGTGTACAGTGACGATATTTCGTGGCGATATGCAGCTGACGTTATTTGCTAAGTTTTTTAGTTTGTGAGTTTATTAGGAAAGGAAAGTTGAAAAGCAAGGAAAGGAAAGTAGAAAAGCAAGGAAAGGAAAGTTGAAAAGCAAGTCCGACCCTTTCACAGGATGGCAAAAAGAAATGGTTAAAAATTTTGTAGTCTTTCAAAAAGAAGGCTATATATAATCCATAGACAGGCGAGCTCACTGAAGAGTAACCCCTTCCATACTCGCTTATTTTTGCCCATTTTAGAAGAAGAAAACGAAGGAGATGTAATTGATTTGCACTCTTGCAGCGTCCGTTTGTCTTATCTTTTCATTGAGAAATGTTTGATAGTCGCGACGATATTTGGATATCGGCGATATGCGAGCTGGCGCTATTTGCTAATTTTTTTCAATTTGTGGGTTTGTTAGGAAGAATAAGTTGCTTTAAATACTCATTGGGAAGCAAGACCGACCCTTCCACGGAAAGGCGAGACGAAATGGACAAAAATGTTAAGTCTTTTAAAAAGGCTATTTCATAGACCTCTGCTTTTACCGATAGGCAGACAATGGCAGGTTTAATCCTTGCTAATTGAAGAGTAACACCTTCCACATTAGCTTGCGTTTGCAGATTTTTTTTTAATCCATGCTCCTTTGAAAGTAAAACCTTCCACATTAGCTTACATTTGCAGCTTTCACAAATAACAATATAAGAGAATTTCAACAATTTGCTTTTTCTAAAGGAAAAGAAAATTGTTGTAGAAAGTAAGACATTCCACAATTGGTTATTTTTTCAAGATTTTGGAAGGAATGTAGAAGACGTTATTGAAATCGAAGAATGTGTTCATATCTCAAAAACCCCCTTCATTGGCCTGTATCTAAAACGCTATAAGTTCAATACCTTGCAAATTCGAGAGTAAGACCTTACACTCTAGCATATTTTTGCAGTTTAAAGAAGAGGTATAAGAGGGGGAAGGGATTATGTTTTGCTTTCTCATAAAAAAGTCTCGTGGAAAGGCTTTATTAATGGGCTACACAATCTGAAAAATAATCTGCGGCAGAAGGTTTGTCAACTTCAGTTATTTTGAGGCTGCTGATCACGAATCAAGCCTCTGATTTGCCAGATTTGCTCTAGTTTAGGAGATATTCACATAAACCATTATTTTCGGTTCTTTTTTAAGTAAAACGACCCCTAACTGTTTTAAGTGTAGACCGATTTTCAAAAACCTGAGCGCGGTGTTTAGTAGAGAAATTGACCTCTTTTATTTCGGATAAATATTGTTGAAAATATAGACAACATTCTACAAAAATTTCGAATTTTCGTTACAAAAAAACAAAAAATAAAACATCTTTAGCGTTGACCAGTGTAATCAATAGTCAAATTATGTCAGTTCTTGCCCACGGAAAAAGATGACCATCCCCCCTAGTTTACTTTAGGACCTTTTTATAAATTTGAAGAAGGTGTTTTAATAGAAGGAATTAACAAAAAAATGTTCAATTCTCAAAAACAAGGCTCTTGCATTGAACTTTATTTAAAATCGTTATACTGCCTTTGTTCGTGTCATTGCTTGCTCCTAAGGAGTATAGAAATGGATGAAATTTCGTTATATCAAAAATTAATCTTTATAGAAACTTTCATTGTCTGTCCATCTATTATAAGTGTAGGTAGGGGATTCCCCTATAGATAATAGATGGACAGGCCATGAAAGTTTCTATAATTGATTATTGATAAGGCATTCCACTCTTGCTGATTTTGGCAACTTAGTGAAGGAGTGAAAAAGACATTACCCACGAAGTCGATAACATTGACATGTTCTCTAAAAATGTGTTCATCGCTTGTTAGAAATTTTTATGCACCGCGGTTGCTATGATTGACTCTTTAAAATAGTGACTACATAACGCAAGATCCGCAAACCTTACAGCGAGCCTTACAAAAGAATCAGGTCTTAATTGTGCTTATGTAAGCCAAAATCTTTTTTTATTTTAAATTAAAAGATTTTACTCACATTATTGGTAGACTTACACAAGAAGCTTATTTTCTTTATCCTATTTAAAACTGGAGAGGATCTCTTGTAATGTGAACCCATTACAGCTAGCATTACAAAGAAAGCCGCACTGCTTACTCCTCAAAGACTAAAGGCAAGTTACACTTTTAAATGCGTAATTGTTAAAAGGTCTTTAAAGGCTTTTTCTCTTTTAGAAAAAGAAATGGACCTTATACTATTTACATAAGTGACTACATAATATCCGCATGCGTTACCGGAAGCCTTACAAAAGAGGCTTCCGGTAATGCGTCTTTCTTTCGAAAGACGTAAAAAGGCAAATAAAAGTAACTTTTTTGAAATATATCTTCCGAAAGACGTAAAAAGGCAAAAGGAAGTAACTTTTTGGAAAAAGGTTCTACATACCACGTCGAAGACAAGTATTTTCACAGTGCACATATTACAACTAGCCTTATAAAGGAAGCAACACTGCTTTCCCCCTCTAAAATTCAATGGCAACTTAATATTTTAAATGTGTAGTTGTAACAACTTTGTAAAAGTCAATCTGGTTTGAGTTTTTGATATTTTAGAAACCCAGAAGAGGCCTTCTACAGTTATACAAGGCCTTAACTAAACCGCAACTGGCTAATTGCGTGTGTAAGTATGTGCTAGAGCGCGTGTTTATAAATCTGCTTCGACTTGATTGTGGTTATTCAACGCTAGTCGTCTTCCTTCATCCACCAACATCTCCCTCCTGTATTCACATCATAGCCATATCCCTACCAACACTCCTCCTTAAAGTCCTCCAAAGCATCTCTAAATTGTTTGTGGATTTTAGACGATTCTTTAGAAAACCGAACGGTGGGGCGCTGGGTTGGACGGCGCACTCGCTGGTGAATAATGTCTGAATGGAAGAGGTTAAGCTAATTTAAACAGCTGACAATGATGAAGATTATAATATAAAGTTTTTTTTTCAGTTCTTGTTTCTCTGATTTTGTTACAGTTTCGAATTTTTGTTGTTTTCGTTTCCTTTTGGTTTCGGTTTGGACTTTTATTTGGGTTTCGTGTTTTTCTTTCCGTTAGTTGATTTTGGCGTTTTTTGTTTTCCCGTTTACGATTTCTTCTTTTGTTTTTTTTTTGTTGGCATTGTGTCAGAACAAGACAAGACAATATTGGAATTGAATAAATTAACAACGAGCTGATTATAAAGAAGGAAGACAGTGAATATAATTGAAAAGAAGGGGGAGATGGCAAGGAAGGATAGGCGATTTGGAGGGGATTGTTAAAAAAAAAACATTTTTTTCACAGGGAAAAAATTTGAGTACCTTTAATAGAAGGTCTTAAAGAGAGAGATTCAATAGGAAAACGTGAAAAATATTTTTTTCTAATTTCGAATAGGACAGATTGCAGACAGAGACCTATGCTGATGAGTATAGAATATTAACCATTATTTTTTTTAAGATTATCTCTGATACATAGTTAAATATAGAAAGACGGACGGAGAGTTCTAAGGAAAACAGTAGGACATGTGTCCGCATTTGCCAAAGTGAAATTTCTTTGGATCTTGAAAGCTGCCAAAAGGATTTTGATCTTAATATGGAATGACAAAAGGCTAGTCTTTCCAAACTCCAACTATTTCAAGGTAAGATCTTGTACAATAATTGCATTTAGTATGGTAATATATCTACACAAAATATATTAAAATATTCAACTTTACTGAAATGAACTGAAAAGCGGGAAGCCAAGAAAACATATTAAAAATGTATACATTTATTCAAGAAACTTAAGGTTTTTAAAGAAGGCATACTTTTCCAGGATCAAGAGATTTAGAAAGAGCAAATAATTAAAATAGACATACTTTTTCAGCATCAAGAGATTTAGAAAGAGAAAATATGCATAAATCCTTTACTATTCCATTTATCGGGAAGCACATAAGTAAGGCAAAACACAATTTACATGGATCGCCTTCATGCTTCCTACTATTATATATGACTTTATTCATCACTAAAGGCGATCAGAAAAACAATATCATTTAATTGCTTAGTCGTGATTTTTGTTCTATGAAATCTCAAAATGCCTTACCGAACTACTTCCAAGTAAGCAGAGGATGTATGACCAGAAGAGTTAGCATCTCAAAATGGAATACTATTTTGTAGCTAAGCATTTTTATATATTCTATTTTAAAGCAAAAACAATTAAAAAAAGTTTGAGTCGGTCATGGCCGACTATGAGATACCCTACACTACTGTGCTATTCAGAAGACTAAGCATCTCTGTCTATAGCGTGAGCAAGGTCGGACTCAATATGTAAGAGTTATCATTTGTCGCTCATAACGTACTGTATAAATTTTGAGTTTGATCGCTTGTAATTCTTGGCTTCTAAAGCTGCAGGACCCCAAATCTAGAGGGAACTTTGTGTGAGGGCTATTCGAAAACATGGGCCAATATGACCTAATGTTACAGGCATCTCTGTCTGAAGCTTGAGCAAGGTCGGACTCATTATGTTATAGTTATCATTTGTCGCTCACAACGTACCGTGTAATTTTTGAGCGCCATCGGTTCTAATTCATGGCTTCTAAAGCTGCATGACCCCAAATCGAGAGGGACCTTTTGTGAGGCCTATTCGAAAACATGGGTCATTTTGGCCCAATGTTTGCAGGACATGGGTGTTGGCCGCTCGTAACGCTCTATGTCAAATTTGGTAGGAATCGGACGTAAAATGTGACATTTAAAACTGCAGATACGAAAATCTAGAAGGACCTTTGTGTGGGGGCTATAGGAGAATATGGACCTATGCGGTCCAGTTTCACCAAAGTTTATAAATAGTCGCTCATAAGGTACCATGTCAATTTGGAAGTAATCGGGTGTAATTTAAAACTTCTAGAGCTGCAATACCTCAAATCGGAAAGGACCTTTTGTGTGAGGTCTATTCGAAAACATGGACCAATATGGCCCAGTGTTGCAGGACATGGGTGTTGGTCGTTCGTAAGGGTCTAAGTGAAATTTGGTATGAATCGGATGTTTAATGTGGCATTTAAAATTGCAGATTCGAAAATCAAGAAGGACCTTTGTGTGGGGGCTATAGGAGAATATGGACCTTTGCGATCCAGTTTCACCAAAGTTTATAAATGGTCGCTCATAACGTTCCATGCCAATTTAGGCATGATCGGGTGTAATTGGTGGCTTCTAGAGCCGCAAGACTTAAATCGGAGGGACCTTTGTGTGGGAGCTATTCGCAAACTTGGACCGATATGGAAAAATTTCACCAGAGATGGGTGCTGTTCACTCGAAATGCTCTGTGCGAAGTTTCTTCGAAATCGGATGTGATATGTGAAAACCGGATGTTGATATCAAAATATGGATCGATGTGGACCAATTACGATAGGGATTTAAGGACCAATTATAACAGTTAATTAATGAACTCTTATAAAGCACCATGCCATTTTGGGCATGATTGGATGTAATTTGTGGCTTCTAGAGATGCATGACCCCAAGCCGGGAGGGAACCTTGTATGTGAGCTGTTGAAAACTTGGACTGATAAAGAAAAAATTCACCGGAGATGGTTGTTGGTCCCTTGAAATGCTCTGTGCTTAGTTTGGTCGAAATCGAATGTGATATGTGAAAATCAGATGTATGATATTAAAATATAGACCGATGTGTCAAATTTCCGTAGGGCCCAAACTTCAAGAATGTACCAAGTTTGATCGAAATCGGTTCATAATTGCAACGATAGATGGTTAGACGAACGGATCTCTCAATAAAATCAAAAAGTGATTCTAAGTCGATCGGTGTACTTAACGGTCTATTCCTTTAAGGTGTTGCCAACATCAGCACTAAGTCATAATACCCTGTACCACAGTGTGGTGTAGGGTCTAAAACTCTATTTAAAGTATTTGGAACACTGGTCGGAGTACAGACGGACATCGCTCAAAGGAATCAATAAGTGATTCTAAGTCGATCGGTATACATAACGTTCCATTCCTTTAAGGTGTCTCCACCATCAGCACTAAGTCATAATACCCTGTGGTGTAGGGTATAAAACTCAATTTAAAGTAATAGGAACACTGGTCGGAGCACAGACGGACATAGCTCAATGGAATCAAAAAGTGATATTGAGTCGATCAGTAAACTTATAATAGGATTTATCTCCATTCCTTTAAGGTGTTGCCAACATCAGCACTAAGTCATAATACCTCAGTGGGTGTAGGATATAAAAACTCAATTCAAAATATTGGGAGCACAGGTCGGAGCACGGACGGACATGTCTAAATGGCATCAAAAAGTGATTCTAAATCAATCGGTATTATTTACATAGAATCTATCTCAATTCCTTTAAGGTGTTGAAAACACCAGCAAAATACCCAGTGTTGTGTAGGGTATAAAAATTCAATTTAAAATATTGGGTCCGACCAATGCTCCCAATATTTTAAATTGGATTTTTATATCCTACACAACACTGGGTATTATGCTGGTGTTTGCAACTACTTAAAGGATTTGAGATAGATTCTATGTTAACTAAACCGATTGATTTAGAATCACGGACAGAAATTGCACAATAAAATCAAATAGTGATATTGAGTCGATCGGTATGCTTAACAAAGGGTCTATCTCCATTACTTTAAGGTGCTACAAACATCAGCACTAAGTCATAGTATAAAACTCAATTTAAAACATTAAGAGTAGTGCTTTAAAGACATCCATTACGCCACCCTGTTTACCATGCACTTGAATGCAAGTGTCCTTTTTAAGTGTGCCCAAAAGTACGCATACCACCTTCAGGCACTTCAAGTCTATCTCATTTTTTCGACTGCTAAAATTACACTTTCGACGAAGGAGTAACAACGCAAAAAAACGTGTAGATTCTGCCCTTTTAGGACGATGGCAGACAATAAAAAATTGAAATTGCTTGCCTCTGCTTTATCTTCTTCACTTAAAAATCCATTCATCACTTGCTTCTTTCAATTATGGCCCTCTCCACCAAACGATAGATGGACGAAGGATGGACACACACAAACAGAGAGGGACACAGGGGCATACGTGTGCAACTTAAAGACTAGAGGACATTTCGAGCTACCGTAGCTGCTGCTATTATCCTTTAATTTTCTTTTTCTTCCTACTATGTATCTATTGCAGAACACACAAAGCTTTGGTAATCAATGTGCATTTCTTACATTCAAGCCTTTGTTGTAGTTTAAATCACCCCCTCCATCCCCCCTTATTCAGTCTTAGCCTGTAAAAAATGTTAGAGTTGTTGTTGTATTTGTCTACTTACCGGCAACATCGATTTCGCAGAAGGCTCCCGCACCGGCCGTATTATTGGCCACACAGCGATAGGTACGTGCAATTGCATAATCTTCTTTGAGTACATAAAAGCTTTTATCCTTAAACGTTTTACTGTCACCACTGCCCAGCCATTCGACAGATTCATTTTCCGCCTTAATTGACCATGAAAAATCGGCCTGCAAGTACATAAACGAAGAAATGAGAAATGAACAAAAAAAAAAAGCATACGTTTTTTTTAAATAAAAAGAAAGAAAAAAAATACAGAAGAGACAAAATAAAAAGAAATCAAATCAATTGCTGTGAATTGAGCATGAAAATCAATGGGGGGTCTACGATAAAGAGAGAGTGAGAACAAAAAAAACTTAAATTGCTCTAGCCATAACGCACGGCAACACACACAGAGGAGGCCTGATCGGAGTGTCTGTTAATGCACTGGAGGTCTTTCGTTTAATTGTTTGTGCATGAGAGGGGGAGAGAGAGAGTGGGTTGAGAGTTCTTTAACTGTTTATGTTTGTTTTTAACATACATGTTTAATGGTATTTAATTTTATAAGAGCAACGAACGTAAAAACCCCTTGCAACAATCAGAGCAAATTGTGCAAAAGAGTTCAAATATTGGTGGCAGTCTTTTTTCCCAGTCTCCCCCTACTTCCTGTTGCTGTATTGGCACAACTGATGACAAATTGGATAAAAAAAAATGAGGCACCATTTTATGACA
This sequence comes from Hydrotaea diabolus, assembly GCA_963513945.1. Classification (NCBI taxonomy): domain Eukaryota; kingdom Metazoa; phylum Arthropoda; class Insecta; order Diptera; family Muscidae; genus Hydrotaea; species Hydrotaea diabolus. The sequence continues at coordinate 7,519,746 of OY740719.1, read as the reverse complement.
GTTACAAGAAAATACAGGGTGAGCAATTTAACATTTTTAATTTGAATCGGCTAAAAACAATTACATAACATTTTTTCAAATTTCTGGTTTTTTTGGAAAAGTTGAAATTTGTCATTTAATAATGGAACTCCATCGAACGCTTTTTCGCTTCGCCCAATGGGCTAAAGAATGTTTGGCAGGAGATGAAGAATTTTAGCAAAATATCGTGTTTTCAGATGACGCTCATTTTCATCTTGGTGATTATGTCAATAAGCAAAATTGGGTTCAGAGAACCCACACGTGACTATGGAGAAGCGAATGCATCCACAACAAGTCACGGTTTGGTGTGAATTTTGGGCCGTTTTTCTTTGAAATGAGCAAGAAGCCGCCGCCACAGTCAACGGTGAGCGCTACCGCGCCATCTTCAACGAATTTTTCTTGCCAAAAATTAAAGAGAATGACATGGACGACATTTAGTTTCAACAAGACGGGGCCACATGCCACACAGTCAACGCAACCATCGGTATTTTACGCACTGTTTTTGAAGATCGAATAATCAGCCGGAATTGTGATGTCAATTGGCCGACTCAGTGCAGTGATTTGAGCCCTTTGGAGTGAGTATTTTCTGTGGACTTTGGACTATTGGACTATTTTCTGCCCTTTGGACTATTTTCTGTGGGGAGCCATTAATGATAAGTGTTGCTCAAATTATCCAAATACAATTGAAGCGTTCAAACATGAAATTCGAGTTACCATTAAATAGGTTCGACCTGAAGCAATCGAAAATGTACTAAAAAATGGGTTGATCGTATAAGGTACTGTCGAGCCAGTTGTGTTTGTTAATGACAAATTTCAACCAAAAATTTGAAAAAATTATCAGTACTGTTTTTACAGCCGTTTTGAATTGAAAATCTTAAATAGCCCAACCTGTACTTAAAATGAAGTAGTTAAAACCACTATATTTTTAGTCAGAAAAATAAAAATACAGGGTGTCCGCCGGTAAGGTACACTACTTTGTTTTGCTCGATCGATTATTGAGACGATGAGAAAGTTACGTAAAATTTTTGGGAGAAACAACGGTTCCACAAAACGCACTATTTATCGTGTAGTGATTGAATTTGAAGAAAGAGGGTCTGTAGCTGATAAGCCCAAACATGGACCACAACGTACTGCAAGATCGGCTGAAAACATTACTGCTGCTTAAGAAAGTGTTTAAAACAATCCATCAACCGTAATTCGACGCCGTGCTGAATGTAATTAAAAATGTACTCAAAAAGGATCGCATTTGTGATATTGTATTCCATACATAATTGCCGACATTAAATAAAACAATATCAATATAAGATCCATTCTCTTATATTTAATCAAAAATGATAAATAAACAAAGTGGTATACCTTGCCGACGTACTCCCTGTAGTACGAGTATACCTTCCCGGCGGACACCCTGTTTCAATCTTGTTTCAGAATGAAGCAGATACAATTTTCGACGTGCAAAACGTTAAAATAAAGGGTGTTTTTTTAAGACGTGTGGTTTTCAATCTGGTCACACTTCTTTTTGAGAGCAGTCACTTGATATATGCTCAGTTTGGTTTGTCATTCCATAATGAATAGACTTACTACGGAACAACGTTTGCAAATAGTGGTGAATGGGCCCTAAATGAGATGACCATCGATTCTGACTTTTACATGAAAATGTTGTTCAGCGATGAAGCTCTCTTTTGGTTGAGTGGGTACGTTAATAGACAAAATTGTTGCATTAGGAGTAATGAAAATCCACAAGCCATTGTTGAGATGCCGCTACATCTTTGAAAAGTCACTGTTTGGTGTGTTCTATGGGCAGAGGGAATCATTGGTCCATATTTCTTCAAAAATTAAGCCGGCCATAATGTTACAGTCAATGGGCCATAATGTTACAGGCTTTAGAGCCATAGTTATTGACTTTTTCGTGCCTGAATTGGGTGTGGTTGATGTGGACGACCTTCGGTTCCAACAAGACGGCGCTACATGCCGTACAGCTAACGAAACAATCAATTTATTAAAGAAAACTTTTGGTGAGCGCATTATTTCGCGTTGTGGGCCTTCAAGATCGTGCGTTTTAACACCGCTGGACTATTATCTGTGGGTTTTTGTGAAGTCGCTTGTCTACGCAGCCCGACACGATTGACGGCTTAGACGAGATTATTCGGCTCGTTATTGCTGACATACGGTCTCAAATGCTGCAAAAAGTGGTCGAAAATTAAGCCTTTCGGTTGGAATTTATTCAAGCCAGCCGCGGCGGCCTCAAAATCCTTTTTAAAACATAATGGCAAACTATTATCGTTAATAAAAAAAAAGCTAAATCCTCGGCCATAACATTAAGTTATATGCGTTTTATTTCTTCTTGAAAACCACACGCTTGAAAAAACACCCTTTATATAAAATATTAAGAACTTTTTAAGACCTAAAATTTGGGCCGTTTCTTTTTGTGGTATTAAAACACATGGATAACTTTTTCAAATACCAATCCATTTGAAAATCTTCGATAGTAAAAAAAATTAGTTAGAATTTATTAGGTTCGGATTTGTTTTCAAATTTGTGGAACATTTTATTCCTAAGCTTCAACGTACAATCCATTATTTCAAAATCGAATTGAACTTTTACCCACATCTTCTCTCTTACGAAACCCTTCTCCACATGATTTACAACGCAAAGCTTAGTAAAACATATTTGACTCTACTCCCTCTTGGCTAGGGAGTTTTCAAAATTTCATAAAAATTGAAAACTCTTGTTATGCGGGATATGTTCATTCACGCTCGTCGAGAAAAGTGCTGCAATTTCTCAAAGGTAAGGCGAACGAACAGCAGAAAAAAGCAGATGAAATGAAATAAAACCGAAAATTGATGAATGGTTTTCGGTAACAACAGCACATACAAATGTAATTTTTTTCCTTCTTTCTGTCTGTCGGTCGGTTTTGCAATAAATGCAACACTCAGACGTGGCAAACAGCAACCAGTAACACGAAAAAAATACGGCAGCAGTCCTGTGATATAAATCCTGTAATAATTTTATAACGCACACACACACACGCAAACACATATGGCAGGGGAAAAAATTCAACACGTCCTTTATGCTCATAAACATTTATATTAAACGTGTTTTGCAGTTTATATAAAAAGAGCACTAGCAAAAACGAAAACGAAAAAGTTAACAGAGATGGCCAATGCCACAAACGGATTCGAAATATTTCCGATTTTGTGGGGAGCAAAAAAAACACAGGATATCCATTTTCGCTACATCCATTTCTACTAAATTGGCGGGCAGGAAAATCTAGACATATCGGAAGGGTTTAGTTTTAACAACGTTATAAAGTTAACATGTGAGGCCTGATTATGTGAGATCGATTTAAATCATATGAGGATTATAATACGGCGACTTGACAGCGACAATTTTGTGTCCGTGACTTCGAATACCATCTTTGACACTGACTTATTATCAGCTTGAAAAATAGTCTAGGTGAATGGCGATGAAACAAATTCCAAAGCCATGCCAAAAATTCTCCCCAATGTATGTTCGCAGTTCTTCACCGCTATTACTACAAATATCACATAATCAAGAAAATCCACCATTATTAGCCAGGACAAGAACCGTAGCAACGACATTAGTTTAAGTTTTACAGAGATGGCGCTGCTGTATAGTAAAATGCCGAATACATTGTCGAACAACACGCCAGTACGGCAATATCCTTCAGATAAAACAAAAATAAATTCACGGAGGTAGTCTTCAGCAGAAGAAGAAATCGAGATGGTCCTTTACACGCCAGCGATATGTAAACATGTCTAGCAGCTGCTGGCTTGTAGATTGAATATTCACCACAGATACTGGCATTTTAGCATCACTCATTAGCCTAGCGTGTGCTAATTAACTTCACCAACAATCGCAGTTTTTCAACGCTATTACTAAAAATATCATATAATCCACCGTGTTTAACCAGGTCACAAACCGCACAAGTAGGCTTTGGTAAAGGACTATCAAAGATGGCGCTGATGTGCAACAACATGCCGTACAACGAGCAATTTCAATACTGCACGGCCAACAAGCCAAAAATAGATGCACACGTGCAACAGCAGCAGAAGGACAAAATTAAATCTCATTCAAGGGCAGAGATATAAAAACAATTTTACAAGCTGATGAATTATGGTTTGATTTCCTCCTCAAATACTGGCAATTACATTAGACAGATAAATGCTGAACATTCTCACCACCAACCATGGCCGGTTTTCACTAAAATTTCCAAAAAAAAATATCATCTGACCAAGAAAATCCACCGCGCTAGTACAGGACACCAACAGTTTGCAAAAGCATCGTTCTATATTTCTCAGAGATGACGCTGCTGGGAATCAACATGACGAATATGAGTTGGCGATAGTGCCATACAAACGACGCAACGCTTGTAAAGTTGTTAAAAATAAATTTTGCGACTGGACGTTCATTTCACGGCGAGCGCTCACAAGTTGACCGCCGCAGTCATGCGACTTAAAAATCCTAAATTATCATCTTCTATGAACTACGTCAAGTTCGAAGCTTACAAGATAACCCTTTTGGAGGAACTTGGGACCCACCATTCGAGAAGTTTATGCCACAACAACTCCATAGATATATATAGCATATATAAATATAGCGTTATTTCATATCATTTCATGCACAATGGGATACACGCAGCTACGAAATTATGCCAAAATCAGTGGCATGAGTGTAGCTCTAAAATTAAACCAAAATCGAATTAAAATCTCATATTATTGAAGTCATGACTAAATGTCTTTTCCTACCGTTCTAAGCGGTTAGGGCTGTATAAAAGGACATAAAAAGCTGGAAACTAAAAGTTACAAAAAGGGCCAAACCTGAAACCGAACTACTAAAATTCCGTTGGACATGCAGACTTTCGCTTACAACTATTAAATGGTTTTAATTTTGATAAACATTCAGTTAGACATTCTATTTAAAAAAAGCTGTGACTATCAAACACTCAACACATAAATCGGTTAAATTAAAGGGAAATAGAAAAATGATTAGTTGCCACAACTGACATTTTTGACTATCAACCAACTTCTAGTTTAGTCTTATCTAAGCACCAGATTTATCGAATATATAACTTTTGACATAACCGCCACAGAAAAAATCTTTTGATATGATCAAAAATGTCATTGGTAAAGACGACTTTCGGGTACAATCACCAAATGTCTACAGTGTTGATGGACATTCGATTCGACATAGCATTTGATTATTGCTATGGTCGTATTATTGAAATGACAATAAAATAAATTAGTAACACCGAAGGGATTTAGATAAGATATTAGTTACTTCAACTGACGTTTACGGCAATCGACCAACTTCAAAGTCCCTTATTAAGCCTGATTCAAACTTTAATCGCTCATAAAACACAGAAACCTTTTTTGGAAAATCGGTCCGAATCACAAAAATTTCGTTGGTCAAGAAGACTTTCGGTTGTAATCATCAAATGTGTACAATCTTAATGGACATTCGATTGATATGGTCGTATTATAGAATACAGAATACAATCAACCAACTGTAAAGGTTCTACTTCAGCCTGATCAAGGCACCAGATTAATTTAAAATTAAATCCCTCATACAACACAGAAAAAATCTTAAAATAATCGGTCTGAACCACACAAATTGCGTTGGATAAGAAGATTTCGGTTGTATCGACCAAATGTTTATAATCTTGATGGATCTTTAGTTCGACAGACCATAATATACTAGCTATGATTATAATACCGAACACACAACCAAAAAAATAGGTCATGCTAAAGCTATACAGTGACATATCAGTTACCACAACTTATGATTGTGGCAATCAACCAACTTAGAGGTCTCAAATACAGCTGGATCTAAGCGCCAGATTAATTCAAAATTTAATCGCTCATACAACACAGAAAAAACATTAAAAAATCGGTCCGAATCACAAAAATTTCGTTGGACAAGAAGACTTTCGGTTGTAATCACCAAAAGTTTACCTTTTAATTCGACAAACCATAAGAAAACTTCTATGATTATAAATAATACCGAACCCACAACCAAAATATCAGTTATACTAAAGGCATACAGTGACATATCAGTTAGCAGAACTAATAATTGCGGCAATTTACCAACTTAGAAGTCTCTAATTCAGTTTAATCAAAACGCTAGATTAACTTAAAAGTAAACCTCTTGCAGGCGCGTGGTGCAGAAGAAATCGTTTGAAAATTTGGTTTTAACTAGGAAAACTCCGAGCACACAACCAATAAATCGGTTAACCACAGGAATGTAGGAAAATCATTAGTTACCACAACTGACGTTTGCGGCAATGAACACATTTTACCTTATAAATCGAAAATTTTGCCAATGACATATCAGTTACCACAACTCATAAGTGCGGTCTCAAAAGTCTCTAATTCAGCGCTAGTAGATTCACTGAAAAAGTAAACCTGTTGTAGTCGCTCGCTGCAGAAGAAATCGTTTGAAATTTAGGTTTTAAATCGGTTAACCAAAGAAATGTAGGAAAATCATTAGTTACCACAACTGATGTTTGCAGCAATGAACCAATTTCTACTTTGAAACGAAAATAATGCTGGGGAATGAACTTTGAGTTTACTGAGTTTGAGTCTCAAGATTCAGAGAATTTTAGATTTTTCGAAATCAGTAAAATTTATTTTTTTTTTATTTTTAAAAGGAAATTTTTTGAGAATTATTTTACCCCGTCCCTGTTTATATGTCTCTCTACCCTGGCTCGAGTACAGCGAAGTTTAAAGAGTAAATCTCTACCCCAAAACTGGCACGCACAATTTCCATATCTGCCATTAAGTATGGGTGAGTTGAGCTCGTCGTCCTGGACGTGGTACATGGAATATTTTCGCCCTCCATCCTGCATGCACAGCATTCCTGTTTTGAAACCACTTAACAGGTGTTATCTCTGTGTGTGTGTGTGTGTGTGTGTAATGTTATCCTGTAGCCCAGACTCTCACAACTTCTCACAAAACCATCACAAACACCTGCATGCCGGAGAGGACTTGACGACCGAGTAGAAAGGCCGGGAGGAGGCTTGCGGTGAAGCTCTCAAAAAGTGCATAGATAACATTTGATGAACGATGTGTTGCTATGCGCAACATTTCCATAGGTAGGGTGTGGGCTATTGTTTTTTTTCCAATGGATATTTTATATTGTTCCAGCGGAACATTGAGTTTAACTGCTTAACTACGGGCACTACGTCTGGACACAGAGGGTATCGACGGGTCGTGATATTGAAGGTGCGTTAGCCAACTGGCGTAACAGCTAAAATTTCCGGAGTTTGTATGTAAATGACACGAATTACTTGCCAGAATCGCTTTTTGCGAAAAATGTCCGTTAGACTAGCTGGCGATGTGAAATATTTTTTTTCGTGTAAAAGAGTTTAAGGGCAGTTTGTCTAGTTTGACGAGCCTGTCTGTGCGTGTGCGGACGAGAGGAGTTATTTTATGCATTCGGTGAGTTTGAAATGCCTGGCGCAGACAGACAGAGTTATAGGACATGGTGTTTTCCAATTAACGACAACTTACCTCTTCCGGATTACCAAAGGCTGTGCAAATTAATGTATCCTGATCATCGATCTCTTGCCTTTCAATTTCACAGCGGGGTTTAACTGTAACGGAAAGAGTGGAGGAAAAAAATTAATTAAAAACGGAAATTTTAATACAAATTCAATTTTAAAGTGTCTATTTGAAATAATAATGAATATACATTTTAATGGGAAGACTTATTAGGAGCGACGATAATTTCCATTTTATGCTGGAAAAGCCAAAACGAATAAAAGACATCAAGGTTTTTTTGTCATTCCAAACACATTCTACTTTCCAAATACATAAAGTTGGAAAGAAAGTTTCCTAAACCTTTTGAATCTATTGAAATGAATCACAATTAATCCCATTGTCTACTGGTGTAAGTTTACTATTGATTCACCATCATCAGTTAAAATCAAAGAATCTAAGTTAGAGGTCGACACAAAGAGAGAAGCCAAATGCGTATCAGTGTATTATCAGCGTATAGATATCAGGGAATCATAGGACTATCTCTGATGCTCCACCCTTTTTAAAGTCAAATCAAATTACTTCAAGTGGTTGGCACAAAGAGAGTAGACAACAGAGGGTTGACTCTAACGTATTTGAGAAGTGACTATTTTTATCAGCATCTATTGAAAGTAACCACAATTAATTCTATTCTTTCTTCCTATAGGGATGACCACTCAAAAATGTCAAAGCAGTGGCCGGCACAAAGAGAGCTGTAATATGATTTTATATATAGTCCAAATATATATCTATCGAAAGCTTAATAATGATTCCTATAGTCTCCCGATGTTTGAATATTTGTGATTTCTCAACTATTTTGAGTACGAGTAACAACATACGAGTATAAATCTAAATCAGTGGTCGGCACTAAGAGAACATTCAAAAGTGGCCATGTTTTGGGGTAATTTGACCTTCTTTTCGTTATATGTATCTTATCTTATTTCGTTATATGTAATCTTATATCGCTATTACTTTTATTCCCACAGCTGTTCAACCGGTAATGACCCTTCGGATAGTTTCAAGGTGGCTGTAGTTTGCAGGAAGAGTTACGGCTCGACGTAGAGTTACGAATCGATCGGATGCTTTGACTCTTAGGGTAACAGAGGTTTTAGATAGTCTTCAACTCCTTACCAAGGGGGATAATAACGAGGGCTGCTATATATATTTTTGGCCTAATAAAGAAATTGCGAATATTTATCTTCAAAAAATGGTTTTATTGTTTTTAAATGTATTGTCCAGCACGATTTATACACTTTTAAATGCGCTCAAACCAATTGTCGAAGTACTTTTTCCACTCCGACTGAGACACCTCCAAAACTTGGTTTTGAACGCTTCAACAGCATCTTCTGGCGACGAATATCGTTGACCACGCATTTTTTTCTTGATGTGTGGGAATAAAAAGAAGTCATTGGGTGCCAAGTCAGGGCTGTACGGCGGATGACCCATCAATTCGACGTTTTGGCCGGTCAAAAAAGCGCTAGTTTGAGCCGATGTGTGAGAGCTCGCATTGTCATGGTGCACAATGATTCGTCTTCTCTTGTCCGTTTTTTGAATTTCTCCGAAGACTTCAGACCTAAAAATTGTGGTGTACCAAACAGAATTGGCCGTCCCACGTTGCTCAAGCGGAACAGTCGCCATTTTTGCTGAAGAAACAGGCGACCATTTGCTTCGAAGTGCTTCTACGAACAACTTTCGTTGGATTTGGCTCGTCTCGATTGCTATTTTGTGTCGGACTCATACGCATAGATCCAAAATTCGTCGCCTGTGACGATCTTATATACGTCTTTTGAAGCACCGCGATCGTATTTTTCTAAAAATTTCTTTGCACCAATCGAAACGAGCCTTTTTTTGAGCGATTGTAAAATTGTGCGGGATCCAACGAGAACAAACATTTTTTACGGCCAGGTGTTCATGCAATATCAAATGTATGCTGGTGGAAGAAAAGCCTAAGGATGCCTCTATCTCACGGTATGTCACATGACGATCTTGCATTATCTGTTCACGCACGGCATAAATGTTTTCTGGCACAGCGGCCGTTTTGGGCGACCTTCGTCTTTGAGCCAGCGTCGGCCACGATTGAATTCATTAAACCAGTTGTTCACGGTGCTATAGGATGGTGCTTCATCGCCATGCAGAGATTTAAGTTCATCGTTGCACTCTTGTCGTGATAATCCACGTCGAAAGTTGTGAAAAATGATCGCACGAAAATGTTCACGAGTTAATTCCATTTTCTTGCCAAATTGATTTTTTCAAGTCACTGTAAACAACACATCGTCAAAACGTTCCGAGGACTTTTAGGCTAAAAATGTCAAACTTTCCAATGGAAATGTCAGATGGCGCCCGGCAACACAGTGTTGCCTAGGCCAGAAATATATAACACATAGGGTAACAAAGGTTTGAGATAGTCCTCAACTCCTTACCAAGGGGGGTAAATATGCCCCCACGAAATATCTCGAATTGAAAACAGACAGGGAAACCTGGGGGAGCACAGATTGTCAGGTTGTAGGGCGCCTTAGTGATATGGAGCACCGCTTTTAAAGCCATCACGGTGTAAAAGCACCATTAACGGCTACAATATTGTAGCTCACGTTGAGTAAATAAATACAATATACCGTTCTCTGTTTTAAGAAAACTTCCTCGTTTGTCCTATGAAGGGATGTTGAGGGATACATGTGCCTCTAACGAAATCCGGGTATCGATATTGGAATTCAAATTTACATTTTTTTACTGACTTTAGTTTAAGTACTTGTAAAGAGGCGATCAAATGTGATACAATATCGGATGCTATATAATATATATATTTACAATTTCTCTAAGTCCTTTCGGGTTTTCCTTAACAAAATAAGTATTCCATAGAAATACTTTTCGGGTTTAGAAAAACGACCACAAAATGTGTGGGCAATAGAAAGAAATGAATATCATGAAGTCGTCCTTTCGTTTCATATCATGAATTCAGGAAATGTCCAAATATTAAGGTCACCTTCTACCATAAACTCCTCGCTCCTCCTTCTGTATCAAACCAATCCCCTGCTTACGAAGGCCTTGGAGTATGAGTTAATTGTTTCGCATTTATTTTGTTCCTGATATAAATTTAAACTATCATTTTCGTTTCGTTGTGGTAATTGAATAGTTTTCTTTGCAGATACTTGCAATGTGCTGCTGCTTTGGCTCCAGCCCTTTTATTGAATCATTATTGGCAAATTTGTGGGTATATTAAATTTTATCCTCTCGGGCTGGCTGTAAGGACCGAGCGGACAATGGACCACAAAACAAAACATAACCCTTGGGGTTGTGACAAACGAGATTAAAACTCATCTTGTTTCCTTTTTCCGTTGTTGGCTTAACAACAACAGAAGTCCTTTAACGAAAACCTCAAAAGGCACAAATATCCTTTTCATAGAAAGCAAAACCAAAACCCCGGCCCAAAGCAAAAAAAATGAAAAACAAAACACTAGAGCGGGGAATTCAACTTTATGCCATAATCATAACAATCAACACCAAATGTTACCAACAACAGGTTCAGTTAACCAAAAACGAAAGATGGCAAAAAAAAACACATAACAGAAACCGTATCGAACCGAAAACATAAACCGGAAAAAGGACATAATCAAAAATACAACAAACATTTATAAACCCTTTTATATATTTTTTGGGGTTGGTGTGGTGTTCGGTGGATCGATGGCCGGGTTGTCAGCGAGTGAGTGAAGGAGTGTTGTTCTGTTAACTACCCTTGAAGTGGTCACATATGGAGACAACAAAAGGCCACCACAACTTAAATGTCGAAATGGAACAAAGCCCACAAAACGCACAGAGAGCGAGTGGCGACAAAAAAGGGGGAAATTTATAAACATTGTTAAATGTTATGTTGTCAAATCGAAAAATAAATCTATAGGCACGAGGGAGATATGAAAATGATAGAATAAATGGCAAATTGAAATAGTAAAGGCAAGTTTCCTATGTGAGAAGTCGGTTAAAGTTGTGTCTTCTGTGAAAGGGAACACATATTCACGCTTGTTTTTAAGGACAAGAAGATATGGACGTCTGGGAAATATTAAACGTGTAGCAATTGACTGAATGTAGTAACTTTATTTCTTCGTAATGTGATTTATTATTGGGATCAAAAAATTGTACAACTCATTTTGCACCAAACAAATTCTAGTCAATTTGTATTCCGTCAATACTCTTTCAAAAACAAATACGAAGAGTCTTTATTTTCATATTAAAAAGATAGTCTATCCCCCTCAGATCCGTAGTCTATATTAAGTAAAGATAAGAATTGTAGGTTAAAGAATATGTACAATTCAAGAATAAATTATAAATTGCAAGAAAAAATATATATAAAACAAATCAATAATAATAAAACTAACTCTAAAATTGTTTTTTTTAAAAATACATAATATATGCGTTCCTGGGTCCCAACCCAATATCAATCTTATCTTGAAAACAAACCATGCTTGTATTTGCAAAGAAATTATCTTTAATTTCAGTACCCATATGTCCATATTTACTATTAAACGTTCGTTTTGACTATAAGGAGGGATTTTTTCGTCCATACCGTCAACAATTCCAAACTCAGATTTCAGACATCCTTTGAAAATAAATGCATGTGGCCATATTTACTATTTATTGTTCGTTTGGGCCATATGGATCGTTTTAAGAGCCCCCTTGAACTTAATTTCAGCCATATCATCCAAATAAATCCATATTTGGATTCGTAGTAAAATTTGCCCATAGTACCCATAAGCCTATGTTGACGCTCGTTTTGGCTAAAGGGTTTTTTTTGGCTCCTGACGTCCACATCGACTTGTAATGTCATTTCATTCACTTTTAATTGACCATCTGTCCATGTAAATAAGTGAACGTTTCTTATGACAAATGTTTGGGTTACTAGAGTCCATAGCTTTAAAAACCTTGCCCATATGGGTGCATTGAGGGCGGCTTTACTACCACGCCCCTATTAAACTATTGCTTTTCCGCAGAAAAATAATGCTTTTTTCAGCAAATACCCAAAAAAGTGTCTATTTTTTCTAGAGGCACTTTTAGTCCCGTGGAGGAAAACTTTTTTTCGTCTGTGCCGATTTCGCTTTTTTATAATCCCAAGCAGCGTTGTGTGATTTTTTAATATTCTAGCTATGTTCGTCTGGCCCCTGGATTTGTTAAATGCGCCTGTACTACCGCGCCCCCTGTTAAGCCATTGTTTTTTCCACAAAAAATAATGATCTTTTAATTTTAAGCAAATACTCAAAAAAAGTGTCTAAAATATAGACAGAGGTACTTTTAGTCCCCTGAAGAAAATCTTTTTTTCGTCCGGGCCGATTTCGTTTATTTACTATAATCCCAAGCAGCCTATGAGCATAAGACATCATTATGCATTTTTTAAATATCATAGCAGAATTAGTTTGACCGCTGCCGTGTAATCCTCATACACTCAAATAGACGGACCGATATAGCTAGATCGTTTATAATATATATTATAGGGCCACCGATCCAAACGAAATTTTTGAATCTTGCCCCATCAAATTTAGACAAATCCTAAATATTTTGATTTTGAAAGAAATTGCGTTGCTGTATTTTAAATTGCATTTTTGTGTTTCAATGGAGATAGTTTTTGACCCTTGGGTCCGTCCTGGCATTAAGTTAAATCTAAGGCCGTACTGTCGGTAGCGCCCACAGGTCCGGCTCTAAATTTACGCGGATTTTAAAAATAATGCCAAATTTGGATTTGATAGGAGCCACAAGTTCGACTCTAAAAGTTCGCAGATCTTAAAAATAATGCCTTTTTGGATTCGGGATAAAACTTTATTGTTATTGGTAACCATATGAACCTGTGTGTATAGGACCGGTTTTAGGCTAAAGACAAATTTCTATAATCGTACTAAATTGAAAATAATGGCATATTTGGATTGGATATTTGTGAGGATACTACATATTTGGGGATAATGGCATATTTGGATTGGATATTTGTGAGGATAACTGTGTTTTGGTACACACAAAAAAAATAATTCCGGGTCCCTTGAACCTATGGGCCGGGTATAAAAAATAGCAGATTTTTTAATCTATTGTCATAAATTGAGTTATGAGGTGTTTTTTGGGAATTTGGTATCGGTATATAGAAAACCGCACTTCGATCTATATCTATCTAGATATTTAGTATATAATGTCTTATGAAAATTGTATAGCTTTTTCGTATCCATATGTCCATGTTTGATGTTTGAATGGACTGAATTTTCGGCTCTAGGATCCGGTCCATTAGCATTCGTCACTCTGAATGTAGACAAATTATGTTGGGTGTTCTAGAGTGGTTGTATCTAAAACCAGGTATAGACCTTAAAACTAAGGCCGCATCAAAACGAGACCCGATCGATCGGACCGAGCTTTATTTGAAAAGCAGATAAACGGGCAGAAAGCTGGTTCTATCCACCGAATAGACCTGAAACAGCAATTATTCGAACAAGTGCTGTCACCCCGGCACTATAAGTTGCTACAACAACAAACTGACATTAGGCGTGTTCTACGGGTACTCGCTTATTTAACGAGTAATTGGTCGCTTAAGCGATAACTTTAAAGCTTTACGAGTAGTTTTTGAAATTGGTTTTTATACAAGGCATGATTGGTTTTAAGCATTACATTTGAAAATTTGTAGTTTGTAGAAAAAAATATTGAAGAAATACTATAATCGAGTAATAACCGAGCTCTTTTAAACTCGTTAGAGGTTATTTTTGAATACGTTTTCTCCCAAAATTTTTATTTATTTAAAACTAAAGAGTTCTAACGCAAATCGTTCGTCATAGTTTTCTGTAAATTTCATTTTTATATTATTTTACAATAGCGTGCAGTTATCGCGTTAGCTACCTCCTAAGCGTGTTGCCAATAGAACACGGCCATTGTAAGATCGATTCAGCTCGTAAATTCGGGTCGATCGGTAGACTTAAAGGTGGGCCAAGCAGAAACATTTTTAGTAGTTACAAACATATTATATAAAATTTACTTAAAATCCCCTAGAGTGATGGAGACTATTATAAATTAAATTATAAACCATCCGTGGGTTCAAATCCCATCAGCTAATCTGTCTTATCTCGTTAATTACCAACCCTCGTCTTACGCTGGAGTTTTGATTTCCTCCCATTATTTTATTCTTTTATTTAACCGTTTTTTGGTTCGTCTGTCTCTACTTACACTGCACATCGATGAATGTTTCGGCGGAGCTGCGTCCATGTTTGTTATAGGCCACACAAGTGTAACGGCCTGTGTCATTGCGCATCATGGGCGTATTGATAATCAAAGCATTGCCGCGTATGACAGTTTTGTTATTGAAACGCCATTCATAAGTGGGTTCTAGAGAAAGGGAGGAGAACAAAACAAAAAGAACACCATTAAAGTCATAAACAATAATTTTGCAGAACAATGGGTAGGGTGAAGGTTAAAAAAAATGTATAAACAAGTCGGCCACACTACAACGGCCCTTGTTAAAAGGGGGCAACAGCAGAGCGACCCGACCGGTTCGAAACCACTTACCCGGATTAGCTCTCGATTTGCATATGACACGTCCTGGTATTGTTTCCTCTTGTACATAAACAACTTCTTCTGATACAGTTGTATTATCGGGTGCATCTGTCACATGAAATGAAAAACAATTCCATAAAAATACGAACAACATGAAGGACCCACACCAGACCAAGGCAAACAGAACGATGCCGCCGCCGACGACGACAACGACTACGACATATCGCCAACGAGAATAAACCATAAAAAAGATATACTATATATGTATATATTTATATATACATCTACAGTTCAGTATAAATCCCCAAAAACAACACAAACTACAAGTGACACATATGTCAGAGATTTTTTTTTTTTTGAACCGAAACTGGGGAGCGAAAAAAACAAGGACTCCTTGTTTGGTTGGGTTGGGACATTATCTTGATTTTCGGGGCTGTTGGTGTTGGTTTTGTTTTTTTGTTTTCTTCTCGATTGGTACATATTTCGTTCGTTTTTCGCTCGGTTTGCTTTTTATGCTATTCAAAAATATAAAAGGGATTTATATGTGTATGGCATAAACTGATAAATATGGATGTATGGAAAATGTCTTTAAAAGAAAAAAAAACGCCAGGCTGAAACAAAACGAAAAAAATACAAGAGAAAAAACTTACATTCAATACTGAAATAAGTGGCACTTTTGATGCCCGGTCCCACTGTGTTGCCGGTTGAAATGCACGTATAATTGGCATTATCTCCTTCAATGTCAAATTTGTTATTTGGCCAATTGGACATATTTAAATGCTGAAAGCGGTTAAAAAACACATACACAGAGAGATTTATTCAAACAAACAGTCGACGGCAGAGTGAAAGGAAAATATCCAAAAAGGACCAAAAGTAGAGTCAGAGAGAAAGAGAGATAGAGAGCGAGAGAGAGAGCTTTAAATGATATAGTCATATATATTCACATGAATATATATATGATACTTTTTATGGTTTATGTAACAGATAGCAAAAGAAGAGGGGGGCGAAAAAAAACTTATATTGTATAATTTAATGTTTTTAACCTGCCCACCAATAAAGCTTTAATCTTCCAAAGGTTACATTAATATCGTGTACAAAAGCTGTCTGAAGGACCAAAAAAGTTATATTGTAACTACTGACGTTTTAATTGATGTTTTTATCCCATTTATTTTAAGTTGGTATTGATGGTTTTTTTTGATATAAGGAAAATTAAACCTGTAAACTCATTTTAGACAGCTTATATAAAATAAAAGCTGTATTTAATTAAACTCAAGAAATTAAAAGCTACTTTCCCCTGCATTTTTTTGTTCAACTTTTTTGGCTTTCAAGAAAAGAAACTCTGAGCAATCAAAACTCCGAAAACGTAAAATTCGTTCTGGATGTGGGGTAAGTGGATTTTTCCCCTTATTTTGAGTTAATCTAGTAGAGTGATCGATCTGAAACCTACTATTAAAAAATCATGACAATCACATACAGTGCAAGGACTTAAGGCTAAAGTGGACTAAATTGGAAAACAAGACTAAATTAAATTAGTATCGCGACATCTGGTGAGAGTGTAGAACACAATTATCCATGGAATAACGTTACTCGAAGTTGTATCGCGTAATTGTAACACTATTTCGACATATTTGGGTGCTATTTTTAATGTCCTGCTTAGACTTATACGACTATGCCGAGATTATGCAGTGGCGCCATCTACATGTGAAGTTTAAATTAGCTGACCGATTAGAATGAGACCATCGGAAAATGTTCTTCGTGGAGTGTCTCAAGGTTTCATTTGTGTTAATAAATAAACCATAACGTCAGTTTCTAAGGTAAAAACTAGGATTTCAGACACATTCTCCACGGGACCGCAATATTAACTTTGTTATGTGAAAAAATCATGATCGGTTATCTCTCTTTATATCAAAACAAAACCCTAAAGACTTCTTTGATATATTTTCACTGGAGATTTAGAAGCTGAAATTCTAATTCCCGACAGTTTTAACTCCTAAAAGCGAAAATTTCTCAAGTGATATGGACATGAAGGCCAAAAACTCAAAAATAAATCGGAAGGATTTTTTCCTTAAAACTCCACGTTATAACAGCAGAGCTTTTCGGTTATTATAGGGAAAGTTTATAAAGCAAAGTTCCCTTATAAAGCTCAGGTATCAATGGAATGGCGTATAAAGGCAAAAGCTCAAAAGAATAAAATAGTTTGCTAAAAGAATTGTTTTTTCTTAACAAGGCCACTTTAAAACAGCAGAGCTTTTCAATTATCATAGAGTAAGTTCATGGAGAAAAGTACCATTAAAAAAATTAGGTGTTACGGGAATGGCGTTTGAAGGCAAATATTCAAAACTATAAAATGGTGCTATGGGAAGTGTTTTTTATCCTTAAACGCTTTTCAATTATCATAGCGAAAAGTTCCTTTTAATAGCTTAGGTGTTATGGGAATGGTGTTTGAAAGCAAAATCTCTAAAATATAAAATGGCTTTCTATGGGAAGTAATTTTTTTTTTAAAACGCCTCTTTATAACAGTAAAGCTCTTCAAATGTCTCATGTGCTTTCTGACTTTCTCGAATTACTTTGTAGAACAAAATCTTCTAACATGTCCAACAAAACTTTAAGGCTTTTTAGTTTCTCCATTTGTTTATCGTTGCTCTCCTCGACACTAATAACTCTTTAAGCCTTTCATTTTCTTTGGTGAAAATATTGCTTTCCATTAGGAAACTTCATAATCATTGAACCTCAAAGTTTTTCTTTCCCACTCATCTCCTACGCTCTACTCCCTGACAAACAATTTATTACATTAATTAATCTCAATTGAGGCTTTTAAGCCAGCCAGGACGGAGTAGTTGCTTTAAAGGGCAGCCGCTCCTTCCTGCTGTCTTCAAAGGAATCGTGAGTGCACTTGGTTGCACCATGCAGAACATCTACTTACCAGCACCGAGAGCATACTCTCGAAATCACCGGTGGCTGGTGAGGCATCCATGTACTTGTCTTTGACAAAATAACGTGTATCATTTTTCTCTATGGGCACGCCATCCTTCAGCCAGGAGATCTCGCAGCGTGGCACACATTCGATGCGACAGGTTAGATTGGCATTGCGCGACGTGTGCAACATGCCCGTATATGGTGGCAGATTCTTGATGAAAAATGGCGGTGCGTGTACTTCCAAATTGACTGTGGCCATGACACCTTTGCCGCCATCGTTGAAGGCATAGCACGAATAGTTGGTGCGACTGTCGAGGCCGACCGGCTCGATGGTCCAGTCCTTGGTGACGATGTCCTGCAGGGGGCCACGGCCGCCACGCAGCCAGCGGAATCTGGGCGGAGGCATTTCAATACGAGCATTAATCGAGAATTTACCCATTTTGCGATAAAATTCAAGTGACGACGTGGATGTGGGCGATGACGATGGTGATGACATTGAGATGGATGTGTCCGAGGAAAAGGCATCAGCGGTTGCAATGGCATGGCCGATTTTATAATTTTGGTGTTGATGGTTAGGTCGGTGACGGTGTTTGGCCGTTGGCGACGGCGTTTTCGTGAGCAATGTTAAGATTTGAGATTGTGGTGAGAATGTGGTCAATGTGAGGAGGGTGCAGGGGGAATTGTTTGTTAAATCAATTAGTACATGCGTTTCTTTAAGCACATGCTTTGGTTTAATATGAGAAAGAGTGGGATTTGCTTGGAGACCATCATCGTGTTCACCATGTTCATGTTCACCTTTACGTTCATATGCATGCCCAAGCAATTCTTGCAGTGGTTGTTGGTGGAGTAGATGATTGTGATTCTGAATGTGATTGGGAGTCGGATTCGAGTTCTGATGGTTGTGTAGTTGTCGTTGTTGTTTTTGAAAATGTTCGCCGATTAAAGCTTCATAAGCTTCTTCAATTTCAGAAGCCGTTAGAGCTTGTATCGTGTAAAAGTGAATTTGTGGTGGTGGTGGAGGTGCTTTGTTCAAACTTAATTTTGCAAGCGATGAAAATGATGAAAGCGATGGCGACCAGGACGATGATGATTGTGGTGGTGGTGGTTGTGATGATGGTGGTAAGATGGAATAATGGTATGGATAGTGTTTGTTTGAATATGATGTGTGGTGATTGAATTTATGTGGATTTATGCTATGCTTATGAACACTTGTTAAGTTTACAAACCTATTCGATTCCGGATAGCCAGGATCATCGACCGAGCAGGAGAATGTTACGCTCTTCTTTTTAACGGCCACTAAAGGGAAATGGGCAAGCGTAGCTGGACCTGGTTCATAGTGGACCTAGGAGGAGAAAAAGAGATAGATTAGTAATTCAAATACATTTTTTTAATTATGCTTAGTTTTTTCAAAGAGAAACCAAAAACTTATTCAAAAATGCAGTCGAAAAGACTAAGTTGCCAGCAGGGTTAACTGTAGTTAACCCCAAACAACGAATGTGTTTTTACAATGATCAAAGGCTGCACTTAAGTGCAGGCAATTTGAATCCAATGAGAAACTGCAAGCAGTAGAGTATTTTACCGAACAAAGTAAACACGATAAAAATCCAGCGCACAGTATTACTTTTAAATCCAATCCCGCGACTGCCGGTTCTATGTACCGGATTGACCCGAAACTCTTCGGCCAGGGGCAGTCACCTCAACAATATATGCTTGTTACAACAACTTTTAAATCGGGGTACGCCCGACTATTTCAACCCTGCTCTTCTGGTTGTTCAGAAAAGTCAACTGAAAATGGTGAACCGTTCAATAATGAAAAAAAGTAATTTATCTTTTTAATGATAAAACTGTTCGACTTTCGACTGAACTATCCCCAAAGCTTTCGACTAATAAACGACACTGAATTGAGCTTTTCTTAATTTGAATTTATATTTGACATTTTTTTAAGAAAAAGCTTTTTATCGAACAGTAAAAACAAATGTAGGTAGTGAAGATCTGGTTTTTAAGAAGCTCAATAAATATGCACTGAAAACTTGAGATGTTAAAAATTATAAAATGTTTGTGCATTTCTTAAAAAGCACTACTTCCGAGAATATAACTTCTCTAGTATTACCTCAAGACAAAAGTTCTGAACTAGTCTTAAGAAACAAATAGATTTGCTACATTTTTACTTGAAGTAAAAAACTATGCTCTAGAACTTTGGATATTCTTTCTACAATACTTTAAAATTTTTAAAAATTTTATTTATAAAGCTTTAGATTTCCCTATTTTCAGCGTTTGTCGGATTTGTATGGGGATATTATCTTTAAAATTTTTTAATATTTCATTTTTAAATGTTTTGATTTCCTAATTTTTGGCTTTTGCTGGATTTATGCGGGGAAACAAGCAGCAAATCTACTAGTTTTTCTCAATCTAAGGCCTAAGATACTCCGGGCAAATCAGAAAAGTTATATTATAGAGTGAAGTGTTGTTAAAAAACTCTGATTTATTGAAGGCAAAAGCTTAAAAATAGCAATAGATTTGCTAGCTGAAGAATAAAGATTTTGTCTTCAAATGCCACGCCATAACATCAGAAATATTTAATGATACTTTCCTGTATAACAAAACTGTTCTAGATAAATGAATTTGTAACTATAAAAAACAAAATTGTCCAATTTAAACATTTAATGCTTTTAATGTTCGTTTTACTGTCGAGCATGTTTTTTGAAAAATAAATCAATTTCTGATTCTTTTCAATAATTTTCCTCCTTATGGCATTTAAAGCTTTTTATTTTGCCAGCCAACATATAAAGCATTATAGTAATATAATTTCATATTTCTTTCTCCTAGGCCCATAACGTTCAATTTCTTGGCCAAATTATGTGGTGGCCACACACACACACATGTGTCAATAACAAAAAAGTGTCTACTTACCAACAATTCCTTATCTTCACTGCGTGGTCCCCAACCGGCGGCATTAAAACCCTCACAGGAATAATTATAGAAAAAGCCACGTCCAATACTTTCCAATAGCAATTTACTGGGATCAATGTGACACAAATCCTCCTACAAATTGTAATGTAAGCAGCAACGACGCATCACAGCAGCACAAAAAACATCGGGAGGAGAAACAAAAAGGAAAGGAAACAAAACATGACTCCAAGCTACCAAATAAGACTGACATTAGAGGGCCGGAGGTTTAAAGGCACACTAAGGAGGCGGGGGTATGATAAAGCACACCCACACTCATAGAAACTCGGGAGGGACAGAAAAGGAAAAACTTACTTTAGTCTCTTCACAATCTGGCAGTTCCTTAAGCAATGTGGAATTGGCATACCAACGCACTTTTGTCAGAGTCGCTGGATTGGCATCTAAAATGTTGCAAAATAACGTAACGTTCGATTCGTCACTTTCTTTGACAGGACCCTCGGGTATCATCAAAACTTCAACCGTTGGTACATCTATAAGAGACAATAAAAGAGAATCAAGGAGAGACGAAAATATGAATGTGATGTCGGTCTAGTTGTCTCCTCTTAAGTTACTTACACAGGACGTCCAAGTCGATTTGCTGCTCGGATATACCTTTGCCAATCTCATTGGACAATTCGCACGTGTAATTGCCAATGTCATCCTTGTCGGCCTTGCGTATGGACAGGGCCACATGCTCCGAATTGCCGCCCTTATAGTGAGCGGAATCGTTGACATCGATAACTTCACCATTGCGGTACCTAAAAAATACGAAAAAGACAAATGACAAAGATTAAATTAAAATTCTAGCAAAGGATTAAACAACAAAAATATACTTTATGGCTAGGAAAACGCCAAAATGTATTGCCTACATTTGAGAGTGGCAATAGCATTTTTTAATCACCAAAACTATGGCATACTTGGGGGAGTTTTATATTTTTCAAACAAAAAAAATGCAGTGCCTACTTTTAGCGGCCGCCACAACTGCTGCAGGTTAATGGGCCTTCACAACAATACGTCATGTTATGGTGTTAATTAACACATTTGTTTATGGCTCTCTCGCTATATGTCTGTCGCCGCCGTTGGCCTCTCTCCGGGCCTTTCGCTGTTGACACCTTTGTCATTATTGCTCTGTCGTTTTTCGAATGCCATACTAGTGGAGTACAACAAAAATTTTAATTTAAATTCCTTAATCAAAAAGCGTTGCGCTATGCGAAATCACCCCAAACCACCGCCGCTCGCCGCCCCATATGCCGACAAATAAATGCCGGAGCGGAAGGATACAAACTTCCTTTGGTTTTCCAATTGTTTTCCGACGCCTCACTAAAAACAGCAACAACTCACGGGCATCGACCGCACCAAAGTGCCGGCCGGACGGACGGACGATGGCTTCGACAGAATGCAAAACAAATTGTGCAATAATGGCGGACCAAAAGCGCAGGCACACGCTGTTCTACTGCATACATGTAAGACCAATGTTCAACATATTTTTTGTGGCATACTTATAGGCGCGCCAGTTATATGAACAACGGCATCACCATCACACCGCCGAGTTTGTTAAAAATACCTGGGGAATGTTTATGAGGTAGGTGAGGTAGTTAAGCGGGTTGTGCAACAACGGGATCGAATATTTCATGGACCAGGCACAGAGCCAATACATTTATTAGGAAGTAACATTAGTGAATAGTTTAAAGGTGACAAGACAAGAAAGTAAATCTAAATGGATTTTGGGAGCAAGTTTATAATTCACCCTAGGTATTTGACGGTTTCGATTCTACACCATTTCTGGTGTAAAAACCAGTAGGTGAGACTAAAGGCGTAGAAATTAAATCATCTGGAAAAGCTTTTAAAAGCACTGGCAAAAATTGCAATAGGATTACTATGGATTAAATGAAGCTTTTGTCTTTATAAGCCACGTTATAAGATCAAAGTTTTTAAAGCGATCATCTCTCAATAAACTAATTAATACCTCTGCTATCAGTCAAGTTACTAACCAGATTCAAACATTTCTCAGCGGCAGATTTGCCATTAGTACTTGTATTCTCAAAGCCGTGTAAGAAAGTTGCTCTACGAAATGTATTAAAAGTTCGGAGCCAGCCCTGAGCAGGACTTATACATCCCAGACCTGAAGATTACAGCAGCTTACTGATTTTAAAGAAGTTCCCCACCTTCAAAGAAGTTCCCCACTTTTGTAGAGGAAAAGAGTTATAAAGTTAGAGTTACGTTTGCCATACCCTGCCTCTTATTCAGAAAATAGTTGATATTAAATTTTGACCATGTTTCCTCTTCCCCCTGCTGTCTCTGTCTCTTTTAGTTTTTTATTACGCATACACAAACAAACACAATCAGTATTTTATTACTATTTTTTGTTATTTACTTCATGTAGGTATATATACCGATATGTGCGTATATATATTTATCTGTATGCATTTCCAACGATTTCATTTAATACCCATGTTCAACAACTCAGCACACTTGCAGCAGCAGTAGGCAACAAGGATACCCGTCCGCAAAAGGAAGGACATTACATGGCTCCTGAAGGTCCGCCAGCCTTCAAATGTAATCCTTATGTGAAATAAACGCATGGTGTTACGGAAAGGGTAGGCCTGCACAATTCCCTTCTTTAAGGAGACCTTCTGGAATACTTACTTAAGTTCCACAACATTCCATTGAGGAACGAGAAAACATTTCTCTAAATTCGGTAAGCTAAGCAGGATAAAATGTTAAAGCCGACTCCGAACAGCTAATGTATTCTAGAGCAGTTTTTACATGACTTAGAGATTAATCTCTTACTCATCAAGTCGCCAGCATTTAGATGTTCTTAACCGGAGTTGAACCTGACTTTAAATGAATGATGGTCACGCACTCTAACCTTTACACCACCACCGTCCTCGGAATGTTTTTTAAAATCCTAGACAAAAGCATATTTGTAAGGACGTGCTTTCGAAGGAGAAAGCGGCAGTCTCTAAGGGCTTTCGCAGAAGGATCTATCAGATATTTTACAAGGCAAAAGAAGGTCCTTTTACAAGGTAAGTTTTCTAAAGAAAGGGTGTCTGATATTTACCTTTTAGAAAGGTCTCAAAAAGGTCTATTGAATAATTGTTAATAATGTCATTTTTATAAAGGACTCTTCATAAATATCCCCTTTTCTTAGGGTTTTCGCAGAAGGATCTATCAGATATTTTACAAGGCAAAAGAAGGCCCTTTTCCAAGGTAAGTTTTCTAAAGAAAGGATGCCTGATTTTAACCTTTTAGAAAGGTCTCAAAAAGGTCTACTGAATAATTGTTAATAATGGCGTTTTTATAAAGGACTCTTCATAAATATCCCCTAAATAAAGCCCCTTTAAATTATATTTAATGAAGGTCTCCTTAACAAAATCCTTTTGAAAAAAGATCTTTCAATAAAGATCTCTGGGCCGCCGTGTTGTGATGAAAGACTAGCATGTCAGTTATCCCAGGTTTAATATCTAACAAATTTTTCAGCTGCGGATTTTTCACCTCGTAAAAAATACAGTAACCGTTCGAAGTCGGCGTTAAACATTAGGTTCCGGTCAGTGAGTATAAGAATTGAACCGAACACAGCTCACTGAATTGAGAGAAGTTTTCCCTTGTTTCCTAATGGAATGTTGTAAGACTTAAGTAAGTTCCTTAATAAAGGTATTTTAAATAAGAGCTTCTTTCTGGTACTTTAAATAAGAGTCTCTTTAGTGAAAAACTCTACATATTTCCTCAAATTAATTTGACAATGGCCCCTAAGGGTCCTTGGGTCTGAAGGCCTATCTCAGACTATGTCAAGGTACTAAAGGAAAGATAAGGTATCTTTCAGGAAGATTTCTGTAGTAAAATTATATTGGGGGAATGTCCCTTAAGGGAAGCCCCTAAAGAGATATTGCACAATGTCTCTGTATTGATGGCCTGAATACATTACATTAATTTTAGAACCCTAAAGTCCATATTTACTCTTAGTCGCCAGATTAGAAAACCTCTTTGATCGATGAATCTGAGCGTCGATCTCAGCTAACTCCAAAAAGTAGCCATCGAGGAAATGCCTGCTAGAAGATGGAATTGCTGAATGCCTTTTGAGTACACTTGTAGAATTGTATACGTAAGGACCGCTTAGTAAAGGTCGCTGGAGGGAAGACATCTTTGAATAAGGTCTTTTTCGGGAAGTTCTCTTAAGGAATGCATCATTAGAAAATTCACTCTCAGAAAGGTCTTCTTACTAAAGCTTTCTGTACTGTAAGGAAATTTTGAAAAATTTTATTTAGATGTCTCTTTTCTAAAGGTACTTCATTTAAGGTCTCTTTATTGATAGTCTCTCTAAGGATGTCTAATGTAAGGATGTGATAATGTCTCATTAGTGAAGGTCTCTTTCGAGAAGGTCTTTTTAGTGAAGGGGTTTTTTGAGAAGGTCTCATTAGTAAAGGTCTTTTAGGAAAAAATCTTTTTAGAAAAGGTCTGTTAATAAAGGTCTCGTAGGTTAAGGTATCTTAAGGAAAGGTATCTTAAGTAAAGGTATTTTAAGTAAAGGTCTCTTAAGTAAAGGTCTCTTAAGTAAAGGTCTCTTAAGTAAAGGTCTTTTTAGAGAAGTCCCTCTTTCAGGAAGGTTTCTTTAGACACACCCCTTTCAGAAAGTTATCTTCAGATAAGTCCCTTTTAGGATAAGTCCCTTTTAGGAAAAAAATCTTTTTAGAGAAGGTCTGTTAATAAAGGTCTCGTAGGTAAAGGTATCTTAAGGAAAGGTGTCTTAAGTAAAGGTATTTTAAGTAAAGGTCTCTTAAGTAAAGGTCGCTTAAGTAAAGGTCGCTTAAGTAAAGGTCTCTTAAGTAAAGGTCTCTTTAGAGAAGTCCCTCTTTCAGGAAGGTTTCTTTAGACACACCCCTTTCAGAAAGTTATCTTCAGATAAGTCCCTTTTAGGAAGGTCTCCTAACTAAAGATTTCTGTAAGCCCTTTTTGTTAAATTTTCTTTAGTGGTCTCTTTATTAGAAGTACTTCAGTTAAGTCCTCTTTGGTGATAATCTCTGTGAGGACATCTGTTCTGAATAATGTCTCTTAGTGGATGTCTCTATAGTGGGGGTGTCATTAGTGAAGGTCTCTTAGCTGAAAATCTTTTTATAGAAGGTCTATTGGAAAAGGCCTCTCAACTAAAGGTCTCTTAAGAAAAGTCTCTCTCAGGAATGTTCCTTAAGAGAAATCCCTTTCAGGAAGATCTCTTTAGATAAGTCCCTTTCAGGAAGGCCTCTTTAGATAAGTCCCTTTCAGGAAGGAAAGGACTTATCCCTTCTTACTAAAGGATTCTTTACTGTTAGCACCTTTTGCAAATTTGTCTTAAGTAGTCTATTTTCTAAAGGTACTTCAGTTAAGGTCTCTTTACTTACAGTAGGTCGATAGGAACTCTTTAGTGGAGGCCTCTACAAGTTCGCTACTGCTCACTTGTCTACAGTTGCCCGCCACTAACACTACACCGGCTGGACTCATGTGTGGCGCTGAGCTCACTCATCTTAAAATACACCAAACACAAACACACACGGGGAGAACACACAAGTTAGCTTACTACATCCTTACTTGCCTACAAAGGAGAGAGAGAGAGAGTAATGGCATGCCAAATGTGTGAGAGTGTATGTGAATGTTATAAATCCGGTCTGGTTGGTTGTATGAGTGTAATTAATTTTAATTATCGCAATGCAATAAGCCGAATTGCTCGTAAGTTAATGACCTCACACCATACGTATACCCGCACACACCCACACAAAGAGAGACGCACACCCGCACTCGTATTGAAGGTGTATACACTTGCACTCCATATAGAAGGAGTAGAGAGATCTATGCTTGTTGGAGTATTTTATGTTTTAACATTTCATAACCGACAACTGTTCGAGGACTGTGCAGATGAAGAGTACGACCAGCGCAGCCAACACGGCAGCCGGTCGGCCATCGAGGCCAGACCAGCAGTCAGCCAAGCAGCCAACCATTGCAATCTCATTACAATCGAATTTTATTGTAATTTTTTTATGGCGATTGTTGCTGTTTTTTACACTTATTTTTTGTTGCCGTCTGCCAGAGCCAGGAAATGTACACCCGTAAAAGTCATTTTCGTTTTCAGTGCTACGTTGCCTTGTGTGGCACTCCCGGCTTAAATGTACGGGATGTGGGTTTAATAGCAAACGGAAAAGTATTAAAAATATTTTTGTTTTTTTTTCGCCCATCCTCTGGTGCTCGCCCCCTTGGCCATAAGTCCTTAACCATAGCCTCCCGAAAATTCCCCATGTTTCCAACATTCTTTGTGCTTTTTTCCGGCTACGCCAAAAAGTATACTTCAATTTTAATAGTATTATTATGTATTGCCATTAAATGTATTAAGATAATGGCGTTCGTTCATTCAGTGCGACGAAACGGAGCGCCAGCGAACGAACTACTGGGCTACTGCGTCCCGCCGCCATGTTATTGGCCTCGTTAGTGGAAATGGTGGTTCGTCCGTATCAACTCTGCGTCGTAATGTACGTAATGCCCCATAATTATTGTTTAATTTTTATTTCTATAAAGGTCACCGGATTTTTGTTCTGTTTTTTTTTTTTGTTTTTATTGAAAAGTTATGCTTTTCCCCCATGAAAAGCATAAAAGGCGAAACGAAATGAAACGTATCGCGAGAGAAAAAAAACCAACAATAAAAATGCTACAACGCTACGCAATTGGAGATTCCCGGTTCGAGATTCGCTTGGAGTGGTTATAATTAAGCAACAAAGTGTTTAGTACACATAAAACGTTTGAAGGCGATGCGAGCGTCGCGGGGCGGGTCGGGCCGAGCCGGCGGTAATGATTGTTTGCTTAACAATGTAAGTTAAGTTGTAAAATTGTTAAGGACATTATAGTTGGGGATAATGGCGATAAAATGGTAGAAAATAAGCACCGACACAAAAACACACAGGGCCGTCATAAGCAGAATTGCTGAAATGATTATTGCCCAGATAATCGTTAGTCAATGTATTGTAAGTGTTTTGCAAGTGTAAACGTGTAATGGTTTTGGATATTTGCAAGACAGTCAAGTTTCGAAAGAAGGGATTTTTGAGGAAACATTGTAAAGGCCGAATAAAAAACAAAACAAAAAAAGGAGGCCATTTTTGAATTAAAGTTCGGTCAGGCAGAATCTGAGTGGATCCATGTATTCACTAAAAAAATAAAAGACATACAAATAAGTATTTTTATTAGGGTGGGTCGATTTGTAAGGAAAAAAATTGGTTGATATTGTGCCATCGATTTTTCGATAGCCTTTGTTGCGAGAAAAAAAATACGACTGATGTGATTCTCTACTATTTTCTCAGTCATATTTCTATGATCATATTTATATTGTATTCTATGTGGCAATGTAGATTTGTATGTAGTGTAGGTCACCTTGCAAAGGTAATATTAAAAAAAAAAATAAATCAGCTGATGAAAAAAAACCTTAAAAATAAAACTTTAGAAAGAGACAAATTTAAATTTGGGCGATTTGTTTTTACATGTCGTAGTAGAACTTTTTGTTCCCTTATGCCAAAAGCTATCGAAAAATCGATTGCTAAATCGACCCACCCTTTTATTTATACTGCCTATAGTCTGTGGGTTGGAGCCCCAATCTCTTACATGGGTTCCTGGATAAAGGGACATAATTGGCCGGCACCGCTCGGAAATCAAGACATTAAATTGTGGTATTGGCATTCCTCTTGCCAATACCACAACGGCAACTCTATCCCATTGAGAAGATTAGGTGGGAAAAGAAACCTATTTGCTGGAGGACCAGAAAGCTCTTGCTTTGTATGGATGAGCATATAACGCGGACCAAGATACTTTATACATCTAAGAAACCTCAGTGCGATCATCACCAACTTCTGGCCTTTGGGCGTACGTGCTGGGAGACTGCTTCTGCCACAGAACGACTTCTGTGGGAGTTGCATCAATAATGGAGAGGAGACAACTGAACATCTTTTCTCCCACTGCCCAGCTTTAGTGGACATACATAATGCGGAAACTGTTTGGTCTACAGTCTACCAACAGACAAAACCTGTCTCTCCAATGGTAATTTGATAATTGAAACAGGCTGGCCAAAGGATACAAGTTTTTTGAAACCAGCTTCATTCGCGACGAGTAAACAGTATCACAAAGGGAACTACTCGTGGACCCAAGTGAGCTATGATTTATCAAAACGATTGGTAAAAGAAGTTATCTTAGCCAGAACCAGAAAATAGGATAACTGATTACACTAGTCAACAGTCAAAATGTACTCGGGATGCGATAATTTTTTCTGTGTAGATAACCTTGACATGAGCTCGAAAAACGCAATAAAAAAATTTTTTT
Source organism: Hydrotaea diabolus (assembly GCA_963513945.1). NCBI lineage: Eukaryota > Metazoa > Arthropoda > Insecta > Diptera > Muscidae > Hydrotaea > Hydrotaea diabolus. The sequence goes on along the minus strand of OY740719.1, from coordinate 7,490,503 downwards.
TCGTTTGGTTTTTGTTTTATTTTTTTTTTTTAAATTTTAAAAATTTTTTTTTGGTTAATTTGTTTCGTCCGGCATAACTCGGGAACCACTAGCCCGATTTAATTGAATTAAATTTTAAAAAATTTAAAATTACAATTCCCTTAATCTGTTCATATATTGTTTTCCTATACAAGCAACAGTTTCCAAGTTAAAAATAAATATATATAGAAAAAACTTATTTTTTGCCTAAAGATTTAAATTTTTTTTTTTAAAAAATCCATAAAAAATCCAAAATGAAAAAAAATGTCAAATCTTATTACTTTTACGTAAAGTCACATAACCTATGAGCAAAATGAGACAAAGATCATGAAAATCGATGCACGCGTTTCGCTTTTATTCGCAATTGAGTAAAGGTATGAATTTCAAAAATTTGCTTTTTATTGCGTTTTTCGAGCTCATGTCAAGGTTATCTACACAGAAAAAATTATCGCATCCGGAGTACATGAAATTTTTTTCATTTTGTTGAGTAGTGTTATTAGAGTTCTGCGCCACAAGGAAGAGCTTGATACGAAGGAGCACGTTCTTTGCCACTGACCAAGTCTACAATGTCACAAACAAAAGTGGATACAGAAAAAAATGGTAATGTCATTGGCGGGTTATCGAAAACTGAGTAATTCGAGGTTTCCAACTATGGGACTTCATTGTGCAGTTTTATATGTTTGAGTCAGAACTTAAATCACACAATACCTTAACCACGTCTTTTATTGTTCCAACGATTTATATAAAGAGTTTTGGAAATAAATAACCTAAAAAACCTAGTGTAGAATTTACATTAACCTACTACTACATTTTGTTAAACGCGTTGTAAGAGTAGCAATTGCTAGGTAATATTTTTAAAGCACATTTAAGATTCCATTAAAAAAAACCTTACTCGAAACATGAAGAAAATATCAATACTTATAAAAATAACCTGGTGTAGAACTAAAATAACCGACTAGAAAATTTGATTAAACGCTTTGTAAGCATAGCAATTAACTAGGCAATACTTTCAAAGCACATTGAAGATTCCATAAAAAACATACATTACTTAATATTACTAAAAATATAAACTAATTGAGATTTTCGTTTCTCTCAAAAATTTGCTGTGACTTTGAAAGGTAGAAAAAACATAAATTTTTAGTTTTGTTTTATAAGCTCGAACGAAATTGGGAAATATTAAAAAATTAATTTCCAAAGTCTTAAATGCAAACTATAGAAAATTTATTATTTTGCAACAAAAAAGCTAGTGGAGTTTAGGATCTAGCACTCTAAACATACAATATCTAATTCTAACTTGTGCCATGGCTCTTAACTAAAAAATAAATGTATGTGAACCACGGTCACCTTCTATTCGTGACATTTTAAACCGAAAACTGTACAGTCTAAATAAATTGCAGAACAACAACTGGATTAAAAAAACAAAAGTAAACCTCTATTGGCAAAGAAGTGTTTAAACAACCTCTACCTTCTTGTTCTCTTCACCGTAGACTCGGTCTTTCTCATCTGCGCTTTCTCTGCTAGAATCTAACGCCTTTTTGAATCGATCGCTTGTTGCAATTCGACCGACATGTCCAAGGCAACACAGATTAATGCCAGTTTTACGTGATTATCACCAAAATGGCCAGAACCTTTGAGCTCCATAGCACTGGAGTAAGCTATAATGCGATTACCAACGCTCCTCATGTTAAACTGGAGGAGCCAATTTTAGGATCAGCTGTGCAGGCTTCACCTACCCCGCGGTTAGGGTTTAAGGCCTATCTAAACCCTCTGCTACACTTTGGGCTATAACACCCGGTTGATATACAACTTCAGGCCAAGCTTTCACTTTACCAGCGATTTAGGTTTAAACCACAGTTAACGCAAAACTCCTCAAAGGGCCGTTCTCAAACAGGTCAGGCTAGAACATCAGTTCTAGGGTATCCTAGCCTCCTGCGGCACCGAACTTAAGTCTCTGGCCCGATCTCGTAGCACATGCCTTCAGTCAGTTTGTATATGTAATCAATAGTAAGATAACTTAACAATGAAAAAGATTTCTATAAAAAATTTCAGTTAGTTAGTAATATTAACAATTTCATTGTTGAATTAAACATGTATTGTTTCAATAAATTAACTATGAAATTTTAATATTAACTATTTTCATGGTTAAAAACAATGTATTTTTAAAACAGCAATAATTATTTTAATAATACTCGTAACAAGTTTAATGTTTTAAAAACTCAACAATGCATTGTTAAAACAACAATTATTATATTAAAATTAACAATTTTCTTGTTTAAAAATTCAACCATAGAATAGTTAAATTAACTACTGTTACTGTTAAATACCAGTCAACAACAAAATACTCAAATTAACCTTATTTAACCCTATTTTATTAACCTTAACCTTATTTATGGTTAAGTTAACCTTATACGAGTATAAGGTTTTTTCTTCTCAGTGTGATCTTAGAGTTTAACTTCCGGGGTACGAAGAGAAGAACTTTTGTTCACGTTAAAGTACTACAAGGCTTTTGTTTTAAATTTCCTTAACGATTTTTCTCGTATATTCTTTTAGCTATTGAATATTAAATATATAAGCAATTCATCTTTTTTGACGAAACTCCTGGCTCCTCCTGTCCTCCTGTCCGCGATGAGTTGAGAGAAAACCCTCACTTTAATTTATAAATCCGTAAAGAATTACGACAAAAATGTTTATGCATATTTATGCAGATGTCGCCTCTGTATGCGAGTGTAAACATCAGAAGAGCGTAAAACCCCAATATCAACCACAACCAACTGTCACATACTTTTATGCATACGCTGCCGCGGATAAAATCTTATGCAGCCTTTAAAAACACCAACCAACAGGCGTACACACATACATACGCGCGCACTTCTTGAGTTACACGCATACATATGCAAAAATGAAATGAACACCAACACACCAACACACACACACAATACGCGCGTATTCCCCAAACCAAAAACTTCTCAAATGTTTTAAAGTGAGTGCAATGAGCATATGTGTGGTGAGATCAACCAACACACACACACGCGAAGACACTCAACCGCGGAAGTGAAATGTATGATAAGGGGAAGGGGGGCGAAATCCCAACTGGTGACATTCTAAAAGAGAAAAAAAGGAGGAAGTGCAATGGTTGAGGCCTATGCTAAAATGTAAATTTTTGTGCCATTTTAATTTTACGTTTCGCTGGCATTGTAAGTGTGTGCCGGAGATGCATTGCATTTTACACATACCTCAACTCTTACACTCGGCTCGGCTCTCATGCAGTGGGGCACATATGCATTTGTACCCAACAAAGCTACAACAATAGGCATGCAGGCATACTTACAGGGGGAACGACTGTATGTGTGTGTGTGTAAAGTGTGGCATACTTTAAGGCTGTGCCTGTGACTGAATGAGTGACTGACTGACTGAGTGCATGGAATTGGGGAATGTAAAAGTGTAAACGAATGGGTGTGCAAGTGTGTGCGTTTCGGAATGTACGTGGAAATGACAAATACTTCAAAACAAAAAGTGACATACAAGTTATAAAAACACACACACACACGCAAGCAGGCGGGCAGAGTTACCCTCCCTTAGCCATACATTTTGCATACTCATGTATACGCAATAGTTTGTGTGTGTGTTTGGGTACTCTGGCAGTAGCGAGAGCGAGTGTGTTGTGTGCCCACAGATAAGACTATATCATTTTGCATATGTGAATGTAATTTTAAGTATACGTGTATATGTATGCACATATGTATAAGTATTTATGTATTTCATGCATATGTATTTATTTTTCATTATAGAAGTTTGTAGCATCTTCAGTTTTGCTCGGTGTGTTTGTTTTTTTTTTTACTTGGTTAAGGAATGGAATAACACAATTTTTCAAGTAACTTGAAGGATAGTGCGTTATATACTACGTATGAATATGTATATATCTATGGAAGTGTGTTTATTTATGTGGGTGCATATATGAAAATACGAGGGAGTTTGGGTAATGTAGCTATAAAAATCGTACAAACAGGGTTAAGACCAGATAAGAGCGATAGGAATTAAACTTTATATTGAACCACAATGGTGAGAAATATCGAATCAAAATATCGCTCAGGCTTTATTTTGAAGCTTCATTTAAGCCATTACGGATGAAATATCACTTCAGTCAAATTTTTATCTGAAAGGTCTTCAAGCCATCGGTCCAGTTTCTGATGACTCGATAAAATGTGAGTAGCAACAGTATATCAAATTTTGTCCAAAACGGTTTGTTAGCGTATTTTAAGGTCGCCACTATAGAAATTAGAGGAGCTGAAATTTATTTTTTATATAAAAAAACGGGCTCTCTTGGTTGCAGTCGCTAAAACAAAGTATTGATATTAGATTTTCCTCTAAGACATGTTAAAACTTCTGTATAAAATGCATTAGCCGTTCGGAGCCGGTGTTAAACAGTAGAACCCAGTCAGTGAATATAATAATTGAATTGTGCACAGCTTACTGATTTAAAAAAAGTTCCCCTTGTAACTTAATGGGATGTTGTGGGACTTAAGTGTGTAAATAAGTATAGAATTGACAACTCTAAAAAAATGTTCTGATTTTAAAAATTTTAGAATTTCTGTTTGAGGTAAAAAACGTAGACTCAAGTTATTGGCCAAAGAACTTACTATTTACAACAACTAACTTAAGAGAACAAAATTGCGTAGAATCACCAATACCCTACTACTAATATAGGTTTAAAGCAAATAGCATTCAACTGAAAAAAAATCTGAATAGTTTCGGTTTCAAATTAAAAAACTAGGACTTACTCTATTGCCCAAAAGAACTAACTTTTTAAAACAACTAGCCAGTGATCTAAAGAATAAAATTGTGTTGAACCACCATTACCTTTATATTAAAACATTTTTAAAGCAGTTAAATTTCAAAACATTTTCGGTTGTAAATAAATTAAACTAAAGACTTTGCTCTCTTGACTAAAAAATTGACTAGTGACACGACTCCAGGCAAAAGTATACAATTGTGTAGAACTCCATTACCCTACTACGCGTATACTTTTAAAGCAAACAATGGCCGGTTTAAAAAAATCAGTATAAAAAATGTCTTCAATTAAAAAAAACTATTGGCCAAAAGTGTTTAAACTAAAAAATAACTAGTGACACGGCTCCAGGCAAAATACAATTGTTTAGAATCACCATTAACCTACTACTCGTACAAGCAAATTCAGGTTTGAATACAGTTTAGAAATTTTTTTGTGTTAAACTAAAAAAAACGTGGGCTCTTTTGGCAAAGACAAGCAAGCAAGTTACTGAACTTATGCAACATCTAGTGACGCGGTTTCAGGGAAAATAATAAAATTATGTAGAATCACCATTACACTACTAGTCACACAGTTTAAAATCAAACAATGTCTGGACTACATTTTTTTCTGAATATTTTCTATTTAAAACTATTGCCCAACGAGTTTTTAAACTAAAGAAATAACAAGTGACACGGCTCTAGGTAAAATAACACAATTGTGTAGAACCACCATTACCCTAATACTCGTATAAATAAAAAGCAAACAATGTCCGGTTTTAAAATTATCTTTTAAATTCCAAAAACTTTTGGTCAAAGAGTCTAAATTAATAAAAAAAAACTTCCAAGGGACACGACACTAAGCAAAAAATAAAATTGTGTGGAATCACCATTACCCTACTACTCGTATAGATGGAAAGCCAACAATGTCCGACTTAAAATTCTGTTTTAATTTAAAAAAAACTAATGGTAAAAGGGTTTCTAAATTCTAAAAAAAAACTTCTTAGTGAAACGACTTTAAGAAAATAAATAAAATTGTGCAGAATCACCATTACCCTAATACTCATGATTTTAAAAGCGAAAAATTTTATTTTTTAAACAAGTTTTAGAACTTCTGTTTTACATACAACAAATAAAACGTGGACCTTTTAACCAAAGAGTGCCTGAACTAAAGAACTACCTATAACATGGCTCTTTGCAAAAAATATAACACCTTTGTGTAGAACCATTACTACATTAATCGTACCGTTGTAAAGCGTTATTTATAAATAAAGTTTTAAATAAAATTCAGAACAATTTTCGTTAATCATTAAAAACTTGACATCTTGAATACAAAATTAAGAACAGACCAGTAGCACGGCTCAAATACAAAGAAACAATTTATGAAGTAACAACAAAATCCAACGACTCATAAAGTTTTAAAACAAATTTTCCTTGCACGTTAACTTATTAACACTGACTGGCGCCAAACTGATAGACTCTCGTCGCCAGATCACCGTCTTGAAACAATGCATGAAGAGGTGATTATTTTGACAGCTGGTGGCTTTGGTAAGCTAACATTACAATCCCGTCACGCATCACATGAACAAAGCGTTTCTACAAAATGGAAAAAGTGCTGTGGCCAACAAGATTTTAAGATATCTCTAAGAAAAACCCAACAATTCCTGAAATGGGAGAGAAAACTCACAAAAAGGTTTTTGAACAGGGATTAACCGGCTCAAGACCTCTAAAATAGAAGACAAATTTTTAACAAAATGGCAAAGTGACATTAATTTTTGTGGCTGCACAATGCTTTTATCATGATTTTGGGTCCGTGACAACCCTCTTCAGAATGCTTTGCTGCAATTGTTGAAAGTTAAACCAAACTCTATAAGGCCAGGCTCTCCCCAAACGAATGAGAACTACTGTTGTAAACCTTACTTTTCAAGTTTTCTTCACACAATTGCCCACGAAAATACAACTCACTCTTACCACCTCTACAGAGACTCTACTTTAGAACAGTGGCATTCCGCCGGTTTGATTACGGTCCATTGAGGGCTATTTGGGGTATAATTTTTGAAGTCATAAAAGTACGGCTAAGACTGTACATTTAAAATATTAATTAAAGATCAGGGAAATTTGAAACAGTAGTTTTGATTTAAAAACTTTTGGAAGTACTGCTAAGACGATACATAAAAATAAAGATGGGGGAATTTTAAACAGCAATTTTTTTATTGCGCATAACTCTTAAACTAGAAAAGAAACTAAAAAATGTGCCAAAAACTTTTCTGTATGTACTGACTATCGATTTCTAAAACGTCAACTGTCATCTAAATCCAATAAAAGCTGTGGTTACAGCTAGCAAAATAAATTGTTGCTTACCCGAGGTTACCAACTTTTGAGCCGTGCTACGCGACACCTATTTGTATCTCACCCAAGGTTAACCACTTTGGAGTCGAGACACCTATGTGTATCTCACCCAAGGTTAACAACTTTGAGTCGTGCTACACGACACCTATTTTGACTAGCGATCTAAAAATGTTCAAATACACCCTAACTATAGCTGTATGAAATTCCATGGAGCTGCGATAAACACAACAGAAATTAAATACTTATTAAACAATTTTTTTACTTTTCCAATCACTGTGTGAATGTCACGCTCGAGGTAACCAAGTTCCTAGTCGTACTAGACGAGATCTGTTCAGACTAGAGGTCTTAAAAGGATCCTGTAAATTTGAATAAATCTTAACTATAGCTGTGTGAAATTTCATGAAAATTGGAGAATTATTACCACTAATTTTCTTGCAACTATTTTATTTTATTTTACTAATTTCAAAATTGTTTGCCTACTTTTGGGAATAAAAGCTTTAAAGTTTTCTTTTAATTACTTTCCGTGTTAAACGCCCTTTTACATGCCATCCTCGTAACTGCAATGCTTAAATGTTCAAAAACTTTTATTTCCTGTGAAATTTAACTTAAATAAAAACAAAATCTTGACGTATGTAACAACTTTTTGTTCTATCATTAGGAAAGGCAGCAGCAGGCAAGGCGCAAGAGAGCTGAAAGGACTAACACACACAGAGAAGAACATTGCACGCATACACATTCACTTGCACTTGCACAGACGAACAAATGGTGATGACTTTAGTTTACAATCTTCCATAATTAAGACTAAAGAATCCTTAAGAATTTTCCCTCGATTTCCCTGTCCGCCTCCTCGCCGACAGAAGCAAGGATGCTAAAGAGAGAGAGAGAGAACGAACCAACCAACAGACACATGTGTGTCAAATATTTTAGTAGCGCATGGATGGTACATGCAACTGCCAGGCAATTGAGCCGCCTTCATGTGTGGGTGGGTATGTCTGTCTTTTCGACAGCCACAGAACCAAGTGTGTAGCAAAGTTCCAAATCTTGCGAGAAAAGACATTTTGATGGAAATGTTAAGATTTTTCCGAGTAAAAAGGGTTTCCTTTTTCTTTTCTTTTGGTTTTGTTTGTACTTTAGACAAAATTTGTTGGCACAAAAAGTGTACCGCCACTGCCATTATGTAAACCATTATCATCATCCGCCACCATCAGCAGCAGCAGCCGAAAACTGCTTTATCTCCAGCTGATGACAAATGTGTCAGCTTGTCTGTGTGTGCGTGTGTGTTGGTGGGTGGCTGTTCATTTGTGTGCATAAGTAAATTTTCATTTATCTTCTTCTTCTTGTTCGTTGTCCTCGCCGTCATAGTGCCCACAACAATAACCCGCACCTTAAAAGCGGGTATGGAGTGGAGGGCGGGCCGCAGTGCAGAGAATTCAATTTTCTTAAGATTTTCCGAAAATTTTGTCAATTTGTGGTAGTGGTGGTGGTAGCGTTGGCGGCTTTGGCTTCTCCTAAGTGAATGTGTGTGTGTGTGTGTGTGTTGCTGATGCCTTGTTTGGCAGACAGGCTGATACTGTTGCTGCTTTTGTTTCAGCTGCTTGCCATGTGCCACATGCTTTTGTGGCATTTTCAATTAGTGCATATGACTGCCGCTGCTGTTGTTGTTGTTGCAACAGCTGCACACACACACATCTAGAGCGAGAAAAAAAAACAGAGAAAGTTGTTAAGAATCTAACGTTGTTCACACATAAGTGACACAATGCTATGAGAATGCAGCAACAACAAAACTCAAGTTTTTATCAACAACATTTTTCGTTTTTTTTCCTCTCTCCATTCGTTTTTTGTGATTTTATTTTGTATTTTTCTCTTTTCTTAGCTTCCTGTTTTTTAGCCAAGAGAAATAAGATAATAAATGTGTTTTGTTTTTCCAACAAAAACAGATACAGAGTGAGAAAGCGAGAGGGAGAGATGTGGGAAGGCCAAGAAATGTTTAATTAAAATTAAAGACAAAGGACGAAAACTCAATTTTACAAATTTAAGTTGGTTTTTTTTCAAGTTAAGGTTCCTTTATACAAGGAATTGCATAAAAACACAACACGAAAAATGTGAATAAAGAATTTAAAAAAACAATTAAAGCACTTCACAGAGTTGGTCGAAATTTAAAATTTGTAAAGCATAGTTTTAGGGAGTACAAAGACCTTTTTTGCAATAACTAGTACACAAGTTGTCTTTACAATTAAACTAGAAACAGCCAAACTTAAAGCGGTTCCCTAGTATTATTCTCATAACACCTATTAAACGCCTAGGCTAGGCGACAGCAACGTAGCTACAAACATTTTAACTGATTTTTTAAGCTAAATTGAAGCATGTAGAAATAAAAAGTATACTTTTTGGCATTATTCAGCTAGTTTTGACTTAAAAAACATAGTTTAAAGTCAATTTAATTGAAACCGAAAGTAACTGGGAAGCTGAGTAGATTACCATTGTTTTTTGAAGTCTATTTTTACGAGGTAGACATTTAAAAAACTAAAACCTGCTTTTAGGAGCTATTAAACTAGTTTTGGATTAAAAACTCTTAGAATACCATAATTTAAAGCTTTATCTTAGGGTGAAGATTAAATTAAATCTGGGGAGCTAAGCAGTTTTCCATTACCTTTTAAAGCATATTTTAAAGATGTAGACATTTAAAAAAACTAAAGCCTACTTTTTGGCGCCATTAATCTTATTTTTTGCCTTAAAACACTTTGTCACCATTATTTTAAGTCAATTTAATTTAAAGCTTTACCTAAAGTCAACAAAATAGAAACCCTTTGTATTGATCCCCGATGCGGCATAGGAACATTTAGGATTTCAATTAAATTTGTCGGTATTTTCACAACATCACTCTATTCAATTCACATTTCACATATCCCACCCGGGTTTTATAGCGTTGGCGTTCACAAAATTTCCATGACCATGGCAACGTCTGTTAACAGACGTTTGTTTTGTATGCAGCTGTTATTATGCATTTACGCATCGTGGCATATGTTCTCCAAGCATCTCATCCATCTAGTCATCTGTCCGTCGGACGGAAGGCAGAGAAATATGCACTTCACATACTTTGTGTATAGTGGCGGTTAACAGCGGGTATGCTGGGTAGTGCCGGAGCGACAGAAGAATCATGGGGTTGCCTAGTTTTCGAGTTCAGTACAGTTCAGCAGTTCCGTACGTTTTCGGTGCGGTTGATGGCATTCTGAAGCAAATAATTGTTAGTTTTGCATTGTCATCTATATAGAACTGTTGGTAGGTCGGTCTGTCGGTAGACGACTGACTCTCCCAGTAGTAGTATGTGTTTATATTTAGCCAATGTTATATTTGTTTTTAATTAGAATTTTCTATTTTCCCAGCATAGCGGCCAGACACAGACATTAAATTGGAATGCACTTAAAATAGTGGCAGTTAATGGAAGTAATTTAAAAGGGGGGACTACAACCAAGTCCCAAACGAGTAACTGCCAATTTAAAAATTTTACAGCAATAATATTGAAAATATCCCATTATCCCTAGGTTACAATTATAAAAGCATTTAAATGGTTTCTACTTACCACACGACACTCGTTAGAGATGCTGGATTTGCCACATATTCACAGTAGAGCAGGACACTTTCGCCAGTATTCACTGTCGCATTGAGAGGACTGACTTTGATAACCGGAGGATCTGCACAAAAGATAAGGCAACGAAAAAATGTATTAATAAAAGAAATAAGATAAACAGAGGATTTTTAAAATAACTCCAATGATGGTAAAAAAATAAATACATAAAGAGAAGGATCAAGGCTTTCAGTTATCTCAGGGTCTAAAGTTTTCAAAAAGTTCCAACTCATGAAAATGTTACCAAATTTGTAAAAATTATAAGCTTCAAAGCATTTCTTTTCTGCAGTGGTCTTTTTTGACATCATTAGTAATACCCTGTGTTGTGACAGGGTGTCCCAAAGATTTCCACCAACCGCAGTGGCCAACTTAACCAGCCTTAATAACGACCCCACGACAGCCGGTTCTATGCACTAAATCGATCTCAAGTAGTTATTCTTCTGCAAAGGGCTGTCACCTCGGTACTGGCCATTCCTAAAGCAACAACCAGCCTTTATGTAACCCTGTTTTTACACAAGGCCATCACTATAATTCTTACTACACAAAGAAGTATAAGATCAAAAAAAGTCTTTACCACCACGATGGTCAACTTAAAAGGACTTTGTATCATCCCTGTATTGACGCCAGACATTAATAGAAGCTTTTTCAAACAATCCTAATCTCTGATAGCCTTTAAATCACCCTGTTTTCACACAGGGTGTCCACAAATGGAATTTTCTGAAAGCCTAGCTCTTTCTTAGCAAAGCAAAGTTTCAGTACAATCAAAAATATAATTTTTTTCAAAAACTTACACAATACTTCCAAAACCAACAAAGTTTGAAAAGGTTTTTCGCCATTCATTGCCAGAACGGAGTTTTCAGCATCACAGCGGAATTCCTTGTCATTCTCGAAACGTGTAGCATTAAAGATAAGTTCCGACTTTGTGTGAAACGTGCCATTTTCTTCTTCAAACTGGAGGCGTAAAAATGGAAAACAATAAAAAAACGTTTTTATATTTTTGAAACCATAAAAATACAACAATAAAATGTTTTCCATAAGAAAAAGTGCGAAAAGCATAAACTTACGGCCTTTGTGCGTATTTCCGTTAAGCCATTCTCTTCGGGACTTATGGGCACCGATGTGTTCGTCCACGTCAAATTGACGGCAGGCCGTGCACCGTAAACCTGTATTACGTGAGGTGGAAGACATTTAAAAGAAGAATAAAAATCAAGAAAATATTAAAGGTAATTTAAAAAAAAAACAAAAATAATGGCCTAAATCTCTTATTAGTCACAAAATTTAAAGTCACGCAGATGTAATTTAAAAGCGACACGGGTCTGACACCTTTTGAAGACTTAATGAAATTTTTGAAAATAACTAAAATTATGGCTTTAATCTCTTAATTGTAACAAAATTGAAATTAACGCAGATGGATTTAAAGCGACAAGGTACTGACATCTTTAGAAAATTAAATTAAATTTCGAGAAAAATAATTCATTGGATAAAATGCAAGAGTCCCACCGTAAGAACTCATCGATTTGAGTGAAATGTGAGCGATACAGTAAAAAAACGCCCTTAGTCTAACTAGAACATAATAAATAGAATGTAAGTTTTCTCTACTTAGCAGACTAAAGTATATTCTAAGTAGAGAAAACTTACAAATCATAGCATAGTTTTAGGAGAATTTAAAAATATCAAATAAAATGAAAAGAAAATATATAAAAAAATAAAACCTAACAATACAAGAATAAAACAAACAAAAAAATAAAAAGAAAAACAAATAAATAAAACTTAAATACAGTTGAATGAAAGAGACAAAAGCGAATGAAGAAAACTAAGCACAAAATCTAACTAAAATAATTGAACAAAGGACCACAAGTTTGAGTTTTAAACAAATAAATAATAAAATAAAAATAAATATTAAAATAAACCATAATTTTAAATCAATTTAATTTAAAGCTTTTTCTAAAATCAACAAAATAGAACCCCTTTGTATTGTTCCCTGATCCGACATAGGGACATTTAAGAAGAAGGACACAAATACAAGAAAATAATAATATAGAAAGATAATAAACATATTAAAAAAAATCAAAATAAAATATTTTATATTAATATTTAACGTATACTAAAAGGATAATAAAAAAATATAAGAGAAATAAATCAAAATATTTTAAAAAATCTAGCGAGAAGAGGAGAATCTCTAAAGATCCTATAACTTTCTGAGTGTAGATGCATTTCATAAAAAACCATTTCTAACATTTCCTAAAATAAAATTACTCCACTAGAATACAGAAATCAATAAAACCCGTGGATTTGCAATTGAATTGTCAAAAATAAAGATTAAACATTTATAGTCCCTATACATAGTTTCTTCTTTTAATCTAAGGAACTGCATTTTTGAGTTCCTAGATTTAATGGTTTCCAACACACTTTTTAAAAAGTCTTAAGAATAATTCCACATTTACGAATTACGCAGCGATAATGGCGGTTGATAAATAAATTGGTTTTACAGCGAAAGAATCCCGGATAGGGTCGAAATATACATAGGGGGGCCTATAACCAAACATGGCTCAATGAGCTAAAATTTCCTCTGTGTTATAATAAGCCTAGCCTAACATAACGTAGCAAATTTGCTCTATAATGAAACTAATGCGAGGTTTCTAACAACTCCCAAAAAGGGACGGGCCTTTGCACAGTGGGTGGAAATATATATATAAGTTTGGAAAAAAAACTCGTTAATTTCTGTTGTTGTTGTAGCGGCACACAGTGCCGGGGTGACAGCCCTTGACCGAAGAATTGCTGCTTCGGGTCAATCCGGTGCATAGAACCGGCTGTCCTGGGATTGTCTATAATTTGTCAATAGTTCTGTCTATAATTCTGTTGTGATTATCGTAGCTTCATAACATTTCACACAGTTAAAGAAAAGATGCATCCGAGTTTACATAAACATTTTTAGACCTAGAGCCAAAATAGCGTCGTGTGGCACGGCACCAAAGTTGGCAGCCTCGGGGGTAAAAAAAGAGTATAAAGGTCAAAACAACTACAGTTTTTACACGATTTGGTTGACATTTGACTTAGAAAAGCTCTTGCCAGTACCAACAGAAAATGTTGTTTTTGTCGTAGATCTGTGAAATTATACAGAGCTATGGGTAGGGTGCATTCAAGTCTAGAGGAACATTTTTAGACTTCCAGTCAAAATAGGCGCCGTGTAGCATGGCTTTAAAGTTAGCCACCTTAGGGGTAAGACAAATTAAAATGCCCGCCAGAGCCAGTTTTTATACGATTTAAAAGATATTTTACTTTATGGAAAGCACTAGTCAGTACATACGGAAAATGTATCAACTCATTTTTCAATATCTCCTATAGTTAAAGAGTTTTGCACCGTCAATGGAATGACATTGATCTAAAAAAAATTTTTGGATTTTTCTATCTATTTAAGGAACTGTGAAATTTGTCTAAAAATTATCTCAAACATGTTTCTTTTCATCACCGTACACCAGTTTGGTGCGAAATTTCATATATCGATCTTCATTGCTACTAAAGGTATAAGGTTACCAAACCAAAATTAGAGGCTCTTTCAAAAATATTTTAGTTTCCAACCACTGTGCATTGTATGATTTGTATTGGTCGATAAAAAAAAACCTAAGCCAAAAAATCTTAAATATGGAGGTACATTTGAACTGAAGCTTATATAAAATTGGGACCAGTTTCCCAGACATTAACATAGGCAACACACATTTTTGTAAAAAAAAAATGGATTTTAAAGCACACCATAAGGGGATTAATAAAATCTCACAAACAAAAAGCATACTTTACGGGGGAAACAATTATAAGGGTTTATGCCACCTACGAATAGTTTCCCCAGCCCTCAATCATCCAAATCACACATGTCTTTAAAAAAAATCCAATTTCCATGCGAATAGTTATAAGCAACTACCACTCGATGGCCGAATGAAAGTGTACCTAATCGTGGCAAACCTGATAATTATTCACTGCCATCGAACATTAATGGCACATTGTCGCTCTGCTGACTCAAAAATATAGTGTTTTGCCAAAGTCCCCATGTGTCCGTCAGTCCGTTGACCATCCATCCGGTCACACACAATCGGAACAAATGGGAATATTCTCAACGCCACGTTTCTTCGTTGTCTTCCCGAGTTCCTTTCACACAAAAAATCACAAAATAATTGGCACTTAATTATTGTCAATTACATGTTAGCACGTACGATGACCAAATCATTGTCACCACCAACACCGACCCACTACTAGCGTCCGACGACTCCTCATGTATGATGTCATTATGGCCAAAAGTGATTGGGTACCAGAACGCAAAAAAAACAGACAACAATGTTTACAGTCATTTGTGTACTAGAACTCTTAAAACAAGGAAGACACGGAGACGACAGGCAATGGGCAGCTAGTCCGCAGGTGAAGGCTGATTCAAAATTCTACAAGAAGCAATTGCTATTTCCTTCCTGTTGCAGGCAGTTGACTTAACCACCAACACTTAGGATACTTAAAACTAGAAGTACATACAAAACTAGAAATGTTTTGGGGGGAGGGCGGCCTGCCATCCTCCTTGCCATACTTACATCACAGCTTAAGACCACTTTGCTGCCCTGCACTGTATGATGTTCCACTCCATTTATGTGTATGCTAGTGGGTCGCACTGTAATTACCCAGGAAGAATGCATAGAGATGAGGGGAAAAAAGAAGAAGTTAAACATTTTGTTAAGTTTTTCTAATAAATTATTGATGGTTGAACGTTGGCCGCCAGCTAGGGCAGAAAGACCAACTTTAAAGTTATGTGATTTTTTCCACAATTCGTTAATAATTGATGGTGCTATAATTTATAATGATTGACGATGGGGAGGGACGACTGCATCGCTTTATGCTTACCGTGTAAATCGACACTAAAGAAATTTCTAATGGCTCCTTTTATGGCTCCCGATACAGCACGACACTCAAAGGTCTGACCCAAATCATCACGTGACAATTCCATCGATAAGTCTAGGGTGGCATTAATGAGGCCATCATTGTGTGGTGGATGCGAGGCGGAATCTAGAAGGAATGGAAAGGAAAAAAACATTAGCCAAACAAAAAAAAAACAAATAAGAGTTACAAATTATAAAACATTCTTTGAAGAATAGGAAAGCAATTGGTCATAGTTTAAATCAGAGAGATTAAATAAATCTGCAATTTAGTTTGAATAACATGACATTTACATTTTCCACAAACAATTTAAAAAAAAACGCAGAAACTTATCATTTATTGATTGTATAGCAGGATAAATCCTATCTAGAGTTGTTTCTATTAGATTTGACACTGGTGTCTGAATTCACAATACATTAAAAGTACCGTGATAATAATTACAAAAAGCCACAGCAGAAAAAATTCACTGCATACTTGCAGGAATCTTAACCATATTTAAAAAAACACTGCATACTTCTAGTGACGTAAACAATATGCCAAGAGGCACTGCATACCTATGGGAGCCCAAACGATATTCCAAAAAAACTGCATGCTTTTACGATCCCAAAACAAATTCCACAAAATTATGACAGCATAAATTTGTTAACCAACAAAGATCATCGACATGAATAAATCAAGAAAAAAAAAACTAGTAAAAACTTTGTAAAGTTCTGCCAGGCCGAAACTTAGAAACCCCCCAACGTTAAGCAAATACTAAATACATGTGTACTTCTTTGAGATACCTTTAATCCTCTAAAGGGAAACATTAATCCCTGTGGTGTAATTTTACAATTTACTAAGAACTCAGGTTTCTTAGCCATCATCGTGCAAAATTTCGGGGTCGTAGCTTAATTTGTTTGTCCTCTTTCGTGCTTTCAACTGACACACGGACAGACGGCCGAGGCTAAATCACCGTTTAGCCGTTGCAAACAGAATAGAAGTATATATTTCATCTGTTAAAAATTCCTCAATAACACAGGCAAATTAATTTTGAAAACCACTGCATACATTTAGGAGTCTAAGCAAAATTCGAAAAAGCAGTGAATACTTTCATAGTCCAATCGCTATTAAAAATATTGCCTACTTAAAGAAGTCCAAGCTAAATTTAAAAAAAAACTGCATATTTTTAGGTGACCGATTGAAATTCCATAAAGACGCTGTGCACTTTTATTATAGAACACCTAAAATCCCAATGAATACATTTTATTTTAGGAGTTTATACATTTTTTATAAAGACACTGCATACTTTTAGGAGACCAGCGAAAATGATGATTAAACAAAAATCATCGACATGAATAAAACAAGACAAAAAGTAGAAAATGGGGAACTTGAGCATATACTGAAAATGTGTACTTTTTATGGTACCTTTAGTCCCTTAATGGGACATTTTTTAAAGGCGCTGCATGCACATGGCTGCTTAAACAAAATTCCGAAAAAAACACTGCATACTTTTAGGAGCCCAGCGACAATGATTGCGAATAATTAACCCAGCAAAACTCATCGTCATCAATCAATCAAGCTAATAATTTAAACTACGGTAAGTTCGATCAGGTGGGTCTGATATACCCTCCACCGTTAAGCAATTAATCAAAAATTGTACTTTTTCTGTGGTTCTTAAATGAAAACTGTTTTCACCCTGGGTTGATTTTGCCCATTTATAATCCAATTAAAACTGTTTACCATTATCGTGCAAATTTTCAGGGTCCGAACTTAATTTTTTTGACAGCTATCGTGCTTTAAAAAGACACCCGGACGGACAGGGCTAGATCGATCCATACGTAAATTCTGCTTAATAACCTAGGAAAATCGAAAAAAAAACACTGTATACCTTTTGCATTCCAATCGCAATTAAAAACATTGCCTTTTTTATGATATTACAAGAAAAACTGTATAAATTTTTTCAAACGAAATTGAAAACACTGCATACTTTTAGGTTTTTGAAAGGGTTTTGAAAAAAGCAGAGTACTATAAAGCACAGGACAATTTAAGGGACTGCATACATTTAGGTAATTAAATGCCTTAAAGGCACTGCATACTTTTAGAATACCCACCTAAAAATCCAAATAAATCCTTGTATACTTTTAGGAGCACGGTGTACACGACGTCAACGACGGACGACAGCATTAACTTTTCAGCCAACAAAAATCATCGAAATGAATGAAACAAGCAAAAAAAAACAAGGACCAATAAAACTTTTCCTTAACGATCTATAAAAACAAGAAATTCCATCGACAGCCGAAGGAAAAACAAAAAATTAATTGATTTTAAAAGCTAAACCACCCTGCTGCCGCACATCCCGACATCGACAATGTAAAAATATTAGATTACAACAAAATTTTTAAACACAATGATTTTGACATAACAAAAACGTGGAAAGGCAACACCAGCGGCGCCCGGGGGAGACGAGGCCAGAAAGAGGTGATGGCAATGAAATTGGAGCTATTTTATATAATGAATAATGTAATGTTCATTCGTTTTATGTGTTTTTCCAAAGAATTTTTCAGCAGAGGTGTATGGTAATAAGAGAGAAGGGGGAGTGAATACATTAACAGCTTTTTTAAAAGATTTACTTTTGATGTCCGAAGGAGGAGAAAGTGAAAAAGAAGAAATAAATACAAGCAAGACGAATATTATATGGCCGTCCAATATGTATCCCAAAAAGTAAAACGAGAGCGCAAACAAAAAGCTCAAATTAGATGTGGCTGACTTTGAAATTCCCTACACCCCTCTGTTATGCGGAATATTTCGTGCCTGGGGTTTGATTAAGGTCGGACTAAATATCAGACTTCTGGGGCGTGTTATGAAATCATAGACCGATATGGTCCAATTGCATGAGGAAAGTTAATGGTCCCACTTGACGCTCTAAGCCTCATTTAGGTCAAATCAAATTTAAAATGTGTCCTTCATAGCTGCAGGACTTCAAATCGCAAAAGGTCATTTGTTGTTGTCAAATATAAAATGTGTCCTTCATAGCTGCAGGACTTCAAATCGCATGGGCCATTATGAACGAGCTTCAGTACAAATAGTTAAGTTACTCCCAACGCACTATGCCCAATTAAAGTACAATCGGATTTCCGAAATATAGGACTTCTAGAGTGGGAGGTACTTTGTGTGGGGGTTTTATAAAAACAAATGACCGGATCCATAGACCATAACGCCCACTTTGAGTCACCATATGCCCATGTTAATTATTAAAAAAAACATTTCTTAGAACAGTAGGGACCGTTTTTGGACTACAGAAGCAGAAAGTTCAGTAACAAAAGCTGCATAATCTGAATTATAAAGCATACCCCTAGGGGATTAATAAAAACACACACAAATAAAGCATACTTCAAGGGGAAACCATTTCTAAGCGGTTATGCCACCTATGAATAGCTTTTTTATATAAAACAACTTACAACATTTTTTTCCCAAACGCTAATGGCCATAAATCCAATGACTTATTTCCTGGAAATTCTTTTAAATAAAATGTTGTCTTTGGTTAGGGAACCTATTCATATGTGTCATAACCTCTTAGATATTGTTTCCCCTTAAAGTATGCTTTATTTTTGTGTGCTTTCATTAAGTCCCTTGGAGTATGCTTTTAATACAGATTTTGCAAATTATGTTCGTGCGAAATTACAGCTTTCCAGCTTTTTTTCGTTTGACGGAAATCCCGCGAAAAACTAGCATTGATCGTCTAAGATTTTTTCAAATATCCAGAATATATACTTTTCAAAGCCTCCTACAAATATTTCCAGCAGATGCAAAAGAAATGACAAATTAAGTATACAGTCCGTCCAATAGTGGGAGGTTAAAAATGTTAGAAAAAGTTGAATTTTACTTAAAGCATATTTTGTCAGAATATACACTTTTAAGGGCCTCAAACAAATATTTCCAGGAGATGCAAAAGGAATGACATATTTAGTATACCTTCTATCCTATGGTGGAAGTTTTAAAAATTAGGAGATTTGACTTGTGAGCATATTCTGTAATTAAAATTTGTCTTCAGTAGATTCAAAAGGTGTTACAAATGGCATGTCCGGAGAGATAAACACTTTGTCCTCCGGTGTAGGGTACTAACAAAGCATACGATAACTCGGGTGATAATTCATCACCTTTTTGTTATAATTTATTTAAAAAAAAGGCAAAAGGCTCAAAAAGCAAAGGCCACGGGAGCAGAGGAGGAAGGGCAGCGCTTCACATCAATTTATTTGCGTGTTGATGTTGAAGAGTTTTCATTTTTTATTGGAGGCTAAAAAAGGAAAAACGGCGAAAACTTTGGCGTAAGACCTTTATGACCCTTTCCGTTCTTCGTTGATGGTGGTGGTAATTAAGAACATGAATAGACAACCTTTAGTGTTTCCTGTTTATAATTGGCCATAAAGCCAAGAGTTGTTGTTTTTTATGACCTTTTTTGTGCATACCGCAGAAAAGGGTATTAACTCTAAATTATCAAAAATGTCTTCTTTGTAAGAAAACATCTTTTTTGTTGTGGTCAGATCTACCCATTGTAAAAATCGTTTCATAAAATAAACCAGACTCTGTTGTTATTGGGGCCATACACGTTACCAATGCAATAAAGTGATTGTACCATTAGGCTTGAACATATTACAGACACCAGCATGCTGGCACAAAATTCATTTGCAAGAGAGTGTAAAAAGGTCTATTTTTAGCTAGATCAATTTCGTTTATTCCTTGTTTAAAATAATCGAAACAATTATTGACTCGAATTATTTAAAGAATTCTCCCTACATGTTTTTTCTTAAGAATTTATAGTTTATTTCAGCCTAAATAAGAATATGGCCGTGTTTTTGGGTGATCGGTTATAAGGCGAGAAAGGCCGCTGAGGCGATACCTATAAAACTTTGAGAAAAAATAAATAAAGTAATTTTTGTATATATGTAGGGTAATTTCTAAAAATGTTTGAACGGGTCTAGATTTAAAAATTAAATCTTTCTCTGACACAAATTTTAAATAGTTTTCTGCAAAGAAAACTATTTTTCTATTTTTGTACAATGGTGGGAAGTTATCGCTTTAGCAAGCTCATACTTGCTTAATAACTGAGCAATAAAAAACAAAAAATAATCTTTCAATACACGACACCAGCATGCTGGTACAACCTGAAGAAAATAATAAACTCTTTGTAGTGTAAAACCAGCACACGTTCACATAAACCACTAGATTATGTGGACGTGTGTGGGACCTTTTACACCATAGCCGATCTATCAGTGTATTTGATTGTGGTGCGTTTGTACCAGCTGCTGGTACAAAATCAAAAAGAGTTTGATATTTTTTCCGATTGTACCAGCATGCTGGTGTCGTGTATTGTATAATTATCTCATATAGGCAATCAACAGAGTAGGTTTTTTTTATGATGGTAAAAATTATAAAATTAGGCTCTTTTAGGCAGAAGTTTTAAAGCGGCAAACATCGTTCGAATATAAATTCGAGAGAAAAAAGATTTTGGCTATGGTTTACCGCTATGGTTGGCCGCAATAAAAGTTGAAGCACAAACTTTGTGACAATTCTCAGTGACCTTAACCACACACTTTTTGTAAAAGAAAAATGTGTTGTACCAACATGCTGGTGCCTTATATGCTTTATAAATAATGGCACAATCACGGCATGCAAATATATTGTATGGACCCTATGAACCTTTCTAGTATATAAGTAGTACTCCAATAGAATCCATACACGACAAGAGCATGCTGGCGCAATCAGGAGATTGTGCCAGCTGATTGACCGATTGTATGAGCTTGTGATGTGATTGCACCAGCTGCTGGCACAATTCGAGACTTCTTTCAGATAATAACCGCATGCTGGAGCCGTGTATTTTTAAGTTATCGTATTTAGGCATTAAAAAAGAGTTTAGTATTTTTTGTTTGTGCCAGCATGCTGGTACAAATTATAAAATATTGTAAAATTTTTTCTTTTAGTCAGACGATTTTTAATTTTTTTCAAATTTTTTTTCTTTTCATTACAATAATAATTGAAGCACAAACTTTGTGGCTATTCATACCGACATTGACCGCATACTATTTGTACGAGAAATAGGTATTGTACCAGCATGCTGGTGTATTATGTGTTTTAAGCGTAATAGCACAATCACTTGATTGTGCCAGCATGCTGGTGCCGTGTAGGGGCCCTAAAAAAGGCCTCAACAACAAATTTTTGGACTGAACTTAAAATTTAAAAAAATTGAGTTAATACTCTTACGTTGAACCAGCGCAACGTGAATAAATGGCTTGACTATTTAGGGAATAGCTTTCCTCGCCGCTATTGTAACAAAACAAGTTTAAAGGAAGAAATTTGCTTGAATACTTACATGTGGTTAAGCGTTTATTCCCCCGCCACCAGGTCACTTCGGGCGTAGGCCTGGTATTCTTCACTATGCAGGTGGCTTTCAGCATCTGGCGCTCCTGCATGGGTCCAACGATGCTGCCATTCTCGATACGATCACCTTTCTCGTCCAAAATCACAACCTCCGAAGGTGGCACTGATGATGATGACGATGGCAGCCCAGATTGTAGTTCAGTGGGGGTTTTTTATTTTGTTTTTTTTTGGACACACAATATTCGTTGTACGCACGGGTGTTCAAAGGATAAGAGTGTCAAGTGTTACAAGGTTGTGATGAGGTGAGAAGTGTCAAATGTTGTTGGGAGGTGTACATGGTGGTGGTATTTGTATTTTTTGGTGTTGTTTTTGGGGGGGAGTTGGTGTTTTTTTTATATAGAAAATTGGAAACGGAATTTATTAATTTTTGTTGTTGTTTAGCTTAAACTAAAATCTAAAACTAAATTCTAATTTTAAATTGAAAAGAAGAAGAAAATAAAATCCAAAACAAATCAAAGAAATTAAAGTAAAAGGTTCTTAGAATTTTGTTAGATTTTCTTATTGGTTGTTCAAGGAAATGATAAGAAAAATATGTTTAAGGAAATGATAATGAAAATTATAAAATTTACCCAGGTTTTCTACGGTATTTTTTGGATTTGTTTTTATGTTGTTTCATTAACATTTTCATAGTAGCGTTTTTGATTTTTTTTTGTTTTTGGTTTCATTTTAGTTTTGATTTTTTTTTGTATACGTTCCAAACACAATTCATTGTTTCATTCATTCAATAAAAAATTAAAAAAAAATTAAAGACAATGTTGCACAATTAGAGAGGGGTGGTGGTGGTGTTCATGTGTGTGAGTTTTAAGTGTTACAATTTATTTAATTTTTTTGTTCAATTTTGTTAAAAGTTTTCCAGTTGTTATTACATTAAGTACCAGGTAGTAATGAAATCATCACAAAACCAAAAATATTTATTTAAATTAAATATTATTAATATTTGTTGGGGGTTTTTTTGTTTTTTTTTTTTTTTGTTAAATTAGTTGCATAAATCCATGATGATGCGTTGAAGTAGTGGCGAGCGAGTAGTACAAACGAGCGAGCGTTATTTTGTTTCAGGTTTGATTTTTTTTAAGAAAAAAAGTTTTTTTTTCATTATTTTTTTTTTGTTATTTTGTTTGTTGTTGATTATGGGGGGAAAAGAGGGGGAATTGTATTAAGAAAACAATCAGTTAAAAATGTTTGAAAATGAGATTTTGTTTTGGTTATTTCTTCAATTTTAATTCTTTTTTTTAATCGAAAAAGTTGGTATGAATGAATTAGTAAAGAAAACAGGGCGGGGGTGGGGGTAAATTAGTTCAAGATTTTTAGTTTTTGGGGGTAAGGCAAAAAACGGTTTTGCAGGCACATAACAAAAATGGAACTGAAGAGAGTTTGAAAATAAAAAATAAAAAAAATAAATGCAAATCGAAAAAGAGAAGGTGTCAAAACTTGCAAACATTTCAAGGCAATTTTCTAAATTTAAACAAGGTCTTAATAAAAAAAAAATGCACTAAGAGAAAAGGGTTGTGAAAAAACGTTACGGTTTTTTAGTCTACAGTTGTAGACTAATGCCAGCCTTTTTAATAATAAGATGTTTATCCCTTTTTGCTACTCCTTTTGTATACAAGAAGTGTAGGTACGATTTAAATTTTATTTCCCCCTAAAGACGTTTCGAAAACGATCGGGTAAATCTGTTAAAATGGTAAGCCTGCTGTGCAACAACGACCATTAGAGAGTGTTCTGTACTCAACAAAAAGGGGGCGAACCTTTATATACTCGTATGTATATTCCCTCCTTATATACCCTTAACGTTGGCGTTGGTAAGTCAATTTTTTGTTTTGTATTTTGTCCCTTGACGCTTCTTTGACACTTTTTTAAAAACTTAAGTGGATGTAAAAGAGCCCTTAACACTTTTAACTATATGGAGTACAAATTGGTAAAAGCAGTATCAAAGTATTGATCACAGTGGGAGATTTCAAACTATAGTTGCAAATAAATCTTTTATTTTTAGAGCGTGTAGCGATCTGAAAGAAATGGTATGTTTTAAAGACTAACTAAAGCAGAGCTATGAGAGTCAACAATTGTAATGCACTTCGAACTTGACTTATTTTTTATGAATAATAAGTTACTATAGGCAATGAGCTTATAACTAGATAAATGGGACAGTAACTCCAAATCTGATTAAACTGTTCTGCAAAAATTAACATTCGAGCCCTCCTTTGGACGAAACCAACTGGCCCTTATGTAAAATGATCACCTGAATCCGAATTGAGTTTCCGTTTTGAACCATCAGCACAGTTTTCTAGATATCTTGAAAATTGTCTGAGTTTTAACAAATTTTGAACATATGTATTCTTCGTCTACATAAAATAGAAGCATTTTTTATTTGTACCCTTTATCATTATATATATTCCAAAATTATTGACTGTTTTTCATTTATCAGTTTCTTTTCTAAAACTCTTCTGAGACTCCTTTTTTAAATTCTAAAGAGCAATGCTTTAGGTGGATCTGACAGAGTAAGGCAAAAATGCAGGCCTATTTTGTCAAGAAAGCTCCACAAAGGGCAGTTTTGGGGCAAAATAAATGTTTTACTCTATACCCAAATATCTAATTTGTTTCCAACGACGGGCTAGCCCTCCAAGATCTTTTGTAAAACATATCGGCTCGCATAAAAATAGCCGACTAGGTTTCTGTCTTTGAAAACAATTCATAATACAAGTTTTCTGAATAAAAAACTGAATTTAAATTATCTTCAAAATTTACAAAACCTTAAAAATAGCTTCAAGTCCAAGTTATTAACCTTCTTCACATTAACTAACAAAAAACAGCTAGAAAAGACTAGCTGATGTTATTATCAGATGCTATTAGACCGTGTAACAAATCACTAAAACGACCCTTAATTAATCAATAGTTCACAGAGTTTCGATATCACAGTTTTCTACTGTCGCCATCTATATGCGAAATAAAGCATTGACAATGTTACTAACCCCAGAGAGGAAAGGTAAATTTTTGAAGATTAGAAAGATGAGAGCAACTAATGGTATCTTTCCGACGCGTATCTGCATTCCATAGGCTAGGAACATGCAGAGAGAAGACGCTGAATTTCATACAGTAGCGCCATCTATATGTAAGCTATTAATAGTCAATAAAATTAGCAACAGTGGAAAAATCACAAATGGAAGTTATCTTAAAAAAGTGTAATGATGCTTTTTCAAATAGCTCGAGAGATTTATTTCTTACCGCAAAGTCGCTTTTGTTTGCCAATCGGATAGGACTCTTGTACAAGGGATATAAGTATTTTTTTTTTAAAATTTTGACAATGTTATTAACCCCAGCCATTGGAAGGCAACATACATTTGAAGATTAAAAAGATGGGAGTAACTGATGGTATACTTCCGACGCATATCTGGATACCATTTGCTATGCATATGTAGAGAGTTGGCCTTTTAGTTAATACACTAGCGCCATCTATATGTAATGCTTTTTCAAATAGCTCGAGAGATGTATTTCTTACCGCAAAGTCGATTTTGTTTGCCAATCGGATAGGACTCTTGTACAAGGGATATACGACATTTTTTTTCAATTTTGACAATGTTATTAACCCTAGCTATTGGAAGGGAACATACATAGCAAGATAAAAATGATGAGAGTAACTGATGGTATCTTTTCGACGCATATCTGGATACCATATGCAATACATATGTAGAGAGTATACTTTTAAGAGTATACACTAGCGCCATCTATATGTGAGACATTAAGAGTCAATTAAATTGGCAACAGTGGAAAAACCACACATAATAGTTATCTTGAATCAGGCTAACGAAGATATTAAAATAGCTCGAGTGATTTATTTTCTTCCACAAAGTCGCTTTCATTTCACCAATCGGATAGGACGGACTCTTGTACAAGGGATATAAATCGATTTTTTCAGTATGTACAGAACAGAATTGAGTTGGTGCCTAGTCCAGAATGGCAGGTCTTAAAGTATTATCTTAGCGAGCTTTATTGCTTTGTATGATTGTTTAAAGAATATATGAACCAATTTCGCACAAGCTATTTTTTGTCGATCATTGCCGACTTGTACAAGCTGTATGGAGTGTCCAGTCCAGAGCTGCAGGTGTTAAAGTTATAACAAAGCGAGCTAAAGCTCTATGCCTGCCCTTCAACAGTGAACTTTGTATGAGTGTTATAAGAATACATGGACCGAATGGTTCAATTTTGTCAATCTTAACTGACTTGTCGAAGCTGAATCGAGTTGCCCAGTCAAAAGAGTCAGGTCTTATTGTATTATCATAGCTTTCTTAGTTGCTTTTAGAGCACTAGGCCTGCCATTTAACGGAGAATTTTGAGTTAAAAGAATATGAGTATTAAATAAATATTTTGACCGAATTGGTCCAATTTTTGTATGGGCTATTTTTGGATTATTATCTTGTTTGTAGAATGGCATGAGCATAACTCGAGAGCAACGGCACAATACGCAATTTTTCGAAGATTATACAGTAGCAAAAAGGTCAAATCTGGCAATACCATTTTCAATTTAGATTCATTTTTCACCATTTAAAGACAAATGCCAAAACAACTCTAACAAGTTGGGCAAATTTATTTCAAAGACCGAAGATCAGTTTGGAAATGTTCTCACCGCAACGTTCATTTGACGGCCGACATAATCGTTCAATCACGAGACTTATTCGACTGATCATGGGTTGTTTTTCTCTCACTCACTCACTGGTTCAAATTTAAGCATAAGTTGAGGGCGAAATAAACTTAGTGCAGATATTTAAGGATCAGTTATCTTATTGATGGGAAGGAGTTAATGCGCAACGTTGCAAGCTTAAAATTGTTTTCATAAATGCAGGAAAAACATTTGATTAAATTAAGAACCTCATACTCTAAGGGTTTTTAGAGCTGAATACTGTTAAAATTTACAGCATATGTGTAGGGGCTTATGATTTTTGTTTGATAATTTAGGAAAGAACCATATCTTTTAAGGAAAAAAATCATTTAGAACATTAAAAAGAAACGGCCAAAACTAGGATGTCATAATAATTATTCCAATGTGAACTTGTCTTAACGTTAAGCTTATTGAAATTGTTATAGCCTACTGCTAGGAGGATTTAGAATTTGGATTTCATTATAACTGAGTCATTTTAAACTTGTTTTTGTTTTGATTAAAGGTTAACAGCGGTACACCTGCGTAAACATCTAGAATATCAGCATAACCGTATTTATGGGGCAATTATTATAAAAAAAAAATTGTAACATATGTTGGGGACCACTATTATAAAAAATCTGTAGCATATGTTGGGGATCATTATTATTTTAAAAACTGTAACATATGTGTAGGGGCAGAATTGAGTTTCTTTTCTCAAATTTAAATCTTAATTTAAGATTTATTACCAGAATATATCCTAAAGCGGAAAAATCTATATTGTATAGCTGCCTTTCAATTAGTGCATTTTTATTCAAAGCTTTTCACTTGTTAATGATTCGATTAATAAGCATATTTCCAGAATATTGAACAAGAAAAGAAAATATTTAACAAAACATTAAGAGAAAAAAAGAAAAACTCAAAAAGTACAGAAAAGTACAGAGCATCAGACAAAACAGTAGAATTTTGTAAACCGATTTGAGGGTGGGGGCGCAGGGAGGTAAGAGAATTCAAAACAAATTCATTTCACTTATGCAACATGCAAAAAATCTTTAGGTTTTTTCTTTTTTTATATAATATAAACAATATAGGTAGTATATAATACATTAAACGGGACAAAGGTAGTGAGTGTAGCAGGAGGAGGGGACAACGCAATTTTTTTTCTGGACAATTTTCATAGGATTTATACATGCAATTTTGAAAAGGAACGGTCGGTTTCATTCATTTCCATTTTTTTTAAGGCTGGAGATTTTGTGTTAGTGTTTTTCTTTGGAAACAGGACAATAATATACAACAACATCAGGCAATGACAAGCAATTTCTACTTTAAGTACAACAAACAGAAAATGTAAAAAAGCACTAAACAAACAACACACACGAGCAATAGTTTTTGGATTTCCGTTTTTTCTTTTTTTTTTTCTTTGTGGAATTTTTAGAAAAGTTTGGTGGGTGGACTTACCTAAAACATTCAATTCCACACGATGGCCATTGAAGTTATCACATGTTTCAATTGGTATAAAATATGTTGTATCACATAAATAAATGTCCTCATCGCCGATTTGTAAATTTCTTATAATTAATCTAAATGGATTTTGTTCAACGGAAACTCTGCAATGAGATAAAGGAAAAAGGAAGAAATTTAATAAAAATTTAATAGAAATTCTGTAAAATCATAATAAAGAGATTTTAAATTAAAGGAAAATATGGAAAGATAAGTGTTAAGTTCGACCTGGTCAAATCTTATTACAGGGTTTCTCTTAGATTTTATATTCGACTTTATTTTTAGTTTCTTGCCAAACAATCAAGGGTTTCTTAAGGCATTTTTGCATATTAGATACATCACAGTTAAATGATGGTTAGAGCGCTCCAGTTACCCCGTATTAAGTAAAAAATATTTTAAATGTTTTAGAAGGGTTTTCTAAATTATTTAAGAAAAGCTTTTTTTGGGCCTAGCTCCGGTAAATAAACTACGTTCGGGATTAAAGTTAGCATTAGGAGAAAGGAATTTTACTCATATTTTTACCTGTGTACCTAGATTATAAAAAATGTTTAGAAAAATGTGTGAAATCCGCGGACCCAGGGAAAGCTATAGGGAATGAGGATTAAGGGGAACGCCTTATAGCTCGTAAGGTAAACAATGAAAATCCGCCTGTGTCGTAGTACTAATTAGACCGATGTCTGTTATTTTCATTCGCGGGTGGTCAGTGGCCACTAGGATGTTTATCCTACTCTGAACAACTAGAGTAAACATTGCGCTACCAGTTAGATTGTGAGGGGCTCGAACTGGAAGAAGTAGTGCCAGGTGGTCTGACCCGAATCTGTTATCTGCTATCGCGTAAATGATTCTTCGGAAAGATCCTGTGGCTTTGGCCTACAACCTAAATTGCATTGAGATTTTTGGCTATGAAGTGGGGAAGCGCTTGAGCCTGGTGCTACGTTCTATGATAAAAATTCTTCAACTTCTCACCAATAGGGTAATTACTCTCAGATATCGGTTAATATATTTGGTATCGCCTGTGTGGTTATATCCGTCTGTTGTTGCCGTTCTTTGCTGCAGGCTCTTCAAAGTTGGTACCTAGATTTAGGAAAGTGGTAACTTAAACCGGATGTATCCACAAGGATCTGTAAACCAACTGAAAGTGCTTAGGAGTAAGTGCAGTCATGTCATGAGTCCCAGCTGGCATTAGGGACAAGTGCTTGGAAACTTTTCTGTCTATTTGGGCACTAAGCCTGTTGAGGCGACTACACCAGCCGAATCTCAATTTGGCCAATACTCCACTACTTCCTTTTGCCCTACCTCTGGAGAAGGGGCATATTTTGTTGCGGGCATTATAGAAGACCACTGGTGAGGTGGCGTACAGCGAATAGAATCATTTTAAGAAACAGATGTAAGTGGTGGGAAAGAATTTGTTTTACTAAGAGCTCCGTAACTAGATTTTTGTATGACGTGGCGAAGTGATTCTGGCGGATGCTGTGATCCATAGAGTATCAGTGATGAATTATAATCGTTAACCTCTTGCTAAAGGGATACATGTTCTCAGTTAATCAAATGGATATATCCAGGAGACCTGGTAGCATTAGTATTCGCATTGTAGGAGGTTCCAGTTAAGATAACTCTAAGCAATGAGAATCATTTAAGACAATCTGGATGTAAGTCGAAGGAAGTGGAAGCTTCGATCCATATAGAAACAGAGTTACGATAATCCTCACTGTTTCTACAAAAGGAAGTATTCTGTCTGACAGTGGGTTATTAAATTGGGATCTGCAGGTGAATTGGCACATAATGCAGAAGGTCTATTAGGCTGAGTATCAAATGAGACATAGGGATATAAATGGAATATTGTGGCAATATGTTTTACTAACAACTCCTAGGTGGTATACCTTAAACTTGTCTTTTGATTACTGAATAACAGGTGATAAATCTCAGGTTATTTTTTTTCAATATCGTTTTTTTTTGCAGATTACGCGTGAGTTGTGTAAAACTTTTTATTTTTTTCAGTGTTGGGGCTACGTAAAGTCTATGCTGACAAACCAGCTACGATTCTGGTCTCGAAAGCCAACATTACGCGTGTCATTAGCGCCATACCGATTGAAATGCTCGAACGAGTTATCCACACGTAGACCATCATAATGGACACCCTAAAGCGTAATGCGGCCAACATTTAAAGGAAATTATATTCAAAAAATAAATGGCATAAAATGTCCTTTCGAATGACCAATAAAGATTTCACACTTGATTTGAATTTTTATATTTTTTTTTGTTCTGAAAAAATACCTCTAGATGGATCACCCGATATTTACAAAAATATACAATTTCTTATATGTTTTTATATAGTGAGGTGAGTAAACTTACCTATCTTCATATTCCTCTGCCACACTTGTGACATTACTGTCATCCAATAGCATCGCCGCGATGCGATTGTCGCCCTTAAACCAATTCAGTGAATGCAATTCACCGCATTTCTCCTTGTTGACCGGACATGGAACGACAACGGTTTTGCCCTCCTGTTCACTGATAACTTGATCTGCAAATAAATAAAACAAACAAAGCAACAAATTAGTTTCAAATGATTCCAGGCATAAACTAAAGAAACTAATTTTAAAAGAAAGAATCCCTTTCTACCTCTAGCCAATCTAACAGAAATACCGCCAAACCAACTTAAAAACGGAAAGGAATACGGAAGAGGAAACCAGCGTATGTTTATTTCCTTCACGTTTTTTAGATTTGAAAAAAAATAAAGTTTTGCTGTATTTTTTCCGCCACTTGCCTTCCAATATGTGTAAGGATTTTTTTCGGTTGTTTTGTATAAGTGTTTTGTTTGATATCCTTAGCAAAAAGGATGTTAACCCTTAACCAAACCGGAAATATTCATATTTTTATCATTTCTCCAAGCTACTAGCATACGGTCGGTCGGTCGTCGTCGTCCTTACCCTCCCTTTACAACGTGCCCGGACTTTCTATTCCTCCGATTCACGTGTTCATTATAAATGTATCTTTTTCTGTGGAAACCGGGCAACAACGAGAGGTGAGGTGAGGGGACGGTAAGCACGAGCTTAAGCTTTTGCATACAAATCCAAGGAGCAGCAGCAGCAGCAGATTTGACTGTTGTTTGGTATTTTCCGGGAAACTGATTTGCATATTTCTCTTTCGGGATTTTTGTTCATTGCGTTGTGTCTTCTGCTTGGTCGGGTTGTTTATGTTAAATTTAAACAGGGATAATATTTTGATATGTATGCATAATAATCTTAGAGAACTTATATACGTTGACTCCAAGTTTATTTTTTTTTTGTATTCCACCCTCCTTTTTGTTGGTTCTACCTCAGTGATAGTTTCTGTTCTTGTAGGAGATCATAAAAAAGGGAATATGACATAACAAATATACGCATAGGTTTGTTAGACAACAAATCTACTTTTAAATTGATATTTAAGTAGGATATTTAGTTTTGAAAAATGGTTTCTTTTTCAGGCCTCTATTCTACGCAAAAAAAGTGTATTTTATTTGAATATTTATAAGCGTTCAATGTGTGTGGAAAAAGATTTGTTGTTTGCCAAATTGGCCTTTCAAATGGCCATCACAACAAATGGGTAGAGGAATTCGAGGATGACTGCTTATTTATTAGAAATAAAAAGACATCTTAATACTATTAGTTTATAAAAAAATTGTAGTAGATTTCTCAATTCCAGGAAGCCAGAGCAAAGGAGCTAAACATAATAATATTGAGTATCCCAGACTTTGTACAAGTTTAGGAGTTTTTGTCCTCAATGGGGTAAGAATAATAAATACCCAAACCTGTATTAGAGCTCCTTAATTTAAATCTTCTAGAAAGACTATCCAATGGGTAGGAGGATTAGACAACACGCTGATTTCCAGTAGAAAAAAGCCAAGTTTAGGAGTTTCTCTCCTCAATGGAGTAAGATTAATACATACCCCCACTTGTATTATAACTCCTTAACTAAAATCTTCTAGGAATACTATCCAATGGGTAGAAGGATTAGCCAACAAGGGGATTTTCAGTAGAAAAAATCTGAGTTTTGGAGTTTTTGTCCTCAATGGAGTAAGATTAATAAATACCCTTAATTTAAAACTTCTAGAAATACTATCCAATGGGTAGAAGGATTAGACAACAAGCGGATTTTTAGTAAAAAAAAACTGAGGCTTTTATTTAGTACGTATGTTACATCTAGAATTATCAGGTACTAATCTTTCTGCAAACAGACTTAGAACAAAAAGACCTAGAACAAACAGACTTAGAGCGACATCTAGAGATTAAATACCTACACACTAGGGTGGAGTGAAAACATGCTTTTTTTATATTTGAAAAAGTTAACCTCGGAAAGAGATGTAGTCTGGGGTCCTAAAGAGGGAAAAAATAAAGAAAAAAATTTAAAAAAATTTTTAGGGGTCGCGCCACTCCCTAGAAATTTGGAAATTATCGCTATTTTGGCGTTGATTTTAGAAAAATCCTAAAAATTAACGACTTAACTTATTCGAAATTTAAAACTTTGAGCTTGTTCAGTGCCCAAACAAAAGTATTTGAGGCAAATATGAGGATAATCGACTAATATTTGTAGCTTTGGTGGCGATTTCATTGTTCAGTCAATTTTCTGAAGAAGGGACGATTTGACTTATTTTACTTTTTGAAATTTTTGAACAATGAGAAAATTTTTTTTAAATTTTTTCATGCCCTTATTTCATTGTTTACGCTATTGCAAACATTTATTGACATAAAACTTTTTAGGATTTTTCTAAAATCAACGCCAAAATAGCGATAATTTGCAAATTTCGAGGGAGTGGCGCGACCCCTAAAATTTTTTTTAAATTTTTTTCTTTATTTTTCCCCTCTTTAGGACCCCAGACTACATCTCTTTCCGAGGTTAACTTTTTTTTTTTGAATTTCACTCCACCCTACTACACACTGAGAACAGTTTCTTTGCCACAGACGATTTTTTCTTTCTAACCAAATTATTGAGGTTATACGCACCTCCAGTATTCTACAGTACAACCGTATGTTAGTTGGTTCTTTGTAATTTTCAGTTATAGAAACTGTAGCATCGGTGCAAAATACCGAGTATCGAACCTTCAGAAGAGAATATTTGGATCTAAAAATGCACATTCCACACTTGTTTAACGAATAAAATTAAAAGTGTGGTCAGAGGCAAAAACTGTTTGCTTACACAATTGAAGTACTCATGGAAGGGTCAAGAGGAGGAAAAAGTGCAAAAGTAGATGGATGAATTTTACCGGGAAAAATTTGATCAATCGATTAACTTAAAGGCAGTAATACTTGAATTATTTTATTTTCGAAAAAAGACCACTAAACAACCCGGTTTTGGTTATGATGTAGTTTTAGTTATCAGGACTAATAACTGGTTACAACAACACAATGTTAGCACAACTATTGGTTGTCACTAAATTCCTTTTTTGGCATTTCCTTGTGATATCTACTCACAACTGATGATCATGTTTATCATCTTGTGGTATTTCGAACCAAATATCCATTACGATTATAACCATTTGGTGATAGGTTGCTATTTCCTCTTTTACATCCCACTATTTCCTCTTGCTAATTCCTCTTTTACAACCGTACTATGGTAGTTCTAAACAATTTCCATACAATTTTTCTCTGTGTGTACTAATTCTTCAGCAAACACACTTACGGTATCTGCCCTTTGGACCGACATTATACTACGACAATGTGTTGTATTGTTGACACACTCTAAGTGCAATTATGGAGGTCGGAGGTTAATCTTGAATGGTGCTCGCTATAGCGCCATGATAACAGACTTTTTGCTACCTGAAACTGAAACCCGTAATATTGACGACATTTGCTTTCAACTGGACGAATATATCGGGAGGTCTTTTCGAAGAGCAGATAATTTCACGTTTTGGACCGGTAAGTTGACCGCCTAGATCGTGTGATATCACACCTTTCGAATTTTTTTCTTTAGGGTTACGTAAAGTCCATAGTCTATGCTGACAAACCGCTACGATTTAGGTTTTGAAAGCCAACGGTCGAAATGCTCGCACGAGTCATCCAAAATTGGACCCTCAGAATGGAGCCTGTGGCGTAGTTGAGGCCAATATTAGAAGGAAATTATATATTAAATATAAATGGCATAAAATGTTTTTTCGAATGAACAATAAAGATTTCCCATTTAATTTTTGTATTTTTTTTATTTAAAAAAAAGTACTTCTAGCTTGATGCTTTGGATCGACCCGAATCAGGAAATCTTCTGCCAAAAGCTGTCACCCAGCACTTAAGTTCCGCCACAACAACACACTATTATGGTCTACGAATTGTCATGAAAGAGGGTGACCACATAGTAATGCATGTTTTTTCAATTGTTATATTTTAAAAGCTTTCAAAGTTTTTAATGACGGCTGTTAAAATATTCAGTAAGGTTTGCCATTTCATCAGGAATTGAATATGTATTATGTATTACGGAGGTCTAGCAGTCTCCTGGTCTCTTGGTGACGTTCGACTGAAACTAGGAATAATTTTGATTCTAAAACCCGAGCGGAGATCTTCTGGTGTCACCGGTGACTAGGAGTAGCTTTGACTACAAAGCCTGACCGAAAGTTTTTCTGGTACTACAAGTGGCGGGGAATAATGGAATGTTCTAAACACCTATTTCTGTTACTAGGGCCTTGAGCGTCCTTGTTGGGGGTTTGGTCGGCTCTAGCCTTAATACATGGTTGTCCATCACCGTCGTCGTACAGAAGAGGTCGAGATAGACCTGGCTTCGAGCGTTGAGAAAGTTCATGTACAGCGAGGTTCGGACCGTAACACCGATATGTAGACACTTATGTCTGCATACATATATGCTATCTAACGACCGATATGCTGTAATTTTGGTTAGCCAGTACCGAGTCTTATCAATCGCAAACTTGTTGAATTAATTGGTCCTAATGAATTTTTACTTTTTTGATAGAAATACAAATTTTTGCAAAATTCATTTTTTTCCGAAGCTGAATTTCCACATTTAACTGGGGTTGACTTAGCCTCCTATTCTGACTCCATGGCATTATTATTATCTCTCAAGCGATAACAGTTTCATAGTTTTTACTGACAAGCCAACCACTTTTAAAAAAGCTCAAAATAAAACTCTAAATGATTTGGCTAGAATAATGAAGCTCCTACTGGGCCGAGTCGTTACAATTTAAAAAAAAAAGCTTGAAACACTATCTGCTGGGCCGAGGAGTTAACTCAATCTGTGATATACCATAAAAAATAGAATAACTGTGGCTTTAAAAAAAAACGAAAATTCATTTGATATCCGACATCTTTAGTTTTTAATACAAATATTTTCCTTATCGTTGTTATCTGGTCACCCTGTCTAGAGATATATTTTAAAAAAAGCTGCAAATATAAAATAAATGTTCATCCATAAATATTAATCCCTTCTTTCAATCTCAGGTTACTTAAATTTAGAACAAACCAAGAGTTGTAGCCGTTAATTTGAAGGACATTTTTTAATTTATTACTGACGCTTTGCTCTAATCGGAGTTCGTGAAATCGGAAAACCCCCAGCGACAGACGACTTTGATCGTTACAGTATTTTTTCAAAGCATTCGTATCTTTTAAACAGTTCAAAAAGTAGGTTATTGCTAACAATAGCATGAGAGCGAGAAATTAACCTTCAAAACTGTTAAACTTTAAAGTCTTCCCTAATATCCCTTATTAAAAATGTCTTCCTAGCAATTTCTTCAGTTGTTGCCCATACACGAAACCACAAAGAGATAGAGAGAAAAAGTTTGGCAACAATTAAAAATTTCATTAAGTTTTCCTCCTGACAATTAAAGTTCTTTGCCGGCCCCTTAAAAAAGAAGTGTGTGCAATTCGTTTAAAATTTTATTATACTCCTCAGAAGACGAAGGACAACACACCCCAACAGCAGCTAAAGCTATTTGCTACAAAAATCTTCGCCCACTTCCCCCTATGTCCAATTGTAAGGGCAGAGATTTATAAAATTTCAAAGTCAACTTCTAGGCTGCAATTATGTTTTATGAGTGAAGCATACTTTTAGGCGCTATACTTGTACACCATAAAGTCACACATTTTTAGGTGTAGTTGGCACAAGTAGCAACAGCCACTCGGAAATCGGGTCTATTAGATTAAGGTAATTAAACATAAACCTTAAACTCTACCTAGCACAACAACAAAGAACGCCTATGCTCACTTGTGAGCAAACGAGCCCAGGCCGAAAGGACATATGGTCCTACCCTTAATTTTATTAACATTATAAAAATAATTAATTATAATACGTTGGGGCCGTTATTAAAGTTTGCCACGTCTCTCCAAAGCAATTGGGTCGGTAACTACTATTGCCTAAATATGAAGCCGAGAACGACCGGCTGACATTCAAAACAGTTTGCTTTCTTTGCCAGCTCCAACAGGAGCTGGCTGCTAAATGAATGACATGCAACAGCTTGTAAAATATTATGAATTTTTATTTCACTTCTCTCTTTTGGCACCCCTCCCCCATACCTTCCACCAGAATAGGGGTGCTAAGGGGTTCGTTCGTTGGTCTTTAGTAAACATTGTGCGTTTATGTCTCATTTTAGCCGTGAGTGGCTTTGGCAGTTTTTGGGCAATTTAATTATTTTAATGAAATCATCAAAAACTGTTACAAATGCCAGCCGGGCCAGCGTAAGACTTCGACGCTAACGCCGTTGTTCTGTTGTACAAAACGAGAATGCTGTCTACAGCGGGGAATTGATAATTCCTTGACTTCTGCGGCCGCTATGGCCCAGGCTGCCTGCCCGGTCGAACGAAATAAGTCATAATTTTATTATGAGGTTATAAAACAGAATTTGTTGTTGTTATTATGACAGAGCAAAAATAAAAAATAAAATAAAGAACAAAAACAAACGCACAAAACATCATTAGAAATACTAATTTCTGTAACTTTATTTTTATGAGACAATGTTTTTATTGCTGTTTGTTTTCCCTTTACACTCCAACCGTTCCCGCCTCCGTCTCTATCATCTGTTGGTTTGTGGCCATTCGCCTGTTGTAACTGATGTCAGTTTGTTTGTATGTTTTTTTTTGCGGGGACCAGCGAATTATGGGAAAACAGAATCAAATTTAATTTTATGATCATCATAAATGCGTAAAAGCAAAGTTTGAGGTGAACGGCACAACGGCAGATAACAAAAAGAGCGAAATAATAAAATAATGCGGTCAAGCCAAAAAGTATGCTTCAGTTTTAATTTACTTAATACATCCTGAAAGTATGCTTTAATTTTCATAGGAAATAAAAAAAACACAAGTACTTTATAAACTAAACAACGGAAGCTTATTTATGCGTATATTAAAATTAGAGGTGACCTTTTTTTTAAATAATTATCAAGTCCCCTTCCCAACAGTAGCAATTTAAATTAATTAAATACTTTAATACACCCTACACCACAGGTTTTATGGTATACAAATAGAAGGTAAATTAACTAATCGCTATATATCAAAATTTAGAATTGGAAATTGTAGATTTTAACTATAAAAATTACAGAATGGACAATTTAAGAAAAAAAGAAAAGGATTGCATGAGTAAGAAATAAAAGAATCTAAGGCAAAAAGTGGCATTATCGCAAGACTCAAAAGAAAACTTTTTCGTCTGTAGGCCGATTTCACGCACTCGCAAGCCAGAATTAGGCAAAATTGCAGAATTCTAGGTTAATTCATTAGACCGCTATTGTTTTCAACAGACAGAAGGACGAGCAAACATGGCTAGATGGTCTTAAACTTTTACAAGAAAAAAATGATAATTGTTCTAATTAGTCGTTTATCACAACTATTTTTTTAATTTTTTAAAATGAAGTATAGATGACAGAGAACTGTGCAGCTCTAGTATATTAAATAATGGAACAAATCTAGTCGTAGAGGATTTGCTGGCACAAATATTACAAAGAAACCGCTGTAAAAAAAATGAAAACAAGTTAGAAGATGGTCGCTGAATAACACATTCTGACAGCCATTCAGATATAAAAAGAAAACGTTAAGAGTAAGGAGAAAAATGTATTGTAGAGTCTAAGAAACTATAGGGTGATTCATCTAGAGGTATTTTTTCAGAACAAAACCAGGTACGATTCAGGTTTTGGAAGCCAACATTATGCGTGTCATTAAAGACGAACGAGTCATCCAAAATTGGACCCTCAGAATGGAAACCCTGAGGTGTGGTTGCGGCCAACATTTAAAGGAAATTATATTTAAAAAAAAATAAATGCTATAAAATGTCCTTTCAAATTAAAAATAAAGATTCCACTCTTGATTTGATTTTTTTTATTTTTTTTTTGTTCTGAAAAAATACCTCTAGCTGGATCACTCTATACTTATCTTTGCAATAGTTTATTAATTTAGTAATCAATTTCTGATGTAATTCATTCCTCTACATAACTTGTCGACATTTTCGCCAAATCATTGGCGGCCAGTAATAGTGAAAGCAATTCGTGTTGCCTACTTTTAGGGCTAAGCCATAGAAAATTGAAATGTAAAACAAACTAAGACCATTAGTCATTGCATTACTACCTCTTCTAGTACAAAGTACGCTACATAGCCGCTCTCAAACTCCTTTTTACTTACATCTTTGCCATGTCTGACGTAAAGGAAAACCTCATTTATTTAACCGCAAAAATGAAAACCTCATGTTCTTCTGCCGGCTAAAGGGTAAGTGCAAGCGAGGGAAGGGGATCAGTAATATCGATAATGATGCCTCATCTTGGCGCACCCAATACATTCGTCTAAACCGGAAACAGCTTCATTTGCTCAGGGAAGTAACAACCAATTTTTCTAGCTAGCAAATCCTTAGCTCCCTCACACACACACGCACATCCATGTGCGGCCAGACAGAGCAGCAAAAGACTGGAGGAGGAAAAAATGTCTGCAATTTTTATAGAAATCAGCCAAAACCACTGACTTCAATATGGTCGGAGTAACCAAAAAAAAAAAAAAATAACACAGAAAGCATCAGAAAACCACACGAATATTCACACACACATTCAATTTGTGTGTGAGTGTGTGTGTTGAAGATGGAGACGAAAAAGTGTTGCTTGCCGAGGCAGAAGAGGGGGCAGCAGAATGAGGAGATGAAGAAATGAAAAGGAAAATTGAATTGTCAGTGCAGTTAGGAAACGGAGTTTTTTCTATCTAGTTCTCCTTCCTACCAGAAAATATTGCGTTTGCTGTTTTTGTTGGGCTAGTCCAACACCTTTATGTTTGTTTGTCTAGATGGTATGGTAAAGGGTGTTTATTTTTGGAGAGATTGAAAAAGTTTTTTTAAATCTTCAACTAATTTAAAAACAAAAATTTAAGAGATGTCAGCGCGAGCTTAAGAAGCGTAAGGTTTCGATTGTTGAGACAGTTGTTGACATATTTGTTTGTAAATTTGATTGTCGGTTAACAAATTATTTAGCCAATACAACCACTTTTTGATTTTTTTTATAAAATTTCATACAAATGAATCCGAGCACGGCCTTAACAGCTCGATACTTTTCATACCACTATGTTGCTCTTCCCTCACTTCTCATCACTCCTTGTAGGCAATCCCTTTTTTATAGATTTCTTATGGACTTAGCATTGAAAAATTGAATATTTCACATGTCTAATGGCATTTGCGGTTAAAGAAATAAAATAAAAAAAAAAAAACGGTAGAAGAGCTACCAGAAAAAACATCAAAATTAAGTTAAACATTGGGAATTGATAGGAAAACGGAAAACCAAGAAAGTTGAAATAATAAAAATAAAACAAGGGTTGAAATTTTTAACGATTTTGTGGTATACCAGAAAACAAACATTCTAGTGATACGGATGGAGCAATCTCCGATAGATGGTTACAAATATTATCAAAAATGAAAAAAGGAATACACACACGGGAAGAGTAGAACAGGCCCTTAAAAGAAATCTGTAGGAAAATAACATTTCAATAAACAAACAATTTAAAAATCTTAAGAAAACGTGGAATGGACACCTAGGCGTATAATTACTTGAAATACGATCTACGATGGAATGAGTACCGCACTCTAGGGTGTACACCTAGGCGTATAATTAATATAAATACAAGGTAGTCTGGCGCTAATGCACGATGTTAGTTGTGAGTCGCACCTATAAGTCAAGTTTTTTTCGGCCAATTTTATTTGGCATTTCTTTGGTTTAGTGTTTGACAAATTAAACCATGCAGAGATACTCAATTGAGCAGCGCCCTAATAAATTGTTGAACCATTTTACAAAAATGGGTATTTAAATTAAACTGCATTTAGAGCACTTCGAGATTTTTTGGTAAACCTAATCGACATTGGAGTCGTTAATTTGCGCAATTGAGAATCAACGAGTAATTGTTAAAAAGCCGATGAATACACAAAGATAGACAGTTTGGTGCGGTTTATGGGCAGGCGACGGCGCCAACGGGCCTTACTTCTTCGAGAATGAGGTCGGCTCTTGGAGAACGTTTTCGTTAAGGGCTTCCTTCAACAATCTTAACGCTCTGCACAACTATGTACCATGTACCTAAAAGCCCCGGGTTTTGGACACTCTAATCATGGGCCAAAGGGGCCACGTTGTAAGGCCTTAGTTAAACTAAAAATAACTATGTGTAAAATACCCTTGAACTCAGTGACGTTAGAAATCTTGAATTCAGTGACGTTACAAATCTTAAACTCAGTGAAGTTTGAAATCTTAATTTCAACATCAAAATTAAATTATAAATGATATCGCTCATGGTACAATAAAGAAGGTAGTGTTATGCTAAGAGCTGATTTTAAATTCTTTCTTGTAGTAATTTAAATTTTAAAGTTTAAAATTTGACAATGACAATTGTTGAAGCTTTTGAAGTAAAAATTCTGTATCAAATATTCCTAAGTACAAACATTCACAAAAATGTATTTATGTCATTTCTTCTCAAACCACAAACTTAAAGAGTATTTTTATTGTCGTTGGGCTAGTGACAGTACCTTGTTAATAGTACCATTATATCACTCATACGTCATGGTAGCTCCAAATATTTTTTCTGGAATAAAAACCTTTTAAATTAACAAAATCTGTTAGGTGTCGCAGTATTAATTTTATCAAAAATCAGTATCTCACAAAAGTGACTATACCTTGTTTAGTGTACCATGACATTACTCATATGTCATGAGGCTCTACATATTTTTTTGGAATAAAAACCTGGCATTAACGAACAACTCTTACGTTTCGCAGTATTATTTTATCGAAAATCAGAATCTCATAAAAAACGTAATAACGAAATTCCATAAATAACTGAAATTGATGAGAAGATATTGATTATTGGCACCGTTTGGAATAAACCCAAATCAATCGAGGGGGACACTAATGTGTATTACACTGCACTGCTGGAGAATACTTGTATACTTTTTTTGTTTGGGGAGAAGAGAGAGGGAGGAAAACAATTAAATGTTTCAGTTCACAGACAAAGGCACCTTCCTTTTTAAAATTCAATAACTATATGAGGATGATGGCAATGACTTGACAACTAAAGTGCCATTTCATGCAGCTCGGCGAAAAGCACGTTTGGCGTACTACAGGGTGGCCCAAATAAGACCAGCTGATGTGAAACACAAATTACTTTTTTTATTTTTTAACATAATTTATTTTTTCTTTTTGCCGATTATAACTGAGCTCTTGGAAATTTAAAATGAATACGTTCAGTCCAGAACATTTAAAATTGTTCTGGACTGATTTTTATTATTCTTCTCAACGATCAATTGTTCTGACGCGGCGAAATTATCGCCGTTTTTTTTAACGTAAGATCAGCGCCCACATCTTCCATGATTACAAGTTTAGTTCACCGTTTTGAGGAACTGGGTTCAGTTGCCGACCGTCTAGGAAGAGGTGCTCATCGAAATATTCGTACTGAAGACAATGCGGAAGCTGTGCAGCAGAGTGTTGCATATTTATTTGATAATGAGGATGAAATGCCAGAAACGGTCTCCGGGGCTTCT
Organism: Hydrotaea diabolus; assembly: GCA_963513945.1. Classification (NCBI taxonomy): domain Eukaryota; kingdom Metazoa; phylum Arthropoda; class Insecta; order Diptera; family Muscidae; genus Hydrotaea; species Hydrotaea diabolus. The sequence goes on along the minus strand of OY740719.1, from coordinate 7,448,345 downwards.
TACAGAACAATGATCGACAACTTTTTGCGGCCAATAGTAGAGCAACATCCTAATTTATGTTTTCACCAAGATGGAGCCACTGCGCATGCTGCTAGGCAAACTATGCACATGCTTCGTGAAATTTTTGGTGATCGCATAACTTCAAAAAATTCAGATTTCCCTTGGCCTCCTCGTTCACCAGATTTAACTGCGGCCGATTTTTTTATGGGTTTATTTAAAAGACAAAGTGTATGTTAACAAACCACAGACACTTGAACAGCTCAAGCAGAATATTCGAGACGAAATACGGTGCCTGCAACCAGAAACATTACACCGTGTAATGCAAAATGCGCTAAAAAGAGCCAATGTCTGTATCGAGCAAAATGATGGTCCATTGTCTGATGTCATATTTCACACATAGTCACGTTAAATTTCCATAAAATGTACTTAACATATAAAACTAAATCATTTAAAAAAACCCCGTTTTTACAAGAGTAATACGTGTTTTACATCACTAGGTCTCATTTGGGCCACCCTGTATATATTCCAACCGATTTCAATTTGTGCTGCTTTAGCCGACTCGCCTGAAAGTATGCTTCAATGTTCATGTGTATGCTTTAGCTCTGTGTATGTGTGTGTGCTTGTGTATGTTGGTATTTGTTTTGCTTCACGGCATAAAACTTGCATTTCATGCTCTATTAACGCAGCTATAGAGAAATTCATACATAAATCGCTCCTCTATTTTCTGCAATCTCACTCACACCACTTCAGTGATTTTTCATATTTTTTCCCTCGTTGTGAGCGCAACAGAAAATGCTAGGGCTCCGGCAAGAGCAGGAGCGTAAACGGGGGAAAAAACATATATCACCATAAAGTAGAAATGAAAAAGAAGATGCACAACAACAATAGCAGTAAAAAAAAGACAAGAAAAACAAAAGCAGAATATTGTTTTTATTAAAAAATATTAAAAACACATACACACACCGCGAGGAGTAGCAAATATTAAAGTCATGGCAAAGCAAGTGAAGAGAAAAAACAAGAACCTCCTATACTAAAAAGTACATCTCCTCCACCTTTAAGGCTAGATATTGGACTTTAGTATGAGATTCTTTCGTTTCGTTGCTGTTCGCTTCCTGGAGAAATAAAAACACAACAAAAGTTCATCCATCGATTTTATTGTGAGCGAGTGAGTGTCGACTCCTAGCTAGCACTGATGTCTGGGTTTATAAATTCGTTTAGTCTAGGGGCTCCTAACATGATTTGGCTACTTTTTCATACAGGATACTAAGCAAGGTGAAGGCTCAAAGAAGGTAGCCCACTGTCGGCAGCAGCGACCATTATTAAAGTTTTTCACAAATATTAGGTTTTTGGTTAAGGCAAACAGATTTCAATGTCAAACACGCGCCACTTCAGCTTTTGGATCAACAACTCTGGCCGTTGTATGTGGCAGACGAAGACCTTGGAAGCCCAACGTTAATGACTCTCCGTACAACTGTCGAGCAAATATACATGTCAACACGTTGATGTATGGAATGAAAAAAGGCCATTGCACACGGCCGGAGTTTATCGACAAGTCCCAATGGTGCAATCTCATGTGTCACCTGAAACACATGAAGGCACAATTCTTTGTAGAACCCTAACCATTTATTTCTTGGGCATGCAAAATAATGAGTGGGAGTGAAGTTGAGTTGAAGAAAATAGAAAGGTACAAAGTTGAAGGTGGATAAGTAAATACAGAGGGAATTTTTGACATTGACAGAATTGGGATTTTTGAGTTTGGAAGGTTATGAGGCAAATGGCTAATTAATCGACCTCCAAACTTTGATAAAGGAATAGATGAGATAAAGAACATCCCACCCTTGGTTTGAGACAGCCGTTTTCAAAAAACTCCTCAAGGTTTATATTTAAGAATATTTAAAAAGTTTTCGCCTGAGGCTGTATATGTGACAGCGCATAGAGAAAGGGACCTAAGGGTAAAAAATAATCTTTTTTTTTTTTTTGATGTGGACAAAATTTGAGCTTCGAATGAGACCGATCCCATGCTCCAAAAGTGTTCCCTCCCAGAGATATGCGCGTTTTATGAAAGTGATGGTACACCAAAGATACACGTATTTAAATCTTTAAAATGGCTCTCCTAAACAAAACTGGTTTTTACCCTTAGGTCCTTTTCTATTTTGCGCGTCACATATGTAAAAGTTGGGCAGTCAAATATGCGGGTTATGTACAGGGTGGAGCGCGGTATTTTGCTATTTTGCACTGCAGGCTGTGGCGGCGACACTCTCCACAGAGAGTGGAGAGTGTGCGTGGCTTAAAGTGGCTGACGGGAGATTTGTATTTGTCTGCCTTTCAGTTGCCATCATACATTGGACACGTCATTTTTTGTTGAAGCGTATTTTTCAAATGCGCACTTTTGATCATTGCAGTACAGCGTGCTTTTCGTTTACGATTTGCAATTCCCCCACGCGGACATGTTCCTTGACGGCAATCAATTGTAAATTGGGTAACTTTTTTGAGAACAGCAGGGAATGTGTCATGTGAACGAAGGGGACCTGAGAGAAGGATTTCAACACTACAAAACATCGAGAGAGTTAGAGCATTAGTGCTGCAATCTCCGAAACGCTCTGCTCGAAAGCAATCACTTGCTCTTGGAATTTCCAGACGTTATCTTCACGGATTCTTCATGAAGAACTGAATTTTCAGAGGCAATGCAATAAGAGGATACATGGTTTCAACAGGATGGTGCCACTGCGAGGGTTACCAGGAATTGTTACCAGGAATTGTTTGAGGCAAATGTTTCCTGGACGGCTTGTCTCTTTGAGGGGTGATGTGAACTGGCCGGCTCGCTTACCAGACTTAGCCCCATGAGATTTATTCCTTTGGGGTTGCCTGAAGTCGAAGGTATATATCAACCGTCCCAACACCTTGGAAGACCTAATTAACAATATAGAGGTTGAAATTGGCAGAATACCAGTCGACATAATTGTTAGAGTTCATGAAAACGTCAGAAAACGTATAAAGCAGTGTGTGGATAGCGAAGGTCGACATTTGCCAGATACAATTTTTAAAACTATGTAATTTTTAAATTCCCTTACTGCTCAATATAAATAAAATATAAAATACTCGTAAATATTTCTAAGGTTCATAATTTTTTTTATTTCATTCCCAAATAAGCAAATTACTGCGCTCCACCCTGTATTTGTACAAAAAACTACAAAATTAAATCGATGTAAGGCTTGTGGTCTGCAGTGGTGTAATATTTTGTTTGCATAGCTAACTAAATTTAGGCAAAGACAGGTTCATTCATATCCGGTAAAAAAAATAAAAAAAATTTTAGCGGCGAGTTTTTACCTCGAAATTTCCGTCTTTACTTTACGAGTAAATAATTAATCTTTCAAGTTATTTAATCATAAAAGTTCTCTATAAAAAGCATTAGACGTTTGTAGCCGGCTTTATACAGTACACAGTATACACTATTTACCGGTCAGGGAATAAAAGAATTATATGGTACAGAGCTTGTTGATTCGGAAGCAGTTAAATTTTTTTTACTTATTCAAGAATTATTTTTTTTTGGATTTTAAGGACATCGTATGATTTTGGAAACAGGAGTCAGAGTTGGAATTCTAAAATTGCAAAATATGTATACCGTGTCAATCTACTTGCAACACCACAAAATATTGATCGGAGATCCTATAAAGTACCCTAGTAAGTATAGGGTGATCCAAGTAGAGATACTTTTTTCAATAGCCTTTTTTTGACAGATCACGTGTGAGCCGTGTCATGCTGTCATGTTATTTTTGTTTAGTATTGTTTGGCATTTCATCATGGAAAGACTTACGCCTGAACAACGTTTACAAATCGTTCAACTTTATTACGAAAATTCACGTTCTGTGAGGAATGTGTTTCGTGCACTTCGTTCAACTTATGGTCAACATAATCGGCCAACATTTCTGGCTCAATGGGTATAAAAACAAGCAAAACTGCGGCATTTGGGACGAAAAGCAACCAGAAGAGGTTCAAGAGCTGCCACTTCATCCAGAAAAAAACAACGGTTTGGTGTGGTTTGTGGGCCGGTGGAATCATCGGTCCATATTTCTTCAAATATGATGCTGGTTAGAACGTAACCGTCACTGGCGACCGTTATCGTGCCGTGATTTTCTGTGTTTTTTCTTTAAAAAAGTTGGGAACCTCAAAATTAATCACTAATGGTCCAACCATAATGCACGATGTTAATTGTAAGTCACATCTTAACGTCAAGTTTTTTGGCCAACATTATTTTACATTTCCTTGTTTCAGTGTCTGACAAATTGGAGAGGTACAGAAACATGGAGAGCTAGAGAATTGAGAGGCGCGTTAAGATTGTTAAAGCCTTTTACGAAAATGGGCGTACAAATAAAAATTCATTTCGTGCACTTCGTGATTTATTTGGTGAGCATAATGGACCAAATGTGTCCACAATTAGGAGAATTGTGCACAAATTTCAGCAAATCAGGCAAATGAGAATCCACAAGTGATTGTTGAAAAGCCCATGCATTTACAAAGAGTGACCGTTTGGTGCAGTTTATGGGCTGGCGGTCGTTCTTCAAAACGTAGATCGGCCAAGCAGTTACGGAGAATAGTGTTAGCTATCGCGAGATAATAACGGACTTGTTACGGCCAGAAATTAAGGATATGGATCTGGGCGATTTGTGATTCTACAGGATGGCGCCACTTGCCACACAGCCAAAGAAACTATAGCTCTTTTGCGCGAGAAATTCAATGAACGTGTTATCTCATGTCGTGGCGGTGTTAATTGACCGCCACCTTCATGTGATTTGACGACGTTGGACTTCTTTCTTTGGGCATATTAAAAAGCAAAGTGTACATCAATAAGCCAAGAACAATTAAAGATCTAAAGGATGAGGTTGTTCGGCACATTAATGACATTGAACCTTCATTACGTCTCAGAGTCATTGAAGATGGCCATAGACGTACGCCACCGAAGCCGTAGATAGCATTTGGCCGATATTTTATTTCACACTTAATTGTCATAGATCCCTTCTATCATAATAAAGAAATATTTAGATAATTCTCTTAAAACTTTTTGTTTTATAAACAATTTACGTTGTGCGTTTTAGTTGGACCACCCTTTAGCAACCTACACGGATCCTGCACGATTTATTCCATATCCTCTTTTGAAGTCTTATATTCAAATCTGATCTTTTGAAAAAAATATCTTTGTAGATTGTGTAGGTTGAGGCCCTAAATAGCATAAATAATTCAATTTGGGTAAATAGTACGATCAGTTCCACTGAGTATCTTTAAAGAGGAAAAAAACAAAAAAATCCGACCATTGGTTCAGAACTTAGCAATTTTACCCAAGCATCCTCCGACCAACAATCCGAAAATGTTCATACCGCTGCCATTTCGCCCCCTTGCATTTACAGGCCGAAGAGGTCAAGGATGGAAATATTTTCATGAAATGAGCCAAGGTATACGCTAATGAAATTTGTCCAGTCACCCTGTATGTTTTCAAAGTTTTTTCCACATAAATCCAAAACAATCCATGAATTTCTACCCTCAAGTTCTTTAGAAGACTTAGAGACATCTTGAGTTTGCAGACGAAGTGCTGCTAATACACTTTAGACATCTGCCATCTAATCGGCCTTCACCTAAACCAAAGAAAGTTCATACAAAATCTTCAATAGGATGTGGAATAATTTGGGCAACACAAAAATATAATTTTTCCGGAGATTTGTAACCAAACCACTTCAATTAATATTATTTTAATTTTTTCAAATATTACATTTTCTTGTTAGATGCGGGGTTGGGCGGACAGAGAGGTGTCTGTAATATTTTTATGACTAATTTTCAATTTGCCATCATTACTTTTCCGGCACTCAACCGAACAAGAAAAGTTTTATTTCTTTTTCGTTTTCGGGTGGGGGACAGGACCTTTCATTTTCTTCGTTTCTTTGCCGTTTGGGCTAAAACCTCAAACGGAATAAAGTTGTTGAAAAAGTTTTCTGAGTTCGACAGAAAAATAAACCAGGAAAAATAACTCTTTGCAACAACCACACCCCGAAAAAAATGTACAACTCAAGGATCAACCAGACCTTTACAATGGGAGCACAAAAAAGAAAGAAGCAAGAATGAAGAAAAACCAAAACCAGCCGACGAACTACAAATGTTAAGTTAAGCCAAAGCAATCAACATAAGCAGCAAACTTTGATTTGCACTTCATTTTGTGACCATTTGTTTCCTCCTCTATTACACACACACATTTATGCTTTACATATGTATGTGTAGTCACATTTAAACATATACATAGACATTCGCATATAGACCGACATTAACACTCATAAGTTTGGGAAAACTTTATACGTCTGTGTGTGTATGTGTGTTGTACATGTTCGTTTGTATGTACATATCATTAGATTGCTTCTTCTGCCACTTTTCCATAAAGTAATAAAGGACCAACCTAAAGGAGACCAGCAGCAGCACAAATCAGCAGCTGAAACCGGGTCCAAAGGAAAATCCAGCAATTGAAAAAAAAACTGGCCAGCAGAAGACCAGAAGCTTTAGGAATTGTTGGGCTACAACCAGAAATTGGGTGCGGTTTCCTGTTCATAAATTTTCGAATTTCTGCTGTCCTTCTTTTCGGGGCTAAAGTGGTACAAAACTATTTGCAATGCGTGTGTGTAAGTGTAAGGGTGCCTTCAGTGTTGTGAGTGCCTGTTTCTGTCCATATTTATGTGAGTAAAACGTTAAGGACCTTTAGGACTCGTTTGCGTATGCTCTTCGTCTGGTTGGCAAATGGACCAACACAAACGGTTAAGCCTTTTTATGTAGAAAATAAAACACACACACATACAAACACGCGAGAGGATCTATTATAGGGACTGTCCCTTGGACAAGTGAAGATTATTGAGTTTTGTTATCCTAGGGTCTCAATCAGTTAGACAAAAGTGAAAAATGCCGCGTCACAAACGCTTTTCACGCAAAATATAATCAAAAATCAGATTGATTTAAGATTGATGGAATGATTTCTAGTTTCCCTTTTATTCATTGTTTCTGTTTAATTTCGTACAACCCTGTTGGCGTTCCTAACTCAACGGTTTTTTTAGATTCCTGTCATTTCCCTGAATGATTTTTTTTTCTGTCATTTACCGCCCATTAATTTTGATTCAGTGTACTTGTCTTTCCTTATATTCCAGTTCCTTCTATTTTTAGACAAATCCATTCAAATTGATTTCAGATCAGATCTTATATTCCTGTCTTGACTCTAGTTGAGTTCCACGATCCAGCATTAAATATTGTTTCATCGCCTGTTGCATGTCCCTGATTAATCAAAATCGGCAACAGCTAAATAAGTAGAAGGGTAATAAACACTGAGCCAACGTTACTTATACGAGTAGTACGACAACAAGTGTTGTGATGCCTAAGACGTGACTAATGCTGCCCATAACGCAACACTGCTGAGAGTAGCTTTAAAAACAACATGAATAGATTCAAAAAAGGAAAAACAAAATAACCGCAAATTCCCTCAAGGTATAGCGTAGACACTACAGAAGCAAAGCATGCTGCCCATAACACATCGCAGCTGAGCATAGCAACATGTGCTGTATGAGCGAGCTAAGAAAAGAGAAGTAGCGCTTAATTCAACAAAAGAAACGAAAACTGGCATAGCCGATTGTGAGAAGTAGTTGAGATGTACAGGAACAGAATGTTCATAAAAATATTTAAGATTTTGACATCAGACAAAGGGTCCAAATAATAGATGTGTTTTTGGAGCCTGGTTATTAAGCGAGTAAGTAGTCGCTAGGGCGAAAACTTTTAAACTTTGAAATTAAATAGAAGTTTTTGTGTACAAGACCCGAACAATTTTATGCATCATAAACCATTTGTTCTGAAAGCTTAAGGTTTTTAGAAGCTAAGTTATAAGCGTGTAAAAAACCGAGCTCGCTAAAGGTCATACTTGAATAACTTTTTTCCTACAAACTTTAAATTTTCAAAAAAAAACTATTTTTTGAACCAAATTGTAAACAGTTTTTTTGTAAACAAACCCATTTTCTATTTTTGTACAATGCAATGGTGGGAAGTTTTCGCCTAAGCAACCTCTTACTCGTTTAATAAGCGATAAATAAAAGAATACGGCTAATGATTGAACTTCTGCAGAGATAAGCTGGTGCCGAATTCGGTAAGTGTTAGAACTTTTCCAACCCATTGTTATCTGAAGATTTTATTGAAACTATGCTGGAGACAACGATCCAGTATCAAGTATAGATGACGGCGTAGAATAACAGTTTCCCAGTCTAGTAGCAGAAGTCAAGAAGGCAATTGGGCACCGATGGACAACCGGCTAAGCTGTTTAGGGCTGGAGGCCATAAATGGATAAGAGCATTCATTTCCGCAATTAAGTTGACGCTTGGAATCTGAATGTGCTATGCATGCACGGCGAACAGCAGGATTAAACTAGGGGCTTCTATATACTCACAGGTGAAACCACGAACCCCCCTTGAAGATAAATATACTTATACATACACCAGATACTTTAAGTCATTCCTTATCTCTTTATGGCATATGGCAAATCTTTGGTGTAGACATTATGCGATTAGTCAGAGTCTGTGGAGCTCAAGCTAGAACTTGTTTTGTTCTACGAGGTCTAACCACAGTCTTTAAGCTGTTACCGCGAGTGGTTAGAAACCCCTTAAACTTTTGTTTTCGGCTGGTCAACTGAGAACGGCCCTCCTTCAGAGAGTTTTGCGGTGACAGTGGGTAATTACCCCAAGTCTACGTAAATTTACGCTTGACATGGAGTTTCGTATAAACCGGATGCTACAACCACAGAGTAGCAAAAGTGTAAGATGTTCTTGAACTCCTTACCATGAATGAGGATAGCCTACAGGGCATACATAAAACCCTTGAGGAGCGCCATGGTTAAAGCCTAGTGACGTAGAAACATCATAAACTGCAAAAAAAAAAGTGATCTATAAGGGCCCTGATCTTTTCATTGCGCCAAATCTGCGCGATTGTGCTAGCCAGGTTATGTTAGAGAATGGCATTGGTTTGGTACTACAATTGTTAACGACGAATTTGAGGAATCATACAATAGGTGGCAAGCGATGCTAAAGTGAACGAACAACGTCGTCGTAGTGGAAGGACAAGTCCTAGATAACAGGATAAGACATGCTGTAACAAATTTAGGGAGAAGCTAAGAAGATCGAAGCTTCTAGAATTCTACTACAAAAACAAATCGGTTGAGGTTTTGAACCTCCAAAAGGTAAGAGTTGAATTCAACTTAAGAACTGGTAAATTCAACGTGAAAGAAACAGCTTCACTAGGGTCTCGGTTTTGGAAAAAAAATCATCGACACTGTAATTTTTTAAAAAGAAATGAAGATTGTGAAATGAAAGGTACTTTCGCGTGATCGAAACTTCCACAACATATTTTCGCCAGTGGGTCAATCCAGTGTGGCAATGCTAGAGCACATAAGGTGGATGTGTTGAAGGGCGATCAAGTTTCGTAAACGTCACAGAACGCAAGTAATAAAAAAAATAGCAAACCATCGTACAAAAGCGTACATCAGACCGTATACTGGCTGAGATGTATACTAAGGTGGAGTGAAATTCAAAAAAAAAGTTAACCTCGGAAAGAGATGTAGTCTGGGGTCCTAAAGAGGGGAAAAATAAAGAAAAAAATTTAAAAAAATTTTCAGGGGTCGCGCCACTCGCTAGAAATTTGGAAATTATCGCTATTTTGGCGTTGATTTTAGAAAAATCCTAAAAATTAGCGACTTAACTTATTCGAAATTTAAAAGTTTGAGCTTGTTCAGTGCCCAAACAAAAGTATTTGAGGCAAATATGAGGATAATCGACTAATATTTGTAGCTTTGGTGGCGATTTCATTGTTCAGTCAATTTTCTGAAGAAGGGACGATTTGACTTATTTTACTTTTTGAAATTTTTGAACAATGAGAAAAAATTTTTTAAATTTTTTCATGCCCTTATTTCATTGTTTACGCTATTGCAAACATTTATTGACATAAAACTTTTTAGGATTTTTCTAAAATCAACGCCAAAATAGCGATAATTTCCAAATTTCTAGGGAGTGGCGCGACCCCTAAAAATTTTTTTAAATTTTTTTCTTTATTTTTCCCCTCATTAGGACCCCAGACTACATCTCTTTCCGAGGTTAACTTTTTTTTTTTGAATTTCACTCCACCCTAGTAAGTATCCTTTCTTTTTGAAAACCTTTATTTGAAATTACCAAACAAGGTACAGTATTTTTCACTTACATGCAAGTCGGTAGCATTAATCGCTTATATGCAGCCTAACTTCAACGATTTAAATATGGATTTATAAGAACCGAGTTTTTATAAATTTTTTTTAAAATAATAAATTTTCCCGCTTGTGAGCACTTAAATTTGTGAAAATTTCGATGTGCATAACAGCGTTAAATTCTGTACTCTATACTGAAAGTACCGATATCGAATATTGGAAGACCTTTAAAGACTTTTTAGATGGCAAGATTAATCAATTGATTTCAAAAATCGACTGAAAAGAAACACCGGAGATTGCAAAGAATAAACGCTATATTAATCAACAGTTACATAGGTTTAAAAAACTTTTAAAATTTAAATTTTAAGCCTCCCGTACATTTTTTTGAATGTAACCTTTAGTTGTTTACAACTCCAATTGATTTTTTTTAGCGGCTTCTCAAATATTAGGAGAGTTTTAAAGAAAAAATTCAAGACGGAGATCACGGACTCGGTACTAAAGGTTTTTGATAGTAATGAACGGAAAAAAAGTGATCAGCATTAATTGAAAAGTAGCGAAAAGTGAAAATATTAATACTTTTTTAAGCCTTTTCCTAAGCTTGGGAACTATGGAACATATTTAAAAATCCCAAAGGTGCAACTTAAACGATTTATATTACAGAACTATCCGTTAATTAAGTTTAAAAGCAAATATGGATTTCCATCGACAATATGAACAAAATACTTCTTGGACAGTCCTTAGTTAACAATTTGGTACAATCGTACAACCCACATACATTCGAATGGTCAAACAAACAGACAAAATTCCCAAATGATGTTTGCATATGATTTCTTGAGATTATCTATAGATTTGGTTGTGTCGGTCTGATTTCTTTTTGCCATTTTTTTTTGTACCCGACTCTTGCTCTCTCGCACATTGTTGTGAATGTCATACATAAATTTTGTGAGGCCACTGTGCGAGTAGGCATGTACGGATACCGTATGCGTATGTGTGTGCAAGTCTGCCTTTATAATTCTATTTCCGTTTCCGTTTAGCACAGCAAACAACTAGCATGTGGTGCAGGTCTGGCCTTTTTGCTTTTACGTTTCACTCGTTGGTGTTTTCTCTGCATCTTCTTTTTCTACTACTGCTTTATTTGTTACAGTGTGTGTGAGAGTGTGTCGGTGTGTGTACGAGTATGTGTTTATGTTTAGTTTATGGCCAAGTGTATGTATTTGATATTTGCACTGTGTGTTGCCTTTATCCTTGCCATTTGTGTTTTTCATCTCCTCCCTCTTTAAGTGCTCCTCCGGTGGCAGGCTTGTGAAATTGTGTAAGGCTGTAAGGATGTCTCCTAACAGTGTATGAGTAAGTGTGCGTGTGTGTACGTGTGGTTATTTACGGAAGCCTGCTGTGCCACAACATGTACCCTCGTGTTAAGTGTGTATGTGTAGGCTTGTTAAAGAGTTGATTCTTTTTTATGCTGTTTGTTCAGACAGATTACCTACCAACCCATTGGCCTTTGGAGGCTTTCGTCTAATATGCGTGAGTGTATGTGTGTGGACTCCTCTCGTTACTCCGCACCCCTTTGTTGACATTGAACTTTGACATTTTTTGTTTACACTTTTTGTTAAAGCAGACGAGATATAAACAAAACTAATGAGAAGATTCAGATTTCGTCCACAAAAAAATCGAATTAATTTGCCTTCAATTTAAAAATAATGAGCAAACTAAGATATTAAAATCAGTTGACTAAGTTTAAGACTCATATTTTCTAACATAGCTGATGATGAAATTTGGAAGGGCTAATTTTCCATTAATAGCAACAAAAGTAAAGTACTTGGGCCAGGCTTACTCTAAAAAAAAAAAAGTTAATCAAGCTAGAGATCTCACACGCATTAGAGTCCCTGACAAGTGAGTACCAAGATACGGAATGCGTTACTTTATAACGGAAGCTGATTTTTGGACAAGAAGTGGGCCAACAAAATTTTGGAGCAGTGTCTTAGTACGAGTAGTAGCATTAAAGGTACGCACCAGCTTGAGTGTACAATGTAGAAAGCAGGAGAGAGGGCAAAGCTCCATACATAGCAGTCAGCCGACATGTTCTCTATTAATCGATCCCAAACGCGAAAAATGCACCCCTTCTCCCGATTATGTTAGAACTACGTATGAGAAAACATATAACCCACTAAATATCGACAGCAGAAAGAAAATATACCGTACTCTGTTTTCACGGAACTAATGCCTGAAACTCATGGAACGACAATGAAAAGACACTTTTAGCAAAAAATGCTGCCCACAACGCATAGCTGCAGCGCGTAGCAATAACAGCTGCATTAGAATATATTGAGAGGTTATAAAAGAGGAGACATGCATAACTCGTGGAAATTAAAATTGCAAGTCAAAACAGTTGAGTACCTAACAGTCCCTCGGAACCCACCGCAATGAGTGCAAACTTTAAAAAGGCGGATGCCGAAGCAAGCAATGCTGCCCATAACGCAACACTGCAGGGCGTAGCAACAAAAAACACAGCTACAGAGAAGATAAAAAACACATGTAGAGTTAAAAAAGAAACTACTCGTACAATCAGAATCATGCGATAAAGAGGAGTTTGAAATGTACACGACAAGTAATGATGCCTAAAACTAAAATTGGCACACAAAAACACCGCTCCCAGAAGAAACGAATGAAGCATCAAAAAGAAACCAGAATAGGAATCACGCGGAAAAGATGAGTTTAAGATGTACAGGAGCAGTAATGGTGCCTAGAATTATAATTGCTGCAGCGCGTAGCAATAAGAGCTGCTTTAAAACATATTGAGAGGTTGTAAAAGAGGAGACATACTTAATTCGTGGAAATTTAAATTCCACGTTAAAACAGTGAGTACCTAACAGCTGTCACTCGGAACCCACGACAATGAGTGTAAACGCCAGAAAGGAATGCTGAAGCAAGCAATGCTGCCCATAACGCAATACTGCAGGGCGTAGCAAAAACACAGTAAGGAAATGATAGCGACAAAGAAGAGAAAATAACCATGCAGAGTTAAAAAGGAAACCATAATTAGAATAATGCGATGAAGAGGAGATAGAGATGTACAGGACTAGTAATTATGCCTAAAAAGATAATTGTCAAAAAAAACACCGCTCCCAGAAGAAACGACTGTAGCGTCAAAAATAAACCAGAATCGGAATTACGCGAAAAAACATAACCATAAGCATGAAATACTGCCCACAACGCAACACTACAGGGCGTAGCAACAATAACTGTATGGAAATGATATTAAAGGAAAAGAGGAAAAGCACATGTATCGAGAAAAAAGAAACCAAGATCAGAAACGCGCGAGTACGTGGAGTCAGACATTTAAGGTATTAGAAATGAATCCTAAGAATTAAATCATTAAGTCAAACATCAGAACGAGGGCCCAATTGATGATCAGAACTCCTATAGAGATAGAAATGGATGCCCGGTGATGGTCACGACAAGCACAGAGTGTATATAAAGTGAATACTTTTTCAACCTATCGGGTAGATAAGATAGACGTGCCAGTCTGTACAAGCTGACCCAAAAGGCTAGAATTGAGATTTAAGAGGGTAGAAAAGAGTCCTAATATTTATATCAGTAACACAAACATCAGACTGAGGCCCCTATTAATGGTAGGAACTTCTGTAGAGCTAGAAATGGAAACCTGGCGATGGCACATGGGCGACAAGTACAAAGTGTATATAAAAAGAATATTTTTTTAACCCATTAAGTAGAAATTCCAGTCTGTACAAATTTCACAAAACTTTATAATTTCCAAGAAATTAAAAACGTAAACCGTTTTAAAATACACCCTGAGTCCCTAAAACTCTTATTGTAGCCTTATCATTTGGGGTTGGACCTTTAGAGAATTTTTCGGTTGGCTGCTATTAATAACAACCCTGTACGAAATGTAAGATGAAACTCTTCGTCTCAACCAGATGAAACAATATGCCCTCACAGCTTAATTTGAATTGGTTGCCTCCATGGAAAACAAGGAAGTGCTGTTCGTCGGAATACACGGTTCCCCGTCTAATGGGTCCATTTGCAGACATCCTTGATTGCAATCTGGTATAGAAATGAACCGATTAGCCCAGTGACATCGAATGTTAGCTTCTAGAATATATTCTTTGTTCAAGAGTCATGTTTGGTAAAAAGAATTTTTTCCTAGAATTCGTTTAAATGCAATGACAAATGCATTTGTGCTAAACTTGTTTTTTAAGGACAATTTTATAAAAGACAATTAAAATTAAAGACATCCTATGAGCCTTTAAAGGACGTACAACCACTAAAGCAAGCTCTAGATGTCAGTAGCGCCATTTTTTGCTCTCCCCACAAATCGCATACAAAACGCAATACTTTTGCGTGTATTCCTATCGAGCCATTTGCAGACTAGCAGAGGTTTTCGACAATTTGGGTAGAAAATGACACCCTTCAACATATAATAAAGTTCTTCCCTCCCATAGTTAAATTCTACCCCACCAATTATAATCTTTTTCGCAGTTGTTGAAAAACAAGAGGTCATACTGAATAGTGCCAAATAATGCTGTCCTCGAACTGTCACATGGCTTTTCCGTCCATCCATTCAGCAGCCTACTTACTCCTCGGAGGGACAATTTTTTCAGGCGTTGAGATTTTTAGATTTGCGCTGTGCACGCCTAAAACATATTCTCGCGTGTCATTTTCTAGCCTTACGTGCCTCGGCATTGATTGATAATTGAAAATTATGGCAAATCATGTTCTGATTATACGGCAATAAAGTTTGGTCTTTTTTGCGTTTCTTTTTTCTTTTTGTAAATAATAATTCCCCTATAACAAGCAATGGAAGTTTTTTAATTCAATTTATTTGGCCTCAAAAAAAACTCCTTTTTTCAAGTAGAAAGGGAAGTTACAAAAGGCGATGGATGGGGAGTATATAAGCTCTTTAGCAATAACAAACAGAAGCAGCAACAAATAAAAAGAGACGAAAAGTATTTTCAGTATTCTTTACAAAACTAATACCGGAAAGTGAAAATTGCTATCAAGCAAAGTTGGCTGAGAATGGAGAGTGAGAGTATGGGTACAAGACTACGTACCTCGATGTTCACGTATTATTCCTGTACACTCCATTACAGACTTGCTTGCAAACTACTAGTGAGCGAAAAAATTGGCAAGGCCTTAGGAAAACAACTATTCAACGGGGCCTTCCTTCATTACGAAAAGAAATCGCTTACAAATTCATATGTCGCTGTTGTCGCTGGACAAGACATTACATGAAAAAAAACGTAGCGCTTGAAGTTAGCTTCTTTATTTGCCCGCTACTATCATTCGACAAAGTACCCCTCGCTTCTATTCTCCAGGGTTCCTTAATGTTCTAAATCTACGCTAGCAAGTCAACCAATTTAAATGAACGTTAGCCAAAATTTGAGATATAATTGTCGAAATAGTCCCACTTATAGGTACTTGACCGACACATAAACCATTTTAATTACCGCTTGAAACCCTGTCCTTAAAGCCAAGGCCCATTTTAATGATGTGATAATTCCTACATAATGTTAAAAGTGTATCTTTGAACTAAACCCTAAGTCAATTTGGTTTCTCTCACCATTGCTGGTTTATTTGCAATCTTTTTCCTTTCGTTTTAAATCTAAACCGGAGACACACATAACTCGTGGAATTTAAAACTATAAGTCAAACAGTTGATTACCTAGCGCCTGTCAGTCGGTACCCATGGTACGACAATAAAAGCAAACTCAAGATACGAATTCTGAAGCAAGAAATGCTGCCCATAACGCAACACTGTAGAGCGTAGCAACAAACAATGTACGAAAATGAAATCGACAGAGAAGAAAAAAAACACATGAAGCGTAAATAAGAAACCAGAATCAGAATCACGCGAAAAACTGGAGTTAGAGAAGAACCGGAGGAGTAATGATTCCTTGAAATTAAAATTTAATAAAAATTGTCAAAAAACACCTCTCACAGATAAAACGAAAGCTTAAGCATATAATACTGCTTATAATGCAGCACTACAGCGCGTAGCAACGAAAACTTTTCCTTTCGTTCCTTACCGGCAACTTAATATGTCCTATAGCACCTTTAGGATGCCTTGACATAATTAACACTACCGTTGGTATTATGTGGTTGGTACAACCCATTACCATTCGGTTTCCGTGGTAAGTGGAAAAGATTGGCATTTGCAGTACCTGTGAAGGACAACACTATACAATTTGTTTTATCTTTTTAGTACAACAGATTGTCATTTACATAACGTGGTAACCATGATTTCTAAGCAAACATTAATGACTTTAATGGCTACAAATAAAAACATATTTGAGTAGTAATTTTCAAGTTTACTTTTTTGAAAAATAATAATATTTTAGTTCTCTCTCTTTATCATCTTATAATTCTTTGTATTTTATTTCATCGTACTCGGGCCCTCTTTCTCTTGCTATGTCTCAATTTCTTGTTCTCTATCTATTTCTTGCTTTCTGTTTCTACGTCTCGCTCTTATTTTATGTCCTTTCCCCATCATTCCTTCCCTTACTATCTCCTCTCTTTCGCTCTATTCCTCTACCTCTCACTCTATCTCTATTTCTCGTTCTCGCTCTCTCTTCCTAACTCTAGCTCTCGCTCACTATCTGGATCTCTTTCTCTCGCTCTCTCCTTTTATCTCTCTCCTCCTATCTCTTGCTCTCTCTCGATCTCTTGCTCTCTCTCGATCTCTCGCTTGCTCTCGATCCGTCGCTCTCTTTATCTATCTTCTCATCTCTCGCAATCTATCCATCTCCCTCGCTCTTTCCGTATCTCTCGTTCTCACTCTCTATCTATCGTTCTTACTCTCTATCTCTCGTTCTCACTTTCTCTATCTCTCGTTCTCACTCTCTCTACCTCAAGTTCTCACTCTCTATATCTCACTCTCTCTATCTCACTCTCTCTCTCTCTATTTGTTGTCTTACTCTTTCTCTCTCTACTTCTCGTTCTCACTCTCTCTCTATCTCTCGTTCTCACTCTATCGTTCGTTCTCACTCTATCGTTCGTTCTCACTCTATCGTTCGTTCTCACTCTATCTCTCGTTCTCACTCTATCTCTCGTTCTCATTCTAACTCTCGTTCTCACTCAATCTATCGTTCTCACTCTACATCTCTCGTTCTCGTTTTCACTATCTATATCTCTCGTTCTCGTTCTCACTATCTATATCTCTCGTTCTCACTCTATCTATCTCTCGTTCTCACTCTCTTTCTATCTATCTATCTGTCGTTCTTACTCTTTCTATACCTCTCGTTCTCACTCTCTCTCTCTCGTTCTCACTCTCTCTCTCTCTCTCGTTCTTACTCTTTCTCACTACTTCTTACGCTCAATCTGGATATCTATCTCTTGCTCTGCTGTTTATCTCTATCTGTCTCTCACTCTCTTTCTATCTCTCTCTATTTATCTCTCTATCTCTCGCTTAATCTCTGGCTTTTTATATCCCTCGCTCAATCTCTGGCTATCTCTTTCTCTCACTCAATATCTGACTTTCTCTATCTCTCGCTCAATCTCTGACTTTCTCTATCTCTCGCTCAATCTCTGGTTGTCTCTATCTCTCGCTCAATCTTTGGCTTTCTCTATCTCTCGCTCTCTCTATACTTTGATGTCTCTATACATCTCGGTCTCTCTATATAACTCTCTCTCTCTCTCTCTCTGGCTAATTCTCGCTCTTACTTTACTTTCGTTCTATATGTATCTCTACTCTCGTTCTCTGTCTACTCTCAATCACTCTCCCTCTCTGTCTTACGCGCTCTTTGTTGTAAAGGCAATTTGTATAACAAAAATCTGCAAATAGCAGGATGTTGTGATCGTGTGGGGTCCTGTGTACAGTGTTGTCAACTGTTTCAAAATGTATGAAAAGTAAAAAAAGCCGCTACAGAACATGAAGAAAAATACGCTACGGAACGAATTAAAAAAAAATGACAAATCTCTAAACTCAAAAATTATTTAGCTTCGAGCGATTTTTGAAATAAATGAAGTACAAGGACATCTTTTGAAATTTAATTACGCGTAATTTTACTAAGTAAAAAGAGTAATTGTTGGGAAGGCTCCTTATCAATCATGGGGCCATTTTTCTTAAACCTTCAGAAGGATCCAATTTGAAGACAAATCAATATAAGCAGAACACCAGGTCTTGTCCAACAGCATTACCCTACTATAATCTTAAATAAGGAAAATCCTTCATGCGGCGCCCTTAAAAGGCCTTCCAAGGCCTTGTCACATAGGCCTAGCCGCTGCTTAGTATACATGTAGGAGAGTGTTGCTAGCCGTGGTTTCACACTTGTATTTATTATTCTCTTTTGAGTTATACTTCCTGCCGTACTTGTCAAGATTTATTTCAATTTTCCTACTTGTTGTTTGAATACGGACGTGTGTGGGTGTGCCGCCAGTACAAGGGAACTTGGAGAAAGGAGTTGAAGATAGATGTGAAAGTGGAGAGCGGGGGATACAAATAAAGTTTTGCCTTTACATTACGTTTGTGGTGCTTACCCCCGGCATGTGATTTTTTTTTTTATCAAAATAGCACACACTCACGTTTACCACATTATCCTGGGCCACAATCGTCACACACACACAGCACACTCACACACGCTGGCACGCACGCACACATTCTTACACACATCGCCACTGACTTAAGCCCATGTTGGCAACAAGTTCTTACAAAACACCAACTTTGCCGATCTCTTTCTTTCGTCCTTTCTATCCGTGCTTAGTATGGGTGTATTTTTTTTCCTTTTTTGGCTGACTGGCTGGCTGTCTGGCCCCGCAGAAGGATGAGAAGAATGAAAGAAAGGGAAATGTGTGCGTGAGTAAAGTTTATTGTTAAGTTTCCACCAGCGGCAAACGCACCGAAACCTGGCAAAGGTTCTAGGGGAGAAAAGTCTTGAGGGCACCGGCGGACACAGGCCCAGGAACACAAGGTGAAGTGAAGAGGAAACCCGGGAGAAAGTCAAAAAAATGAGTTACAAAAAGAAAACTGCTGCGTAAATGTGTGAAATTAATACACTCTGCAGAAAACGAGAAAAAGTTTGTGTGGCCCAGTGTGTGCCTGTATGGAAACTTAAATATATGTGTAACTGTAGCTACACATGCATATGTGAGTGTATTTTTCTTTGTATATGCGAGAGTGTAATACAATACTTTATTATTGCATTAGTAAAGTTGCTTTTTTATTTAGCTTCCTCGCTTGTTTTTTTTTCTTTATTGCCTCCCCCGTCGTTCTTGTCTCGTTGGCATTTTGTACGTCGAAAATTGTATGCAACATAACCTTCTTTTAACCTCTCATAGCGCTCACAGGCCCCCTCCATCCTCAACGTCTGCTGGTCTTCCATACATCAAGTCCCATCTGGTTATCAGCCGGGGCAACACAATAGCAATAACAACAGCAGCGGCAGCAGCAGCCGCCGCCAAACAAGCAGCTAGTGAGCTGCGTCGTACATGTTCCCGGTTACGACTGATATGATATGTGTAATTTTTTACTGTTTTGTTTTGTTTTCGGAATTTATAACTTTGACTTTGTAATGCAACATAAATATTTGCTTATCATGGTTGAAATATGAAGAGATTAAAATTTGAAAAATATGATGGGATTCACAGGAACGCCGGCGAAAACAACTGAAAATTTTGTAGGAAACCAAGATGAATGTAACGACTTGTTCTCTAATTCTCTTTAGCTGAACGAATTTCTAGGAAACTTTAACTGTGCGTTGAAAATATACTTATAAGAAAGTAGAAGTGGAATATATTTAAAGGGGTAAGATCTAATCTAATTTGTTATAGAAAAAATACAGAGGTTTGTGAAGAGTTTTTCTTGGATAAAAATTGGCTAATAAAGCTTTTTAAAACATAAAACACTTTGTAGTAAATTAATTTTTAACCAAAACATCCATTCCAATAGCATTAAAGTTCATACACTTGAATTAAAAATTTTCAGAAGCTTTATAACAATGGAGAGCTATGAAAGACTGTCTATCATATACCAATTCTCGCCATTTATAGTTTATCGATTACATTCGTAGGTATTGGATTTGTATCGCAATAATCAGCTTCATGAAGCTTAAGGAAACATTAAGCTCGCCATATAGTTTCTTATGTACGAGTACGTTGTTATGTGAGTAGAAGAGACGGCTCCATTGACACAATTTATCGATCTAACCACTGACTTAAAGAGCAACCGTTCCTTTTCTCAATAGAAGGGCGACCGCAAAACCAACTGGCCTGGCACATTTTCTGTTTTACTAGCAACATTTTGTTTTTGTTTTTTAAAAACAATCTTTTATAAGCCATCTGTCAAAATTTCCGAAATATTTAAAGATTATTCTCTTTTTTACAGGTGATTGAAGTAAACAAGTTTTATAATTTTTGAAAAATGGAAAATAAAGAGTTTCGTGCGGTAATTAAACACTTTTATATGAAAGGTTATGCGCCACAATTAATCAAAGATGAATTGGATTCTGTTCATGGCGATAATGCACCATCATACTCCACCGTGAAATCCTGGGTTCAACAATTTAAAATGGGTCGTTCAAGTACGGAAGATAAACAACTGCTGAAAACTGCTACTACTATTGAAAACATTAGAAAAATATTTAATGAAGTGACTTAAGATAGACGAATAAAGCTCAGAAAACTTGCAGATATTGTTAAAATACACGAAAAACAAGTTTGGAGTATTTTACATGATGAACTCCACATGAAAAGGCTATCCGCAAGATGGGTGCCGCGTTTGTTGACTTTGCCCCAAAAAATCGTCCGTTGGACCAATTGCGAGGAGCTTTTAGCGATTTATCAGCGTAATCCAATAGAGTTCTTCCGATTCATAACTGTTGATGAAACATGGATCCATCACTACATCCCAGAATGCAAAGAACAGTCAAAACAATGGATAGAAGCTGGTAAAAGGGGTCCCAAGAAGGCGAAAACTGTTAAGTCAGCAGGAAAAGTAATGGCCACAGTATTTTGGGATGCAAGGGGTATAATATTTATTGATTATCTTGAGAAAGGAAAAACTATAAATAGTGAATATTATTGTGCATTATTGGATCGGTTGAGTGAAGAAATCAAGATAAAACGACCGCATTTAGTATTCTTTACAAAACTAATACCGGAAAGTGAAAATTGCTATCAAGCAAAGTTGGCTGAGAATGCGGCAGACGGCCGGGGGAAGAAATGGAGAGTGAGAGTATGGGTACAAGACTACGTACCTCGATGTTCACGTATTATTCCTGTACACTCCATTACAGACTTGCTGGCAAACTACTAGTGAGCGGAAAAATTGGCAAGGCCTTAGGAAAACAACTATTCAACGGGGCCTTCCTTCATTACGAAAAGAAATTGTGCACAAATTCATATGTCGCTGTAGTAAAAAGATACGGTATGACATAAATGTAACGCAGCGCTCGAAGTTGTAACGGTAAGCATCCCTTCTTTGTCCGCTACCATCATTCGACAAAGTACCCCTCGCTTCTTTTCTCCAGGGCTCCTTAATGTTCTAAATCTACGCTAGCAAGTCAACCAATTTAAATGAACGTTAGCCAAAATTTGAGATGTAATTGTGGAAATAGTCCCACTTATAGGTACTTGACCAAGACAAACCATTTTAGTTACCGCTTGAAACCCTGTCCTTAAAGCCAAGGCCCATTTTAATGATGTGATAATTCCTACATAATGTTACAAGTGTTAGCTTTGAACTAAACCCTAAGTCAATTTGGTTTCTCTCACCATTGCTGGTTTATTTGCAATCGTTTTCCTTTCGTTTTAAATTTAAACCGGAGACACACATAACTCGTGGAATTAAAAATTACAAGTCAAACAGTTGATAACCTAGCGCCTGTCAGTCGGTACCCATGGTACGACAATAAAAGTAAACTGAAGATACGAATTCTGAAGCAAGAAATGCTGCCCATAACGCAACACTGCAGGACGTAGCAACAAATTAAGTACAAAAATGATATCGACAGAGAAGAAAAAAACACATGAAGCGTAAAAAAGAAACCAGAATCAGAATCACGAGAAAAACAGGAGTTGGAGAAGAACAGGAGGAGTAATGATTCCTTGAAATTAAAATTTAATAAAAATTGTCAAAAAACACCTCTCACAGATAAAACGAAAGCTTAAGCATATAATACTGCTTGTAATGCAGCACTACAGCGCGTAGCAACGAAAACTTTTCCTTTCGTTCTTTACCGGCAACTTAATATGTCTTATAGCACC
This sequence comes from Hydrotaea diabolus, assembly GCA_963513945.1. Taxonomy (NCBI): domain Eukaryota; kingdom Metazoa; phylum Arthropoda; class Insecta; order Diptera; family Muscidae; genus Hydrotaea; species Hydrotaea diabolus. Next base: position 7,425,892 of record OY740719.1, on the reverse strand, counting down.
CTTAGGATGCCTTGACATAATTAACACTACCGTTGGTATTATGTGGTTGGTACAACCCATTACCATTCGGTTTCCGTGGTAAGTAGAAAAGATTGGCATTTGCAGTACCTGTGAAGGACAACGCTATACAATTTGTTTTATCTGGTTAGTACAACAGATTGTCTATTACATAACGTGGTAATCATGATTTCTGAGTGAAGAAATCAAGATAAAACGACCGCATTTAGAAAAAAAAAGTTATTTTTCATCAAGATAATGCTCCTTCACACACACACTGCATTTTTAACTCAACAAAAGCTGGCCGAATTACGATTTGAAATTGCTCCGCATCCACCATATAGTCCAGATTTAGCTCCTTCTGATTATTTCTTGTTTCCAAATTTAAAAAACATTCTTGGTGGCAAAAAATTTTCGTCCAATAGCGGGGTTATTGCTGAAACTGAGGCATATTTTGAAGGTCTTGAAAAATCTTATTTTTCGGATGGAATTTAAAATCTTGAAAAACGTTTGATGAAGTGTATTGAGTTGGAAGGAGATTATGTGGAAAAATAAATAATAATAATTCCAAAAAAATGGTTCTTTTTATGTTAGGCCAGTTACTTTTGCGGTCGCCCTCGTATTTCTATAACTTTTTAAATTTCAATATTTTTCTATTTGTCAGTCCTTGAAAATCAAATCTCACATTAACTTTAAATTTTTGTAATTAAATTTCCTGCCCTAGCCCTCATTCGAAAACAACATCAAGTGAGGTTGTGTTTGCTGGCCCTTTCCCGAATTATTGTAAGGACAATTCCAAAAGTATGTTGCCTCCTGCTGCCTTGCGTCGTCTATTATAGGCTCGTTTGCATTGAGCAGCACATCATCAAAACAATGACGCTTATTGGATTACTCAATTTTCAGATTATAACCAAGGACTAGAGAACATAAGAAGGAAAATACAAAACTGAAACAAAAGAAGACGAACAAGAAAAAAAACACACGTACACACGCAATCTGAACTAATCCCCTGGAAACAGAAGGTGGTAATAACATTTAATGTAATCCCCAAAAAACACAAAGAGAATTGTCGACAACTTCTTGCACCAAAGGACATTTCTAAGTACAATCCAAAAAAAAAAAAACAAAGGAGAAGAGAAGAAGAAAAAAAAACAAAACGCAAAACAAGTAAACAGGCCGTCAACAATTTAGTATGAACGCCTAAAAATATGTAAATAATCATAAAGTACACAGCACAGCACGTTGGCAATTTGCGTCATTGTCACACGGCAAAGGCAAATAAATAGTCCCCGTCGTCAAATGTCCAATGCTGATATGTGTAGGGAGAGAGGGCTTAGAAGGCCGACCATCCCCCTCGTCAGGCACTGCTCATTTGCGCGCATTGTTCGAAACAGGCTCACGTGGGGATTTCATTCTTTTGTAGGGAAATTATGTTTTATGAAAACAATATGGTGTCGCCTAAAAGTATGCAACAGCACTCTCAACACTCGCACATACTCCAAATAAAATTAGAAACTTTTGTTGACAATTTCTTCCAAAAAAAATACAAAGCTTCGCTTGTTATTGTAGAATTTTATTCGCCTGCTCTCTCGCTGTTGATGCAAAATCCTCTAAATATGATTTCAACTTTCTGGGGCTTAGTTGTAGATAGAAGGACAAGTTTTGTTGGCGGACATTAAGGGGACAACAGAAATGATGAAACAATGTCTTCCAAATGATTTCTGATGTAAATCCCAGAAAGACAAACGTAAACAATACACATTTTAAGTGAGGAGCAGTCGTTAAGGTAAGAGACCATTAGGAAAATTTCCAGTGAGTGTAAAAATTATAAGGTGCACAACTTATCGTCCTTAATGGGATGTCGGGGGGCGGCGAACTGTGTAAAGTGTAATTATTTAAAGTTTTTCCTTTTTATTTTCAGATTAAATAAGACTGGTGTCGAGCTGTCATCTTATTCGTCAAATTATTTCTAAAAAATTTTTGTAGAGTTTTTCTTCAATATTTTTCATTTCCTGGAAAAGCTGTGGATTTTTTAAAAACAATTTAGTGATCTATTTACTTTTAATTACCCTCTAAAATTTAAAAACCCGTTTTGTTTTCTGAAAAAAATACCTCTAGACGGATCACCCTATATAAATAACACTTGGAGAATGAATAATGGAGAGATTCACAACTAAACAAAGAACCAGAATAATAGAATTTTATTATTTAAATTAGCGATCAATTATTTTAACGCAAAGTGATGAGTGGTGAGGCTCATTTTTATTTGAATGGCTTTGTTAATAAGCAGAACTGTAGGTTCTCGTGTTCTGAAAATCCAAGAGCCATTCACCAACGCCAATTGCACCCTATTAGGTGTACAGTATGGTACGGGATCACATCTGAAAATATCATTGGGCCTTACTTCCTCGAGAATGAAGATGGAAGTGCTGTAACCGTAAATATCAAGCGGTATAGGTTTATGATGGAAAATTTTTTACGCCCTGCTCTTGAAAACAGACCAGAGATGTGGTATCAGCAGGCCGGAGCCACTGCCCACACTGCCCGAGACACAATGGCACTTTAAAGTCAAATTTTTGAAGAGCGAATAATTTCCATAAATTCGGAAAATTTTTTGGCCAGTGCGATCGCCAGATTTGTCAGTAGCCGAATATTTTCTTTGGGGTTATTTGGAGGAGCGAGTATATGTGAACAAGCCCGAGACAATCCTTCAACTCAAGGCCATCGAACGCTACAGCCACAAATTCTGAAAGATGTTATGGAAAATGCTCTTAAACAAGCCCATCATTGCGATGCTAAAAACGGGAGTCATTTAAGTGACATTAGTTTACATACTAAGTGTAAATAAATTTCCATTTTGTATATTATATAATCTGAGAAAAAAAATTATAAACGGAAAAGTTTTTAAATTTTTTAATCCCAAGTTAACTTTTGGCCCACCCTGTACAATCACCCTTGTCGTCCTGCGTTAGGAGACCTTAAATTTCCTACAGGGGTTTCCTTTCTTGTGTTTTTAGTGTCGGGGGAATTGCTTTTCTTTTTGGCTGTCAATAAATCTAAGGTCATTTGGAGGTCAAGGTTCAAAGAAAACATTACCGGCAACAACAGCGCCTAACTCAAATGAACTTTTAAAACATCTTTGAGGCATTGTGAACACGAACAGCCAACAAAAAACAGGAAAAAAATAAAAATAAAAAACCAAAAAAGTCCGCTTTAGGGAGTCTAAAGTAATGTGAAAATAAAGCATAACTTCAGGTACTTGAGCACAAACAATTCAAAGGAAAAACTCAAGTGTGCGTTAAAAATAACACTTGAAAACTCTTACACTTTTAGGCGTCGGCCGTACAAGAAACACAAGAAAACACTTGAGCAAAATTCTTTTAAATGCTGCCTTTTGTTCTCCACAGCCAGAAAAAAGCCGTACAAATTTAAGATACTTAATTTTTATATGAGATGGCTCGATGGAGGAACGATCAGGGGGCTGTAAGAGTAGAACGGAAATTGCTCCATGCATGTGCTTGAGAGCTTTTTCAATTAATTTTTACATATCGTTTACCGCATTTGATTTTTTGTCTTTCATTTTGGCCTGGCATACTTTTAGGCTTGCGGTTTCGAGTGTTATATTGTCATCACTTCTGCCGCCCTGCCATTCACTATTATGCTCATCATTATCATCAGCCCAGCTCCGGCTGGATAAATATCTCGGCTGTGTGTGTGTGGTAATTTTTACTCCTTGTGTGTGTTTTTATTATTAATATTAAAACAAAGTGATTTTTTGTTAAACCACAAGTGCTATTAAGTGTTGACAATATTGTCTTTAACCATATACAACGCACAGTAGATTTCCTCCTCAGCCGCAGCAAAGGCTACGTACAACAAAGCCATATCCTCTGACAGTGGGATCGCTTTTCAAAATGAAAAAACCAGAAGGAAACAAAAAAATATAAACCATAACGCATACAAAGTTTTCATAAATAGGCATATATGAGGACATGTTTGTCTGTGCGTGTGTGTGTGTGTGTGTGTAGATCTCACCCTCGGCCGCCTTTAGAAAAATTATGCCTGCCTGGTGCTGCTGCTCGCCTTTTGTTTTGTATTTTTTCTGTTAAATGTTAATGGAAAAATTTAATTATATGTAATAATAGCTTTAAGTGTATAGACAAAAGGCGGCAACATATGATAATGTTTGCATACTTTTAGTCGCAACAAATATGGAAGAGGAGAGGCAGAGAAAACAAAAAAAAAACAGCGGCCGCCCTACAAAGGGCTTTATCTAGCCAACCTACTTGCTTACCTACGGGGTATGTAAATATGCCCGCTTCACTGTGTAATATTGTAATAATAATTAAAAACATACACAAGTACTTTACTTTTGCTTTGTAATAAAAATAATGGTCATTATTAAGAGAAGCCAGCCAGCCAGCCATTCAGCGAGCTATTCAGCCAACCAGCGAGAACGCTGATTCATCGCCCCACTGCGTGTGCAGTGTGTTCAGATGGTGAAAAGGGATTTATTTCACAGTGAATGGCAGACTCCTTTATTTCTCTTCTGTTGTTGCCTACTCGAGTAACAGGAAATATCAATTATTTTTAATTTAATTACCCTTGCATACTTAGGAGGGCGTCGTGGACGGGGTGTATGGAGTTATAATACAGATTAAAGCATACTTTTGAGGGTTTTGCAAAAAAAACAAAGGCGAAATTTAAACACAATCATCTTGAAAGCCTTTTGTGTACTTAAAACAAATGATTAGCGATTTAAAAACTCATCTCATTCATTTGGTTGCTTTCTTCTTTCAGTCAAATGCCATAAATTCCCTTTTGACTTTTAAAGCCTAACCTGAGGCGGAGTTTTTAGGAAATTCAATGGAGTTAGAAAGTTTATGAGAAATATTTATAATGCCCACATAAAGGTATTTGAAACTAATTAGCGTTAAGGGCCTATTAAAACTGACATAAACTAGTAGTTTATCAATTTTTTTTTGTACAAAACCGGTATTTACTTTATCTTTTTATACAGAGTGATTCATTCTCGGTGGAAAAATTTAACCAGCGTATTCCTTGGCTCGTTGCAGGAAAATATGTCCATCTCCGACCATAACTGAAAATGCAAGGGGGCAAAATGTCAGTGGTTTGAGTGGAGGTCGGAGGGTACTAGGGTAAAATTGATAAGTTCTGAGCCAGCATATTTTCGGGCATGGTCGTTAATGGACATATTTTCATATGAGCAAGAAATTCGCTGTTGAAATCTGTCCAGTCGTGAATAAATCATCCGGTATAGAAAAAAAAACAAACAAGAAGCATAAAAAAACTGAAGAATACAGAGTACAAAAATAAAATGTTTAGCAAACTTTTAACAAATTTTAAATTTAGACAAATCGATCCAACAGAAGACGCAACCACAAAGGTTCTATGTACCGGATCGAACATTAATTCTTTGGACAAGCGCTGACACCCCAGTGCCTTGTGCCAAGATAATCTCATAAGAACATTTTTTTTTTTGAAATTTAAATGTCAATTTTTTTATTTTATTAATTTCAAAAAGTTTACCTCAGCAAAAAACACCTTTGAATTTGTACATTTTAAGTACACAGACAATTAGAACAAGCGAACATATTAAGTTTAGCCAGGCCATGTTTTATACACCCTTTATAATGGATTGTGGTCAATATTTTCAAAGTAGGTACACCTACTGAGCGCCTGTTTAGCAAAACATTAAAATGTGTAAATTCCAGTACCCATTGTCTAATTACGACGCTATACAGTCTAGGACAATTTGATGATAAAAACTTGCATACTTTTTAAATATTAAATCGATTGGTCCATTGTTTGAGAGTATATAATTTTTTTTGCATGGCACCATCCATTTTTCTTCCAAAGCATGTCTCTTTCCTTGCCAACATCAAATACTTCAACTATCTTTGCCGTGACGGCAATATTTTGTGAGACAATTGTTTATGAGACTATTTAGTATAAGACAATTTTTTGATAAAAACTTGCATACTTTTTAAATATCAAATCGATCGGCCCACTATTTGGGCATATACAATTTTTTTTTTTTGAGTGGCACCAACCATTTATCCTCCACGTCGTGACTTTTGCCATACCAATATCAAATACTTGAACTATAGTCGCCGTGTCGGCATTAGTTTATAAGACTTGGTCTTTTAATGTTCAGGGCTAAATAGGCGATGCCAAGCCCTTTTGTCTAATTTAAACTTAGGAGTTAATTTCTTGGTATTTAATTCTGTGAAAGTTGTATAACGATCGGTTCATTATTTTGACGATTTTTTAGGGAACGTGGCACTTTCCACTTATAAAATTAATAGCAACATCATAATAATTAACTAAATATCATCTTCCTATCTCTAATAGAAAGAAGTATGGTCTGTCTTAGTTCAGAGTATTATGGGTGGTGCCATGTCATCGTAGGAAACACTTGAAATATGTTTTAACTAAAAATGTTGGTACGCTTAAAGTTTTTGATGATGGTACCCCTCCCAAAGAAGATCAGATTTATAGTAAAGTCTTTAGAGATTGATTCAGTCCCGTTATGGGAAAAATATTAGCATATTAGCTGATCTAGCCTACATTCAATACCAAGCATTTTGGATCGTCAGCACATATCCCTATAACATTTTATTAATCAATCTTTTATAATTGCGACCAAAAGGTTACTTTCCACATAAAAATGGACATGACTTAGATATTTTCTTAAATTAAAGTATGTATATAATAAATTTCTTTTTGCGTCATAAAGTAAACACATTCAGCTAATTTTGCGAAGAAAAACATTTGAATTTAAAGAGGGACAACGAAATAAAAAATTCAAAAAAAAATAATTTATAAAAATTCAAAAATATTTTGTTAAACCACAATTAACTCTTTTCAAACTCGTCCTCGAAAGTTTAAAAGGTGTCTTGGATCATCAACAATTGATACAGGGTGGGCCATTAAAATTTTAAATTTAAATCGGCTGTAAAAAAAGTACTGAAAATTTTATCAAATTTCTGGTTTAATTGGAAAGTTTGTACTTTGTCATTTAATACTGGAACACATTATCATTCATATGACTATCACGACTGGCTTGGCAGTACCTCATCTCATTAACCCCATTTTTTAGTTTATTTTCAATTGTTTCGGGTCGAATCTCTTTAATGGCAACTTCGATTTCATGTTTCAACGCTTCAATTTTCTCTGAATGCTTTGTTGAATATTTATCCTGAATGGCTTCCCACGGAAAATAATTTAAAGGGCTTGGATCACTGCACCGAGGCGACCAATTGTCATCACAATTTCGGCTGATTATTCAATTTTCCAAAACAGTGCATAAAATATGGATGGATGCGTTGGCTGTATCACATCTTGTTGAAACTAAATGTTGTCCATGTCATTTTCTTGAATTTTTGAAAGCAAAAATTCTTTAAACTTGGCGCTGTAACGTTCACCTTTGACTGTAACGACAACTCCTTGCTTATTTTTGAAGACAAATGGGCCAATGATGCCGCCAGCCCAAAATCCACATCGAACAGTGACTCGTTGTGGATGCATTGGCTTCTCAATAACTAGGTGTGGGTTCTAAATTCCATATGAGTCAATTTTGCTTTTGCTTGACATAGCCACCAAGATAGTCAGCTTCTTCTGAAAACACGAATTTTCGGTACAATTCTTTATCTCCTGCCAAACAATCTTCAGCCCACACCATCAGAAGCGAAAACGCATCGGATGGTGTGGAAGCGTTGAAACATGAAATCGAAGTTGCCATTAAAGGGATTTGGCCCGAAACAATTGAAAATTTTCTGAAAAATTGGCTTCATCGGACGAGGTACTGCCGAAATAGTTGTGGTAATCATTTAAATGATATTGAGTTCCATTATTAAATGGCAAAGTTCAACTTTTCCTAGAAATTTGAAAAAATTTTTAGTATTTTTTTTTTACAATTGATTCAAATTTTAAATGGCCCACCCTTTCTTTAAGATTTTATATTTGCAACATGAAGCTTGCTTTCCACCGAAAAGGACACGGCTACGATTTTTAGATTATTTAAAAAACGTAATTTTTTTTAAAAAAAATTCTTACAAAATTAAGTTAAAAAAAAATTAAAAAATATATTATTTATCTCTTAGTGAATACCTTTCAAATGCATCTTCTTGCATCAAAATATCTAAACTCTGTCCATACTTATGATAATTTGAAAACAATGACCCCTAAAACTCATTGAAGACTTCAGGGGCGCATTAGTGCAACCTGTTCTTTTACACAGCATCATGAAGTACGCTTTATGCAAAAAAATGAGCTTTGAACAGTTTTGCTGAAAATCTGTCCTTAATTCTTTTTAAGGGTTATGGTACTTCGAGGTGTTGCCAACGGATTCCAATAGTATATAAGTACAAGGGCTTACTTAAGCATAAACAAAATATCAGATGGACAAGGAATTTAAGCCTTAAAGCAAGAAAAGTGCATAGAAAATCCAACAGCAAACAACTAAAGAAATTTTAAGACAACTTTTCTTCCTTTAACTCTTAAGCCTCCCTAGCCCTAAGCAAGAGAAAATGTTGCTTAAAGACCACCTCAGATGGCCAGACGCCGAAACAGCACAAGTGGTATATTCTGACTATAAGGAATCTATCAAGGGCTTACTTAAGTTTAAACAAAATATCAGATGGACAAGGAATTTAATCCTCAAAGCAAGAAAAGTGCATAGAAAATCCAACAGCAAACAACTAAAGAAATTTTAAGACAACTTTTCTTCTAATAACTCTTAAGCCTGCCTAGCCCTTAGCAAGAGAAAATGTTGCTTAAAGACCTCCTCAGATGGTCAGACGCCGAAACAGCACAAGTGGTACATTCTGACTATAAGGAATTAATTTCTAACCTAAATACAACGGCTAAGAAAAATTGCCCGGAGAATTTAGAAACCATAATTATTAAATGCAAATTGTTGCAATGCAAGGCTTAAATCTGAGCAAAACTTGTACCCACCCTTTGTGAGCAAGAGCCAAATCTTATTGTTGAAGCCCTGCACTGCGGAAATAAACCGTACCCTGCAAAGAGTGAGGATGTGATAGAAAAATATTTTCTTTCCATAGCCGGAGTTGGCCCTAGAGGAAAAAATTAAATAAGTCACTACTTGCATCGGAAAGGTATTGAAAGATTTTATCCTTTCAGTTGCAGCAGGTCTACATTTGTTAAGTTTCTTTCATAGTAAGTGGGCGTGGCCGAACTTGAGTCTTGCAATTCAAAAAATAGATAGTGAAATTAGTGCGCTGGACGGATTTGATGGGCCGCCACAAGCAAGTCCAACAAACGCCATTTAAGTGTGGATTTAAAATATGAAAAAATATGGACGTAGTTGCAAAGCGGTCTCTGCAGCAAAAATAATGTAGATTACAAGGGTCGCAGCGGTATTCTACTCAGCACTTCCATTTGACAACACAGACAGTGCTGAAACTCATTGACTCCGAATAAAGGCAGGACTTGCAGCGAAAAGTTTCCATTAGGATGCCAAAAATGTACATTTCAATTAATTTTTCTTAATTTTCATTTACATAAATACATAAACTTACTGCGTGATTGATGCAAAATATCCATGGCTGTCCAAATTTTTATAATCCATCTTCAATGTTGGAAAATTTTCCTCCAAAAAATGTAAGAGCCCTCCTTGACATTTTTGGAATCCTCAGATCCTGGTATTTATCCATAAATGTACACAACGCGTAGGCCATATTTTTGCACTTCTACTTTTTCCAAATCTATTCTTTATTTTTTATTATAAGCAAAATTAACCGGCACTTAATTTTTATTGCGCAATTACGCCGCAAAAATGAAAAAATATGTTTGTCTTCTTCATTTGATGATTGACATTCACAAGTGCCTAACGACAGGGGTCGTTCAGTGCATTTGGTAATTTATGAGCGATCAAGCACAATGACTATTGAAAAGCGTCTGGCGACTTGACTTTCATGTGTGCGATTTAACCGAATGGCCACTTTAGATCAAAAGATGCTTGAACATGGATAAAAAGGAAAACCCCATAATCGAAATCGCATCAAAGCCATAAACTTTGGATGGAAAAGGAGTTATTTTTTAAGAAGTTACCAATTATCACAAGAAAGCAGCCTACGTTTCTATAAAATGTAACATTACTACAAGTCAGACGACCAATGCACCGTTTGCGGTAAAAAAAACACGCAGTATAAAACAATATTTTAAATTTTTTGTTATAAAATTTTCAATCTACTGCTCCAAAAACTCACTTATTGAGCCATTTATTAAAAACGATTTACATTATTGAATTTTTAAAATACGTTTAAATTGTTTTCATACTATTTTATTGTATATCCTGTCAAATGATTATTTTTTGCGTATGTTCAGTGAAGAATTAAATTGTATTACACATTTGTTAAGTGCAATTTTAGTGTAGGAAACTCAAGAAGAGGTGTCAAGTATAAGAAAACAATAATTATTTTTAAAAAAAAATTACCCCATCGAATAGTTTTACTTATTTAAAATTTACTATTTAATTGATAATTAATTTTAGCCAGATTTAATACACGGTAAGCAGCGAGTTGACTTTATTTCGCTAAAGATACAAGTTAGAGTTAGAAGACTTATTTTTCCAAAAAAAAGGCAAACATGTAAAGTGACTTTGAAAATTAAACAAAATTGATAATTTTGCAATAAGTAGCAATGCAAAACTGTAGCAATTTATTGATTTTATATATTTTATTGATTATTTTAATATAATTCTCTGATTTGAATTGTATGCCTTGACGAATTGGCACATAAAACCTCTTGTTGTCCAATTCTCATTGATGTATTCATAGGGAAACAATGTTTCTATAGCCTTAATTTTGTTTTTGCTAGTTACCCCAAACGAACCAATCTCTTACATAAGCCCATAAATACTTTAATCCATTACGAAAACATTTAATTGTTTGTAAAACACAATTACATTATGTTGTATAAGTATTTAAAAATAAAACCGAAATATGAAAGCCATTATTTCGGAAATCCTATTACAAAAGGCTTTGCCCGTGATATAAAATTGTATTACTAGCCGCTCACACATTTCGCTGACCTCCGAACTGTAATCCTCTTGCAATCAATTTAAATTAAAGTGAACACTTCTTTTGGAATTTACATATACTTATGACAAAATTGAGAACTTTACATCCGTCTCTGATTAGAGGGCATCAAAACAATGTCATTGTATAATAAAGCGTATACTCCAAGGCTATTAAAAATTCCATAAAATCCTGCAGAAAATATATTCAAATTTTATTATTGTACATGACATTTTTATTTCAGGCATTTGCCAGAATGTCCATTCCGGATGGTGATGACGATGACATTGGTTTTATACCGGTTTCCCCTGTGGTGACAATCTGCTCTCTCTCAAAAAAAAAAATCAACCACAAACCAAATTTGTCACAAATTGTAAATAGATTTAATGTCCTTTTCCCCTCTTTCTCAGTGGACTTGGAAGTCACATGGACAAATTATGTGATTTTGTAAAGAAAAAAAAAATTGCCTGAAAAAAAACCAACGAAAACTTTTAACGGGGAAAATTTAATTCGTTAAAATATGCAACAAATTTTTCATACTTTGTGCCGTGCCTCGCAGGAAAAATAATGTAATCGCATCATCCAGCAAACAAAACTGTCAGAGAGTGTTGTTGTTTACCGACTCTTCGCCTTCCTGATTATCATCCCCGCCCACCATAACAACGACAGTAAGATGAGTACGGACGAAGTGTATACGTACTTATTATAAATTATAATTCATTTTTTTCGCACAAAATAAGTTTTGTTTATTTGTATACAAAACAACATAATTTTTCATTTTCAGCAGTTTTTCTTCTCTAGCTCGCTCTGTGGTTCCGAGTTCGGAATGTATGCGGGTTTGAGATCCACTACCATGGTGTTGATGTGAACTTTTTCGTTTTCTCACTCCTCCGTCTCGCGTATCCGGAAACACAGCAGAGATGAATGTATGCATGATGAGTGCAGAGTAAGGTAAACAGAAAATTACTGTCATTTTTTTTGTTTTGAAACAGAAAAAATGAATTGTATGAATAAATTCATATAAAACACCAGCAGCAGCCAGTAACAATGTTTCATATTGTTGTTCATATTATTATTGTTTTGTTGCACTCCAACAACGTCTCTGAGAGTCATTGGTGGGTTGGGCTGTGGGTGGGCGTGGTTGTTTATAGTTTTGGCATTTTGAATTATTTTTTTTTGTCATCCGCTCATCAAAAACAAACACCCGAAAAAAACTTTAAATTGTAAAACATCATCAGGAGTTGTTTTCAAACACAACTTTGTGTTGCCCTCCTCTTTTACATACGTATCAGTGTAGTGTAGGAATCCGCAAATTTCGAAAAGTTGTGGTGTTGCAGTTTCAGTTACGGGAGAGATAACTGTATTTTGCATGTATGCGTAGTGAAAACAACATCAAAATGAAAAATATGTAATTTCAATATACTCGTATCTCATTAAAAGCAAACATATAACTTGCGGCCCACCCGGCCCGGTGGGTTCGAAATATACATCAAAAATGCAAATATATCTTTGAATTATTTGAAATACTAATGTATGAAAACTTTAATGAAAAATGAGTATTTTGTTGTTTTTGTATGTTAGAAAAATGTCCCTCAATATGGACTGTCAATTTCCATAACGATTGTAATAGAACTTTGGAAAAATCACAAAAATGTGAATTTTCGGATATATGTATGTACATGAATGGAAAATATTCTAAAACCCTAAATATCAATATTTTACATTGAAAGAAACTAATTATTATTTGGTACATCTTGTCAAGTAATTGTTTTATGCGTATGTTCAGTGAAAGCCAAATTCCTATCTCGGTGCAATAAGATGCATTTTGATAAAGAGGATCCATCCGTGCTTATTTTTTATGTTTATGATCTTACATTGTCGAAAACCCCACCTCCTGCACATGAGATGGGATCGAATTCGCCGATAACATTTCTCGTAGCTTGATTTTCTTTAGTGTAGTGTTATGTTCATTGTTGTAAAGCGTTCGTTTCATGTTTTCCAAAATATTGTAAACTGGATTTGTACTGGATATGTACGATCTCAATGTTTGGGAAAAACAATATGTTTTATTAAAAACAATTATTTCCATGAAATATCTTTTGTATTGCAATGCTTTAAAATGTGTTCCTAGAAAACATACAAAGTTGAGATGTTTTATAACATCTTAATGTATGGAAAAGCAATATGTTTTTGCCGAAAATAATTTTTTTCTCGCAATCTCCTCGGTATGGAAAAGCAATCATGATGCTTTAGAATCATAAAAAATATGATTGAATCCAAAAAACGCCATGCGTTTCCAAAATGAATGAAATAATTAGCAAAACCTAAAAATGGTATCGTAAAAACTTTGTTCAAATCTATGTTAAATTTTAATTAGTATAAGGTGAGATTAAGTTTGTTTGGAGTATCATAATTTTCCGCGTATTTTTTTTTAACCAGCCAAATTAATTATTAAATTTTAAGCAAATTTTTTCGTTTCCTTTATAAAAAAATTCTGATTTCTAAACAATTTAACCCTTTTGTATCCATCTATGCATAATTCATTGACTGAACCTTCTTAATTAAATACTTTACATTCGAAATATTTGTCGGCCGTAGGAGAAACAAACTTTGTTTTAAGCCAAAAGTAACTGACGTCAACGACAACGCTGATAACGCGACTAAAAGGACAACAAAATACGAAAATAAAAATTAACATTTGACATTAAAGCTTAGCCGAAAACACGAAAAGAAAGAAGAACAAAAAAACAAAACTGAAAACGAAAAGGTTTTGCCCTAAAAGTAAACACAAAGTCAATGGTTAATTGCGCTAAAAAGGACGTTAACATTGGCCATACTCACATTCGCCTAAGCAGACAAACAAACATACAATAAAAAAAAACATACAAATGTAGGTATACATGGCCATGTGACATGCTATAAATGAATAATACGAGGGCTTTATGACGGGTATTCGTTCCTGTAGGCAGGACATTGGTCAGATTTAATGTTAAAACGTTTTACTAGTTCATAAGAAAATTCTGTCAGTTTGACAGTTGCCAAGATTAATTCAATCACACTTGAGAGTTGATGATTGCATAATGATCGTTTAAAAATGAGTGATAAAATTTTTCGGGCTTAAGCTCAATGAAATCTACGTTCAGCGAATTTACAAATTTGTATTGAAACTGTAAGTCAAAATTCAATAAAAGTTAATAACTCTTTTTTATTTATAAAATCTGTTCGCAGTTTTACTTTTATATTTTCATCGTTTTTGAAAAGTTATTATAAGCGTATGTTCAGTGAAAGCCAGGCTCATTTTGATGTGTTTCTGGTCTGTGTTGTTAAGTGTCCGTATAATGTTTTCCGTAATGTTTTTGTTTAAAACTATTATTTTCTCTGAATCTCAACGGTGTGAAAAAGGATTATCAGGATGTGTAATAGATGTCCTTAAATAATTAATGCTTGATCCATATTCAAAACATTTTTGAATGAAATTTTTATTATGCCTCATTCGTATATACAAATGAAATCCATGTTGATTGGATTTCGGCTAGAAGTCTATTACAATTTGTATAGGAAATGACAGTCGAAATCCAATGAAAATGAAATCAAAAGGGTTTCGTTGGTATATGCGAATACCATATTACAATACTTTAGGCTTTATCGCTCTAAATTATATACTACACTGATTATAGAGCCCTCGAAATTATATTCATTTCAAAGTGCTAAACTAGCCTTTTTATTTGTTTTTAGCATATCCCCTCGTGGTGACATAGAAAAAGAGTGCACCAAGTTTAGGTCAAAGTAGTAACTAATACATTGTATGTGTTAAAATCCACTATTTGTACGCACATACAAGAGTCGTATGAATACGTTTGAAAATACCTGTCCCAAATACGACCTCCACTCTACATACACAAAAAAGAGGTGAATATTCAGTGCTTTATGGCCATAAACATGTATGTATGCGGTAACACCACAAAACTTTGTCGACAAAAAATACGACCAGAACAACCAACACAGCGATTTTTACGTATATGTACGTTTGTGGCTTTGAGCAAGATATTCGTACATAAGTACTTATTCGTAGTTGGCTGGTTGATGACAAAAACTTTTCATTTTGCTTGAGGATTTGTGGCATATTCTAGTACCATTCGTTCGATTGGAGGGAAATCAGTTTTTGATTTTTTTTCGTTTTGCTGTGGACAAAATTTATGTGAAAGGGTCAAACGTGATGGCCACAAAATTTATGTCGTCGATGTATTTCAGATGACACGGTTTAAGACTTGTCGCAAAAAGACATCAGCGAATTGAGCCATTAACTGAGATACGACTTGAAGGTACTAAGTATGTCAAGGGAAAACAGAAGGCAAATTAATCAAAGTAATGGCACATTTTACTTATGAAATGTATGTGGGCTATATAAAAATCAATAAATCTTCGGAATAATATTTTATATTACAGATATAAAACATAACGAGCAATCATTATGCGTACATTCATTTTTAAGCAATTGAAAATGTACTATTGAATTAATAAATAATAGAAGGAAATCGCCAAAATTAGTTTATTCGCATACACAAACAAAATCTAGATTTGGTGTATTTCGTAGCGAAATCTATTACATTTAAAAAAACCAACACTATCGAATTTTTTGGTTAAACCGGCCCCAAAAATTTGCTTTGTTTGCAAGGGAAAAAGTCTTATCGCCCATGCGCATATACAATTGAAATCCAAATTCTCCGGATTACTAGTCGAAATCTATTACAATATGTTATTCCTCATTCGTATACTTATATACAAATGAAATCCAATTTTATTGGATTTAAATCTTATACAATGGAAGTTGAAACCAGAGAAATTAAATTAAAGTATATGTTCAGTGTTATCCTTAGCCATGTTCACATATGCCAGTCAAATCTACTTTTTCAGGATTAAAGCCAGCCAACAAGAACATTTTTTCCCAGGAAATCAAAAAACTTTGTACACTTGTGTGGGGTGTTCCGAATATTGATCAAAAACATTGTTGACAATAATTTTTTCTATGGGTTCTGACACTTTTTTGCGTGAAAAAGATATCTTAGTATTAGGCTTTAGTCATTAAAACTTACAAAAGATTAAAAGAATATCTTTATAAAGATAATGTGAACTTTAAACCTTTCGTTTTTATGAATATAGCCGTGCGCTACGTTCGTTCACGTGAAAAATTTATTGACCTGAATAAAAAATAACTCATAAATATGGATTTGTAAATTTTCTCCATTTCAAACCAAATATTAAAATAAATTCTGTGAAATTGTTAATCAATATCTCGCAAACTGCATGTAATTGTACAAGTACTAATTTTTTCGTTTTCCCTGGGAAATACCTTTTATACCACAGAAATACAACAGCTTAATTTGAAAATATATGATTTTGAAGGCATAAACGAATGCTGCATTCACGTTATTTATTATTCCACGAAACACTAAAATTTTTGGTATACTTCGATTCGACTTTTTCATTTGTTCTGCAGTCCTTAGTGATATCTAATGTTTGCAGACATTCCAATATAAAGTATATACCTACAAATACATTTAGACCGTCTGACCTTTGAATTGTCTTTGGTCTGCAGTTAAAGTTGGACGAAGAAAACTTTTGTTTTATGACCCGCATCATAACACATGTAGTACATGCACAACAACACACGGTTCACGCGTCGTTGCATATTTCAGGGTGGATTCCCTACCATACTTTCCAAAGTGATATCAAATAATTGATATGTTTCAGTATTTGTATCAGCTAAAGAGCAATTAAAGTGAAAAAGGCAGAAAGAGAACATTCAAACAATAGCCCGAAGTTTCCTTTCCAAGAAACTCTGCAAAAGGTCACAGATGTTTATGTCTGCTACATGCTGTTGCCTTAACACAAACAATGCCTGCACTTTTTGCCACTTTGGACAAGCCAGTACACGTGGCTTGTAGTACGTACGTATGCACGGCCACACGTCACGCTTAAGCGACAACATGATCAAGGCAGCAGAGAAATATGTGAACTAAATAAAGCGGATGTGGCAAAAGGTTAATGATATGTAGTATACAACTTGCCGATGAAGAAAAAAGTTGAGAAGAAGAGCACAATGCGGACAACAAAAATATAAAATACTGCAAGCTAATATACTTTGTTACTGAATGAAAAAAATGTTATTTTTTCAATATCTTTAGAAAGAGGATATTAAAACAAATGTTGCCGTTTTTTCAATCAATTTTAAAATATTCCTGGCAAACACACCTGTTGTTTGTTTACAAGCGTTTCCTTGTGATTGTTGTTTTATGCCACTAATATCTTCCTAAACTTTCGTGTCCAATTCACAAATAACCCCGGAAATTTGCATCCCAATTTTCTTGAACATTTTTATTGTGTTCCGAACTCCTTGTTGTTGGTTATTCTCTTCCGGTATTTCCTCTTTTTCCGTTGATTTATGCTGTCAGTTCGTTCTTTTCGGGACGTATCTCAACTTTTTTAATAAAAATATAAAATTTGCATATACCAACGATCCACCCTCACACGCCTGCCCAACTGGGAGACGTAAAAGCTCAACAAAATAGTAGTGGTAAGTCATGGTAACCCTAAATAAATCTGAAAGTTAGCATAACTTTTAAGGAACTTTTTTGTAAAATATAAGTGAGTAATGAAAAAGTGCTTGAAACTATAGAAATGGTTTCCTTTTTCTGGTTGGTGGGGGTGAATATTTAAAATCGCGAAACAAACTTCAAAATAAAGTTAGCGTTGATAGACAGAAATTTGAATTTTGTATATAATTCACGAGGAGTATAATTCAAGTATAAAGTATAATTCAATAACAAAGGTCAATAACCGGGCTGACCTAATTAACAACAAGAAGATATTTCTCAACAGGGCGTTTGTCGGATTTATAAAACTACAAAAAATTATACATTTACGTCCTTTGAGGCTAATGAAACTAAATTGGACATACTAAATGTCTTAAGGTTCCGCAGTATAAAAACCATGCCTCCATAATCTATAAACATGTATGGCACGGCTTTTCCATGCAGACAATGCAATATCATATCAAAAAACGCAGCGTAAGGAAACCAACTTCAGTGTGCCCGGGCCTTTAAGCCTGGTGAACAAAACATAAGTTGTTCAAATAATGACTCGATTTCGCCAAGTTGAATCTTGTGTAGATGGCCAGAGATTGATCAAACTAATTTTTCCCAATAATTTCACGGAATTTTTTTCATATGGAGTTTGAAACATTTCCACGTGAATGGATACGCGACTTAAAAGAGTATGAATTTTTAATAAAGGTTTTTAATATTCTCTAGGAAATTAACTTGTTTTTGTTTACCTGATAGCATTATGGGAAACATCGTTTTTAAATTAAGTACAAAGCATGACCAACTTACCTAAAAAGAGAGAAAGAAAACAAGGTAAATTAATAAAAAAAAAAATATTTTTAAATAGAAAATATAAGTTATGAGGCGTTTCTTAATAGCACAGCTTTTTCTGTCTTACTAAATTACAGTAATCTACTTCTTGATCCTACATCATATTAATGCCTATCTTAGGAAGCAAAATGCAAGACGAAAAATTACTGATCATGGAACTGGAAATCTTTCATTTGGTTGGAAATAGTTTTAAATACAAAAAAATTGTGAAAGAACGGCGCTTTTTTTCTTACGCTGCTTATATTTTAACTTTCGCTAGCCTAAAAACCTTTAAAAAAGTACCCAAATCTTACAATTAATGTTTACCTCACACTACTGAAGTTCAAAAAAACGCAGCGTAGGAAAAAAGGCTTCGGGTCTTAAGAACAAATAATATCATCTTGGTGTAAATGGCATATAAAAAAAAAATAACAAAGGCCATTCGCACAATTCGATTTATTAAAGAAACTAAAATCGAAAAATGTAAAGCAGCCCACACACCAACACGTTTTTCACCACAATTTGTGCGGCATTCATGCTGTATCCCACGTACTCCTGTGCTGTAAAATAACGGGTGCGCGCACGAAATCTACCCGCATACGGTTCTCATACTAATTTTAGTAGATTACGGCTCAATACTAATTTTAGTAGATTTTGACACGAAATTCCTTTTATGTTGACTTAATATTTATGAGCGAATATGAGTATTGTGTCTTAATGGTACTCGTATATAAATTTTAAATTCACATTTACTGGATTTGTAGAATTTGTGTGGAAATCCATTGCTGCACGACCATCGTCCATTGGAAAATTTGCCACAGCTCGAACCAAAGCAGTCTTAAGAGATCCAATGTTGGGATATCTTTTGTGACAAACCTTGTCCTCTAAAACCGTTCACAATTTGTAATCCATGACTGACGCTGGGTGATGACCCTTTTCCACCCTTGGGTTCAGTTCAGATGCTTCCATAGATGACCGCGCATACACTCTAGCATTTTGCTTGTTAAATTTTTCCTAAACGGTAAAAAAATTTTCATCGGTGAACAAAATTTTTCTGTGCAAGTTATCAGCGTGCTTCACCAAGAGACGTTTGCATTTTTCAATTTTTTTTTTTAAAGCTGCAGTCAATAAATGTCCGGTACGTCGTTTGAAAGCCCCAAGTCTTTTTTAATGATTCGACTCTTGGACTTTTGCGTGATATTCATCTCACGAGCCATAATTTTCTCTTTTTAGCGCGGATTTCTGTGAATTCTTGATTTAACGGCTTTGATGACATGCGGTGTTCGAACAGAGCGTGGGCCGCCCACCGGTGGTCGCTTTTACATCTCCAGTCTCCTCAAACAGTTTTATGCATCGGTAGACGAACATGCGGCTTATCCCTAGTCGCCGGAGGGGTTTGAACATATCGCTTTTTTTATTTCACACTTGTAAAGCGCTATTACAGCGATACGGTTCTCATTATCTGACCACTCCATGACGAAAGTTGAAACAATTTAAAAATCCCGTTACAGAATAACGCTATTAAGGTTAGCTTTCAAAACCATATGACATTAACGGGGTATGTTCAGTTCTACTATTGAAATAGGTGTGTTCAATGTTGTAACAGTATTTATGTCCCTACTAAGTAAGTTATAAGCGCGTTGAATTTCCTTGATATATGTATGCGAAGAGGATTAAAACACACTTCGTAAGAATTTCCTTAATATGTAATTAAGGAATGTTTAAGAAAGTATGCTAATTGCTTAATTTCAAAACAATTTTGTTGTTGTTTACTTAATAACACCGATCTAATTTCAATGGCATAAATTCCGGAATGCTAAAATAATAAGAAAATGAAATAAAATTAAAAGAAGCATGCACAAAAAATTCTTCTGTCATTCGAATGTCGTTGCTCCCCTCAGACTACATACGTACATAGTTTAATGACAATTCCCTCCCAACACTTGGAAGTTTCTTTCATCGTCCATCGATAAATGCGTTACGATTAAGTCACTTCCAGACGACAATTGGAAGATAGTTTGAATTTTACAAGAGCAATTTTCTTTACAGTCGTCTTTAAATCATCCTCTTTAAATTGTTTGTTGTTTACAACACCAGCCACTTCTGCCAAAGTCGCAGTGACCGCGAAATAAAATGAGAATCAAAAGTAACTTCCAAGAAGGCACTAGGAAGTGAATCTTTGTAGTTGCGCAGAAGTGACTTCTGGAAGTTAACTCCGGGGGGTACAACTTCCCGATACGGAAGACACTTCTGCGATAAGAAAATGGTATCGCAGACGACGAGTTTTAACTTCCTAGCGCCACTTTTTAGTTACTTCCGCGATAGAAAATGTTGGCAGGGTTAATACCTTTACAATGATTGGCATAAGGTTTTAAATCTTATTTGGGGTTCTTCAAATAGACATTTTAAATTGAAATAAAGCTCCTTGTATTGCGGCTAGTACAATAATTAGTGCAATCTAATGATAATGCGACAATAATGATTGACATCAAACGTTAAACTCCATTAATCTTCAATTGTTTGCAGTTGTATTGCAAAATGTCTAAGATCTATGGGATATGATAAAACGGCACTTGCACACTTTCTACCACAAAACATCTTGGAAATTTTCATTGAGCTTCACACGAACAATGAGCGAAGGAAAACAAACGAACATTTTCTTTATCATTTAACATAAATTAATTTCCTTAAGTGCTTTTACTAAGCTTTAAGTATGTAATCCTATTAACAAAAGCTGCTGTTTTTGTGCCTTTCTTTAACATCAACGTCATCATCTCTGGCATGAAGTTCACAGCAAACGTCTAGCTTAGGTTGCTGGCAAAGCAAGCAAAAACGAGATGTACAAGGGGAATATTTTCTGGCATTTCTACTAGATCTTTTTCCCGCCCTTCCCTTTTCGGCGTATGTTTGACGCCAGCGCGTATAACACTTATTTTGCTTCGTGTTTATTATTAACACCTGATACGAATTTCAAATGTTAATGGCATATGATGAATTATCATCATCATTGAACAGTAAGTTCGCTGTTTTTTCGTCGCTACGCTTAGCTTTTCGTTCATTTGCTTTTCCCCGCTTTCCTTTTAATCAAGCGTTGAAATAAAGCAATTAATTTCCCTCACATCGGTAGCGTTGTGTACTTTTTTTTTTGCTGTTTTCGATTCTTTTCAAGAGATTAATACTTGAAAATCTAATTTATCAGAAAAACAGCAGCTAAACACAGTGGCTGTCGTACAGACGTGCCGACAGACGAACGTACGCAGAACGAAAATTATATTCATTTCAATTTTGCGCATTCCTATTACGTTTCCCTACGAATGCTTCAACATCAGCATATTTTATAAATCACACCTGTCCTTAGGGAAAGTTGTACACAGCTGCTACCGACCGAGTATCGAGTATTTTGTATCAGCGCAAATCTTGTGAAACATTTTGAAATTCAATTTGAATGAATGAACAGATAACAGACGTTAACAAAAGCAAATCAATGACAGTTGTGCTAAATGTTTAAAATGTTTATAGGTAAACAGTTCCGATTTAATTTTCAAAAGAATTTTCATCAAGAAAAAAATCCGGTTTTACCCACACCCCAATTTAGCTCACATTGAAATACAAATAAAAGTAAGAAAAACTTTGAAAGGCACACAAACCAATCTAAGAATTAGCTTAAAAGACTTTTGTTTAACAAATTGTGGAGGTACGTGAAAATAATAAAAACGAAAATTAGCCGACTTTTTATTCAGTACACACACGATTTAAAAAGTAACACATGAGTACTCATACGTATCATGCTCCTCCAGCAGACAACCATACAATTGCCTTTATAGTCATAACAGGGAGTATACCACAAATTAAAAAATAAAGTTACTCCATCCAGCCTTCCTCCTTTAAACCAAAAAAAAGTTTAAATAATTTTTGTTTCTTGTTGTTTAAAATCAGTTAACTTTAAGGTTAGATGGAGGAGAAATACTATCGTAGTGACTTTATTCTTAGATTTTATGATGTCAGCTCTCTCGTAGCATACTCTTGCTGCTTCTGTTTTACTGCCAAACCATAAAGCATACTTTAAGGATTTATGACCCTGTTTCGTCTTACTGGTTTTACAGGCTGTTCTTGCAGAATTTCGAAATTTGCATAAAGCTTCAAAAAAAAAAGAAAAACTATAAAAACTAAACAAACTTTATCTTAAAGTTTTGTTTTATATTTTTTTCATTTCAACAGAAGAACTTCTGGTAGTAATAAACTTATTCGCTCTCTGTCTCGTTCTACTTTTATTATAAAAAACAATCTCTTTTATTAGACCATTCGTCTCGTACGTGGTGAAAAATGTCAAGGCTTCTTCATCTTCTTATCAAATACCCCGGTGACACCCACAATTTAACATAAGCATAGAACATAAACAATAAACCTCTTTTACAACAGAGCCCATAA
Source organism: Hydrotaea diabolus (assembly GCA_963513945.1). NCBI lineage: Eukaryota > Metazoa > Arthropoda > Insecta > Diptera > Muscidae > Hydrotaea > Hydrotaea diabolus. Next base: position 7,402,989 of record OY740719.1, on the reverse strand, counting down.
CCTTACATGTGTACTTAGACCAGATCATCTAATATGGCCTTACATAGTAAACGTCAGTACTTATATATAAATAAAGTAAAAAATTCTATTTATAATCATGTGCTGCTATCATTGTTCAATGAGTTTGAGGTTATTCGATTGTATCTCAATTCGGTAGCCTTAAAACATAATAGTAATGATGGTGGTTCTTTACAAAAAAATAAGGAGTTGGTTCAGCCTATTGTCTTCTACTTAATAGCCACTGTTGTTAACTCGCCTTTCAGAATAGGTTACTTAAGATTTAAGACGTTTACCAAAGGCAGACTTTTGTAACCAGAGGCTGATTTAAGTAAGTTCTTTTGGGCAACTTTTTGGAAAAAGAAATATTGAGGATTATTGAGTTAACATTGAAAATTAACGATGTGATTAACTTTCTAATGTAATTGAGTTTGAAATTACACAAACTATCACTTTATAATATATAATATAATAGATCTGGTGTCTCTATCACCTTTTCCATCTGACACTCAAAGTGTCATCGAAGAAGAAGAAGATTGGAAAATATATTAAAGTTTAACGCAGACCGCTTGACAGCTTCTATCATATTTTCGAGGTTTATTTCATTACAATTGGGAAACAAATTCTGATATATTTTATATGTAATACTTTTATCATATATTCAATCAAAGTCCACAGTCATCGGATTTCATATCAAAATTTACTATATGCGATTCGCAAATACATTAAAAGTCCGTGTTCATCGGATTTCGTGAACGTGGATTTCAGTTGTATATGCAAATAAGACATAAGGTTATCCCCCTCGTTTAATTTCAATTTTATTTCCATGAATGGTTTAATTGGACGACGGGATTCAGTAGCATAGATTCAGGTAGAATAAAACGTACACGAAGCACCAAGTCAATCAGTTACACGAACAGTCGATTTAAAAGGCCGAATAGTTTTGTTAGCTGGCTACCCTAAGTAATAAACCAGCAAAAAGTTTAAGTAAGCGCCATCTGTATATTTTTTCTACTAGTCCATTGGATCTCCCATGATTTTTTTAAATTGCTTATATCATAAGATTCGTTAAAGTACAGTAGATAACATTTTTAAGAAAGTCAGGAAATACCACAAGTTTTTTTCTTATATGCGTTTTTTCTTGTAAGGAATTATAAGCAGTTTTAATTAATTTTACAGTGTTTTGCAAAAACTTCTTGTATGTGGGTTGTCATATAAGAGATGCTCTTATCTTCGTTACCTTTTATAGCTGCTTCTTATGTTCATAGCTCATGCCATATACATTCAGGTCTCAAATCTGACTAAGATCTAAGCATAGCAGTTTTTATAGGCCAACGATACATACCAAAAAAACAAAGTCAAGCAATATTACAAGTTTTTTTCATGCATGCATTATATTATTATAAACAATTATAAATATTAATTGTTAATTACACCGTGTTTGACACATAATTCCTTATATGCGTTTTTTTATAAGAGATGATATTATATCCGTTACCTACTGTATATTGTCAAAAAAGTATTGGTGTGAATGTAGCATCATCTGTTGTTATTTCCAGAAATTTTCTAGTGGGTTTTCGTGCAAGTGGTATGTTCAGTACATTAACACATTAAACATCACTGAACCAGTTGCACATGGCGGCATTCGTCTGACCAACAAGAAGAAGCAATCTGTTGCACAATTTTATTAATTCGGCATATTTTTTTTATCGATTGCACAAATTCCAAAAGTTATTAAAGTTAATGCAAAATACTTTGGGTACAGTATCTAAAATTAATAGAAGACCTGACCGAGAGCACAAAGGATGTTGTCGTCGCAAAGTTATATAAGTAGTTTCAAAACAAGCAAATTTAGATCTAAAAGGCTGGCCCAGGGGCTTAATTAACCGCGAGGCTTATCCAGATATGCAGAGTTGGTAAGTTTTTGTCTTTTTTTTTATAAAAATTGTTGGTTACCATTAATTTTCTTTTTTGATGAAATGTTGCTTATCTGCATGTTCAAATAGAAACAAAATTCAAGAAGTTGGGTTAGCTTGAATCTTCTGTCTAGTCTGTGCACTGCAAGATGATTGGCATGTTCCTTTATTGATAGTAAAATGTAATGATTTGTCTGGTCTTCTTAAAGCATCGACTATTTTAGTACTAAGAAAGAATAAGACAAAAATTCTGTTCATGGAGGAGCTCCTCGAATATCAACATGAATTGTGGGACCTACAATTTTTGGTTTAGTCTTTCTAGTAATATGATCATCTCTTAGTTTAAGGTATGTATGATTACTTGTGATACAAGTTCCTCTTTGGCTCAATCCCCGTCCATAATGTTGTATATATTTAAAGGATGTACTTCAATAAAACTCTCTTTATCACACAGACAACAAGAAGAGGAACAACTCGATCCCACAAAGCAGCAATTATTCGGGCTGTCACCCCGGTACGGTTTGCCGCTACAACAACAACAACACAGTAACACCTAAACCAATTCGACGCCTTCTTTCAAGCACATAGAGGTCGTAAGCAGCTCCTTTGAATTATCAACAATTTCCTTCTTGTTATGGCCAACATAGGGGCCTTAGGTGGCTTATCGCCGAGATTGTGTAAAAGTATAAAGACGAGAAAACCAACAAAAACTAAAAAAAAACGACAAGTACCTGACATACCACAGAACACAAGATATTAAATCTGAACAATGAATGGACACTCACCAAACACACACACCCAAACGCACTTGCCCGATGCTCGCCCAGTATTTCTGTGGACTGGTTGTGCGTGTGTGTAAACACTGAAGTGCAGAATAAATGACTAAAACGAAAAGCATACGAGCAGAGCAGAAGCAGAGTAGAAGGAAGAAAAAAATTGAAAGTGTAATTTGATACTTTGGCAATATACTTAAGCTCTTATTTATGCACATGATGACAGTTAACTACTTAAATTTTATACGCACTCACACAGAGCCGGAGACAAGACACTTCGAGATACACCCATATACACATGTGATTATGCACACACACACACACTCAGAGATACCGAGATCTTTGTACAAATCCAGCTACACACAACCATACAAGTTGGTAACAAATACCTTTTGTTGTAAGTATTTTGTATATTTTTTTTCTTTACTGTTCAGATATTGCTAAGGTTTCTTTTTTTCCGCCAGCCATGAAAGAAGGAAGTACAGCAAGTGTGTAGTCAGCTGAGCTGTACTGTGCTCTGTTGCTGTTAGTGTTTGTTGGGGAAGCAAACATGTAAATAACAAAAAAAAAGGAAGCAACTCCCATCTGAGTATGGATGAATATATGACAACAACTAAAAGCAACAACAGTGCCACCACTGGCGACAGCAAAGCAGAGCGAAAAAACCTGCAACAAATTACAAATAATTCGGTGTTAAATCCCTTAAGACGACATAATAAAACAACACTCAGCACAACTGTTAACACCTGCTGTGATTCTTAAAGCACTTCTTTTTTCGGTACTTCATTCATTCTCCAGTGTTTTCTTTAGATTTTTTTTCGTTTCAGTCTTTGCTGCCTTTGAACTCCCTTTTAGCCCTGCAAGTGAGGGAGCCTTACTTCACTTCGTGGTTTTGTGCTCCTCGTCGGCTGCCTGCTTCCTACATTGTTTGCCAAAAAAAAAAAACAAACGAAAAAAACATTGTAAATGACCCCTTAGTACCCGACATTTAAACCAGAATGTTCTGTGTCATGTCTTGTCATTCCGCTTCCTTTTTCAATTAACGGCCTATTTGGGAATTAACCAAACAGAGGAAAAAAAACACTCACATACTGAACTACAAAAAGGCAATGGAAAGGACTACGAGATTGGAACATGGGCAATGGCGTATCATAATAATAAAGTGCTCAGAAGAAAGGAGTCCCCCATCACTCGCCATGCCCTTGCACTCAGTCGCCCCGGCGGTAAGTCCATAACTTGTGCTTCCTGTCACCGGAAATTATATGTAATTTTTTGGCTTAAGTGTGATATTTTTTAATAATTCACTGCCCTCCAAAAAAAAACCTCCCGGTAAGAACAGAAAACAACACAAGTTCGAGAATATGAGTAATATTTAATTAAAACAAATGCTGTTCATTATTGTATGTTGTCAGTGTTAATTAAGGGAAGTTGTGGCATTGTTGCCCAAAAATGAAATTATACAAATGACACTGCCTTTTTTAATCAAGGCAAACGCCGGCGGCCACCACCGCCACCACTTTACGAATGTGTGATTTATTTCTCTTTAATTGTCCTGCCAGAGCTATTTTTATTTTAGGCGAGGGGTTGTAGGTCATTTGCTCACCTTGTGTGTTGTAATGTAATACTCTAGGTGGGTGGTTTGTATCAAGTGGAATTAAGTGTTGGATTTGCTATCAGGCGTTGATGAACTTTTATTAAAGGCACAACGTTTCAGGGCCGCTTTAATCACAGGGCAAGAACAATTTTATTAGAGCTCAATGACAAGTTTTTTGTAAATTCAAACTATTTTTTTCCTTTCGTATTTACAAAATTTTTGAAACTTTGATTTGCATAGGTTTTTCCGTCGTTATGGTAGAATTTTCCGTTCAATTGAAGAAACCTTGTAAAAAGTGCAAGCTCGTCACAATAACCTAACATATGTCAACAGCCTATAGCAATGCATTTTACTTGAAGGATAAGAAGAAACAAATCACTAAGCCATCAACTCAAGATAATATGGAAGCAAAATGGCTTTAGGGTCATTGTTGAATTAGCAAGGTAGGGTAGACCTGGCTGTTTATAAGGTCACAACAACATACGTAATGCAGTTTTAAGCTTTAAAAGCAGAACTAAAGACCTGGATAAATATCCAATACATTTTCAGTGCTGTAAGATCAGGTTTAAAACATTCATACTAATTTTCTGTCAATGTCAAACTTCCACAAATACTTCCATATTTGATAGTGTCTTGAATTTTGAGTTTTCTGAGCATAAAATGGAATATTTTCTGGAATATCAATTTTCCCTGTTTAGTGTTCTGCATTTTAAATAAAATGTTTTCTTTCATTTTAAAAGAATTTCAATAGAATCAATTTAAAGTGAATATTCTGAGTTTAAAATGGAATTTTATGAATTTTAATTGATGTTATTAACATTCAAAACGAATATTTTTAATTTCAAATAAAATTTTCTGAATTTCAATTAATGTCTATAGAATTTCAACTGCTGTTTTTTTAATTTCAGTTATTGTTTTTAGAATTTTAAATGAAATGTTTTCTAAGCTTTAAATAGAATGTGTTCTAAATTTTAAATTAAATGCTTTTTAAGTTTTAGGAGGAATGTTTTTTATATTTCGAATTAATTTGAAATGCAATCTTTTTGAATGTAAAGCAAATACTAATTTCAATGCTATTAATAATTTATCTAAATAATATTTTGAATTTCAAATGTTATTTTCTGAATTGCAATTAATGTATAAGGAATTTCGTCTGATGTTTACTAATTTCAGTTACTGTTTTCTGAACTTTATATTGAGTTTTTTCTAAACTTCAAATGGAATGTTTTTTAACTTTTAAATGTAATTTTTTTTAATTTTCAAATGGAATGTTTTATAAATTTCTAATTAATTTTTTCCAATCTTTTTGTATTTAAAGCAATTGATCTAAATTTTCAATGGAAATTTTTAATTTTTCTAAAGAATATTTTGAATTTTAAATGTTATTTTCTGAATTTATTTTAATTTCTATGGAATTTCGACTGATGTATACTAATTTCAGTTAGTGTTTTCTGAACTTTAAATAAGTTTTCTAAATTTGAAATAGAATGTTTCTTAAATTTCAAATGGAATGTTTTTAAATTTCAAACGGAACGTTTTATAAATTACAAACTAATTTAAAATAAAAGCTTTTAAAATAATCTATATTTTTTAAATGGAATTTTTTGAGTTCTTATTGTCTTTTGCATTTAGATAAACTGTTTCGAATTTAAAATGAAAATATCTGAATTTCAATAAATATCTTTTCATTGGTTTTTCGGAATTTTAAAAGCAGTATTTTCTTAACCGATAAAAGAATATCCCCAATTTGAAGTGGAATGTTTTAAAATGAAATACTCTTAATATGAAATTTTCAGAATTAATTACATTAATTAAAAACGGAATGGTACATCTGAAATAGTTAACAATAGGGAAATAATTTTACTGTGATATTTTTACTGTGATATTTAAGGGACAAATTAAATCTAGAGTTCGATGGAAGATTAAATATTTAATACAATTTAATTATTTAGATCGATTTTAAAAGATATCGTCGTTATACTGAGTTTCTTTAGTGTTATCGAAATCAAATTTAGTCAATATACTTGGTGTTCCAACGATTCCGGTTACTTAACTAGCATTAGTATGGAGGTTACTTGCTTAGTAAGCGAGTGTGCTTAAAGTCTTTTAAGAATCGAATAGAAGCTACCAGAATTATGTTTTATTACAAATAAATGTGTTTTTTGTTATCTAAACTAAAAAAGAATCAAACAACAATTTCGGCAATTTCTATCTGGATTAGGTGCACTAAAATTTTAGACATTTTTATAATCCAAAAGTAATAAATAGATTTACTATATTTTATTGATTATTTTATTATATTATATTTTTTTTATTAAATTCTTTTAACAAATACGTCTATAAATCCTTTTGTTGTTCAATTTTCTTTAATGTATACAAAAATTATGTTGCCACATAATTCTCCCCTTTGTTAAAGGTTGCCAAATATACATATTGCAAGCAAACTAGGTAACTTTGCTAGTAAGCCCAAACGAAATAGGCTATTAAATTTATTTATATATTTTAAGTAATTAATTTATTCGATTATTTAACAAAAGTTTGATTTACTAATGACATTGTTTCTTTCTTTTGATTTTAGAAACAACATTACTCGTGCAAAATTGGTGAAAAATGATGGCTTTGATTGCAGAGACAAATTGAGGACTGCTTCAAAACCAATATGAATACATTTGGGCAGTCAACAACGCTACAACAACAACATGATCTTATATACACAAATGAACATTACTTTGTGGGCATATTCTTGCAGCATTTAGTCTGATATCTACCAACTACGTATTCAGCTGGGTGTGACTCTAAAAACATGCACGACATCTTTCTAACACATTTCGAAGTCTGCCACCCCTTTAAGAGGCGAGTTCATCGCAGCTACTCAATTTCTGTAAGTGTAACTATATATATTTAATACCTTTTAAGAGTGATATGCTATAAAAATCCTTTTAAATTAAATCAAATCTATAAAATTTTATTATCCAAGAGTAATTCGCAATATGGCATTGAAACGTGAGGGGGTGAGTAACAAAACACACGATATATGAGAATATCGTATATTTTAGTAAATTGAAGTATGTGTTCCTTTTTACGGGGTATGAAGATATGTACAAGTACATTAGAAGGGAATCATTAAGCCCCTAGGGAAGAAAAGGTGTAGGATAATAGAAAGGTACAGCACACTTCATCAAGTAGAAGTAAATGGCTCTTATAAAATATAGGGGAAGGATAAATAAATTAAATTTGCATATTGCTTAACAGTTATTGTCTGTATGGGTCTACAACTTTTCTTAGTCGAAAGATGTACAGAGTTATTATATTAAGTTTTTTTTAATAAATTATAAATGGACAAGATTGATAAAGTAATTTCTTGGAGGGTAGTGATCTTAAGAAGAGAAAGATACTAGTACTACACAAATATTGTTTTGAAATCAGCAGAGTAGCTGATAATTGCAGCTATCGAACAATTATGATGGTTTCGTCATTATTTTTTATTTAACAAAGGAATTTCGGAGTTTGTTTTTAAAAGATTCCGCAGTCGGAGTCGTTTAAAGACCCGAAAAGTGCACAGTCCTGCTTTAACAATTATTGGATAAAGAATTTCTTAACTAGACTAACAAAAACTAGTAGTTGTACATCTTGCTTTACCGTGTAAATCAAGCAAATGGTGGCCAACTCTAATTGTTTTAAATATAGAAGAAACGAGAACAAAAATCGTTTCCCAAATCATTGCTTAGTCTTTTGCTGCGTTTTTTAGTTTTGGAACCAACCTGGTACCTTAAAGATTTACCTGTGAAAGTTGATTAAGTATTGTCCCATTTTAAAAACCTTAACTTATCGTACTTAACAATTTAAGAACACTTTTGCTATTATGTAGGAAATGCAATTTTGTGTTTAAAATAACCTGAAAGCTTTTAATAGCAATTGTTTAATTAAAAGATAATAAAGTTACTTGTGTTGGAAAGAATTTATTTTTAGAATAGTCCTTTATTTTCCACTCACATTTGACACTTGACCATTTCAAGTTAGTGTCACGACAGTTTCCTTTGGCTGTAAACGCTAAGTAACGAAGGCCCTCAAACCACCAAAGAACAAATGTGATTTCCGGTTCCTTGCAAATGGTCAAAAAAAGAAAGGGAAATCCAACAAAATGAAATATAATATAAACTGTTAAAGTTAAGAGAGAGAAGGTATGCCAGCTAAAGACAATGGGACTTAAATATGTTTTGATTTGGTTAAGTTAAGACCAAAAAAGTCAGTGATAGAAAAATATCCGAAGCAGATAAAGAATCTTCGATTTTTTTTTTAATAATATTAATAAATTTTAGATTCGTTCTAGTCCAATTCGTCCCAGATTAATTAAAGTGTCTAAAACCAAGTGACCTAAGTTGAAAAATAATTCGCTTAGCGGGATTCCTGTATTCTTTATTTGAATAAGAAACTACTCACTATTTCTCTTCACGTTGACCTTTAAATTCCTTTTAAAAAATATATTTTTGAATTATATCTTTTAGGCATTCCTTCCCTTTGGTGGCTTATCTTTTCTCCGCTGATGGTCAACGAGAATATGTTTCCGTTTCTCTTTGAAAAAGATTCGTTTGCAAATTTTTGCGTTTTACATTTTATACCAAGGCGATCAAGAGGGTTTTCTCATGGATACTTTTTGCGCTCTGTTTTTGTTTTGTTTTCTGTTGCTGTTTGTTTCGAGGACCAACCACAAAACGGACCCAAATTCTGCACAAAAGTAATGAGAAAAATGTCAGTGTTTTCTTTTTTTGTTATTTATTCAAAAGTCGACAAAGCCGTGTTACTTTTCGGCTGGGCTGAGAGCCAAACAGCCAAAGCTCCATCCCAACCAACAGTTGGGTATTACAAAGAGCTGGCAAGGCTGAGTGACAAAAAGGGGCAACAACAGTGCAGCGGAGCATAAAAAGAACATTTGAAATTAAAAGTAAATTTGCATATCTATGTAAGAGGATATACCAGTATTCAGCCCAACATATTGGATCTGACATGTACGAGTGTAAGCAACGGGCCAAGTTAATATAGGCAGGCAGGCAAAGTTTAAGCCATAAATTCATAATGCAAAAGGAGATAAAAAAATTTATACAACGCCTGTCAACATAGGACAATATTCGGCTTTTACCCTTACCCTGGACATTTAGCAGCGTAAGGTGTAGGGGAATAGGACAATGGAAAATAATTTAAATTCCATTCCTAGGTGTGGGTTGAATGTATTTCTATAGCTGCATTACATTTTGAGTTGTCAAATATATTGATTTCTACTGAATTTTATTGCTTCATAAACAAGCAGGAGTATGTAAAAGTTAAAATTTTATATTGGGAGTAAATATTAAAAGTGGGAGAGTATGTTGTTCGTGGAAGAAAGAAGAATCGTTTACTTCTTGATCTCCTACTGAAAAATGTAGCTGAAGAGAAAAATCCTTTAATCTTAAAACCGCCAACTATGTATATCTTAAATCCAAATACGCTATACTTTTTAAAACATTTCTTTAAAACGCATTGAACAAGGATTAACCGGCTCGAGATCTCTTGTATCTACATTTAAATCGAAGACAAGTTTTTTCAAACGAGCTAAACATTTTTTTTATATTTTATTTGCTACATTAATCTAGATAACCCCATATGTTCGTCAAATATATTTTAAACTGCTTTTAATCCCACTGCACTCTATTTTAGTTCGTTGCTTATCATAATTGTCAACACAATTTTTTTTGCGGGCGCTATTGGTTTTCGGTTGACGCTTTTATAAATGCAACTTAATTGCTGTAATGATAAATCAATTGAGTGGCGTTGGTAATGACCAGTGATAAACTCATTCAGTTGCACGCACTTGGGCCAAAAGCACATTTTAGACACATTGAACAAATAATTGTCAGGCCAAGCCCGCTCGCCCGTGGCGTTTGTTCGACAAATACCTTAAAACCATGCGATCGAATGCATCACACACAGCAGTCAGTAGTCGATGTATGATGGGCCAAGCCGACCTCCCGCCCGGCCTTTCATGTGGCGATTGAAATGCAACATAATTAATTGCTTAATTGCATTGCATGTTTTAATAGAACGAAGTAAATAATAAATGCAAAATTTTGCAATATAAACTACACGACTGAAGCATAGCCCAGGGCGCTATTTTTGTGTTATTTTTTGATCTCACAATTATCGAATGGACATTTTGCAAATGTTATAATTATGGACAAATGATGCAGAGAGAGAGCAAACGAGAGAAAGAAAAACACAATTTATGTTTATTATAATAGCAGGACATAAAGTGGAAACAAATTAAATTAAAATATATAACAATTATAAAGGATTAAAACTTAATTGAATTTATGAGAGCATACTTTTAGGTTTTACCGACCGAGACAAAGCCACACACAATGATAATCAATGGAATACGAGTTAAACTATAGCAAATGAAAACCAATAAACACTAGTTTTATTACAACCAAATTTAATTTTGGATTTTTTTTTATTGGCTCCAACACAAAGGATTTATCCAATTTGTGGTTGTTGTCAAAATATGTGCAGCATACTTTAAGGGTTATTTAGTATTTATTTGCCATCCATCAACAACAACAGCCTAAAACTTTATTATATTTACATACTCAGTATTTCTTGGCCATTTTCACCCGCCCTCCTTTCATTTTGTATGATTGAATTTCTACATTTTCCTTAAAAAATATTTTCCATTTTTCCAATAACATCTGTCCAAATATTTATTTAGTATAAAACATTTTTAATTAACTAAAATATATTCTTTACCCAGTTGTTTTCCCTATATATTTAATCAGAAAAATTTATTTTTCTACCCTTTTCTAGCTTTTCTCCTTTAAAACGTTCCAGATATGACTTGTTGCTAAAGTTGTGTATACATTCTATCTTTGAAAAGTTTTTTTTTTGCTTTTTTTGTAGGTCATCATCAATTGAATATGCAAATTAGTTGGATGAAGAGAAGATTTTTCCCTGGTAAAGCAAACAAGAAAAGAAAAAACATACGAATTCAAAAGAAAATCTCTAGCATATGTACTTGTCATTGGCCAGAACATATGTGTGTCAACTCTGTCTGTAACCGTCTGCCCGTCTGTCGCCTGTATGTAAGTTGTCAATGGAGAGCAGTAAAACTGTTGAAAATTTCGAATCAATTACTTTGACACCAAGTAATGGCCAAAATGTAGGGGATGTCAGAACAAAGTAGTAGTTGCCATATAGAGAAGTGATTTCGAAATGGAAATCTAATGAACACTCTGTAACGAAATATAATTACGGCGTATAAACTAATGAGGGCGAGTGGAGTAGGTTAAAATACGAAACATTTTTTAAAGCCCCTATTCCTTTAGGGATAAATTTTGAAAGTGATGATTAATTCTTTATTATTGTTAGGCTTAATCGAAAACCTGAGCGATGGCAGTTTTACATTTCGCTTTTAAATTTTAATCGACTGTCCGATCCATATTTTTTTTTCAAATATCTGGTTTTATTGAATTTTTTCATTTAATAATAAAACACCATCCGATACGTTTTCGCTTCACCCAATGGACTGAAGGTTGTTTGGCAGGAGATGAAGAATTTTACTGAAAAATCGTGTTTTCAGATGAAGCTCATTTTCATCTCAGTGGCTATGTCCATAAGCAAAATTGTCGCATAAGGGGTTCAGACAACCAACACGTGACTATTGAGAAGCCAATGCATCCACAACAGTTCACAGTTTGGTGTGTATTCTGGGCTGGCGGTACCATTTTTCTTCGAAAATGAGCAACGAGACGCCTTTACCGTCAACGGTGAGCGTAACCTATGGCTCAACGAATTTTTGTTTCCAAAAATGCATTAGAATGACATGGACGATATTTGGTTTCAACAAGACGGGCCACATTAAATGACAAAGTTCAATCTTTCCAATAAAACCAGAAGTTTGAAAAAAATATCAGTGTTTTTGTTTACAGCTGACTCAATAATCAAAAAGTCTCTCTACCTTTATAGAAGATTCTTTTAGACCCTTAAGGGGAACAATTGAACAGCCACGGTACGTGTACAAATAATGGAGGTATGTTAAGCAAATTGTACATACTCAAAAAGTGTGCCTTTATAAGAGATACTTTTAGACTCTTAAAGGAAACATTTTGAAGATATGTCGTTTCTTTGCTTCTTTAAGAAGGGGTTTCTGCACACAAGGTTAGACTAAAACAAAAAATCAAACAGATAGAATCAATGAAATACGTAGTAGAAAAACGTTAATTATCTTTTAAAGTCAGTTTAAGAATTCATCTATCCCATGTCGTGCTCCTTTAACCTTAAAAAGAGAGCGCATAGAACCTCTTTATAAAATTTACACATTTTGGATAAACGACTGAATAAATAAAAACTATGGGGAAACTGTTTACTTTTTTTCCTATGTCCCTTTAAAATGACAAGCAGTTTATGGCTTTAAATCAAAATCGTGTAAAGTTACAGACTGACTGTGTTGTCAAATTAATATAAATACAGAAGAACACATTTAGTGTATATACTAGGGTAAGTTGAGGTAAGTAAGGTAAGTTGATGAGGAAAAATCAATGGCACAATATCGACAAATTGGTCCTTACAAACCGGCTAACCCTAATATATACTTATACACACACTTCATGCTATTGTGGAGGATATACAAAAAATATCTTCAACCTATCTTAATGAATTGAAGTCTATCGGGTTTGAATTATTTTTTAAATTTATTATTTGGCTTAAGGTACTGCATTTCTCAATTTTTTTGCAGAGAATTCAATTCAATTGATTTTAAACTAAAATCTGATATTTCAAATTATTATCGACTTTTTTACAGATTTCTTTTAAAATTTATTAGTCTGGCTTTTAGGGTCATTAGTGAATACAAATGCAAATACTTATGTATATAAGATTATTAGTTCATTTTTTCATCTGACGTTTTGCTGGGATTTTTCCAGTATCTTCAGGGATGATAGTTTTATCGAGTTTTATAAATAATTTTTGTAAATTTTTATTTTAAACTGTCATTTTCTGCTACAAGTATTTTACGAACCACAGTACAACATAAACCACAAACCATAAAAGCAATTGTAAAACGAATCAAAAAAAAAATGTTGTCTTTGATGGACGTCTGCAACTCGATTGAAAATGAATTCGAAGCCGCAATTTAGGAAGACACTGGCTTCCACACAAAACACAGCAGGGTGTCTCGAGAAACCACAATGAGACTGGGCAACATCCGCAGGATTTACTCCTGGATATTTTCTTTCCTCAGACCGAAATCTATGCACACAGCTCTAAAGTAAAGTATAGGTATATCAATCCTCACGAGTTACTAGAAAAATAGTGACCGAATCTGAAGTATCTTGGGCTATTAAAATCTTAAAGCCGCTTAAGTCACCTGGACCGGACATGGTATAACCTGGTGAGCTACACGTAGTGCAGTATAGTATACATAACCACTATGTGGATTAAGTCCAACGTAGTCTTCATTTGCCAACACATTTAATTATCTTATGCCTAAAATCATAGATTTAAGATATTTATGAATTTTTGTTTATATTTATTTTTTTGTTTATCGTTAGAAAAATTCTAGTACTTAAAAACTTTTAAAAATGACTTATCGGTTCTGAAAAAATAGAAACTAACACTAAATCAGATCGGAATAAAAATTTTTGAATAAAATGTTAATTTTTTTTATAAACACAATATTAAAGTCAAAAGTCAGACTTGAATAAAAACAATATTAAAGTCAGACTTGAATGCAAATGTGCTTCTAACCCATTCCTGCCTAATGGGTATTTAAATACCGAAGATAGTGTTGATACATAAATAATTTTAGCGTGGGCCAGTTTAAGAGAAAAGAGGAAAGATTGTGCTAAATATTTTTTTTTTTCAACTTCTATGGTCTTTTGGACATAAATGTTCAAATTTCGAAAAATTCGTACGAGCCAATTATGGGCAGGCAGTAACGGGCTAAGCAAGAGGAATAATTATTGCATTGTTCTGCAAAAATTAACATTTGAGCCCTCCTTTAGTCACAATCAACTGATATTATGTAAATTGATCTCCTGAAAAGGGAAATAAATGTCCCATCACAAATAGTTTTCGAAATAAAGTGAAAATATTTATTTTTATTTTATTTTTCTGACTTTTTTTCATTATTTTGTCTAAAACTTCGGTAATTCTTGATCGATTCCTTTGAAAATGTACAAGATTAATCGGTAAGAAATACATCTTTGATGTAAATTATAATTTATAAAAATTAATTTAAAATTATGGAAGTTTGAGACAAAAGAAATCAAAACTTTTGATTTAGGTTAAACAATTTTTTTTTTCATTTGCCAATTGTACCCTTATTCTGGAGCTCTCCCACTAGTTTTTGTACGAAATTATAACGATTCCAACGTGGTATGTTTTGAAATAATCCGACGAAAAGTGCCTGCGTTATAGCAGTTTTTGTAAAAAATCATAGGATATTTTATACAGACTTTGGAAAAAATACATGTTTTATTTTAAATCTTCTTCTTACAGTAAGAATAAATCCTATGACTTTTTACAAAATCTGCCTGCTATAACTCGTGCAGTTTTCGTCGGACTATCAAAATATATAACTAGTGGGGGAGGTCCAGAATTGGGGTACAATTGGCAGTTGAAAGCAAAATTTTTTATGTTTTTGGTTCTAACTTTCACAATTTTTATTCGATTTTTATAAATAAAAAATTTACATGAAAGATGAATTTATGAGCAATTAGTATTTTCACGATATCTCAAAAAATATATACGTGGTGGGCCAAAACGGACATTAAATTCGAATTCAGGAGATCATTTTACACAAGGATGAGTTGGTTTTGTCCAAAGGAGGATTTTGTTGCAGAACAGTATTATATTAGTTAGATATTTTAATTGAAATAAAGTTTCAAATTTGATTTAAGCATCAAATATTCTATAAATCAGTTTTTAGAATACTAAAGTACAAATTGAAAAGAAAATATTTTGACAATAATAACCCATAAAAACAATACCCACTTAAATCAACTTAAGATGTTTTAATGTGTTGGCACAGATCTTAATGTAACAGACTGATTTTCTCTCAAAACGTTGGACTGTTCTCTGGAATTTTCACAATGTGACACCCGCTGCGAATAATTAATTTTTTACTTTATGGACCTTCTTTGATTTAAAAGAAAACTACAATTTCCTTAGAAAACTCTGGGAAGAAAAGTTAAGAGATATAAACACGGATGTAGTCTTGCAAGTATTAACCATATAATAAAATAACTGACGGACGGATAGACAGACATGGGAAATGCTTTCATGGAATGTTACATATACGAACGCTTTGTTGCTTTTGTTATTGTTAATCTAACTACAACAACAACGACTTGTACACACACATATGGAAGTGTTCCTTCTCCGCCAAGTACGCGGAGTAGAAGGAGGGGATTCAACAAAAGAAGTGTAACTAACATGGCGAAAATTCCCACCACTTGGAGTTTTTGCCGCAAAAAAACCAACGATAAAAAGTTGAAATTTAAAAGGCAACCAACAACAGCAAAATCAAATTCTTATGCTTGGCTGCATGTGAATATTGCAGAACAGCAACGACGGCGGAGCAGCGCATGAAAGAAAGAACGAACGAATGAAAAAAACGCTGAGAGTAGAAAAAAGCATAAGAATAACGAAATAAATGCATGATATAGACCATATGTTAGGACAAGTTTATGTAAAACTACGATTGCAGCCACTAAAGTTGGTTAAAAGCCAAAAACGAAGACAATGCCTTGGAGTGGTATGGTATGAAGCCACCATCCAAGGGAGTTCCTACATTAAAAGGCAAGCAGTGCGAATATCCCCCAGCTTCTTTAGGGAGATTCACTTAATTTTTACAAAAACTTAAGTACGACTGGGTTGGTTAAATTTTAAGTCCCCTTTAAAGTCATCCGCCGAAACCAAGTGGGTTGGTTAAAATTTAAGTCCCCTTTAAAATCAAGTGGAAATTAAACCCTTTTGAACATTTTTCCAGTCATCTGGATGGTGTGCTATTTATCACATGTTTAAAAATCATTAATGATTTTGCCAGAAAACTTCCCACAAAAGTAAAAAGTTTATAAATAATTCATAAGCGCGTTTTAGAATAAGAAGAGTAAAAACCGCGAAATATGTGTGAAGGATAATATGCGGTCGGTATTAATTGCCAAAGCCCTAAAACTAAACATTTGCTCAGTTTAGCTCGAAACTAATGGGCAATTTCAAACGTACATAAATTTTAATTACATGCATGTTTTTTTTTAGGAACAGTTTTTACAATTTTCATTTATTTTTGCTAGTTAGAGAATGGTAGTTTAATATTAAACCGTATAATGTGACGACTGGCCGGCAAAATTTATGATAATTATTTGCATAGTTTGTTTTTGTCATGCGGCCAAAAACCTCCAACAACAACAGCAAGTGATAAAGTACAAAATTTTATAATTTTGATAAGGGCATCAAATAATTTTGGTCACCGATTTAAATCTCATCAATTTATAATGAGATGTGTATGTAGTTTTGTCATACACTTTGTGGCATAATCACCTAAAAGTATGCTTTAGTTTTGCACATCGTCCTCAATGAGGCCAAACTATGTTGGCTTGGGCAAATATTTGTTTTTATGTAATTATGCTTGAAATTAAACGATAACAAATCAAATTATAAATAATGTTTATAAAAGTATGTTTGTGCATTCTACACGCAGTGAGAAAATTATCTACCTGAAAATTAACGAATGTTTTTTTTGTTATTTCAAAGATTATACTTAAACTATAAAAAATAGCTTATGATGGGCGTGGCCAACTATGTTATGATATGCTACACTGGCTATGCAGAAAAACCGCCGCAATTCACTCAGAAATATAAGAACTTTTTATGTAGATACAAGATGATGCATATGTTTTTTTATTGTAATTTAGTTTTAATAGGGTCTTCGAATTACATGTCAATTATGAAATGAATAGAAATTCTCAAGAAAAGTTCTTTGTTTATTGCTGACCATATTGACTTGTGTGTAGAAGATTGGGTTTTTGATGCCCAGACTTATGGCCCGGGCTGAACTTAAAAATTAACCATATTTGGATTTGTGAAGAATAAACCTTTTATTTTTGTACCTACATATACATACGAGTACACAGGTGCATAGAAAATCGCCTTAAGGCCAAACTCTTTAGTTACCCACTTTATAAAAATAATATCACATTTAGATTTGTAAAGAAATTTCATTGGTTTTTGGTACCCATACTTACATGTTTCAATAGGCCGCATTTTCGACCCTATTTTCCAATCCGTCAACCTAAATTTAGCAAATATCTAATAGACTGAAAAGCAGGCTAATCCGAATTGGTTGTTTTGTTTCTTTTTACCTACATTTTTCAATAACAAAACTTTGTTGACAGTGAGCTTCAGGACGATGATATTTTCAAGTGATCAGTTTTCATCGACTTCAGAAAATGTGAATTATTTTTTGAATATCAAATTAATTTGTTAAAGGGCACTAGTATATTTTCAGACCTAAGCATGCTTGCGGAACCTGATGTTTCGGGTGACAATTTTATTAAAGACCCGAGCTACGTGGCATTGCCAGGACTCGACATAGCAGTTTTTTATGCCATTGGCGAACATAAAGTATTGAGTTAAACTTTAATGCAGTTCCGACTCTGTCCAAGTCACCTCAGGATAAAGTGATAGACAGTACACATTTATTTGAGGGAACTCAATGGGACTTGTACCACAAAATTTCAGAAAATTGTTGTACTTATGTAATAATCGACTATATAACCTCTGCATTTTTGAAATCTCTTGTAAATTTACATAAAAAACTAAGAAATTCTATCGGTCCATTCGGACAAAAATTGATTTCCAACTTAAACAGCGTTTTTCTCCAATAGCATGAGAGCGACAATATGCCCATATTTACCAGTGGTACCTTCTTTTGACCCTGAATAATATTTTTTAGGCCACTTCTGTTCATGAGTTCAAAACTAATCTTAGCCAAAACATTAAAATAAATCCATATTTAGATTCGTAGTAAAATTTGCTTCAATTTGAATATTGAACGCCCGGGACGTTTTGACCACCTGAGCCGTAACGTCTATCAACTATGCTTGTTTTGTAGTCCCCTTTTAAACTAGTCTTTGTCCATTAAAAAATGTATTTGTTAAGCAAATACACAAAAAGGTGTAAAGGAGCACGAAGTACCTTTAGTCACTTAAAGAAAAACTTTTTTCCCCCTAAACCGATCTTGTGCATTTTCAATCCCCAAAAGCTTGCGACTATAAGCCATTATCATGCAAAATTTCAGAATCATAGTTAAATTTGTTGGAATTTGATTTTTTTGTTTGATGTGGGACATGTGGCCCCTTCTTGTTAAAACCAAATGTCGTCCATTTCACTCTGTTTAATTTTTGGAAAACAAAAATCCGTTGAGCATATCGCGGTAACGCTCACCATTGACGGCAACCCCCCCTGCTCGAAGTAAAATGGCAAAATGATGCCGCCAGCCCAAAATCCACACCAAACAGTCAGTGACTCGTTGTGGATGGATGGGTTCTCTGGAGCTGATATGCACCAATTTTGCTTTTTGATATAACCACGGTGATGAAAATGAGCTTCATCTTAAACCCGATTTTCGGTAAAATTCTTCATCTCCTGCCAAACAATCTTCAGCCCATTGGTCGAAGAAAAAACACATCGGATGGTGTTCTATTATTAAATGACAAAGTTCAACATTTCCACTAAAAACATAAATTAGAAATATTCAGAAGAGTGTTGTCTCGGACCTGAAATCGCGGTATAAGTAGTATGCAGCCACGTAAATCAATGTCGCTTTGCTATTTTCTTAATAACTTGTCTTCTATTTAAATATAGATACAAAAGATCTTGAGCCTGTTAATCCTTGTTCAATGTGTAAAAGCAAAAGACCAAAAGAAAACAAACGAGCTAAATATAAATATCAGTACCTTTCTTTAACAGCCGATTCAAATTTATAATTTTAAATAGCTTACCCTATAAACATATATACTTTATAGGATCTTCGATCAATATTTCGAGGCATTTTAAACGGAATGACTCCATGCTTCAATGGAGGGTATAAAAATACCCTTTTTCTTAAACAAGAGCGATAATACTTCTATGAGTTGTGTGCCATTTTGGTCAAGATATGATTGATTCTTGAGATGCCACAATACACTGAATAATTGCAACTACCTCCTTTTAACTATTTATACTTTGAATTGTTTCAGTTACCACCCTTTTGTTGAACAAGTTCAATATAATTTGTTAAGATAATGTCCCTAACCGTATGACCTGCTCATCGCGATTCGATTGATCCACGAAATGCTTCAATACTTTGACTAATTTCAACTTCCTCCTTTTTGACGTTTCCAAATACATGTTGGTAGCGGAAATGTCCAGAGCTTCCATTCATTCCCTTTTAGAGTTAACGAATTTGCAGTAATGAGATGCACCCCACCCGCTTCCAGTAAGTCTCTTTAATTCCCCTTTAATACCTATTAATTACACAGAATTCGCCTCATTAGTAATACACAAAAAAAGAGAAGAGCATTAAATGCAAAAAATGAAAAATGTTGTACACTTAAATCCCACCACAGAACCCTCAAAAACATTTGTCACCAAAAATGTATTTTTCGCTTCTCTGCGAGGCGGTGAGGTAGAGTTAGCTGTCATTCCTCCTTTTGGGGTTACACCAAACAGTGGGGCGGAGAGAGTGAGGCAAGCTAGCAATCAATATGGAAAAAGAGTTCAGTTTATGTCAAACAGATTTTCAAATTGCCAATTACATATACTGCGAAAGAGGAGGGGAAGAGACAGAGGGACTGACAAACAAAAACCAAAAAACCTCATCATTATCGTTTGGAAAACATTATTTTCATTAACACATGCACACTCTCATACAATTACAAACGTGTAGTGCCTTTAGCCACAGGATACACACACACACACAGATACCAAAATTCTGTGTATAATCAACATCATCAACATTTAGTAACTAATCATTACCACGACCAACAATAACAACAGCAACAACGGCGAGAACAGATAATTTATCTGAACCGTTTCTCATTGAGGTCTGCATCCTTCACATTTCGGGTTTCAAGCGTGTCATGTTGTCGTTTTTCCACCATGAACACACCGCCGCATCCCCCAGTTGGTGGGGTGGGCGAGGAAAACGAGGGCTTGAGAGCAAAACGAAAAAAAACGCATCTTCTCGGTTTAAGAACTATCACAGCATTTAATCATTGTCACAAAACTCTTAAGCACACACATACATGTGTACATATCCTTTAATACACTAATACTTATACACAGTCGACTCAGCTATATATACACTCGTCGGTATAATCAACAATTGTGTAACATTAGCAAATATTAGTAAAAGTCTTCAACGGAATATATTTTTCTCCCTCCCCGTATAATGAGAACAAAGATACTACGAGTACTACACAAATCTTCAGAGAGAAAAACCATTCAAAGCACGATGACAGTGGCGGAGAGAAGGCTGTCAAGGGCCTGCTTTGAAACTTATTTTATAGTCGTGAAGATTGTCTTTCGCGGACATACTTTAAATATTTTTAAGAAGATTTTACTTTTTAATATTCCCTTTTTTCTGTTACAGGATGCCGTAGAAGTAAGTATTTTACACTGGAAAAAGAGGACCCAATTTACGATCGCCAAGTGATGTCAATGTAGTCATGACGCAGTCTTAAGATCATCA